>CAVNZK010000124.1:0-1200000 GCA_963693345.1 Pieris melete
GATAAACAATAAACTACAAGCTCCGACCTTTTCAGAATGCCAAATCATAAAATGACTGCTTCACGACTGATTTGAGAGCGACCGCCGATGCGAAAACCGCTGTGTGAGTTCAAAAAGTGAGTTACAGAACCGCAGGGCAGAGGGGAAATACTAACAGTATAAAGAATATCCTGGGACCAAACATTTTAGATTTATTTATTTGATTATTTTTTGTACATCTTAAGTTAAGTCAATATTTTAACTGATAACTAATGTTGTTTGCTTAAATTGATTGAAAATTTGATTGGATTACAAAACTCGTTCTGTTTTGTAATTCTAATCAAATTTTAGCTTCATGATCGGACGTTAAGACTGAATATGAAGTACCATACCGTAGTCCGTCGTTCCACAACTGAGCGTTTCTGCCAGTTTTTGGCGCGCACCATCACTATGTGGAACCTGCTGCCCACTAAAGTATTTCCGAACCAATTCGACCTAAGGGTGGTTTAAGAAAAGAGCGTACACATTCTTAATAGGCCGGCAGCGCACTTGCGAGCCTTCTGGCAATATGAGTGCCCATACCATATGATATCACTTATCATCAGATAAGACTCCTGCTCGTTGAACTGGAAGAGATAGCTCGACAGCGAAAAGGCCGCCAGTTGCCCTCTTTTGTATTTAATTATTTTACTTATATTTCTGTATTACTGTCTAACTGTTAATAAATAAATAAAAGGATTGAAAATGTTCTATCTGAGATGGTAAGCCTGGCTTGATCGAGCGCTACGCAAAAGGCGTTTAACAGTCCGTATTAGTAACTAAAGATAGTTTCAGAAGAAACTCTAGACATTTCTAGTATGTAGTTAATATATGTACTGCTTAAACGCTGCCAAAATTCCATCCCTTAATTAAGTGATCTCTTAACATGTAGGCTAGGCTTAACCTAAATTACCTTCATAAATACGTTGAATTGTTTAGTATAAGCCGCTTACGTATGGAAAATTCCTCAAGTATTTTGAACTTATCCATATTATTATTAATCATATTAGGGTTTTTTACGAACACCATGACCCAGAAAAATTATATATACCTACTTACCTCATAATTCTAGATATCGGTTAAAATCGCGTCTATCGCAAATAGATAGACCCGGCGGAGGACTTATTTTTTTGAAGTTATACTTCTTTAGGCGCGTTATGAAAAATTGAAGAGAGTGAATTTTTACGATGCGCGCGCACCGTGACACAAAATTAACAGAATGAAGTTGCCCACGGAAGATGCTACGGCATTGGACATAATTTAAAAACAACATTCAAATAATAATAGAATTTATGTTACACTTAATGTAAGAGTAAACTGAACTTTATTGACTATAATGACTCCTTTTCCAGTCTTTGATTATTTAATTGTAATTAATTATTTGCATGCAATCAAAAATTATTTTTAATAATGCCAAAGAAGTATAACTTCTTACGCGCGTACATAAGTACTCGCACCCTTTTTTTATATAAAAGTAAATGGTAATACATATGCAGTAGCTGACTTTTATGTAGGTATTATTAAGGTCAAACCTTTCATCTAAAACTGAATCTCTCATTCTAAGGAAGCGTTCTTAAAACCTATAAAGCTTATGATCACTCATAACGTGGCAAAATTGGTAAAATAGTTTTCAAAATTCGTTCAGTAGATCCAGAGATTAATCCTAAATTGAGGTTCTAGTCTCACAAAATCTACCTCCGCATAATATAAGAATCATCGTCAACCATAATTTATCACTTGTCCTGAGTCTTCTTAGCTTCTTCTGCCCTAGCTTCGGGACTCTTGGAAACGACGGACAGTGTGTATCGCCTAAAAAATTACGGAGGGAATAAAAATTATTGGATTTGCGTTCCCTAATTGCCATCATTTCCCATAAAATCTGATAAAAGCCCAGAGGCTGATTGCAGATGGATTAAGAATTAAAAAAAAATATATATGATATTTGATTATTTTTTCCTGTTTATGAAGTAAATTATTATTTTGTATTATATATGGGCCGTTTACTATAGGGTTAGTTGGTGTGAATTTCACGGGGTTTTGACTGAAACAATAAGAGTATTGTAATAATACAAGACTATAAAATAAAATGTATTTGTTCTAACACAATTCGAACATAATATTCACTACACTACAATGCCGTAACTATCGTACTATTCACGAAAGAAAAGCTTTTATCATCCAGTGTACTTAATATAAATACGAAAAAGCATAGAACCGGAAATATTCAAAAGAAAATTCAATTTTCTATCTAAGTTTCCTTTACAAACGAATCAAGAAGTAGGTAAAGGCAACGCTCGTTCGAGACTCTTGTAAATGCTAGAATAGCATTAAAAGCGAAATGGGCACACAATACACGCCTCTGTCTTCCGACTTTCGTATTTGGATCATTATTGTTCACTTTTCATATCTAACATATATTACAAAGCAAAAACTAAAGGTTCAAATTGAAAAATTCTTATTCATTATCGAGGAAATATGACTACGAAGTACGACAGTAATTAACGTGTGTGAAGACGCTAGCTGCCCCGCTAAAAAGATATTAAGATAATTTGATTACCTTTACTTAGGAGCTGGCCTAGTGGTTTCAGCGTCCATCCCTGAGGTCGTATATTCAATCCTCGGCTGTGCACCAATGGACTTCCTTTCTATGTGCGCATTTAACATTCGCTCGAACGGTGAAGAAAAACATCGTGAGGATACCGGCTTGCCGTAGACCCAAAAAGTCGACGGCGTGCGTCAGGCACAGGAGGCTGATCACCTACCTGCCTATTAGATTAACAAATCATGAAACAGATACAGAAATCTGAGCCCCAGACCTAAAAAGGTTGTAGCACCACTGATTTTACTTAGAAGCTAGAATATATATTTATACTAAATTCGGATTATATTTTTATTATATAAAACATATTCTAGATGCGTAATGTGTTTTGTTTTTCTACATCATACAATAACTTTATATAATTGAATTATTATTACTTAATTTATTAAATTTTGTCCCCAAATATTTGATGATTTGAACGATTATGACTATGATAGATTAATCAGAGTGTTTTATGCGTGAAATTCAATTTCGTTATTAATTACTAGAAAAAACCCTTCAAAATTGGCATATCTACCAAATCCCCTTGCTAGTGAAGTGGAGATTACATATTTATACAAAAACATACCGGCAAATATTATAGTTGGTGGTCGCATGGAACTTGGAATGCATCCAACGTATTCCAATTACCAGAGGTTCACGTCGATATGTCTGGAATTAAAATATAAACAATTAAAACTACTCGCAGTTTAATGGTGATTAATATTGTATAGACAATTTATAACTCGAGTTATGTCTTCTGTGGGTTCTAACAAATTGCTTTGGCGTAATTTGAGTCTGTAGGTTATTTATCTAGCTAATAATGGTGATATTGGTGTTATTTAAACAATTTAAGATATGTGTAAAAGAATTTTGTGACTAAGCCAGTAGGCGATGTTGACAATTGTTTGAGAAAATCTAAACCATGTGCTAATGAATTTTAAATATAAAAATTAAAAAAAACTGATCCCTGTAGTATCTATATATAGTATGTTAGTGTATCTTTAGTGCAGGATTTTCTCGCTGTATGGCGATACTTATTCGTTGAGCGAGGAAAGCACCAGCTCTGGGATAACCTGTTTACCACTGTCATACCACGGCCCAAGAGTACACAAGGGTACACATTCATAATAACATATTTTTTATAATACATACTCTATTCCACCTATATAAGTATAAATTACGTATACGTATATTCTTGGTAGAAACCCGTTCAATCTCACGTAGCAAGCTGTCAAATGAGGGAATGAATACAAATCGTGGTTCCGTGAACCGCTGATGGATTGTATGTAAATGTAAGATGGTATTATAATAACTGAATCATTTGTTGAAAGTATCACAAAGGAGTTTTCTATTATAAGAACGGAAATTTTTTATTTTTAGTAAATTGTCTGTAGAAAACAAATAATTTCAGTTCACTGGTTATTTAATTTATTTTCAAAATAGCTGAGGTCTTCGGATGTACTTTTATTATTTTAATATTTTATGAGTAAAGCAATAAAATTAATTAAAAATTGTCCGATAGAAAAATGCCGTTGCTAAAAACGGTAACAGCAATTAGAGTTTTAAGCAATCTCTATTTCCCCTATTTTTGTCACATTAAAAATAATTAAATTAATTAAACGGCGTCATCTACCGTCACAATTGACTGTCTATCAAATATCAACATGAAGATTATAGAAGTTATTTACTTATATATAACATATGTCACATGATGTTTTTTGTACAACAGGGGCAAGCGGGCAGGAAGTTCATCTGCCGCCCAGGGGCAAAGGGGTTGCGAGTGTGTTGCCGGCCTTAGAAAAACGGTGCGGTCTTTTCTTGAAGGACTCTAAGTCGTATTCGTTCGGAAATATCTCGACGGGCATTTACTTCGTAAGGTACGCTACGGCGAAGCACGTAGCGTGGTGTGTACCTTAAGAAACGGCCGATTGTGGAACGACAGACATCGAAGTGATTTGGGTGGAATTTTATATTCTGCCTAGACGCCCGATGATGAAACACGGCTCGTATTAATCAGTACAACTCATCTGAGCATTTCCACGGTAAATATAGGTAGGTCTTCCTCGGTAGAAGATACAGATGCCAACATCTCTACGCTTTGCCAAGGATGAAGCCGCTCGGAAAGTGACTGATCGTCGACGATTCATAATTAGCACAAAGTCTAGTCTTAAGACCTAAAACTTCGGCTTAAAACATCATAAATTTTTGCTAAACCCGCCAACCGTGATCGAATTCCTTGTAATTTAAACGGAAATGTTAGTTTGAGATTAAAGTGATAAAATTTCTATTAAGTAGATAATAGGAAACTTAAAATAAGCTAGTAGGGAAGTTTTTTACAATCATAACTTTTCATTTTATAGTTAACAGGGGCAACGAATTACCCTTATGCAAACTAGAATCAATTTTCTTCTAGAATCTTTTTAATTAATACTGTTAGTTTAAACATAATATGGATGTATGTGGCTAATACAGAGATTTTGTGTTTATATATAATATAATTATATTAAATGTTAAGAAAAGAGTACATTACTATTTATCACACCTAAACTTAGTTTTACATAATACATAATTGTTTTTTTTTGTGACAGCGTCAGCAATCAATCCTTGAAACTCCTACTCATAAAACTGAATTCAATCACTTCTGCTTTCATCTATGGAACTCAAAACTCTTGTTATCAGACAAGCTGTCTTAATTGATTTCAATCTTCTTAGATTAGTTTAAATACATTTTTAATAAAAAATTTAGTTTTGTTTTAGTTAGTATTACTAGCGTTAAACGTAATATTGTTTTTTTTTAATATTTTATCCATTTATTGTACTTTACCCTCAATTGGTGTTTTTTTTTTATTTTTCCCGCCAAAACGGCGACGCCATTATAGCTGATAATAATTTAACATAAGCTACTTAATTTTCTTTACTTTAAACTAAACTAAGTTTAGAGAAATTTTTTGTTTTAATATTTTACTAGACACATGTTAACAGTATGTTATGTCAATTTCTTGTTAATTTAATACAAAATAGGAGTAAAAAGCAAACTCAAAGCACTCAAGAGTAAGGAGAAATTTAATTGAATTTTTATGTTAATTGGAGAGAAGGCGGAAGTGATAAAGATGATTAAAAACGTTCCTTGTAGTCTGAATTAATCAGGATTTTTAAGAATCTCTGAAACCATTGAGGCTCATTCCCTTGTATGTTGTATTTCATAACCACGTACCGAATAGATAAAACTAAAAGAGATATAATTTACACAAACAAAATAAGGTTGGAGACTATATCAGTTAGCGTATAAATATTAATTTATCTATTTCTTTTAGTAACAATTATTTTAGTAAGAATTATTCTTATTTTTTATTTAGTATATACTTTTACACACAAATCTTCTACGACTTCTTTACTTACACTGTTAATTTTTACTATTATTATTTTTTCTACTATTATTATTACATTATTTTTCTTTTTTTGCATCTGAGGCGCAAGCAAACTGTTGTGGTCTCTGGCAAAAAGACCAGCGCTGTGGAACTCGTCTCCTCCACAGCATAATGCTGTACCAGGGGCAGTTACCGCAGCACACACACATTACACACTTAAAATGTATCTTATTCCTTTTTTCTTTCTATAATTGTTTCTAAAAAAAAATTTGATGATTATTATTATGAGTGTTTCTGTGAGTGTGTTTCATAGTATTGTTATTGATTGACATAACCTTTACGCCAAAAGTTTTTTCTTTGAGTGTGTTTCATTAAGCGGGCCATAGACGGACCGCATGTTGCAGTCAAGACCGACTGAAACGCAAACCCTAAATAGGCACAAATCAGTAAACAAATCAACCTGGGAACAAAGTGCTTTCTAGCACATATGTCGCAGAACAAGCTTACATAGAAATTATATTAACTATTAGGCAAAGAACGATTGCGTAGAAATGGAAAGTCTGTGGTCTATAAAGGCAACCTACGGTAGAAGAATCTAATGGTTTATTGTTACAGATAATACACACAAATCAACAGACATTCTTTATAATTATTTAGGTCGCTGTCAACATGATACGAACACCCAATAAATAGGAGTTTAAGGTTTCCATTGTGCCTGACCCTCCCGTCACTGGGGACAGCAGCTACGAGTAGGATTAAAGGTTTATCGTTGTCATATTTGAGCAAAATTAGAACGTAGGACTATCATTGTTAGCCCAAAAACCCAAAAGGAATTGCCTTAAATAGCAAATTTATCTGCGTTTCTGGAACATTTCTTGTCCACTTATAAGGAATTTAATAGTCTTTTACCTGCAGCTGAGTTTCATCAACGGACGTCAAGGCAAAATACAAAATAACATCCGTATCACCTCGACGTCCGTCGTTCCACAACAGAGCGTTTTCTAAGGCAGTTTTTGCCGCGCACCACCACTATGTGGAACCAGCTGCCCACAGAAGTATTTCCGAACCAATTCGACTTAGGGTCCTTCAAGAAAAGAGCGTACCAATTCTTGAAAGGCCGGCAACGCACTTGCGAGCCTTCTGGCATTGTGAGTGTCCATGGGCGGCGGTATCACTTAACATCAGGTGAGCCTCCTGCCCGTTTGCCTCCTATTACATAAAAAAAAAGTCTTAGTACCAAAATGTGTTAATTGATTAAGGGTCGATTCGACCAAACAAGAGTAAATCTTAATCTTAGAATAAATCGTCAGTTAATCGAGAGTAAATCAATTTTACGTTTTACCAACAACAAATTCTAAGAATACTATATATACAATAATGTTGTAGAACAACATTTATTTGCCGAGTTTTATTTTCGTTCACCATTCTCTTGCTATTCGCGTATTGTTATTCCTAGCGCAATTATACTATAGATTACGTGGACAAACGACTATGGATTTACTCGAGATTAAAATCATGGAATAGATTATTCTTGGTATAGTTACTCGTGTATAAATTGAAGTTTGGTCGAATCGACCCTAAGACAGAAACACACGGTTTTGCTTTTGTTAGAGCTTTTAGCAGAACAATAAACCTTTACGTTTAGAGCAAATTTCGTGATATTTAATGAAGAAGTCGAAATTATTAAACTTACACGTGGAATTATAATCCTCCAACTTCGGGTTGTTTGAAATTGGTTAAATAAATGATGTTCTATTTAATCCTTTTTGATCAATTAAAATAATACCGTACGGTTATTTGGAAACGAGAATTCCCGACAGAAAACAATGCAATCCCTCAAATGTTCGCAATGCTGAAACCACACCTGGGATTTGATGTCTCTTGTTTCAAAATACAACCTAAAAATAGAAAAAGCTAAATCACCCAATCTCTGATTATTTTTAGATACAATCCCACAGTATTCCAGAACCAAATTCCAATTCTTAAAATATATCAGAACTTAATTTCCAGTTCTTAAAATATATTTAGATGGTTACAAACTTTTGTATGAAGGCCTGTCATTCTCCTTTGGCGTAATTTATGCGTTACATAAATAAAAGATAACCTCTTAATTCATAAATACATTATCACTTTTGGTCACTTTACATAAAAACACAAGGTATTCAATAAAAAAACATTTTATCAGTTTTCTTCAATAAAAGGCCATAGAAAGAAGAATTAAAATTTAAGTACTTTCTGGAGGAGAAAAGTTGATTGGAAAAAAAAAAATTATTTGAGCAGGCGATCATAAGTCTATATTGATGTGTTAGTTACAAAATTGTCCTACATAATTAGTAGGTTAGCTTTAAGGTTAAAAAAAAATGTGTGCGTGTACGTACACACGTAAGAATTGAAACTTCTTTATGACCTTATTTTTCGAAAAATGATCTATGCAACTTTACAGAAATTGGTTAAATAAAGTTAAATGAGATAAAGTTTAACCTTTAAGCCTTTAGCTTTTATTATCATAGACATGAACACAAATAATACAATTATTTCTTTTTACCTTATTACTACAAGATGATTACAGAATTTCATTAATTGTAATAGAATTATTACTATCATTGTTATCATTTTAATATATTTTTGTTATTAATGGCTTCGAATAAACCGTGGTAGGGACAAGACAAAGATGGCGCGTAACGGAAAAATGTGACGGTAATTTTTTTTCCAACGCCGATAAAGAAGTTTCACTTCATAAAATTATAGATTACCCACACATATCACCGCAACAGGAGCACACACTCAGTATCTATACCATGTAGGTACATGCAGTCTATTGCAATGACCGATGTAAGGGCAATCCAGCCATCCCGCTATTACTGCCAGCACGATGTTAGATCCTCCGCACACAACTCACTAATGAAACATTTAAACCATTGGTCATAGGTGGTTGGAAACTGTTTCATAATAAACAATAACTTCATTCAGTGTTTATGTTTTGTTTGATGGCGTATCGTTATATCTTCTAGTATTGCGTTAAAGTTACAAGCTAATATACAAAGTTAATTCTATCTTGCAACTTCGACCGTTTAACCACAGGTAGGACTTCCGTAAGTTTCCTGAAATTAACTGTGTACCCATGTTAACCTACTTGTGACAGACATGTTAAACAGAAGGGTTGGAGTGATTAACTGATTTAATTTTATATTTTACCTTGTGACATTTTAAAACTAAATGAACGAAAATTTAAATGTTTTATTAAAAGTACACTTTGTAAACAAGCATATTACAAATTAGATGATTATATTCAAGATAAGAATGCTTGGAAACATGCTGGTCCTGCTCCATAGGACAATCCTATGATTGGCTCTATAGCCTGGACAAAATCAAATTGGTTGCTGATTTTTTGCTTATTATTATTATTATTTTTTAATCTATATAATGCTACAAATGTAATTTTTCTTTTTTTTTGTATCTCACACACTGTTTTGTTGTGTTTTTTTTTAATATTTTTATTACTCTTTAATGTTAATATTCTACGGTTTCGATATTTGTAAATATGTGAGGAACATGTATACTAACTTTTTTAGTATAGTAGTTTATTCTAAGAGTACATTGTCTTCACATATAATTATTTAACAAATGTAACAAAATATTGTAAACATATTTTAAAAGAGTAAGTGTGGAGTTTCTTGCCCATTCTTCTCCACACGAAACTACCTTTTGGAAGGGGCAACTAGAATCATCTTTATATATTTTTTTTTTGACGTTCAAAAGTGCCATTTTAGATGGTCTAATTGAAATAAACGATTTGACTTTGACTTTGACTTTATTTTGTTAAGAGAACCATTCGTACGGTACCGTTAGCGCCACTATAGATTTGTAGTGTTCGTATACATACATCTTCTTCGTCCATACATTTTGTTTTATCATCCGTATCATCAGTAATTATAATAACTTATGTATTTAAGGAGACAGTCAAAACTCCATATCGTTATTTCTGTGTTAGTTACAATATTGTGCTAAATATTATAACACAGGTTTTTTTCCATGTAGCCCCCCCCCCCCCCCCCTTTACCAGAGACAGCGCCTTAACGAAGGGCGTTGTACGATAGTATGACCAGAGGCTGTACAGTATGCTCTAAAAAGAGTGATTTTTACCTCTCGCGAGTACCGTGGAAACCGCCAAATTACCATATCAGGTCTAACACATAGCTTAGTTCTAACACATAGCTTAGTTCTAACACATAGCTTAGTTCTAACACATAGCTTAGTTCCCGCTCAACGTCAGCATCGTCATTCAGAGTAACGGAACGCTTGAGATGCACAATATTCACATTTTCACCATCTAGGTTATTTATACCCTTCTAGATTCGATTTAGGACTGCACGATGCGAAATCCAGTTTGATTATAGCAATTTATTCTCGCAGATGTCCGAATTCTCTCTAAATCGTTGCTATTAGAATGAGAAACATTTGGTTCAGAACATTTGGTGATTGGAAAACGATTTCATTATAATAAACATACTTAATTACTGGTAATGGGTTTGCTAAACAGTCTGTATCGCCTAGCCTGGCTTGACCTGGACAATTATTTTTGAAATTATTTCTATAATAAGTTCCTGTTATCTATTTTTATTTCTTAGTCTCCCCAACGCTTGTGGTGCGGGACCTTATTTTATTGAACTATACTGGTTAAGGAAACTCGCGAGAGGAACTTTTTTTTAAAAGGACTCGCTTTTTTAAGAGGCCGGCAACGCACTTGCGAGTGTCAATGGGCGGCGGTATCACTTAACATCAGATATGCCTCCTGCCCGTTTGCTCCCTACTCTATAAAAAAAAGGAAGAGGACTGGCGTAGCCACTTCCCTAATAATACTCCTATGTATTTATATTCCTACTAGCGGACCCGACAGACGTTGTCCTGTCTTAACTATGAATATTGATTTCAAATTGGTATAATTAATTAAAAAATATTTCAGAAACAAAGTGTTTATTATTCTAATGCTTTATGTTATACAACATTCTTTGTTTGTTTTTCTGGCTCGCATATTATTATGTTATCAATATAATAACTCCGATCGAAGCATTTATTTTAAACGATATTAATTTTTCTTACATCCTCTTTGACGATATTTGCAGCACGCATTCTGTCAATGTCAAACGCCATAAGGTTACATCAAAAAGTTCGAATTGTGTGGTGGTTAAGTATTCTTCAATTTTCTTATTTTCCGCGCATTTTTTTTCTTTTACAAGAACCTTCTCCCGACAATTACAAACACAACAAAATAAAAATCAGACAAATCGGTCAAGCCGTTTTCATGTTATGTTGTGACAACGGAAAACGGGTTTCATTTTTATATATGTATATAGATATGTAAGTTACTTACAGGAAAATATTATATAAATTTCCCCTAATTCATTTATTTTTACCATACTAACTGTTAAAAAGAATAAAAAGACGTGCGAACCGTATGACAATTTTAGCTTTACTAAACTGAGTTGTGATTTATTATTATTATATTTGGACTCAGGGTAGCCTGGAAGAGATCGTGTTAGTCTATAAAATGTAAATTTGGCGCCTTCAGCAATTATAGAATACATCAGTTGTTGTCTATGTCATATCTGATATCTATGATTTGCTCTTTGTATAAGCTTACTTCCTTTTTTTTTTGTCTGGTTAACTATAAAATATAATTAACACAGTGATTAATAAAATACTCGTTTCATTTAACAGATCGCTTGTACGATAAGGCCACTTACCTCCCTAATCATTTAAATAAAAGTCACTCAATTTTATTTGAACTCTTAATACAACGAAAGGGGCGATAAATAAAAAAAATGTATCATTCTAACGAATAAAATCGATTCAGTACAATGAGTATTTTCGTTACGAAAACAATCCTTTCCTCTCTGTAATATATAACAAATAAACATTTAGGTACCTTTATGGTTTAGTGCTAACCACTGCACTTTGTGGCAAAGTAAAAACTGATGGGTTCGATTTTCAACTATACATGTATTTAGTAGAGAAGCTATATCTTACTTATTAACGTTCCTTAGCTGTATGGTAATATAATATATGGTATGGTAATATAATCTATTTGTATATGTTAATGTAATTTAAAATTTAAAATATTCACATTTAAAAATCCTAAAGTTAAAATGTAGTATGATGTGTACATGATCCACTCACTTAGTTGAAAATTATGCGCTACTCGGCGTTTCTGTGAATATTTTAGTTATCAAATAACCGTGTAGTTAAACTATTTTAGATACGTTACAGTTATTTTACTATACAAATATCCAAATCTTTTAATATTAAACGTTAAAATAAGTTAAAACTCAAACACGATTTGCATAATAAACATTTTTCTAAGTTTAGGTTTAAAGACTTTATTTCTTAAAAAGACTAAAAATGTCACTTACATGAGAATAATAAAAGAATATAGAATATATAATAATCACAATAAAAGAAATATGAATTAAAAGTAATTATAAGAAATGAATTTAAAAGTAATTTTGTTTAACATATTCACTTAGCTTCGATTTGAATGAATTGACAGAAGTAATATTTTTGGAGTTTACTCCTTGAGAAACGATTTGAGTTATAAGGCCCGGTACGGAAATTTTATGAGGAGTAAAATCAAGTGTAACACGAAAAGTTGAGGCGTTATGTAGAAAGAGACAAATGGATTGAATGTGTAAAAGAATGAGATGGAATACATTTCACAGACTTTTCTATTTTACTTACACTTGATTTTACTCCTCATAAAATTTCCGTACCTGGCCTTATAACTCAAATCGTTTCTCAAGGAGTAAACTCTATATGTTTGTCTCTTTCTACATAACGCCTCAACTTTTCGTGTTACACTTGATTTTACTCCTCATAAAATTTCCGTACCGGGCCTTATAACTCAAATCGTTTCGTAAGGAGTAAACAGAGTTCAGAGGAGTTGTTCGGATTAATACCTGCAGCTGAGTTTCGTCATCGGACGTCGAGGCAGAGTACGAAATTCCACCCGTATCACCTCGACGTCCGCCGTTCCACAACTGAGCGTTTTTCAAGGCAGTTTTTGCCGCGCACCACCACTCTGTGGAACCAGCTGCCCACTGAAGTATTTCCGAACCAATTCGACTTAGGGTCCTTCAAGAAAAGAGCGTACCAATTCTTAAAAGGCCGGCAACGCACTCGCGAGCCCTCTGGCATTGAGAGTGTCCATGGGCGGCGGTATCACTTAACATAAGGTGAGCCTCCTGCCCGTTTGCCCCCTATTCTATAAAAAAAAAAAAAAAAAAAAAACTCCAAAAATATTGTTAATTCTTATTCTTATCTTACTATAAAGGTAACTTTGGTCACAGAAAGAAAATCCTATTTATAGAAAATCCTGCGTCGCAGATAACACCCACACACTTTTTTTATATCTGTGGGTAGTTTATTATACAGCTGTGCGCCTTCGTAGGTAAACAAACAAAACAGGTAATGCAAGATAACTCGTTCGACGAATACTTCTATGTAGTTTAATTTGGATGTGATAACTTCTATGATATAGGCTTTTTATTTCCTTGTATTCAAACCTTAAATTTCGATTACTTTGAAGGAATAAAATATAGGACGGGTTTGTAAGTGAATTCGACGAATGATACCATTATCATTAAAAAACTAAATAATTCATCTTTGATAAATAAAAATGTCAGTAAAATGTAAAATTGGTAACGATGAAAGAGAGTGACGGTCTACGGCCATGGATTTATATCGTTAGATAGGCCCCGACACCAAAAACTGTGGCATTGTTTTTGAATGTGCAATTTGTATAGAAGGTGCGTTCGAAACTAGTGTCATCTCTTTTTCTCCTACATTAGTTGCAAACACTACTTTCTCTTTCGACAACACGCGCGGTCTCACTGCGGTAAGGGCATATCTAACGATATAAATCCATGTCTACGGCCATGAATCGAGAACTTCCAGTGAATGCTATTTTCATAATTTGAAGTTCATAAGAGTAGAAAATTTACATAAACTTATTAAATTCCCTACTTATTTTGACATTGTATAACAGTTGCATTTTAAATGTGAATATTCAAATTCAATGCAACAATTTTTTATCAAATATTCGACAAATTGACGTTCAAACATAATTACAAGTGCACTAATAAATAATATGAACGATACCAATTAATTACGATACGTAATACAAATATTAGGGCTCGTATATCATATCGAATCAATTTTCAGAGCTCAATGATTGATGAACTTTTTACAAATGATTTGGCGTTGGGCCAAGCCTTTAGTGGCTTAACGATCTATATACCGCCCCAACATTTCACAAAAGATATAATCACATTTATTGAGAGAGAGAGATATAATTACATTTTATTTTTAGTTGGTGTTTTAAGTATGCATGTGTCTATAGTATCATAGCTCCTAAGTTTTTTAATGCAGTTTTTGCCGCGCACCACCGCTATGTGGAACCAGCTACCCGTGTATTTAAGAACCAATTCGACTTAAGGTTCTTCAAGAAAAGCGCGTGCCAATTCTTAAAAGGCCGGCAACACACTTGCGAGCCTTCTGGTAATGTGAGTGTCTTTGGCGGTATCACTTAACATCATATTAACCTCCTGCTCGTTAAATGATTAATTCACCAAACCATAATGTAAACATAAATTAAGATAAACAAATGAAATTTTAATTAAGATAATGAAATTTACCTAAAGTACTTTTTGAATTATTACACAAGAATAACTATTTAAAAATATAATTTTATCTATAAAGCGTCGTGCATTCTAATCACGGCTATGAACCATTTTTTCTTTCACTTTACACTCACCCGTACCGTCGAGGAAAACATCGTTAGGAAACTGGCATGTCTTTGACCCCAACATAGGCGTGTGATAGGCACATAGGCTTGAACCCTTATATGTCTATTAAGAAAACTAAATGTTTAATGTTTAAAGAACTTTATTTCTCACTAGCTGATCCGGCAAACGCCGTTTTGCCATGTCATTATATCATTTATGGTTATTGTGCCTCACTCGACATAGATAGGTATAGTGTGTCGCGGATTTTTTTATAAATATTTATAAGATCTACAATTACTTAGAACATTTTATGGTTCTATCTTTAATAGTTTAGGCAGGGTACGCAAAATAAGTAACTTTTTTGGTTGATTTCTTTACACCTTGTGTCCGAAAAACCCTAATATCTTACGGAACCCTATTTTTGTTCAAAATTAAATATAGCCTATATTACTCGTGGATAATGTAGCTTTTGAATGGTGAAAGAATTTTTAAAATCGGTCCAGTAGTTTACGAGCCTATTCATTACAATCAAACAAACAAACAAAGTTTTCCTCTTTATAATATTAGTGTAGATTACAAAAAATATTTTTTATTTACATGAGAAATTTAATATTAAGTATATACGAACGAGATACACGTCGCCATCAGCTAGCTCAATTTTAGTCTAATGGGCCCATTCTGTATTCTGTGTTCTGTATGTTCCAGAAACATACAGAAATCCAAGCCTAAGACACGTTGCAGTTAATAAACTATTTAAAATAACCCAGTGGGCCGAACAGTGGAGTGACCACTGTGTACCTTAATTGTATTGGCGACGTCAAGGAATGATAAAAGTAATATTTTTTTAAAGTGCTAAATCAATAACTGTCTTCGCAAAATATATATTTTCCTGCAGATAGTTTTAGCTTATCAAATGATTTATCTATGATGTCAAAAAATCGCTCATATCGAAGCAGACCAATACTTCCAAGCCTTTGTTCGAAGTTCTAGCCGAGAGTGTAATTAATGTCATCAATCTTCTCGAAGATATTTTTCAGATATTTCTTGATACGATTCTTGTCTTTTAATAAGTTTAGTATTTTATCACCGATTACAAAGCAATTGACTATAGCATAGGCAAATAAAACAAAAAGTATTTTTGAAATGTATGTAACACTCGCGTCAACCATCTCTGGTTACATCTTATACATTATTTTACTAATAGGAACTAGAATTACAAGTCTACTAATGAAGTAGTGAAGTACAGGCAGTCCTCGTATTTACGGCATGTTAAGATCTCGAAATACGCGACGTAAATCGAAACGACGTAAGTCGAGACATATTTTTTCGTATGTTTACATGTAAAACTCAAGGGTTAGGTTCCACACGGACTCGAAATTAAAAAAAAAACTGCGTTTATAACAAAGGATAAGTTCTTAAAATAATTATATTTGCACTTATGAAATTGTAGTTATTTTTGGTATTTGTGTGGTATTAATTTTAATAATGATTATAAAACTTTAATATATGTAATCAAAATATGTAATGAGAAATAAATTAAACTTTTGGCTTAAAGAAACTATCAATTCTAGATTGCTTCGCTTCTTTCTTCTTGCTATCGTACAGATCTTGGTAACACTGAAAGGCTGCACAAATTTTGTTATTAACGTTGATACTTATCTCAAAATTAGGATCATTTTCTCAAAAAAAATTTCATGGCATTCTCCAAATTTGCACAAGAGATGTGAATTCTCCTATGCCGGAAATCGAAACAAATGACGTATGCTTGAGGAATTGTGTCAAAACATTTCGACGTAACTTGAAACGACGTAAGTCGAAGACTACTAGATATTAATGAACATCCGTTCAACATTGTTTGACATTAATTCATCATTTTATTTAACATTATTAGAATCAGAAAATACAGGAAACATTGACAGTAAGATACACCTAATAATAACTATTTATATAATATCCTGACTTCGTACGAAACATTGCAATGTAAACGTGCTTACAAAGCTTTGTGAACATTTATAGGCCTTTTACTAACCACATACCCTTTTGTAACCCTTACAGGCATTTTAGTACCTAAAGCACGTGTGCCTTTACATAACTTCGTTTCATGTATTATTAGTGACTCGAACAGTAGCTGAAATAGAAATACTTTGTGCATTTATTGTTTGCTATTGGATTTTACAATACTAGATTATTAAAATAAATAATATGTCAATTGAGAGAAGAGCTAACTATCGTAATGAAGTTTTTTATTACCATAATTCAATTGTAGTTTGGCTGAAAGCCCACAAATTGGTTTTTCAATGTCTGCAATTTATCAATATTGTATTTTTGCTTAAAAATATATACGGTAAAGCGTTTAGAAGTTTAATCTACTAATTATTATTCTAAGTATAACTAAATCATGTATAATTATTTCATTTTTAATTCGATAATGTAATAATATATTTAAATAATTTGATGATGTAGTGATAAAATAATATAAGAATTGACTATAATGATATAGCTCATATTGTAACTTCGATTCTACCTTTTAAGACAAATTTGTACCCCATTATGTGTGGCAGAATATGCAAACTTTAGATACCACCATAAAAAAATTGTACCATATTCTTGCAAATAAATTATTAATATAAATATTATTTTGTAAATAGTGTAGTGTTGGCCTAGTGACATAAGCGTGCGACTTTCATCCCTGAGGTCGTGGGTTCGATCCCTGGCTGTGCACAAATGGCCTTTCTTTCTATGTGCGCATTTAACAATTATCTTGAAACAGATGTAGAAATCTGAGGCCCAGACCTAAGGGGGTGTCCATAAATTACGTGAGGTGTTTAAGGGGGGGAGGGGGTCAAATCATATCTCATTTAATCTTACGTTGGATAGGGGGGGGGTCTCAACAAATATCACGCAATTTTTTTTCTGATTGAAAAAAAAATTTAGGAAAACGGTTGACCCTAAAGGCCATCTCTGGAACTTCCCGCTAACTCCATACCGAAACGCTCAACATTTAACTTATTTTGGTTTAGTCGTAAATTAAAGCACGAAGCAATTTTTTTTCTTTTTACAATAACAATCCAACGCGTTTACGTAAGGAACCCACATTTTGAAAAATCTCACGTGAGATTGGGTGATGGGGGAGGGGGTTGAATAAAATCTCACGACATCTCACCAGGTAGATACAGAAAATTTAAAAAAACACCGCACGTAATTTATGGACGCCCCCTAAAGAGGTTGTAGCGCCACTGATTTATCTTTTTATATTTTATTATTATTTTGATGTTTGCATATCTTTAAAATCAAATTAATCAAGTAGTGTTGGCTTTATCAGTGAGTTAGTTTTAACTTTTTCGAACTGCAGCAGTATAATGAGATAGGTTATTAGCAAGCTAAACATTTTGAATGGAAATGATAGGTCCACGTTGAACATGTGGAAAAGTGAAAATGACAGATTGCGAGCTTCTGTTAGTGTGAGTAGGGCTTGCGCGGGTCGCCGGTCTCTTTTTTCTGAAACAATATACAAAATGATTAAAGATATGTATTCAAAACACCAGCAGTGTTGGCCTAGTAGTTTCAGAGTGCGACTCCTTGAGGTCGTAGGATCGATCCCCGGCTGTGCACAAATGAACTTTCTGTTTTATGTGCACATTTAACATTGCCCGATGAAGGAAAACATCGTGAGGAAACCGGCTTGCATACACCCAAAAAGTCGACGGCGTGCGTCGGGCACAGGAGGCTGATCACCTACTTGCATATGAGATTAACAAATGATCAACCTAAAAAGGTGGTAGCGCCACTAACTTATTTATTTTTATTTTATTCAAAATATCAGAGCTGTGTTTCGGCGTGCCATCTGTTATCAGGTCCCAGCCCGGGCTTTACAGCAATATACTTTTATGTGCGCAATGAACACTCACGCTGGAGGGATAGAAAATATGGAATTCTGCATGCCTTAGACCCTAAAATTCTCCGGCGCAGTTTTGAAGTTATACTTCCTATGGTGCGTTATGGATGAGAGTAAATTTTTACGATGCGCGCGCACACCGTCATAAAAACCGACACCCTGAAGTTAGCTAAAGTCAACATTTTAGTTTTTGAAGTTATACTTCTTTTGGCGTGTTAGGGTAAAATGATGAGCGTAAATTTTTACGATGCGCGCGCACACCGTCACAAAAACCGACACCCTGAAGTTAGCTAAAGTCAACATTTTAGTTTTTGAAGTTATACTTCTTTTGGCGTGTTAGGGTAAAATGATGAGCGTAAATTTTTACGATGCGCTCGCACACTGTCACAAAAACCAACACCCTGAAGTTAGCTAAAGTCAACATTTTAGTTTTTGAAGTTATACTTCTTTTGGCGAGTTAGGGTAAAATGGTGAGCGTAAATTTTTACGATGCGCGCGCACACCGTCACAAAAACCGACACCCTGAAGTTAGCTGAAAATGATGGGAGTAAATTTTTTCTATTGTTAGTGTTGTTTTTTCTCCAAAACAAAACCTTTTTAGAGATTAACGATAATATTGTATAACATGAGTCGTACGTATAATTTATTAGATACAAAACATACCTAATCTCCCTTCGTAGAGTCTACAAGCAAGCATCTCCCGGAGCCATAGCACCTCTTTGTGTAATCTATCTCCATTCATACACACGGATAGCATTGGACAAAGTTGAACCGTCAAAATGCTAGCTACCATCAGTGTGCCGTCAATATCGAACTAAAATATAAAATTATATATCACATATCCCTTAATAAGTCTCGATAAAAAAAATTAAAGCGAGTGTTTCAAATCAATGACTGAAATTTATCTACGCTGAATTAACCGTATTCAAAATAATACCGTTTTTATAAATATTACAAAAACAATTTTTCAATTCCATTACGTTGATTAATCACACATATTTGTCATTTTGATTGTCGTTCCACAACTGAGCGCTTTTTAGGCAGTTTTTGCCGAGCACCACCTAATTCTGGAAAGACCGGCATCGAACTCGCGAGCCTTCTGGCAATGTGAGTGTCCATGGGCGGTATCACTTAACATCAGGTGAGCCTCCTGAAAGTTTGCCCCCTGTTCTATAAAACAAACATACAAACTAGTTTCATAATTTTAATCAAACCTTTTTTGTTAACAACTCCATGGTGATAAAATACAGATCCGTCATAGCAATTATAAAAATCTCGATAAACATAGACAGCAACTGAAACATTTTCTAACATTATTACTATGTGGAAAAATTGCTATGTGGCAATTCAGACCAGTGTTGCCAACTTGGGGTTTCCCCAAATATAGGAGGAAAAATGTGGTCTTGGAGGGTTTTTAGGAGGTATATTTATTTACGGTAATATACTTATAAAATAATTTAAAAAAAACGCTTCTATACAAATTATATTAAGCCAAGAACCCAACTAACAAACTAAATCAAATATACTGATATATCAAAATGCTGTAATTCACCATGATCGGAATTTTAGACTTCTATTTTTTATGCATATTTGAAATTACAGATACTAGTTCAAACATAGTCGGGAAAATTTAAAATGAGGCTAGAATGTAAAGACGCAAAAAAGCTCAAAATCAAGGGCGTGGAACGGAAGCGAAGAAGTAGCAATAAACTCTCTGCCACTGTTTTCAATCGCCAAGTTTTGTGTTTTACACAATATTTGTAAGGAGCTGCAACCATTGCACCATACTTCTACGTATTATATTACCAGTACACCATAACTTCTTAAGTAATTATTGTTAATTAATAATAATAAAAGAAATTAAAACATAGACTTGTCCTCTATCAGCAGGAGGCATGGTGAAATAGAAGCATTCATTCTTCCAATTCTGTCAATTCTTCTAAGGTTTGGTTACTTGGTTAAATACACTTTTTTTTAATAAATTAATAAAATAACTTACCTGCCATTTTATAGCATGGTTCAATGTATCATATGCTTTTATTATCATGTTAAAATAGTCGATCAACCTTGTTAATTCAAAGTGTTTGCGGGATTTAAATTTGACAGCGTTGTCAAGCGATCTAATCGTTTCTCCATTTGGAAAGGAACTTTCAAATAAAAAATTAACCAACTGCATACGAATAACAAGTGGATAAAGTAAATGGGCGCAAAAATAAAATCGCATAATGTGAAGTAGTCTCATTGGCAAAAAAATTATAACGAACCAGTTTAAACCATAAAACATCTGTTCCACAAATAAAATGCTTAGGCAACACGATAAAGAAAATATACACTGTACTAAGTTATATTTTGATGAATGTGATAATTTTATCTCACAATCGACTACTGTATCAAACAAGGAGATCTGTTGGAAGTAATTACGTAATCGTTTCCACAACAGCGAACACTCAACTATCGTTAAAAAGTACGAACAGTTATACGCAGTTAGAGGGACCGACCAAACATTGTTCGCAAACATGAAGTAATTGAAAACAACCAAAACGAAGGCGGAGTACGCGTATCCGATTTTAATAAATATGCTTTTTATATTCCCAAATAACGCAAGATGATTAAGTCCCAAAATCATTTCCGTTATGATGAAAATTTTTGAGATTAGATCCACGCAATAGGAGCGATTTTTAAAAAAGGAATTCACACGCACTTCCGGTTTCGACATCTTAACTGTCACAAGTTTGTTTCCAGTGTGGAAATTCATTATCCATAAACCACTATAATTGATTGTTTTCATTACTATATTGACTTACACGTACCAAGTGTCATAATAATTTATGTTTAATGGTCTATTTTTGTTTATTTTAAAGGTCACCATACATTATTAAATAGCAATATTATTAAGAAATAATAAAAATATATCTTTCACACAAATGAAATTTTTATCGATTCAGATGTAATAAAAAATATAAACACGCTATTTATACTAGAGATAAATGTGGTCTAAGTAAATTAGGTCGCGCGTTTGAACCCCGATTTGCTTTCTAGATATATGTAACAATGCAACATATGCAGGAATGAATCTAACCCTTTGGGATTCTGATTTATGAATTGATGTACTTTTTTCATGTTTATTACATATACTATAAGTGATTGTCACATTCAATGTTGTATTTTATTTTTCTCATGTATCAGTGTGCCAAGCGTTGGCAAACTTATGTAAATAAATATAATATTATTTAACACGTTTTTGTATGCAATTTCGATGTAGTTCTCTCAGTATTATTTTTTCAATTATATCTCGCATTGCTATTCCGCTACAAAAACTTAACATTGAAGTAGAGATCGTAATCGCTTTGGAAGTTACAGAGTACCGGAACTTTCATACAATAAATTGCATACAAAAAATAGAGCAGAAACCTCGATTAAATGGTTATTCGCTCACTGTTCACGGCCGCCAGTTGTTTTACGAACATTTTTTTATCGTCGCGCTTTGAATTATACGAATTGGATTGCTCGATCGTTTGTATCAATGTTGCTTTAAAAGCGAAACTATAGATTTTAAAGAGGGTTGTAAGCAGCTAAATTAGTATTGGCTTAGTGAGTGTGGCTTTCTTGTGCCCTGGAGTCATGCGTTCGAATCGTCGGCTTTTTATATGCGCAGTTATAACCCGCTCGTACGATGACGGAAAACTTCGTGAGGCAACCGGCCTATTAAAAAAACAAATATTACGAATCAGATGGAATGTATGACTGATTTATTTAATTAGGTACTGATCTCTATAGTATTATTATATAGATATATGATATAGAAATAAATAAATCGAAATATTTGTACTACAATTTATGTTAGTGAAAACGTTTAGTTAATTTAACTGTAATAGTAAAAACTTTAAATATACTAGTATCGAATATAATATACTAGTATAGAACCGTCTGAGGGCACTCTAGTGTGTTGGCTTTCCTGAACGAACTTAAGTCGAATTGGATCGGAAACACTTCAATGGAAAGCTGATTTCACGTTGTCATGTTGGCACAAATTGTAAATGTTTTTTAATTACGGGAACATTAAATAAATGTGTACTTTAGTATTACTATTAATTATCATTATCATACAACAATTTATTTTTTATTTTATTTATTGAGAAAGATTTACAGCTTATAACTTACTTACTAAATATAATGTTATTTTTACGTTAAACAAATCTTTACATATAGTTTAATAGTTCTTTACTAATAATTAACTGGATAAGTAACAATAAAATGATTTTAATAAAGCAATAAACTAAGTAACAATTAGTTCAGTAACACTTAGGGTAGTATAACTTATACACTTGTAAAAAACATAAGATTCACTATTTATATATATATAAATTACGTGTCACGTTGTTTGTCCGCTATGGACTCCTAAACTACCGAACCGATATCAATAAAATTTGCACACCGTGTGTAGTTTGATCCAACTTAAAAGATAGGATAGCTTACATCTCAGTTTATACCCGCAATATTATTTTATTGCAAAATATTTGTTTATTATTTGATAGTCACAATTCTAACAGATGGCGCTGTGTTGAAAGTACCAACGTTTCACATAAGCTACAATTTAATGGTAACTAAATGGTAAAAATGGTGGTAAAAAACCAACAAAAAAGCATGGTGGTCCACATGACTGGTGTTCTCCTACCGTTTCCCTTGAATAGTTTGCTACTATGTAATATAACAAAAACCTTAGCCACAGCAACGCTTGGCCGGTCTGCTAGTAATATATATGTCAGAGATTCAACGCGATTAATAATTACAAAGTTGGTATCACTACCGTCGCCCGACATTATTACTTAATTACTTAATATTTAAACACAGTCAGTGCGCACATCCGGCGCAGGCGCCGATCGGAAAGCAACTGAAGTCTGAAGCTCTTCACGACCGATTCTACGCACTACTGACAGCTTGACTTTGACAATTGACACTTTACAACCTGTAAGATGTCTATGATATTGCGTGGTATTGCCATTGCGTGGTGTTGCCATTGTAATCAAACATATTACACAGTGTTCTATTATAACCTAATCTCTGACACGGCCATTCTGATAACCAACGCGCTCTCGCGTTGCTGCTGCATGTCACAGCCAGCCCAATTTCCGTTTCACCACGCAAAACATAAGTAAAGCTTTTAATAGCTTTCAACTTCACACCAATCAAGGCGTAGATGCCTTCGTATTACAACTTTATTGGATAGAAAAGCGTTAAAGCTTTCAACACTTCTTACAAGCAGCACATCAGTCACATCGCAAGGCGTCCCAGCTTTCAGCATCACCATTGTTAAAATAAATCTAAGGTTAAACCACAGTAAAGCGTCCAAGCTTTCATCATCAACATTGTTCAAATAAATCGAAGATTAAACCACAGCAAAGCGTACAAGCTTTCAGCATTAACATTGTTCAAATAAATCAAAGATTAAAACACAGCAAAGCGTCCAAGCTTTCAGCATCAACATTGTTCAAATAAATCAAAGATTTAACCACAGCAAAGCGTCCAAGCTTTCAGCATCAACATTGTTCAAATAAATCAAAGATATAACCACAGCAAAGCGTACAAGCTTTCAGCATCAACATTATTCAAATAAATCAAAGATTAAGCCACAGCAAAGCGACAGCAACACTAGGCCAAATAACTGCAAAGCGTCTAAGCTTTCAGCAACAACACTAGGCTAAATAACTGCAAAGCGTCTAAGCTTTCAGCAACAACACTAGGCCAAATAACTGCAAAGCGTTTAAGCTTTAAGCAACAACACTAGGCCAAATAACTGCAAAGACGGTCGGACCCGTCTTTCTTCTTAACAAGAAATGCAGAGCTAGAAAAAGGCGAAGAGCTCGCACGGACTTTTTGTTCCAAATCAGTAATAATCTCACGCATTACGCTACGTTCAGAAGGAGCCAACCTTTACGGTTGACATTGTACAATTTTGTAAAGATATTTTTAGATTAATTTGTAACGTAATTTGTATTAACGATAGTATTAGAATTTCCACTAGTAAAATGGTAACTGTTTTGAATACCATCGCACTTTTTTGACGATACTAATTATTTAGGAGTCTCGGAGGACCTTCATTGGAACACCTCCAAGTGAGTTTTGCTCCGGAAACGCACTTTCACGTGAAAATAAAAAAGAAACGGATTTATAAAGTAAACTTTGCACTGTAAAACTAATTACCGCTAGTCTAGCATAAACCACATTCAAAATGGCCGATTAAGTTTATAAAATTAATAGGGATGTGAAAAATAATCGATTTTTTTTAAAGTGAAAATCGATTTTTGTATTCGATTTTAATATTAAAAATAATTGAAAATTCGGCGACCAAATATTCATATACTAACTCTAACCTAACCAATCTAAATAATATTTGTTTTTGTGGACAGCTCCGATCTAAATAGTAATTGTTTATTCAAGCCTCGGCTTCTCGGCGTCCTGGTCGCCTTCGGCGACCAAATATTCATATACTAACTCTAACCTAACCAATCTAAATAATATTTGTTTTTGTGGACAGCTCCGATCTAAATAGTAATTGTTTATTCAAGCCTCGGCTTCTCGGCGTCCTCCGATTATTTTTATACACTCTAGGGGTAAGACAGACAAGACCACGTGGATAGTGGGGTGCTCTGATTCGGTTTTGGGTACTTTTTGGATATTAAAGTAAACACTTTATTCTAGTAAAAATTAAATAATATAGAAAGTTGCAAACAATGAAATACAAGTACTAATTAGAAAATACAGACGAGTAGGTATCGATAATTTCAAAAAATTTCGGAACCCTATAATCTATCAACACGAAATTAGGTTAATTTCAATGTTGATTATTCTATAACTTTAAATTTCAAAAATGAGGAAATAATCGATAAATAAATAAAACGATTATTAACAATCGATAAATTAAAAACACGATTTTTTTAAGTGAACGTCACATCACTTATAACCAATAGAAAAGTAGAAAATGGCGGATTGTTTACAAATTTTAATACATTACACAAAACTTTAAATTTTTTATAAAAATATTTAGACGCGTTTCCGGAGCAAAACTCACTTGGAGGTGTTCCAATGAAGGTCCCCCGGACACTCCTAGATAATTAGTATCGTCAAAAAAGTGCAATGGTATTTAAAACCCAACCCCCATTGTCAATCAGTGCTTGCAAAGTATAACTGCCTTATGCAAATTTTGATTAGAGGATGTACAAACGTTGACCAATTTTGATTGTAAATTGCAATCTTTAAATTTTTATTCTCGTTAAATAAAATAAATAAATCAGTGGCGCTACAGCCTACAGGCCTTCAGGCCTCCGATCCCTGAACCCGCCCCATGATCAGTTTAACCGCCACATTATAAAACAAATAAAATAAGAATATCCAAGTTTGTGGCAATTTGAACATCGCGTTCTTACTAACTATTGGCTGTTCACTAGATTTATCACCAGACGTGCGAGGATGGGTACCCTCATTTTGATTTTATACGTAAAAATAAACAATGTCGTTTTAAATGTCCTACCTAATCAATAAAATGGCAACGACCTGTAGTTAACTCGCATATTTTAGGGTGCTTAGAAGCATTATATTCACCACTGACCTTACGGACGGATTTCACTTAAGGTTTATTGTTAGGCTACGTATTCAAATGTGACACAAAACTCGTCGGAGTATTTTTTAAGTAAATCTGTGCGTACCTTAACATTACAATTTTATTGGACTCACCCAAACCTGTCTCCAGCCGGTTGATCAGCACCATTTTGTTGGTGGAATATTCAATGTAGGTCACCGCATGGTCACTCGTATAGTCCACCATATCGCGAAACAAGTCGTGAAACGTCCTTATTCCAACAAACTGAAGAGCAAGTCGGTCCTTAAACTCTTCCCAGGTACGAACATAACACACCACACACACAACACCCACAACAACAACAGAACAAACGACGGTAGATAAATCTCACTAGATTTTAGCGTCCTTTTATCACCCACACTCGAAGGCTTCTCTTTTAGAAGTTCTAGGTATTTTGGAAGCCTGCCATCATATTTTGAAATTATGTTACCCATAATTCAGGCGTAAACGTGCTGGGTCTGTCGTCTTATGACGTCGATGGACCCGCCGCTCTATTTCCTTGAGCTTTATAATCTGGTGTGAAATATTCACAATTTCCAGTAGTAGGCATTGCGGTAGGCACGCAGGATGAATATTGTATCGATCTCACTTCTAATGTCGGAGATTCAACGCGATTAATAATTACAAAGTTGGTATCACTACCGTCGCCCGACATTATTACTTAATTACTTAATATTTAAACACAGTCAGTGCGCACATCCGGCGCAGGCGCCGATCGGAAAGCAACTGAAGCTCTTCACGACCGATTCTACGCACTACTGACAGCTTGACTTTGACAATTGACACTTTACAACCTGTAAGATGTCTATGATATTGCGTGGTATTGCCATTGCGTGGTGTTGCCATTGTAATCAAACAAATTACACAGTGTTCTATTATAACCTAATCTCTGACATATATTATATATTTTATATCGATAAGAGATATCGACGACGGACCGACTCATGTCAATTACGTGTACGTATCAAAGTAATTTCACACATCCCCTTTTCTCGTGACGTTTTACCCAAATTGTGGCCACAATTGAAAAATGTAAATTAGACGAGCGGGATATGTAGGTTGTTTAAATTTTACTTCATGCAATCTTTGTGTTGAAGGAATGTAGAGGAATTTCGATAAAAAATAGAATAAAAATTATATAAAAAATAATAAATATAAAGGCACAAAGGACCTAATTTATTCTCGAATTACAGGAAACCACATTAATGAGAGAGTTCTCTCAAAAGGGACATAAAAGAAAATCCATTTATTTGTTGCAAATATCTATTGTGGTCGTTTTAACACTCGAAAGATAAAAGAAACTCCCCGGTACGGTCCCAGTCCACACGACACCTCATTTGTCAGCCCCCGCACAAATTGCTTCGCATTTGTATGCTTTGTTTCTTTGTAAAACGCATTTAAAAAACCCTGTTTTTTCACTAATATTTTTACGTCCCTACTAAAATGATTTCTCTAAATGCAAGATTCGTTTGAACATAGTAGATACTGTTGACTCCGGAATCGTGATTATTTGAATTTGAATATGTTGATGATATTATTCCAAATTTATTTACGAATCTTTTCCACACAATAAACTGTTTTTAGGGTAAGTTTTCAAGTAAGGCGTTGACTGATACACAGACAGGAGGATTGTTTAACAGAACTGCAAAAGTGGACTTTGCATTTGGCGAAAAGGTCGGAACTTACCACCATCAAGATGTAACCACCAATGATTTCGGTCATCCATTACCATTGAACTCGCCACTCATAATCGCGATATATAAAAAATATAACCTTTTCTTTCTGAATAAATATTCAAGGTATAGTTCATTTTTTATAGTGGGCTGAAAGCTTTTTATACAATTTGATTTGATTATTCAATATGGTTGCCTTCGAGAGAGATACAACAGCCATACGATTTTTCGATACCATTTTTATAGTATGATTTGTTTTTACCCTCAAAATAGGCGGTATCTCTTCATCAGCGCAAAATTTCGGTCCAGCTAGCATTATCTTGTGGTCTGATAACATGAAAAGTCGCTGGGTGCCAAATCAATACTAAGAAATACGTTTTTATCTATGTATAAAGGTGCGATTTTTAACCCAAAACTCAGGCAGTGAACCAGTCCTTGATCTGGACTGGTGATCATTTATTGTTATTAATACACACGAAGAAATATATCTGACCCAGTAGAGGGTAGCGCCTAATATGCCAAACCTATCATATTGTTACTGATTACGTAAATATTGATTAACAGTTTTATGTGGATAATACTATAATTCTATCTTGTATATAAACTTCAGTAATAGATTTGTAAACTCCACATAGGTTTTAGACGTAAGTCTTGGCAGCGAGCGTATCCCGACACAAATCCTTTCTGCAATCTGTTGAAGTTAAGAACTACTTCCCGTCTGAGCGACCGCCTTTCGCAACCCGCTAAAACTTCTTGAAACCTTTTAGCGTCTTTATTAAACTTACAGGCGAATATTGAAAAATTTAGATTAAAGAATATCGTTATTCAATGTCTTAAAATAGATAAACATTTAAAGCGTGCAATTTACAACCATATCTTTTACTAATAAATTTTTCTTCTAAATGAATTAATAAATGCCTATGTTTCATAGAAGACCATTGTAAATAACTGGTGTTAGGAAAAATCAATGAGCCTGCGACCTGAATTGTACAAAATACTATCCATTTGCTTACAAAAATTATCGACGAACAAACGAGGAGGATAGAGGCAGGTAGAACTTATAGAAGTCTAGCGCCATTAATATATATACAACATACATTAAAGCTTTTAAACCCAGATTCTTTTTAATAATATGTTATGTGTAATATGTGTATGTATATATACTATGTATTAGTATTTATAAAAAAAACATTTGAAAATGCAGACTTTAATACAATTATGTACATATTTAGGAGTCATAATTATTGTTTACAAAACATTGAAGTTCAGCCTTGCGATCCAGCGGCGGTCGCGCTCAAATCAGTCGTGAAGCAGTCATTTTACGATTTGGCATTCTGATAAACAATAAACTACAAGCTCCCTCCTTATAAGAATGCCAAATCGTAGTTGTTCTGAAGTAATAATTAACTGCTGTGCTTTTCATGTAGTATTTTCGATAACGTCAATTCGAAAAAGTCACAATCAATGTCCAATTAACAGGCAAAATAAAATTAATAATAACCCTATATGGGTATCGGCTACGGATTGCAGCCGTTCCTTTGATCCTTTTTATATAATATATATAAATATCAGCATTTTATTATGATACTGCTACAAACAATTTTAAGGTATTTTTTATTTTTATTTAACGCTACGTAAAATAAATAATTTAACAGCTAAGTTACCGTGAAAATGCCCGATTTTACAGAAAAATGTCTTCAGAGAATACTCGTTGCAACATTTGCGCAGATTCATGTTACATTTTAAATGAAGTACTCTTGTTCTAAAATATTGAATACGTGTGAAACTTTTCTCTGTAAAGATTCGTTAGGCTTAAGAATTAACTTTTCATTCGTTTTGTATTCACGTGCGATCCACAATTGTGAGGGCATCCGTTCGTACTGAACTTTGTTTATGAGCAATTAGTAACATAATTTATTTCCAACTTTAATAATAATAATTCAAGACAAAACGAATTTTAAAAGATTGGCCCCTGTGGCAGTGAAACAGACCGCATTTCCTCGCTTTATTGCGATACTTATTCGTTGAGCGAGGAAAGCACCAGCTCTGGGGTAACACCGGCCTTGCTATTCTATAACTCACTTTTCGAACTATCACAGCGGTTTTCGCAGCGGCGGTCGCGCTCAAATCAGTCGTGAAGCAGTCATTTTACGATTTCAAAAGTGAGTTACAGAATCGCAAGGCAGGTGCCAACTTAAATTTTTAATTAGCGCCTGTTCTCTTGAACCCCAACGGGCAAAGAAGAACCAAGAACACGCGGCTCAACGGACTTTAACATTTAAGTTGCAATTAGCTATTTGAATACTGGCAGTAAATGTATATTTACAAGCATCCAATTTTTTTAATTCAGTTTTTATTGACGTTCAAAAGTGTACAATGTACATATTATCTATATGAATGATATTTGATTAGGGGTGAGAGTTTAAAGAGTTTTATTTCAATTAATTTCATAATTTTATAAAATATATCTATATATTATAAATAAACTCGTTCAATTAGATATAAAGCTCTCTAAAACTAATGCTATTCACTTGTTATATCGTAAACAAATTAACGTGGAATTCAATAATTTCCCTTTTTGATTAACGTAAGCCAATATTTGAACATTTAAGTAATTAGTAATATAATATATTAATATCTTTTTTCACGTTAAATATATATATATATATATATATATATAAATCCTGTAAAATTCACTGCAGACATTTCTGCATCTATTTCATTAATTTTCCTTTATTATCAGCCGTCAGCGCTCTATGTCATAGATTTTTTTAGTCTAAAAATGGAGGGTTCCTATTCTTCCTGCACAAGGAAGTATTATTTGCGCATATGGAACAAAAAATCATCTGGTACTGGGTTCGAACCCACAACCTCTAGATTGATAGTCGCACGTTTACGTTATGTAGTAATACGTATAAATAATGTATTACGGTATTACTTTAATTTATACTATTCGTAAAAGGTTGAATTTGAACTTTCATTTGTCAAAGTTTTCATTTGCCAACACATGAAAATTTCAGACGAACAGCGCTTTTAGTTAACAGGGACGGACAGATAGACATGGCTCGCATATTAATCAGTTCTTATTACACTGATGTACGTGTACGTTTTAAAAGAAACTCAATAAAAATTATAATACAAACATTTGTTATTAAATATTTAAAATACCAAGATAACAATAATAAAAAGGGATAAATAGAAAATAAGTAAAATGTTTGGTCCCTGTGGCTGTGTATCTTTAGTGTAGCATTTTCTCGCTGGATTGTGATTATTCGTTGAGCGAAAGCACCAGCTCTGCATTTACCGGTATTATCTACCAGGGGCCAAATTAAATCTTTAACTAGCATCGTCTACTTGAAACCCCACGATCCAAGTGCACAGGCGCTAAAAAAAATCCAAAAGTTTTATATTTTTAAATTTTTTTAATGGGATCAGACTTTTAAAAAAACGACAAGATATTAATCTAGCTTTAATAAAAAAAAAGGGTGCGTGCACTTATGTACGCGCGTAAGAAGTTATACTTCTTTGGCAGTATTAAAAATAGTTTGGCTTTGTTCCACCTCCAGTTTTTGATGTTTCACAGCGATAAGATGACAACTCTTTTTTTGTATTCAATTTAGTGCACTTACACTGATTCATCAATTGTTTTTTGTCTTTTGTCCCTATATTTGCTAGATTAAATCAGAAAAATTACATGTTTTGATTAAACAATGTGGTATTTTTTTTAATCAAAACATTACTCGATAATAATAATACAAACGGATAGTTAACCTCAAATGTATTGAAGCACTTAGGAAGTTTAATGAGCACAATTTTTTCACAAATATTAATTAGTCTTGGTTTAAATATTCAATTTTAATCACTTCTGATTATAATTCAAAAAGCATTGCTAAATTTCTTTGAAAAAATAATTAAAACTCCTTTATTTGTTTAAAAGGTAAATGACAAATGTCATTATGCTCATTCAAAATTCTTGGCATACGAACTTCACGCATATTCTATTTCTTTATATGTACTTGTAGATTGTCTTATTCCTCTCCGCTCGCGCACGCTATAATCACACTCCTAATTTTGTGTTACAGGTGCGCGCGCATTGTAAAATTTCACTCTCATAAATTTTTCATAACGCGCCTAAAGAAGTATAACTTCAAAAATTGCTTTCAGAAGTTACATAGATTATAACATGCAAAGAAAATTTGTTGTCTCTTTTTGATCACCCAAAATATTTTTTTAAATTCGAATAAACACGTGGTTCCTATGAAATAGACATATGGGAATAAGTTAGACTATCGTACGTCAAAAATGTATTGTATTTTGACATACAAGAACCATAGATAATTTTGTATACATTTGAATTGACTTTTTCGAAGTGGGAGCAGAAGACTTTTATACTTTTTCTAATTCTACCTTCATTTCACTTTGAAAGCATCTCAATCAGTTAAAAGTTGCCGAACTTTTAATGACTTTATAATGATATTTACGATCGCACTTAAGAAATTTAAAATTTAAATACGTACTTGGTAATAAAAGCTGCCTTCGGATTTGACTTGAAATTGGAGTTGAGAGAAACCATCTAACATTTTATCGATAAAGCGCTTAATTATTATCCATCGGAATGTTTCTTCACCACCACGACTACGACGGCAACGACGAAGAAGATTCGCGATTAATCTGGAAATTTCAGTGTCCATGGGCAACGGTATAACTTAACATTAGATGAGCCGTTAGTATGTTCTAAATATATAATATAGGAGTTTGGTCGAGAAATGTAGGGAAGGCACTAAAAGAGTGCTTGGAATAATGAAACCGAAATTATTAAATAAAATATTTCTAAATATTTAATTTATGTATTGGATGATTTTTGAAATGGAAATTATTTCACGAAGTAATAGTTAATTATAAAGACAAATTTGCACGTGATTACGTGTGGCAGAATATCCGAACTTTAAATTGTACCATTACAACATTTTTGTACCATATTCTTGCAAATAAATTATTATTATTAATAGGCAACACATACTATGTCAGTCGATTACTAAAACTACTACAGTACGTCTGTCAAGTTTTAGTTGCTAGATACAGAACCATCTATACTCTACATGCTGTCACTTTTCATTATTTTTGTTGGCATCTGTTGCTTACGCTACTAATTTCTACTTTCCATTATTAAATACGTATATCCTACAATTTTTAATTAGGACATATAAAAAGGCGAAAGTCTGCGTTTAGGTACAACCTTTTAGGTCTGAGCCTGAGGTTTCTGTATCTGTTTCGTGATCATTTGTTCTTTCTAATAGGTGATCAGCCTTCTGTGCCTGACACACGCCGTTGACTTTTTGGGTGTGGAAATCTGTGAGGACACCGGTATATCTTAGGTTAGGTTATGGCGGTGTCCTCACAATTTTTTCCTTCACCGTACGAGCGAGTATTAAACACACACTTAAAAAAAATCCATTAATGCACAGCCGATCCAATGCTCGAACTCAGGGTTGAAAAGCGCTCAACACTATTCTTAACTACGTCTTTCTTCCATTGAGTTCAAAACTCCTTTCATTCTGTGTTATCTTAAGCACTTATCGCCATTAAAATAGGAGCCATAAAGCACTGCCAATTTCAGCAAAGCCATAAACATGGAGAATCATAAAGGGTATGTCCGAAAGCAAACAACCCCAATCTAAAACACGCTATAAACCAGAACAATCTGCAATGCTTGTATTTTTATCACCGCAAAAATTAACACGTATGCACAGAATATATAAAAGCGTTAAAAGTAAGGTAATCATAGACAAGCAAAACATTTCTGAGAGTTTAGCACAAATAAATTTTTAATTTGTCTACAGCCTAGCGATTCTGTATAATATTGTTTATCAGAATGCCAAATCATAAAATGACTGCTGCAGGACTGATTTGAGCGCCACCGCCGCTGCGAAAACCGCTGTGCGAGTTCGAAAAGTGAGGTACAGAATCGCAAGGCTGGTGCTTTCCTCGCTCAACGAATAATATCGCAACAGCGAGAAAATGCTGCCAGCATTAAAGGCCACAGTGACCAAACTTATTAAATTTATTTTAATTTTTAATTAATTTTATTATTACCATGTAGGTTAAGAAAGTTGTAATAATAATAATAATGCACATTTATTACAATGACCAAACAAAAACAATACGATTACGATTTGAACTTGTTATCAGTACTACAGTAGTAACTCAGTACCACGGTGTGAAATTGTGCATGTAATTATATTTAACTTCTATGAATAAAATATTCTACATAACTGTGTGTAGGATTAATTAACAAGATTACAGATAACACGAATATGTAAGGCACAACACATTTGTAAACAAACGTGATTGATTTCCTGACACGTATTTAATGACATTATATTAAACATACAAATAATGGTTAATGATTTGTATGGCTTACATCTAGGTGGACAGCCATTGGCAATTATTGATGCTATACCTGTATATGATTACGCGCGAATACTTTTCCTTACTTGAGGCAGTTTTTACCGCGCGTTCACTGCGAACTACGCAGTGAACACCCATTTAATTTACCGCCCTTCTGACTCACCATGTTATTGATAACACAATTTTTTGAAGTTATACTTCTTTAGGCGCGTTATGAAAAATTTATGAGAGTGAAATTTTACGATGCGCGCGCACCGTGACACAAAATTCAGTATGGGCGCCGAGCGTGCGCGATCGAGATGGGAATAAGACAATCTACTTGTAGTACCTTTTAAACAAAAAAAGGAGTTTTAATTATTTTTTTAAAGAAATTTAGCAATGCTTTTTCACAAAGACCTATTTATACTTAGTTTAACTAACTAACATCATAACTTAGGTTATGAAACTTACCTAGTTATTAAATTGAATTAATAATATAATATAATATAATAATAATTATTTTTAATATTAATTAATAATTGAATAATATATTAAATATTGTTAAATTATTAACGCTTAATATTGATTATTAATTATTTAATATTTAAAAAAAATAAAGAAAGACAAAGAAGTATAACTTCTTACGCACGTACATAAGTACACGCACCATTTTTTTTTACGGCAAAGTAATAATTCCTATGTATTTTTCGTAGTTTCTATGAATAACTTTTCCATCATTTAAATGTTATTTATTACGTTTTATTTACGAGTTCCACTTCATTTTTCTTCCCTCTCGCTATGCATTTTTAAATTTTTATGCATTAATTAACATACTGGTGTCATTAAAATATATTTTTAGTTTTAAAATGTCTCATTTTGAAAAATGGTGTATGCAGCGCCATCTAGTAACTGTAATAGTGTTTAAAGTTAAAATTTAAAGTCCTAATTGTCTGTGTAATTAGTGAGTTCTATTTAGGTATCGCTTGTAATTATGTAGTACGTGTTTAAATAAAAATTATAAAAAATCTAATCTAGTAACTTTCCTCGTCTTTTAAAAGTCAATTATTCTTACTACACTTATTTATTCCTTTTATGCTAGTATGATAATTTAGAGACACCTTCTTTACTAATTAGAAGATTCATAGACAAGCTTAAATACGAACACTCGATTACTCTGAATTTTGACTATAGCAAAGACCATAGACAAATACAATTAAAGGTAAAAATATTTGACAGCTTCTGACTTTGTCAAACTCAATGTTAAACATTATTTTTGGAGTATTAAATACGATTAAAGTATAAAAATAAAGGTAAAGATGAGTTCAGAAAGCTCAACACTTGACGAAAGGAAGATGTCTAGCTCAATGAGATTTATACCTTTCGGGAGTTTACTGAAGACATGGACAGAAGTCTCCAGAATAAACTATATGTCCGCGATGGCTATTGATGAGATGTCTAGAGGTAAATGAAAAATTATATATGTAGTCTCAGGTAGCGGTTTGATAAAAATTTGTTCTTATCATGGCTAAGTACGTTTTCTTCTTAAACTACAGATGCAGTAGACAGAAATTAATACAGCAGCTGTTATACTGCTGGCAAAAAGAGATGGTTTGACTTTTCCAAAATACTTTTATATAAAGTCTCTTCTCTGTAACCATGCCATACATACTCATAACATTGTATATATTATATAGTATAAATTACGGAACGGAATGTGTGCTAAACACAAAAGATATACAAATTATACCATACTAATATTATACAGATAAAGTATATGTTGTAGGGGGTAATCTCAGCCTTAACAGAACTGATTTTGAAAATTCTGCTACCAATAGAAAGCCAAACTATTTATTAGTGACATAGGCTATTAACTCGAAAAATAAAATTATTTTTGGTGATAGTCGGATGTGCAAAATCAATTGGGGAGAAAACGATCGAACGAAAACCTTTCTTACGAACGCTACCTTAACAATAAGAGGTATATGACTAAGTTATAGAGATTTGTAAGATACAAAAGAGTCAACTATATATTATGTGTGACTTTTATCTACTATATAAAAATAAGTCGGATTTTCCTTCCTGACGCTATAACTCCAGAACGCACGAACCGATTTCCACGGTTTTGCATTCGTTGGAAAGGTCTCGGGCTCCGTGAGGTTTATTATGAAAATTCAGGAAAAATTCCAACAGAAAAGCGGGATCACCAAACGAAATGTTACATAAAACGAAGCCATCTGGTGGCGAAACGGAGTTCGCCGGGTGTGCTAGTATTATATAAAAACAAGTCCTCCACAGAAAAGACAGACGGATCGTCTATCTGTCTATCTTTTCGCGAGGTCAAAAACGAACGATATAAATATCTAGAATGATTCATGAGGAAGTTTTTTTTTTTAATTGTTAGTGGGCCTACCTCCCCGGCGACTTACGCCCCGGGGCCGAGGAAGCTAAACTAAAATGAGCTTTTCATGAAGTTGTTATTTATTGAAGTAATAAGAATATTTACATTGAACGTGGGTTAGGTGGTTGAGGGTTGGTTTTGCTATGAGATACAATTCTTTTCCCTCAACCGCCTGAATAGAGTCCGCTCACGAGGAAGGTTTAAGTATATAATTTTTCACGGGTCACGGATTCCCGTGCGAAGCCGGGTCGGGTAGTAGTATATATAAGGATCGCGGAATAGTTACCGCTAATGTTATTTTGCTTAAAAGATACATTACTTTTGATAAACAAAACTGCAATAAAGACTTTTTCATTCTTCCTTTATTAGAACTTTACTTCGATTTAAAATAAGACTTTTTTTAACCGTGGACGTGTCCCAATTATAACTTAAACCGTATGCTTTAAAGGATAGTGTCGCTTCGAACTAGAATTGCATATTGGCTATAGAATGGCTTAGTGGAACCTGTAATAGGTGTGAGCCTAGCCTAATAACGACTAGATTGTCAAAGCGAATCCTTTCAGACCCATTTTCACGCGTCCATATAAAAGAAGTCAGATATTAATAGCCCCCGAATTTATTGTATTATGTAAGGAAATTTCGTATAAAACTTCGATATTGTAACCCAAGGTGTGAAAAAATACAGATAACAATCCCTTTATCGCGTTTGCTGCGGTAACTATTGACAATAGAGCAAAGTAAAGTGCTACAGTTTTATAGAAGACATCAATATGTACAAAAAGTCCGTCTAACTATTACAGTTATTTTATAATACAACTTTTTTTAAATGCAATAACGCTGTATTAATATACGAATATAAATACACAATATTAATCATCATCTAAATTTATTTTTGTATAATTCTTTGCGGACAATTCAAAAGTTATCGTGATTAATATTTATTAAATTTGAATTAAGAAACAGCTGCAGTAAAAGTGACTCTTACGGTTTAATGTACTACCGACATAAAATATGAAAAATTTAGCTTATGGTTCCTGTATCTGTCAGCGGAAGCTAAGTTAGGCTTAAGCTAGTTAATATTTTACTTTAATATGTAATTTAAAATTAATTAATTTAAATCTGACTTCTTCACATATTTTTAAATTGTATAAACATTAAACGAATTCCATACAAAGAATGCGTCGAACAGTCTTAATGAATAGTCGCGTATCTCTTTGTTTCATTATCTATCTGGGTTTAAATTATCTAACACAGAAACCACGACTTTTAAGGCGATAACGTGTGCTTATTTCTAAGTCCTGGGACCTCTAAATCTATAACTTCTTATACTAAATATTACTTTGTGATGTGCAATACACAATATCAAATAAACCGTAGTTTTGACTGAGTAACGAAGGCACTACAATTTTGGCAATTAGCCATCCATATTGGCGAGAACATGCCGTATCGCAGTAGTTTATATGATTAAGGCTGTTTGTCAGGATCCCGGCTATCGAGTTTCAACTAATTAGATTGACGTAATTAAATTTTGTATGTTCATTCGTCCGTTTACAACCCTAGTTGCGAGAGTTATATTTTCATGCGACGTTTTACCTCACTTCGTTGCTTATTGCTGCTAATTATCTAAACATATATTAAAACCACTTTTTAGTTATTAGTTCAACCATAGTTAGTTAGTTCAGCAATAATAGGAACTATGTATTTCGATATTAAAAGTTTTGTTTTGTTGAAAGGCTTGCGCTTTTAGTAATATTGCTGTAAATAGTGTAAAAACAAGTTAATCTAATATATAAAATTCTCGTGTCGCGGTGTTTGTGGTTAAACTCCTCCGAAACGGCATGACCGATTCTCATGAAATTTTGTGTGCATATTGGGTATAACTGAGAATCGGACAACATCTATTTTTCACCCCTCTACAATCAACCCCTATTTTTTTTTTAATTTTTATAAATATATACAACCCCTAATTTTCACCCCTCTACAATCAACCCCTATTTTTTTATTAAAAATGATATACATGGCAAAACGACTTTTGCCAGGTCAGCTGGTAAAATATAAATTCACGAAACTGTAACTAAGATTTAACTAAAATCGTTTATTATAAACGTTTATATTACCAATATAATTGGTATTAGCTAACTACAGGCATTGAACTGTGAATGAACGCTCGGTATGCATGCCCAAGCTTCATAGTACAGATTAACGATCTGTGTTTTGTTTTATAGTTAACAAAACCAATATGCGTAGTATATTTATTTTTTATAATTTTGTGACTAAATGTAATGACGCAAATAAGAATTATATTAGTTCCCTTAAGTGCCAGTTCTCTTTCAGGATAGATTCTACATCATATTTTACTAATTTTCTAACAGTATTTTGTCGATTTAAAAAGGTAAACAAACACATTATTTGCTATAGATTAATTATCTTTTAGATATCTTAATAGTCCGGGTTTGACAGCTGACACTAATTAGTTTTTGGCGGTTTTGAAAGCTACCACAGACTACGCAACCGTTATCTGTGGCCGCAAAGGACCATCAACGACAGAACTTTTATTTTATTTTAGATCAAAGATTGAAAAGTTTTTCTTTACCATTAAAGAAAATATCGGTGCCGGTATTTGATCCGTCCAAGTTTCAGAATAAAGATGATGAAAGCGAACTAATTGAACAGGTAAGAAAAATTTCCAAAAGTTTTTTCGTTAAAATATTTTAATTAAGACCCTGTTTTGATAAGTTCCATTGTTTTTCCGAGTTATTGTCGGGACAAAAGACGTTTTATATAAAATACGGAGTTGAATATTTGGATAACGCAATAATTTTGGTTAGCAAGAAACTTTAGGTATTTTATCTGACGTGAAATCAAGTAATTTCTCTGACTAAAACTTTCATTTGAAAACTCGTAACTTTGTTAATTGTAAAAATTATTACTTTTACTACTCTAGTAGTAGTTTCTTTTATTACTTAATTCAATTTTTACAGTTTTCAAAACGTTCTTTTTCGTCGTCGTTTCGTCGAATTCAAAACTTTTTGTCTCATTTAATTAGTCGAAACTCGAAGTCGATTTGAAAAATATTTCGGATCAATATCAAATATGTGTCTTACATTTTACCTGTATTGCGGGCCATATTACTTTTCTTGTCTTTTACTATACCAAATTTTTTTTAATCGGTATTGTCTATTTTTTTCATCAACTAAGCAGTATAACAAGCATAGATACTTGTTTGCACCTATTTGTCTGTGAAAACCCCTAATACTTAACAGATATGACTTGATTTGTGTTATTGTTTTGTTTTGTCATCAACTGAATTCACTTTACTATTTTTTGTTCAATCCACAGTTCCCAATAAACGTGACAACGCTTATGAACGAGGACAAGCTGTGGGGTTGCTTCTACAACTTTCCGGAGTTATATGAGGAAATGTATTCGCCGCTTGTACGCGTGAGGAATATAGATGATATTCCCGATATTGAAGGTGGTGTGCTTACAAGGGACCTCGTTTGCGCCTGCTTAAGCTATTTAAAACGATCGCCTATTTTAGGCGACTACGTATGTATTAAATTGGATTTGTCGTCCAAAGTAAGTTTTGAAACAATACATTGCTTTATTAATCTACAGCTATATAAAAATAAGTCGGGTTTTCCTTCCTGACGCTATAACTCTAGAACGCACGAACCGATTTCCACGGTTTTGCATTCGTTGGAAAGGTCTCGGGCTCCGTAAGGTTTATAGCAAAGAAAATTCAGGAAAAATTTCAACAGAAACGCGGGATCATCAAACGAAATGTTACTTAAACGAAGCCATCTGGTGGCGAAACGGAGTTCGCCGAGTTTGCTAGTATTATATAAAATTTTATGTTTTATTATTATTTTTTCATATTTTTATTATTCTTCTTTTTAACTTCGTATGTAGATATAAATTTTCCTAAAATTAAAACAGCAATAAAAAAATGAAGGAACGTTGGAATTTAAATAGCCATAAACCATCTAGGAATCATAAACCATCTGTTTATTCGCATCGAATGGCAGTAGTTTCATGTCGATACGATCAATGGTTTGGTCGTGAAGGAGCCTCAAACGAAGACCATTTTTCTTATATATATATATATATTCTATATATATATATCTAAGGGTATAATAAATAAGTACAAGTCCCGAATTGAAGGAACGTATGGGGTTTGACATATTTCGTAATAAGTCTTGACTGAATCTTATCCTAAAGCGGGAAGCGATGTTGTTTTATAATATACTAGCTGACCTGGCTAACTTCGTTCCGCCCTACAACCTTATAATATCGTTGTTACTTTAATTTAACTTATTTTAGGATTTCATTAATCTTAAGTATTACATTAATACAACTTTTTTGCAAATACAGAAATGTTTTATTGCTTGCCATTGCGAAAGAAGAATGGCAGTTTTACACATTAGGCATCTTCTCTCTAGCGTCAATATGCCGATACTGCATGTTAAGCACTTTCTGATATCCAACATCTTTTGATCAGGATCAAAGCATGGCGTATGCATCTCCTCATTCACCTCAAGATCGGAACTTCTTGAACTGACACGAATTCGACGTAAAATGATGCGTAGTTTTGTCAACAGATGGCACCATATGGTTTTTGCATTCGTAAAATTAATTAATTATTGTTATTCGATAACTTATCCGATATTTTATTGCTTATTCTGCTATTCGGGACGGAAACAAATCCAACAAATCAAAAACCATGGCAATCGGTCCAGCCGTTCTCGAGTTATAAGTGTTGTAACAAACACGACTTTCTTTTATATATATAGATAATAGTATAGTTTACATAATATATAATAGTTTACATAATATATAATATGTTACGCAATAATATTTAACGCTCGTGAATATTATTTTACTATTAAGTTATAATTAATGGTATAAGAGCCTCATTAGTTTTACGTAGTACAATTTGTTGTTAGTCAAAATAATTTATTCATATAGGTACCACCATTTACACTTATGAACGTCAAAAAAAAAGAAAATATATATATATGAAATGCTTCTAATTTTATATTTACTGCCAGTTCTGAAATCAAGGGCGTAAAACGGAAGAACTGGCAATAAACTCTCTGCCACTCTATTTAATCGCCAAGTTTTTTGTTTTACACAACGTTTGTAACGAGCTGCAACCATTACACCATGTTCCACATGACATCTTAATTAATAAATAATAATAAAATAAATTAAAAACAAAGATTTGTCCTCTATCAGCAGGAGGCATGGTGAAATAGGAGCACGCACTTACATTCTCGTGGGAATAACACGCAATTGTATACGTGAAACGTATGTTATATTTTGTAGTTAAAATGATTTTAAGATATTAATCTCACTTTGTTTTGCAGTTTCTTACCAACATTGACGTATTGAAACATTACAAATATTTGGTCTATTTGGATTTATCGTATAATATTTTAGAAGATCTTGGTGTCCTCTCCTTTCTTCCATATATACAATTCCTAAATGTATCCTTCAACAATTTTCAAACTGTATTGGATTATGAAACACGTATGTAAATTGAATCAATTTAAGGATTACCACTTACCATAAATTACCACTTAATATAAATAATATTTTTTCAGCCCAATGGTTTTTAACTGAAGTGCATTATAGATATAATTCTGTTATGAAAATACGTGATTTACAAGCTTTTTGGTCAATTACGGTCATTGACCTATCTCATAACAATATTAAAGCTATATCTGGATTGGAAACACTTAGGTAACATAAATGTAATTTGTTTGTAAACTATTTATTTATTTTTTTGCACTTCGTTGCCTTATAAAAAAACATACATATAAAAAAGCAGGCTTCATAAGTTACTAGGTAACGGGCCTTACCGCTTACCATCGATTTCTTCCAGGCAACCCTAGTAGGGACCAATAAAAAAGAAACGCCTACAGAGGGTTAAGTAAAGTTTAAGAAATGCATAAATAATTAACAAAAAAGAACATGAAACACTATAACTAAAATAAAGTAAAATCTAAAAATAATAATAATATAAACAAAAAGTTACATTATACAGCGTATAATCTCTAATAAGTCTACTTTATTTTTACTTTTGACTTTTTGTAAGCAAGATATTTACATATCACTTACTCCTTTTAGCTGACTAATAAATAATTAATTTAACGGCTAAATAATAGTCGAAACTACATGGCATAGCTAGTCTAAGTAGTCTAATGTAGTAATTATTCTTTATATACCTAAAATATGCTATAATAAACTAAAAAGTATTTATTTTAACATAGGTATCTACGCCGACTAGACCTATCCTTCAACCATATACATAAAATCGAAAACTTAAATCATCTCCGCTTGCTATGGCTCGATCTATCCTACAATAACATTTTTGATTTTGAATTCGACGATAACTCTGGACTCTGGACGTTACTTCACTTGGAATACTTGAATATTAATGAGAACAGCCTAACATCTATGAAGGTTTTCTCGGGATGTACCAGGTCAGAAAATACAAAAGCATTTTGATAATTTAATATTTTTTAGATATTGGGGCGTTTAAATATCACGTAAGCAGATTTACTGCAATTTATCCCCTTCCTCTTGTCAACTTTTTTGTACGAATCCTCGAAAATGCATTTCGTTTTCAAGCAAAGACGTGTTGGTAATATGTGTAAAAACGTAAATAATTACTGTTTATTTATTTAGTTATTAAGCTTACGACATCACACACAGTACTTAATCTACTAATTATTTTACAAAATCTTACATCTAAAATGTGTGACAATTAATGTAAACATAAGTTTCACAAAAAAAACAGAAATTTAAAATTTAAAAAATACAATTAAGCACACACCAAAATAGAATGAAATTATAGAAATTTGTTGGCACTTAAAGCAGAAAAAAAGAAAAATCATCAGCAAAACAGCGAATTAGGTTCGAGCAGCTGTTGGTGATTACATCAAATAAGAAAATCAAAGAACCCTCTCCCCTATAGTGGTTACGTAATACTGGAAGAGCCCCTATTGTTTCTAAACCTTTTTCAGACTCCGGGAAATTCACGCTAGAAATAACAGACTAAGTTCCTTATTGGAACTGGCAGTATACATGAACAAGTTGCGCCGCCTGACCCTCCTTGACTTCCGGTCCAACCCCATCTGCTCTGTACCTGGGTATAAAGATGTCGTCATCAATACATTTCCCCTTTTGCTTTGCTTAGATGACATAGAACTCGATCCTATTGAACAGGTGAATATTATACGTTTGCACTAATTGATTTTAACTTAGTCTTTAAATTAATTCTAGATTAATATTTTTAAATATCTAAAGAATAGTTAGTTTGGGGTACGATTCAGCGCAGACTTAGGGAGCGTTCAAGTATTACGTAACGCAATTTGGGGGGAGGGGGGAGTGTTTTGAAACGTTACAGTGCGTTACATGGGCGGGAGGGAGCTTCCGAAATCTTTAAAAATTGCGTTACGTAATACTTGAACGCTCCCTTAGCGTGAACTTTTACCGTTGGTCAGGCAGAAAAGGCTGATCACCTACTTGCCTATAAGAAAAAACAAATGATCTCGAAACAGACACATAAATCTGAGGCCAAGATTTGTAGAGCCATGTTTTTTTTTAACTTAAATAAATGTTTTTAGAACCAGAACTATCAGTTAAGTAGTGTCCACTATTTGCGAATTTTTTTTAAAACATGATATCCACATCAACTGAAATTCACTGTTTATAATAATAAACTAACCTGTTTATATCTAATGAATTGCTTACAATATAGAATTTATATTTATTTTACTGTTTCTGTTATTATTCGATGTTACAACTTCCCTTAGTACCATTGATGTTTATCACAGTTTAATTTTGAATAAAATTGCCCTTGACATAATTTAATTTAAAATAAATGTTTGAAGAACTTTATTTTTCATTATGCTATACCTTTTTTACATGAAAAACTTAATATATACGAACGAGATACACGTCGCCATCTAATAGCCGTCCTAATTTTAGTCTGCTAGGCTCATATGCATTTAAAATAACCTTCCAACAAAATAATGTTCAATCATCCTGCGAGAGTATTATGTGAACGGGTATTTATTAAGGCGGAACGGAAATCGCTAGGAACACGTGGTTTTTTCTTTGTTTTATTTTTTTATTTTTGTTATTATAATTAATTACTTGATATGTCATATGGAACATGGTGTAATGGTTGCAGCTCCTTACAAACGTTGTGTAAAAAAAATGGCGATTAAAAAAAGTGGCGGAGAGTTTATTGCCAGTTCTTCTCTCCCGTTCTACGCCCTTGATTTGAGAACTGGCAGTAAATGTAAAATTAGAAACATTAATATGTATTTCTTTACTGACGAGTCATAAGTGTACATTATGTTACCTATATGATTAAATGATTTGTTTACTTTTTACTTTACTTAATATAAGATAAATGTATAGACAATCTGTTTTGCAGAGGACGCGCAAGATGAACATGAATCCCAACGTGTTTATATTCGCCTCTCGTCGCCTATTGCGGCTGTTGTACATTGAACAGCTCTCTCGGTCACGGGTGTCACCTTTCAACCCTCCAGCTGACACCACCGATGTTCCCTTGGTAGTATTGGTTGGCTACGAAGCTGTTGGTAAAGGTAAGCTCATAGAATGTAGAAGTAATAAAAGAATAGGCAAAATTATAATTAAGAAATATTAACGAGGGTTTTAATAGTAAACAAAGTCAAAATCAATCAAAATAAAAAATGCATATTAAATGCTCAATGCTTCTAATTTAACATGAACTGGCAATAAACTCTCCACCACTTTTTGTAATCGCCAAGTTTTTTTTGTTTCACACAATGTTAGTTAGGAGCTGCAACCATTACACCATGTTCCTTATGACATCTTAAGTAATTAATAGTTAATTAATAATAATAAAAAAAATCTAATTAAAGAAAGATTTGTCCTCTGGCTTTAGGCTTGGTGAAATAGGAGCACGCACTTACATTCTCGTGGGAACAAACATTCACATATACATCAAAAACATTAACACACAAAAATTATAAAAAGAGATTGGTTGAAAGGAAACCGTTTAAATCGTCTTAGTGCTCGTTCAGACACAGCGGGAACCGCGCAATTGTCAGATCGTGCGGTTTGAACCGCAAAAATGCGACTGTTCAAACAGTGGCGGTTAGTTAGCGATCAGTTTCAAGATGGTAGTCGAAGAGTAACTAACGTGTCTGTGGTTGATACAGAAAATAAAGAAAAGGCAGATTCAGAGAGGATCTTAAGAGGATAGTAACACTATATCCCAATTTAAGAATGTTTGGGAGAAAATTTTTTGACAATTTGAGAATGTCTATAAAATCTTTTGATGAACTCATTGAAGTTATTTTATTTGCCCGCAATGCTAATGAACGCTGAGTAAGATCTTCATAGTAATAGAACCGCGCGGGAGTATCGCGATTCTATTTTCTGGCGGTTGGGTTGCGGAAACCGCGCGGTTTCATTAACCGCGCGGGTATGTCTGAACGATTACTTAGTAACTCATACAAATAAGACCCGCGCGATTTCCATGCGATTCTCAAATCGCGCGGTTCCCGCCGTGTCTGAACGAGCAATTAATCTAATGAATTGATAGTCAGCGAGGACTGCATGACCACAGATATTAGACAGAGTAGGGGAAGATCGTTACCCTTCGTACGCGGGGCACATTCATACAGTCAAAATAAAACTTGAACGAAACAAAGTATATTCTTGTTTTTGTATGTGTGCATGAGTCGAGGTACCAACTATACATCAAGGAAGTTTCGTGAAATTCGCACCGATGAGAGTGAAGTTACAGGCATGGACGTGTTTTCGCGCTCGGTAAGTAATTTTTTGATCAATGTTTTTGTCTCTTGATACCGTAGATAAAATAAGTTTTCGTGTAGAGTAATCTATCAGTAACTGGCAAAATATACTTAAGATACGTCTCCAGTACTTAATTTATGACGTTTTCCTATTTATATTAAAATAAGTTATATTTTGTTGTTATTCAGTTAGTGGGGTACTTTCGGACAGCACTAGATGGGGCACATTTGAACGAATTGTACAACTAAATTTGTATGAAAATATTTTGTCGACACGAACTGTCATTTTCATACAAATTAAGTTTTCGACTTGCTACATACACTACTGTTAAGGCATCTTGACTAAACCCTCTGGTAGGTAGGAAAGATTGTGTTAGTGTGTTAATATTTGCATTAACTTTGTACTGTGTTGCTATCATTGCTATCGTCGATGTAAATATATATTAATATCCCTATTTTTATTATCTTTATTAAGGTTAATTTTGATGCTTGTGAACCTAATGCTTTGAATAATTTACCAATCCATCAAATAGTAGTTCCTTCGAAGTCAGTTTTGACACCAGAGGCATTTCGACCCCATCCGCATGTTGTAAGAAGTAATAAAACAAACAAAATAACGACGACGGCCAGGAAAACCACGAATTTATCCTGCCACACCCGAAAATAAAAAGTGCTAATCCGCACCAAAGATTAAGAAATTTGATTCTAAATTTAAGATACCTAACTAATTAAATTTTGTTTTACATAAGAAAAGCTATGTAATTTTTGTTCACTATAAGAAAAGTATTTTATTTCTGTTTAATACAAAATTAAATCTTTATTTTTGTGTTTAATTTCATTGCTAATAAATTAATTTTGATTAACATGTGTCGTTTTAATCGCACGTACGGGACTACCCCACACCGTACGAAGGTACCCCCAACACTGTACGAAGGTGCCCCGTTGATGGGGCAGATTCGTACGTATTCCAGATTTAGTTTAAATCATAATTATGGTTGAACCATCAGATGAAATCATTTGTCATTTTTTAATATGAATCTCAGATAGTTAGACTATAAATTTAAGCTATCAGATGATTAATTCATGGAAAAATAAAAAATAAAAAAATAAAATGTGAAAACCGTACGAAGGGTCCCGACCTTCCCCTACTTCACAAGAAAATGACAGTAATGAAATTCACCATAGCAAGTAAAGAACTTGTCACAATGACAAGCACGGCATTAAAATCTTTAGACCATACCACTCAACGCTGTACTTACTGATTCATATAATTTAGGATAGGGGATAGGAGGTAGTGTGAGGAAAATGAGGACAGAGACTGGTTATTCTGTTAAACGAAATGAGTCAAAATGTATTATAGAATAAAAAATACTCAAGAACTTATCTATCCTATTTTCATTTGCCACGAAAACCACAGATAAAAGCTAGTATTTTAAATTATTTGAATTTAGAATTGAAATCCAGAAGCAACCTAGCCAGGTTAGCATAAAGCTTTATATCTTTTCAAAGATAGACTTGGACACCCGGAGTTCTGATGCAGCTTTAAGATAGTGTTTGGCATCACGCCGAACAGTGACCGTAACAATAATTTATCGCCTGATAACTCAATAAACAATGTAGTAACTGGATACTGTTGCGTTATTTTAACTTCACTACTAAATTTTAATGGTCCATAGCAACATAGCATTACGTTTTAAATAACATTCATTTCGAAAAACCGACAGCTTTATTGAATTAGTAGAATAACGTTTAAATATGTAAGCGTCTGACAGCTGTCTTTATTGTTTAGTTCGTACTTAGTACTCAAGTTGTCCATTAATAGTTAACATTAAATTAAGCAATTTAATAATAGTATTTTAAATATGTTCTAAACGAAAAATAAAAGGACTTCCGCTGCCTATAATAGCCCAATTTTGTAGCCGAGTTGCACGCGTCTATCTATTACGTACAATTATTCAAGGGGCATAGTCAAGATGCCTTAACAGTAGTGTATGTAGAAAGTCGAAAACTTATTTGTATGAAAATGTCAGTTCGTGTCGACAAATTTTCATCAACGTCTTGACTAAGCCCCAAGGTGTATTTAAAGTTTATCTAAAGTCGTTCTGTGTATGGCGTTTTGAAGATGTTTTGAAAAACTAGACTAGAACATAGAACAATCCTTCTATACAAAAAAATCTACGAAATCAAATAAAAATACATTTGTAATACACAAAAGTATATACTATTGATCATCTAATATTTTGTTTCAATATGTCAATTGAAGCATGGCGTAATGGTACCAGTTACTTACAATTTCCTCGTACACCAAAAGTTGCCGTAAAAATGTAATAATGAATTTTTTGTTACAATTAATAAATATTGATTTGATAGACGAAATGTTAAAGTAAGGGAAAAATTTGCTCCACAAGATACGTAAAATAGAGCCGTTCAAGTATTACGTAATTTAGATTTACTGCAATTTATCCCCCCCGCCCCCTTCTTCTTGTCAGCAAAAGTAAGCAAAGCTTTTAAAAATAATAGTAGGTACATAAACGTATTAACCCCCACCCCCTATAATGTTATCGTAATACTTGAACGGCCCCAATGGAACCCAACTGTCTAAGACAGGTTCACGCTTGTTAGATTCCAATTCCCAGAAGTTTATTTCGTAGGCTCGTTGGCTCGACGCCTAGCAGCAGAATGCAGTTCGCATGTAGAATTATCTTTGAAGCACACAACAGCGTCCTACCATTCCCAAGAACATTATAAGCAAGTTACGAGAAAACAGTTTGATGATATGTTGCTGGATGGCCAATTTCTAACGTACAGCGAGATGGATGGCGAGTCATATGGTCTAAGTACGTTTTTTACGAGTTTTATGAATTTAAAATGTAGTGTGTTAATTTTTTTTTTGTTTTCTTTTTGGTATTGCCTCTGCACTTAGACATCATTTAACATTACGATCTAGTCTAACTTAACGCTGATAAATATAAGCTAAGTATAAGCTGATTAAGTCTAACCTAATTTACTAAAAACTTTATTTAACATTTAAAAGTGTCCAATAGTTGTTATGTTACAGTCTGTATTAAGAAGATTTTTCCACTTAGACTTGCTAATAAAAGTGATTTTATTAAATTATATTAGGCAAATAAATATTAATTTCAAAATACAATCATACCTATTCCTTGATGTTACAGACATTTTATCTTTATTTAAAAGTGAAGAGAGCCCAACGAACTGTAAAAACTTAAATTGAGCTGAAATACTGCACTATCGTCGCTGAATTAATACGACTTCCGTAATCGAGTTTTAGGTCCGTTTTAAGTTAAACTTCGAGTTGATAGCTAATCAAATAACTTAATTCTTCGACTCAGTATTCAGTCTCGCTTTTTATCGATTCTACCTTTTTCTACAGTTTGCGATACGATTAGAGAGATAGTGCGAAATAAATGTTTTTTACAAAGAAAACAGTGGCAACACTGTTAAATGCATTTGTCGTCTTTAGTACAACAGTCAGTCGTAGTCAGTAGTAGTAGGTACCTGCCCTTAAGGCGATGGACCACCACGCGACGGCCCAAGCCGAGGTTCGAGTCTCACAGGAGACGCCCTTGCGCTAGTCCGGGGAAAAACGCCCATTAAGGCCGAGCTATGCTCACCAAAACAGCCCGAGCTGAGCTGTAAAGGCCCTTAAGACCAACAGCGAGATTCCATCAAAAAAAAATAGTAGTTGTAGTTGTGAACCTATGAGACTCATACTTAGCACTAAGCCTCCACTTTGAATCTGAGGCTTAGAGGTCCTTTGAGTTCGTCTTAACTGTAGCGTCTATGTCAAATACGTCAACACGTTTATTTTCTTACGGGAGTAGGAGATAGTTAGCGCTGTCTTCGCTTTGAATCTTATCCTTAGAGCAGTGATGCCCAACTCCTACAGAATCTTCCCCCTAGGTTCAACTAAAATACCAATACCTCTAAATATCGATTAAAAGCCCGTAAAGTTAAAATTTTGTTATACTCTCGAATTGAAAGGTAACCTAATTTAATATGCATCAAATATGCATGCAAATAGTATAAGATGTCGATCTTGGAGTATTTCTTTCTGGTCTAGCTTTTTGATATGCCAGTTATAGCCACACTTGGAGTTTATATTTGGTTTAGTTGTTGGTTTTGGTTCTCGGCTTTATATAAATAAAATACTTACTCTATAAAAATCCCTCTGAATAAATGTACCGCCTAAGAATCCCCTCGACATCTTAATTCTCCCTAAATTTTGGGGGGAAACCAAGTTAGCATCACTACCTTAGAGTTTTATTTAAAAATGATGTTTGATAAAATAAAAGCTGACAGAAAATTCACCTGCAACAAATATATTTTGTATGAAAAGTCTTAGGTTAGCACGTAACCCCAAAGGCGCTTTACATTTTTCATAAGTATTTGTCAAACTCATGGAACAGTTGGAGCTCTTAGAAGATGTCTTGCAGAGGCTTACTATATGTTTACTTAACACAATAATATAATCAGTTGAATTTAAAAAAATAAACAAATAGGCGGTTAGCGTGCCATTGGTTGACAGATGTCACTAATGTTAGAAGTCAATTATCATATCACTAAGTGACAGACGACAGTTAATATTGAATACAATGTTATCGGTGCGACGATACATGACTTCATAATCGTTGTAATGATTGAATTTTAATGTGTATTAATCTGGCATAATATTACAGTAGATGTTTTTGTTGAATTACGTTATTTGAAGTATTGAATGAACGTCTATTAAAAGTGCGGGCTGATGACGTATACACATAGTAATAGACAACAATCATATTCCTTTAATACCTAATTGGTACCTATTAAAAACGTTACTAAACTGCTCCAAACTGGGTATAATATGGCTTATAGTAGTGTACTTAATGTTTAACTAAGCACAAAATTGTGGGACAACGTCCTGTACAGGTCGCGCGGAGGCATTTGTAAGAGACGGCAAGGTTAGGGTTGTCACAATGGACCTTCTAGGCGCTTTAATGCTGAAATTGCGAGGCTGGCAACCCTACTTGATATTAACGACTTGTTCGGATAAACGGTCGCTAGCTGCAAGGCAACTTGAACGGAAAATGTATGTAACATTTTTATAATATTGCGCCAGAGCTACTAAAGAAAATTATTGTTTTTAAATATCCAATTTTAAAATAAAAACTTATGCACTATAATAAACTCCTGGGCCCGTTTCAAGAGATTCTTTCTTTTGACGTATTTGCCAGAAACCTTAAGAGTATAATCTTTGCCGTCATTTGATTTGATAATAATATTTTATATTAAAACATCAGAACAATTGCTATGGACCTTCCTTCTAGCGATACCGACAGCGATACCAATCTCAATAATAGGTTTTTTTACCATGCGAACCGAAGGTCATCGCTATTAGAGAGAACCATATCAAACTTGCATACAAAAACCTTGTTTTCGATACTGGAAGTTACAGAGTAGGGCATTGTAATTGGGCTCATTAATCCATTTCAATTATTAATAAAGAAATCTGTTATAATGCAGTAAAATAATCTTAAATAAGGAGAAACACATAAGATGCTTGAACGTTGGTTCGCTTCGTGATGATATCGTATGAAAATTTTTAGCGCGAGAGATATAGCAAACGAAGACATACTATCAACTAATATGATGGAGATATCAACTCTACAAGTTTTACTTTCTGGACGAATAATTATTAATGGAATAATTAATGAAATATTACAGGTTTGGTGAATCACATGTTTTGCCTTTAAAAAGTCGTAACTCGCTGTTCGCTGACATATCTGAACAATTTATATGGTTATCATTTGACCATTACTCTGATCCCATAGGGCGGAGGTTCGAGCCCCGCCTGTGCATTACTATTATTTCCATGTATTTTTAAAAAGGATGATCACGAAACAGATACAAGATATACACATACAATTTGAGGCCAAGAGCAGAGTTTGTGGCGCCACAGCGCCAGCGGTTTTAATACCTTATTTATAACTTACAATTGAAATTATTTGTATTACTGAATGTCCCATTCTGGGTCTGTTTCGTTGATCAGCCTTTTGTGCCTTGCAGATTTTTCGCTCTAAGACATTCTCACAATGTTCTCCTTTTTTTAATTGTGCCATGTAAAACTGAGGTTCAAACATTAAAAAAAAGTTGTTTGTCTATCTAACGTCGGTGTCTGCCATCAACAGTATTTTTTCTATGAAATTTCCCCAATTTAGGCGATACCCGAGGACAAAAGCCAAAGTGAATTCATAATGGAATCAGAGTGTTCCCTCTTGATGGAAAGCGAGTCCAGACACGCCCGTAAATATAACAAGAATGTCAATAGACTGACTGTGTTGACTCCAGTGAGTATACCTCATTATGTGAGAGCACGTAAAGTGTGGCCACTATCGCGAATATTCGTTAATAAGAAAAAAACTTAACTTGTTAATATTGTTCGGAAAACCGGCTTTTATATGATAAATCTCACCATATCCGAGTATATCGGTATAAAATGCGTAACAAAATGGATTTTTTTTAAATATTTGAATGACATATATGGTCACGGACATATTGTTATTATATTTTTGTATATGTCTATCGAGACAGATTTTAGAGGAACAACACCGTTGGACGTATCTATGAACTAAGGTTTTTTAAATCACATTACAATTCTCACACAAGAATCACCACAATATATGAGCCAAAGAAAACAGTATTATTATAATAAAGTTTTTAAATGTTGAAAAAAAAATATTGTTCCTAATATAAGTCTGTCTTTGTTGGGCTGCAATTTATTTTAAATATAAAAGCGATTCAATAATAATGAAGAGTAAGCGACTCTTCTTATTTTTATTTTAGAGTAGCTCAACTATAGGAGATGCCTTTAAGAGTGAACAGGATAAAAACAGTATTGTGGACTCCAGCATGTACTCATTGTATAAGGAAACCCAGCCTATTGATGAGTACACGAGCGATGTCTATGGCACCCAATCGGCAGAACGTGGACATCCCAAAATGTATGACCTATTAACTTCATAAGGATACCGGTCACCGATTCACAGTTCGATTCGGAGTTATTAGCATTGATTGTTTCGGATGACAGAGAAGCCTTAATAATAACCATTTGAAATACCATTTTGTTCAGTAACTGACTGACTACAGTTGCGACTCATAAGAATTGTATTTGAGTTCATACATGCATAGCTTTGGTTTATATTGAAGTTTATTCATATATTAAAATAATCTGTTAAATGTGCATAATATTTACATAATATTTTATAAACCTGGTAATTTAGCAAACGCGGGTATCAAACAGTGTCAAGTTGCTTTCATGGTAAATTATAAGGGTTCAACCAATAAATTCTTTTAAAAATTTATTGTTTTAGAAGACCTAAGATACCTACTAACAGACCAAAAAGTTTTGAGAACACAAGATATCATAGAAATTGGAAAGGTAAGTGATTATTGCATGTTAGCTGGGGCTTGAGACAAAATTACTTTTCGACGGGACACGTCAAACGAATTTGTATGAAAATGGTCATATGCCAATGAGCTTATGTCATTCACACACAAATTCCTTTTGCGATAGTGGGTCACGACTGTCGAAAAGTGATTTTGTTTCAAGCCCGAGTCACAGTCATATATTTTATTTTCGAACAAATAATAATTGTTCGAGTTTGACACTCTTTAACGCTATTCTATGAGAGTAAATTGTCTATACAAAATGGATTTAATGTTTAGCGAAATAATAGTCGGGAATGACACAAACATGTCTGCGCCAGTGTAATGAGAGTTTACTTTTATATTTGCGTACGTGGTAATACTAGTTAAATAATTAATAATCACACTGGCTAATTGAAGTGTATATGTAAAAAATTGAATACAATAGTTTAATTTTTACTTAAATTTTACACATTAGAGAGAGAATCTGCTCCAGCCTCCATGATCCACATGCCACACTGAAGCATTAAAAACTTGTTACACTAGTAACTTATGCGTTACTATACTTCTCAATAATGATTACTTTCAGCTGGAAGTAGAAAGTCTTCAAAATCAGTTGCATTTACGTCACCGGAGAACACAGATATGACGACGGATGAATCGGACCCATCGGGATTGTTTATCGAACCTGTGGCTCAGAAGGAAAGTACGAAATCGAAATCTTATCACAACTTTAGTACTTTCATTGTAGAAGTATTTTAAAATGAAACCATATGCAATAGGAAGTACATTATTTTTATTAACCACACAATTGTTGATAAAAAATAAGAATAGCGACATCTATGTATGTTTAGAGTAACTTAAGAAAGAAATATAATTATCCAAGGTGACTCAACTACTCAAATAAACTGTACGCATTTACTGAGTTTTGTACTCTTTTTTCGCAAACCGTACTCTTTTCAAATCCTGTACTCTGAAAGTACTCATTTGTATTTCTAAAATATTTTTTAGATTATTTTATTTCAATTCTATTAATTAAATAATATTTAAAATTATTTTGACAGTGATTTGAATTTCACGCGTGCCGTTTTCGGCTCATCAGTGGACAGGGTAATCACCAGACACGAGTTTTAGAGTGATTTGAATTTCGCGCACACATATTGATCACAATAATTCCGTTCCGGTACAATTGAGAGGCCGTATTATGTACCTAGATAAATAGATAGATACTACAGACCTCTTTTTCTAATGGTGCGCTTACACGAGGGCAATAATTGCTCGGCGATACGAATGGACCGATCTGGAGCAATTAATGGAGCAATTTCAATAAATTCAATAAATTATTTCGGCGATATTGCTTCTAATTGCTCCAGATATTTCATATCGCTCAATGTCGCAGATACGAATTGACGAATATCCAATGGACTTGGAAATTCCTAGCAATTTTTGTATATGTCTCATTCGCACTTGTTTGTTTTGCGGCTTGCCGTCTTGCTTCCGCGGGGACAGCGAGAGGTTTTTCTTTAATTGTTTAATTTTATTTTCACAATGAAAATTGCGGCCTCTTTGCCAAAAACGATCGCACCCAGATTTGACGCACCAGACGCCTTTTCCTTTTCTTTCTTTTTTGTTTTTGATTAATAATAAAAAAAGCGCTACAAGCCGCCGCAGCAAGAAGAATGTCGTCCATAGCGAGCGAATACTGAAATGCTCGTGTAGGACAGTATTGCCTAGTTGATGAAGTTGTGCCATATCGCTCAATATTGTATTGCGCAGTATTGATGCTTGTTGCCGTTGCCGTAAATTGCTTGATGTAGTCGTGACGTCATAATTGACGAGTATTGACTGGAATTGAGCAATTTTAATTGCCCGTGTAAGCGCACCTTAACTTCAAAATTACATTTGTGAAAAGAGATGGATATATCTATCTCTTCAAAATGAAAGTTGTTCGGATGTGGCTTCTTTATTAGACGAACATCCTCATTTAGCAAAAAAAATCCTCTCCGAAGAAAAATATGTTTTAAAAGAAAATAAAGTTTTTATCGTTTTTTCTTCTTTTTGAAGTGAAAACTTCTTTAGCGGCGCTGAGCACTTTTTTGTATGGGTAAAAACTTTCAAACTCGCGTCAGGGTCACGTGATGCTGATCGAAAAAGCGTAAGATCGAGGGGAAGGGAGAGGAACTAGTATCTCCCACTCTTTCTACCGTGCCTGAGTGTGCTGCTCTGTTTAGGCGGCACAGGGCGCTTGCGCGAATGACCGTGTGTTTTATGTACAGCGTCCCACGCGTATCCAAGGATGGTGACAGCTGATTGCTTGACTGTTGTGTAGTAAATACACTGTTGTGTATTCGTAAATGTGAATTGTTTAAATTATGGAAATCGAACAAAGTGAATCTATTAATGAAACTTGTACGAAAATTTATTTATTTATTCTCATGACGCATCTGCATTGCTTCAAAAAAAAAATTGGAAAAAGCCAATGATTTTAAGTGGAGATTTCAATATAAACTTTGCAGACGATAAAAATCAATCATTAATTGAATTTTTAAATAATGAATTTGGTTTAACTATGTCAAATGATCGCAATGTTAGCACAACGAAATACAAAACTACTATTGATGCGGTCTTTATTAGACACTTAAATAGGTTCGAATCAAAACTGTTTGTTTCTTACTTCAGTTATCATAAACCAATTGTATCAGTTGTAAAAATTTGCGATGATGATTCTGATAATAACGATGGTGTAAAAGTCGTCGAAATTATGGATGGAAGTTGATTTTTCTGAGAGATAAAATTTAATGTAATATATAAATAACGATATACATAATATTATAACTGATTTATTTTAATTTTTTCAGTGGAAAACGTTTTACTAACGAAATCTATAAGCGCTAGAGTGGGTAGATTCCATGGCGAAAACGATTCACAAGCTTCGGATTTATGGTTTGCATTCCTCGCCGAAAATGGTTTGGCACAGGCGAGCGAAATATTTTCAGAAGCATGTGGGTTTTCTACCTTTTATATTATTAAACGTACTGCATTAGTTCTACATGTTACATATTGTTTTTTTTATAGCATATATATAATTAACTAGTAGACCGGCCAAGCGTTGCTGTGGCTAAAGTTTTCGTTATATTACATAGTAGTAAACTATTCAAGGGAAACGGTAGGAGAACACCAGTCCACCATGCCATTTTGGTGGTTATGTCATTAAATTGTAGCTTTTGTGAAACGTTGGTACTTTCAACACAGCGCCATCTATTAGAATTGTGTCAAATTATAAAAAAATAATTTGCAATAACATAATATTGCGGGTATAAATTAAGATGTAAGCTATCCTATCTTTTAAGTTGGATCAAACTACACACGGTGTGCAAATTTGATTGAAATCGGTTAAGTAGAATAGGAGTTCATAGCGGACAAACAACGTGACACGTAATTTATATATCGATGGCCCCAACGAATAAACGTGCAATCGAAAAACAACAACTTTTCAGGAAACAACAAAACAGTTTGGAATCACTTTACTTTAATTACATAATAAATAGATATATATAATGAATTATCAAATTAAAGGTAAAAAAAATATCTTTTAGCTCATATATTTTTTATAAAAAAAATATTAACAGTTTTCTCAATATTCAAGAAAAAACATGTTATTTTATTATTGTAGTGAATAATATGTGACTTTTTAACAGTATTGTATCACTGCACGTTTATTCGTGTCATAAATGAAGCATAATCAAGTATAGTGAAATGTTACACGGTTATTCTACGGCAATATTTTTTTTTCTGAGCCGTGCTCTGGCCGTCTACAGGCTTATTCTTGTATATTTTGTTTCTTTTTCATGTTCGTAAAGATAGAGGCCCGTTTATTAGCGTAATCAAGATCAATTCATTATTTATGTAATACATCTTTATTAGTGAATGGTATAATAATGTAAATTAGCTTATGATTTTATTTATCCAATTCAGAATTTACAAATTAAGTACCTATTAGGTATATTATTTAAAAAAAAAACAAGAAAAATTAAACTGAGAACAAGAAATAAGTAAGTACCTACTAATCTACAGTAATATTATAAAGAGGAAAACTTTAGTTTGTTTGATTGATTGTAACGAATAGGCTCATAAACTACTGGACCGATTTTTAAAAAATTTTTCACCATTCGAAAGCTACATTATCCACGAGTAATATAGGCTATATTTAATTTTGAACATAAATAGGGTTCCGTAAGATATTAGGGTTTTTCGGACACAAGGTGTAAAAAATCAAGCAAAAAACTTACTTATTTTGCGTACACTGCCTAAACTATTAAAGATAGAACCTTAAAATGTTCTAAGTAATTGTAGATCTTATAAATATCTACAAAAAAGTCCGCGATACACTATACCTTTCTATGTCGAGTGAGGCACAATAACCATAAATGTTATAATGACATGGCAAAACGGCGTTTGCCGGATCAGCTAGTCTCTTATAAAGAAAAAAGCTTTTACCGGATTAAAGTTATTTATTATTATAAATTTACAATTATTGACCACGCACGCTGTAAAGCACGCGAAACGTATAAATTTAAAATTATGTCAAATAATCAAAGACAATACTAAGTACTAATCTCCTCGTCACTATCGTTGGTAACCGAGGTGGATCCTAATGGCACCAAATTTCTGTAAAAACACTGGTATTGGTTTGATATGGCTCCTGAGTCGTAGTCTTGTTAAATCCCTATATAAAGGGAGTGGTATAAAAAGAATTCCAGTGTATGCGAGTTTTAGGTTTTCAGCATTTTCTATAGGTTCTCCTCGTCGCCTTCTTGAATTAGTCCTCGTGATAGTTTGAATCTCTTGTAATTCGTCTTCAAGACTGTATATATCTAAAGTATATTGTATCAGGATGATTATAATAAAAAACTACTTCTTTTATTTGCTCCAATAAATTCTATCCCCATTTTTATCTTTCAACCAATTCTTCCCCTTTATTAACTCTTTAAAATCTATGAAATCAGCTTGTGTCATTTGTCTTATCTGGTACTTGCCTCCGGTAACTTTGGCATTCTCTATCAAGGAATACATTAGGTCAGGTGTGTAAATAGTCTGCTTTTTCTTGGAACGCTCAATAGCAGCATGCATAGAATCACCCTCCGATTGGCTATGACCTTTCTCCAAAAACCTATGAGTAATTTTTATGTTAAATTTCTTCGCCGCTAAAGAAAACATGGCGAATACGAAACGATTACGATTTTTCCCTGCACATGAATCAGAATAAAAGGATATATTTTTATTCCTAATTCGACGTGTACCTGGATAAATGACCAAAGACAACTTGCTATTTCTATCGCACCCCTTTTCGCAATCTGACAGTGCCAGACATAGCAGTAGGTACCTTTCTTCTCGATGATATTATAGATCGTGAAATTGTATACAGGATACTTCTGTTTATAATGAAATGTGCCTACTTCACTTTGAGGGATATTCAACACTTTTTCCAGATCAAAACATACTACAACACTGTCATCTGAACAAAAAGTTTCTTTTTCTTGTTCCTTTAATTGCCTGACTAATTGCTTTTCTTTCAAGTGCTTTTCATAATCAGCTTGTAATTGTTCGTTCCTAACATCATCAGAAGTTTGGTAAATTGAACATTTCTCACATAAATCTTTTTTAGGTTTGTGAAAGGATAGGTTACACTTTGTATTAAAGATTATTTCATATTGGCGTTTAGTTGCTTTGCATGTTTATTAATTGTACTGGTTGTTTGTATCTATCCATTCCAAATATAGTCGGTGCATTTTAGAGATATTCAAAGTTTCACATAGATATTGCTTTTGGCTATCTTTCTAGTATAGTGTGATTCAACTCTTTCAAATAAATTTATATGGTCGATTATACTTTTCTCAGTCTCTTCTGATATTCTTCTTGGCCTCTTCTTATGAGTTCCTCTGTAGTCTTTTAAATAGTTGTCATCTCCCAATTTATCAATAGCTGTGTACTTGCTCTGTGATGGATAATGTATTTAAAAACATAATTTTACAAACTTTAATCATGGAATTAGTATCATCGAGTAGTTGATATGTTAATGTTTGAGTACGATTATTTTTACGTTCAACTGTAATCTTTTTGACCTTAACATGTCGGTTAATAAAATCTCACTGTCTTTCATGGTCCCCGATAGCCCAAAAACTCAGAAAAAATTTACTTCTCATATTTTGATGTATCTTTTCGTAACATTTCAATTTGCAGTTGCATGGAGGTCCAATAGATTTTTCTGCGTTTTGTTTGTTAGTTCTAGCACTTTCATAACTTTTACTAGAATTTTTAAGAATTTTGTTTTTCTTATCTTTCCATAAATTAGTATCTATTTTTCTATTTTTCTATTTTTCGTAAGCTGTTCAATGGGAGTTACGGCTCTTTCCTCCGATCCTGTAGTTACAACATCCTGTGATATATTTTGTGTTTAACCCTAGAAAGATAATCATATTTTGTAATACGGAAAAGATAATCATGCGTAAAATTTACGCAAGAATTTGAATTAGTTGTAGGTCTAGGTTTAATAGTTTATTTTAATGAATTGTATGTTATTATATATACACATATATTAGAATTATTAATACTGCAGATAATTTTTTTAATATCCTTTATTTTTACTTAAAAAAAAAGAAAACTTTAAACGTGGTCCGCTACTTCACTGTCGGTGTCCTCACACGGAAGCTCGTCATCACTTTGCATAAGAGCGGCCAGGATTTCGTGTTCGTTTACATTGATACTCCCCATTGTGATATATATTTGCCTCAATATCTTTAAAAATGAAATTATAATATTAGTTATGATATAAAGTATTAAAACAGTACTAAAACTGTCATATAAGCCAAAATCATAAAAGTCACGATAAAGATAATCATGCGTAATTTTGACTCACGAGGTCGTTATATTTCAAAATCGGTGGCACTTACCTTATTGACACTTACGTCACGCGGCAGCTCCCAACGACGAATGAAATGTCCTACACGCACAGCTATGGATTCGCGCTAATTAGAAAGATAGAGCAATTATTCGAAAACGCATGCGTAAATTTTACGCAGACTATCTTTCCAGGGTTAAATACTATGTAAAACCCCATCTAAATCGGAAATACTTCTTAGATCGTAAGCCTTATTAATATATAAAACAGTCGGCGGGGCTCACATACCCCGCCCCCGCTTCATCCCTTGTCTATACTAACGCACTATTGCAATAGACACGATCGAAAAAGTATCCGTATATTAAGCGGTTACTAACAATAACTTGAAATTCATGACCGAAGAATATTAGTGCTTGAACCTTTACAAAAGAAGAAGAAAGGAGAGAAATTAGTAAAAGATAATGGAATCACTGTAATTATTATATTCAGTGTGCAATGATGCATTACTAGTAAAAGTTGCTTCCATTTTTACACGAATAATCGTGTAAGAGTAATTGCCGAAAGGAGAGGATAGGCACGAGCGACAGATTGATTTAACACGTTTATTCTGGTGTACTCTAAGAAACAAATAATATGTAATAGGCGCATGTTTTGTTATTGATGATATGAAGATATTATATTTTTTCCCTACAATAAACGAATATTGTGCTATAAAAGCCTTATTTTAAGTCTAAAATATTTAAAAAAAATTATATAGGTGTATGATAGGCCATTAAAACGAAGAAAACGAAAAAAAAATTTGTAGGTCAGAGCTCTTGCACGTTTATTCGTTGGGGCCATCGATATATTAAGATGAACACACGTTTGCTATACCAAGAATGTAGGTACTTACCTTTTTTCGTTTCGTAAGTCGCTTTTGTTTACGAAAGAGATGAGTCGCTACTTATTTGTCTTATCATGTATTCTTAATTTTAATATTCATCTAATTATTTCAGATAATGCAAAGAAACGTGAGAGTAGGTTAGATGAAGGCGATTTTTTCAAAATTCAATTCGACAATTATAAGGAGGTAATAATATAACTTTACTGCCTATATGTCGTGTAACGAGGTCTGGGTTTGATTTTTGGCGAAACAATTGTTTTTCAGGTTGGTAAAGACCTGAGACAATCAGGTCAAAGTACCTCATACAACTTAACAAGCATACATAATATGTATTATATTATAATGTATATTAAAGTATTATTTTACAAGAAAACAATACATATTTTGTTTGTACTGTACTGTACATTGTACTTGAAAAAAGCTGTTTGAAAATGGTGCTTAGCATAGAGATATTGCGGCTGGTTGGGCCTTTCTCACCCTAGGTTAGGTTACTGATTAATAGTTCTAGGATGGACATTTAAGAAAAATTATCTTTTTAGATACCAATAGAAACATTTACAACAACGCTTAAAGATGATTATGATGAGATAAATCGGACATGCCCTGGTCTTTTTTGGAATACTGTAAGTAATCAAGAGTGAAATATTTTTGTTATAATACATAATTCTAATTCTGAAATTAAATTCTTTCAACTCATCAGTGTGCAAATTTAACTAATTTAGGCCTAACAAATTTCCCAAGCTTTCCATAAAATTTAATCATACTTTACTTATTTTTTTTTATTTTTAGTTGTACATATTTTTTTAAAATTTCTATTTGATTTTTTTTTGAGAAACTTATGCTTGCGTTGATTGTCGCGCATTTTGGATGTAAGATTTTATGAAATTATTGAAAGAGTGGTCTTGTGGGCTTGATATCTAAATAAATAAATTAACTTCATGATTCACAGTTTGACAATAAACAGAATACAATTTTTTTTATTTTTTATAGGTGAACATGGACAACAATGAAGTAGCATTTGCAAAAACCAAAAGGATAATAAAAGATATTGTGAACTCTCAGAATCGATTGAAGCCACTTTTTGATATAGATTTTACTAATTTGACTAACTATCCATATATGGAAGAAAAATTGACTGCAATTTCTAGACAAATAGCACCTCAGAGGCTTTTCTATTAATAAAATTCATTTTAAAATTGAATTTATTTTACTTCTGTAAGGTTCTTAAGTTTTAATACATAAGTAAATATTCTGTGAAAAACATTAAAAGAAATAAAAATAAATGAGGCTGTATTCCTTACTGTGCCAATGCATTATTTTCCTTTAGATCTTAAATACAAAATATCTTATAATAATCATTTGAACACCATTGTATCAAGCATGGCACCTAAGCATTGAACAATGTTGTTTGCCATTAATACATCAACTTTCTCTTCTAAATGTCTCTTAGGGTCTTGTTTGCCGACATTCTTGATGGCCAACTGTTCTGGGGTCATCTTTTCTTCGTCCTCCAGAGCTTTGTTGTAGTTCTTAGCAAGTTCCAACATGTCTGTTACTGTTGTTTCATTGATTTTGCAATGCTCTTTATAATCTGAAAGTGTAAGACCATCCATCCAAGACTTTTTGTGGAGGTTTAAAAGCATTTTTTGTTCCAACTCATTCTTTCTGTAGTTTATACTGATTGAGTAATAATGTCTGTTAAGTCCGTGGATCAGAGCTTGCACAGAGGGTTTTTGTAAGTGCCCGAGGTTGGAGGTAGTTTGCCTGGGCTCCTGTCCGAGGACCATCATATTGGGGTTAATAAGACGGAATGCATCAATAACTACTTTTCCCTTTACTGATTGGATAGGATCAACAACAACAGCAACAGCTCTCTCAGATAAAGCTTCAAATGATTGTTGTGTGTTTATATCAACACCAGACAACCAACAACCAAATCCAGGATGAGAATGGTACCTAAAAAAAGTAAATGAATTCAATTGTTTAACTTCATTCAATTAATCTTTCTAGATCATTTAACTTTTGAAAACTAATATTCATAAGAAACTATTAAGTAGGAAAGACTCAGTAGTTTCATCACCCGTTTACATAAGAATACAGGAGTGAAGATCAGTCATGGAACTTTTGTACAATTAATATTTGACTTTTTATTACTGGTACACTAGTGCAAAACTTCCTTATTATTTAGAATGTAACATCTAAAGTAATTCAAAGATTCACAATAAAAAAGAAAATTAACATATATATACTTATATTGTAGTTTTCGGCTTTAACAATACCAACAGGCATAAAGAAACTTTGTGATGCAATTTAAATTTATAAAGTCAATGTGCACTGAAGAACCTATTATTTTGTTTAATTCATAATTTTTCTTGTATACAATAAACAAAGAATTTTATAAAATTTAATGTATTTTTATTTCCATATTATATATTGAAAACTTACCATCCAACAACCATCTCAGGTCGCCCAGTTTGTTTCAACATATCCAGCATTTTTGCTTGAAAAACTGGATCTACTGCTTCAACAGAAACACCAGTTCCAGTTTGAGGCATGGCAAACACATCGATAACGCGTACTGTGTAGTCATCGACGAACTCACCTGTAAAAGTAATCACACATGTCTAATACAAAGCCTGCGTTACACAAAACGTAATTTTTTTTTTTTATCTATTTACCTAGCATCAAACCCATAACTTCCATGGGCACTCCAGCTCGGCCATGTTTAAGCATTTTTAAGAGAGCCAGCGAGGAAATATACACCTGCTCAGCCGTGTCTACAACGGGAGCATCAGTAGGTGGCGGTGCTTGAGACAGGCCCGCCATACCACCACCGAGACGTAATAACCGATCCATGTTTCAATATTATACTGGAATAACAACAAAATAAATAAAAATTGCAAGTCACAGCGTTGGCATTTTAAAAGCCGCACATATAGCCATGAAATCCTTATAAATTTATATATATAATTGGTAAAACCTACTTTTCTGTTAACTTCTTGGATTTATATCGAAAATATAATTTAAATAATATAAATTTGCAGTTTCCACACAAATGTTTAAAAGTTATTTCAACCTAAGCTATTGAGATTTGAAAGGATGATGAATTAAAAATTAAAACATGACTATTGACAGTTGACTTGATAGTCATATAGACAACAGACATACAGATAACTGCAACTGGTAAATTCATTCATTCTGAATAAAGTGAAAATTTGTGAGTTTGTGGAGGTGCGTTCTCCATAGATCCCTAAGAACAAGAACTAACTACGTGGTCCTTTATTTTCCAAGAGCATCCTCATGCATACAAAGAAGATAAAACAACTTCTTAGCTAAACATATTTTATACTATTATTTCTTTATAATTAATGTTTCCTTATAAAATCCTTGGTCACATCTCTTATCTTATTAAGTGTTTTGCGCTGCTGATATTTTACAAAATTTTGCTGTTGCTTGTGTGAAGGAAGAAAGGTGCTACTTTTACTCCGACTTAAAGGTAGAGTTAAGGTCAAGAAATTGTATATTATATTAGCGGTTGGAGTAACTGTCTCGTTTCAGGGTATGAAAATCGATCGTTACAAAGATTTGGACGCGTGCAAAAAAGTGTGCATTTCAATAATCTAATCAAATTCAAAAAGGGTGCGTGACGCGTGTAGTTATGTACGCGCGTAAGAAGTTATACTTCTTTGGCATTATTAAAAATAGTTTTTGATTGCATGCAAATAATTAATTACAATTAAATAATCAAAGACTGGAAAAGGAGTCATTATAGTCAATAAAGTTCAGTTTACATTTGAAAAATTAAATAAATAAATATTTATTATTATTATCTTACATTAAGTGTAACACAAATTCTATTATTATTCGAATGTTGTTTAAATTATGTCCAATGCCGTAGCATCTTCCGTGGGCAACTTCATTCTGTTAATTGTGTGTCACGGTGCGCGCGCATCGTAAAATTTCACTCTCATCAATCTTTCGTAACGCGCCTAAAGAAGTATAACTTCAAAAATCATCTTAAAAATTTCGGGCGGTTTTTTTTCATTTTGAAGGAAAGCTGGTACAAATTATTAAAAAATATAGTCACGAACGAAGAAGTTCTACGGCGCGTCAAACGATCCCGAGAACTCACGCTGAACATTAAAAAGAAGAAGATAAGCTACTTGGGACATGTGTTTCGACACGAACGGTACTGACTTCTTCAAGTAATCATGATGGGCAAGGTCGAGGGGAAAAGACGCGCTGGCAGAAGGAGGAAGTCGTGGCTCCGTAATATTAGAGAATGGACGGGAGTGGCCAGCATAGAAAAGCTGATGTGCTTGGCGAAAAATAAGAAGGATTTTGACGAGCTGACCGCCAACCTCCAGTAGTGGAGAGGCACTTTAAGAAGAAGAATATAGTCTGCCGATTTGTACCACTCTCAACTCTGTCTTTCATAAGGGCCTGATCGACGGACGAATAAGACCGCGGTTTTAAATACCGACGAACCTGGCTCGCGGCTCGTTGGTGCTGATCGATTAGCAAGCAAAACAGTCGCAAACATGTCTTGTTCCGAGTCTGAAGCCTTGTGTTATCTTGCCATAGGATATTACGCAGTTATGAAAAAAAAAAGAAAACGCCCTAAAATTTGGGTTAAAAGTTGGATTGAAAAAAGGCAAGCTTTGTCACATACCCATTTAATTCAAGAATTGGCAGCAGAGCCACTTGATTACCAAAATTATCTGAGAATGTCTGAGGAATCGTACAAGGAGTTGTTATCTTTAGTCACACCTTTAATACAAAAACAAGACACTGTAATGCGAGAAGCTATTTCTCCACATGAACGTCTGACTGCTACAATCAGATACCTGGCAGAAGGGAAAAATCAAACCAGTTTGCAGTATCCTACGTTAATATCTAGGCAAACTTTGGGAAGAATTATTCCAGAGACATGCAGAGCTATTTACGGTGCATTGAAAAACGAATACATGAAGGTAAGTAAAATATTTATTTGAACTTAAAAATTTTCACAGTAGCTACTTCAGAACAATACAACAATATTTGAAAAAAAAAAAAACAAAGTTATGGTAAAAAATTTGAAACAAAATATGACAGCTCGTTTGAGTTTTCTAAGTCAAATTGTTGATTATCTGTAGCTGTCTGGACTTGAAACTGTGGTAGAGTTGTCGCACTGGGCGTATAGATGGAAGACCTAGTATTTACTGGAGCAGTTGCAGTCAAATAATTTACATTTCCATGTCCCACGTTAACTTCTGAATTTACAGAGAGCCGTTGCATTTGCCCATAAAAAATTACATCGTTGATTAGTTTCTCTGATAACATTTTCTGTTCTTTCGTCATTGTCCTTAATTTTATAGCAACGTTTTTCCCAAAAATATCAAACTCATCATCTTTCTGACTCAGACGTTGACTAATCAATCTAAACATATGATTTACATTGTCGTCTTTTCGTTTCCTTCTAAATGATGGAGGTTCAGGCGTTGTAGCTGGAGATGGAGTTTGAGATGACTGTCCAGGCAATGAATTAAGCGATGGCGGTGGACTGATTATCTGCAATAAAACAAATAATTAAAGTACCTCTTGTCTTGTTTCAGTTTCCTGGTAATATAGAAGAAATGAAAATGATAGCTAAACAATTTCAAAACAAGTGGCAGTTCCCCAATTGCCTTGGATCAGTAGATGGTAAACACGTCAAAATAGTTCCACCTCCTGGCGCTGGATCCCATTTCTTTAATTATAAAGGCTTTCATAGTATTGTTCTCATGGCAATTGTCGACGCAGATTACCAATTTATATATGTTGATGTCGGCATTAACGGCCGCGTTTCTGATGGAGGAGTTTTAAAAAAGACAGAATTTTATAAGCGTTTGAATGAAGGTGCTTTAAATGTACCACCACCGGAAAAACCAACACAGGACTCAGATCCTTTACCATTTGTGTACATTGGTGATGAAGCTTTCGCCTTAAGACCAGATTTCTTGAAGCCATATCCACAACGAGAATTGAATGATCATGATAAGAGAATCTATAACTATCGAGTGTGCAGAGCTCGGAGGATAGTAGAAAATGCGTTCGGTATTTTAGCCGCAAGATTTCAAATATTTCACAGTGCTATCAACTTCCAATCAGTCGAAGATATTAGTTTTGTGGTATTGGCTTGTTGCACTCTGCATAATTATTTATGCAAATCTAGAAGGGATTACATCACTCCAGGTGACAGTGACACAGAAAATCATATTACTGGTACAATTCAAGAAGGTCTAAGCCCGGGTGGTATTTTAGAGCCCATACATGTGACCCGTACTGGAAATTCAAGCAATAATGCAAAAAAAGTTAGGGAAGATTTTGTGAAATACTTCAATACTTCTGGGGTTGTACCATGGCAAGAAATAATGATAAATTCGTAATTATAATAGGTACTCACATCGTTCAGAGAATCTTGAGTTGATACTTGACTACGAGTCTCATCGTCGTCACCTCGAAGAGTTGACAGTGATGCTGTAGCTGTAAAATAATTGTCTGTATTACAGTCATATTTGTTTCATTAGTTGATGTTATTTGTTTATATATACAGGGTGTAACCTTTAGATGTAGTCATATTTCATATTGCGATTTCGAAGTTGTTCCCATAGTAAAAATTGTTCGTATTTATGAGTAGAACAAGCCCTTAAAATATGACTACGCTTAACCGTTACACCCTGTATATTTATAAAATAAATAAAATTAAAAAATAAATTTATGTGTTAATAAAGAACTACATACTTACATACCACAATTATTGTTACCTACTTGTCAATAACCAATTTTTTTATTTATTTATTTATAGTAAAATTGATAGGTACGCACCTATATTACCTATATACTTACTTTCGATCGGATCGTTGAGAAATTCTAGCTCCTTATAATACCACAACTTTGGCTGATACAAATCTTCAACTCCGGAGCCGGTTCTCATGCTCGCTTTAACCTTGTTTCGTTCTTTCCTGTGGGAAGCTCGTAGTGACTGAATTTTTTTCTTAATGTCGGTTATATCCGAGTTTGTTTCGTATTTTTTTGCAATATCCACGAGTTTATTATATGCTGCAAGCCTATTTTCTTTGTTTTTATACTCGCTTGATTTAGTTTGCCATAAACAGGGACAGTCTCGAAAGACATTTATAAATTGTATTATAAAATCGTGGCTGCAAGTACGTAGATCCATTATTGTGACACGGACTGAGCACGCACGCGAAGTTTGTAGTAGGTAGTTAGGTACACAGCTCTTCTGGCACACATCCGTCCTCTAGCGCTGTCGCCGAAAAGTGACGGCTCGGCTCGCCGGCCGTGATCGACACGCGGTTTTGTATGGCGAGCCGATTAAAAAATATAACACGACGACGAGCCGCGAGCCAGGCTCGGCGGTATTTAAAACCGTGGTTTTGCAATGATACACCGGCGAGCTTTACCGACGAGCCATAAAACCGCGGTCTTATTCGTCCGTCGATCAGGCCCTTTATTGTAAATTTCACTAATTCTCTCGCACCGTTTTCATGCTTAATTGTATTCTAAAAGGCCAAGGATGAAAGAAAATAAGACTGGAAAGCCAAAATACTTAAAAATGTTAATGTCTTAATTTCTACTCGTCGTTATATAGTTATAGAAATTCATCTTTAGGTATCTGTGCACGACATTTTATCAGTCTCATTCTACAAAATCTGTACTCAAGTCTGTGAATTTTGCAGCTGATTACTATAATTAGTGTGTATTGTATGCGTAATTTTTAAAAATGATTAAATATTTAAAAGTCGTAAAAGGCATCCTATATTAATTCTAATTGAATGAGAGGCTTTTATTTTTAAAATTAAAAGATTATAAAAAGTATCAGCTATGCAAACTACAGCAGATCATTCTGTACTACCACCTAAGTTTTCAGCTGGACCTAAAGGTGTGGGTAAGTAGACCCAAACGTAGTAAATGGTAAATTTAAGCTACTTATGACTACTATAAAGACCTCTTTCTGCAGGTGATCCTAACGATAAAAGTTTAAGGAAAGTAGAAACAGAAGTCTTAATACCAAAACTTATGAGAGAAAAAGCTAAAGCTGAAAAGTGTGTAGAAGAAGTCTCACAATTTAATGAATGTTGCAAAAATTCATCAATATTTATGGTTTATAAGTGTCAAAATGAAAACAATACAATGAAAACATGCTTAGGAAATTGGTATAAAAATGAAGAGTTCAAAAAAATATGCACAGAAGAATATCTAAAAAAACGTAGTGAATATCGAAGAACAGGAAGTAAAAACCCAATAAAAAGGGCATAAATATGTGTACATTGTTGAAATAAGAAAATAAAATGTATTAGTCTCTGTCATCATTTATTGTTACAGGAAGATTTCTTGATAGAATTAATTCCTTAACAGTATATGCATTTAACTCTTTAGGTAGGTTAAGATTTTCTGTTTTTGGTTCAATCACTTCTATGATCAGAATTTCCTGTAAAATGATTACAATTAATGAACAAACTTCTATTCTAATGTATAATATATTACAGAGGTAATTTTTATTGGTGTAAATTATAATATTACCTTAACAGTAGTAGCAGACATTCTGACATGCCCTAAAATAGTCAGCCAGCTATTGTAATCCACATGGTTGTGTTTTATAACTACAATGTAATCTGAATGATTAATTCCTGGACCCTCTTTATAGATTACTAAAACATAGTAAATTTAAAATATACTTTTTTATTCTTTTATAAATTATTAAGTAACACTTTTTCTAATTTTAAAGTTATAATAAGTATTATAATACTTACAAAAATCGCCTCCAAATTTTATGCCTGGCTTGACAATATAACCCTTAGATCTATAATAATGATACACAATGTACTTAGAAATAAAGTAATTATCACCCTCAACAAAGAGTTTCCAGCATTCTTTGACAGTCAGTAACTTATTTTCATGGAATACTTGTAAGCAGCCCAAGCCATACACAAGAAAGAAAGCTTCTTGTTTAGTGAGTACTAACTTTTCCTCTAGTTTAATTTTGTTAATACAACATTTAGGCTTCATGTTAGCAAAATAATCATCATCCTCGGAGTCACTATTAGGAACAATAACTACAATATCTTGCTTGTTGCTGAAAACACATTGAGGGCCTAATGTATCATATTGGTTATCTTCACAAACCTCATCTTCACTGGACACCAAATCTATAACATTCTTTTTAAGATGTTTAGAATCATTTTTTATCTTTTTTCTTAAATCTTCAACATGTTTAAAATAACTATCAGTTTCTGGATATTTATTAATGGAATCAAACTTTTTATACCAGTAAATTCTTTTTAAATACTGCCTTTTCCTAATAATAGATGGACTACTATCATTTTTTATTGGTTTTGGCTTTGATCGAGATTCAGTTCCCTTACCAAAACAACCCATATGATACAACATTGACATTTCCTCTATACCCCTTACTTCAACTCCAAACCCATTGTAATGGCCAGTAAAAATTATTCTCATTGAACTGTCTAGCGGTAATCGTAGTGATGACTCAATTTCTAGAGGAAATTGTCCATTTGGGTCATAAATTTGACAATGGTTATCTGTTTGTAAACTATTCATGACAAAGAAACTGGCCAGTACCCAAATTTTATTTTTAGCACAATGTGTCACAGGTCCAAATGGATGTGAATCTGTAACAAAAGTCATTTTAACAATATTTAAACTTTTATTATGAATTACGACACTAAATTATAGCATTTGTTTAGTTTTCAAAATTGTTAAAGTTAAAAAAATGGAAACCTCAATAGCAAAAAAGGAGGAAGTAAAGTACAATCGTAAGTTACCTTTTTATGTATTTCCGAAAGCACGTGCTGCTGGCTGCACCAACATTAGCTGTTTTATTTCCTGCTCAATTATATTAGGTTTATTTTCAACATAAACTAACGTAATATACAATCAGATTTACCTAACACACAATGAAATAGTACCATCTGTAAAGTGTAAACACTATTTAGACATTTTCCATGTGTTAGGATATTTATTGTTTACGTTAGTAACAATAAATATACAATTATGGTTGTTGAAATTATCTCGGCTTTTAACTTTTGATTACTTTATATTTTGTATCATAATATAACATAATATTGTAAAATATTAATATTTGTCTCGCTAGATGGCTCTCTCTTACAGAAATAGTATAAAATGTAAATTTTCTATTGTTTATAGCAAAAACCACAGATAAAGTTGCATACCAGCAGCATGTCTTTAATATTTTGACTACTTGTCACTACAATATGTCTTATTTTAAACTTACAACATTCAGATAAAAAAAACATTATAGCACTCAGTAGTGACAACATAATATCATATATTTCTGTCTCTTTTTTTTCAGCTCGACAAGTATACATAAGAGAAGGTAAGCGATATTGTAGCATAATCATAGACAAATAAATCAGAGACAAATTCACTTTCAAAAGTCACAAGACCTCTCAGCTGAGCTTTCGATTTTCCATTTTTGTGTTTTCGGAAAACTGTTCTCCGTAAAATTGTAATTCTCCCGTGGGTGGCATTTTCTTTTAAAAATAAATTAGCCAAAATGGCTAACATTAATGATGAAAATGTTAGCAAACTTATCCCCACACTTGGAGATGATAAAATTGGTAAGTTATGTCGTATATCATACTTCGTATTTTTGTAAGTAATAATCAGTATTTCTTTCAGTTTTTTATAGAATATATACGAATTATTTTCAGATATGATTGCTGCTACCAGCGTGCTACAAATTAGGGCTAGTGAGATTAGACAAAGCCAAATTAATTGGCAATCTTATCTGCAGTAAGTATTTTAATTCAGTCTTAATATTCAAATATATATGTGAAAATTAATGGTTTTATTGTTTCTAGGTCACAGATGATCACACAGCGTGATCATGACTTCATTGTTAACTTGGATCAACGTGGCCAAAAGGATTTGCCAGACAAGAACCAAGAAGGGTGTGCTGATGTCTTCTTAAACCTAATAACTCACATCAGCAAAGATAACACCATTCAGTATGTGCTTGTACTGATTGATGACATTTTATCTGTAAGTTCAAGTATATGTGAATTATTTAAGTAGTAAGGGATAAACACATTTCTGTATTTGTCTCATGATATGCCATTTTTACCTTCTAAACAAATTCAAATGTTGTTTTATGAAGATTCAAAACCAAGCCCTGCCCTTGAACCAAAGATCTTACAAGCTTATACTTCTTGTACATAACTAACTAAAGAGAAATATTATATTAGTATCAAAACTTATTAAAAAGTATAGTAGATTTTTGTTTTTATATTTAAACATAATTATTTATCATCCTAATTTTAGGAAGACAAGTCTAGAGTGAAGATCTTCCGTAATTCAAGACATGGTAATGCCTGGCAACCATTCTTGAACCTGCTGAATCGTCAGGATGAGTTTGTGCAGCATATGACTGCACGCATAATTGCAAAGTTAGCATGCTGGCACCCTCAGCTCATGGAGAAAAGTGACCTGCACTTCTATCTTTCCTGGTTGAAGGACCAACTCAAGTCTAATGTAAGTGACATTTTCAAAAGTAAATTGCTTCTTACTTATTGGTAATATTTATTCAGTGTATACTCTATGTATATCTGACATGATTGCATATTTCATAAGTTCTGACGTTATAGGAAATTGTTGTTTATGTTTATGGTATGGATACGAAGGAAAATCAACCAAAGCTGTGTAATTTTGAATTTTTAGGGAGTATACACTGGTTTTTATATTAATTGAGTTAATAGAAAGAGAAAATTCTGCTATAACATGCGGCTTATAAGAATTTCCTATCCATGTTATGTAAACTAGACACTCTTTCTAGTATCTTTTGTATTTTATATGATTAATGAAAATGTTGTGTTTGGTAATTAAATATTTTTTATTAGTGTTGTCTTTAAATGCATGCATATTGGCTTGACATGTTTTCATCTAAACATTTATTGTATTATGATTTATTATATCATGGTTTTTTTTATTAATATTTGCTTTTGGCAAGATATTTTCTCCACAAGTTTATTTATGATAAGATCTTGACAGTGAAAAGTGATAAGTATATCCAATATTTTTTACCTTTGTATCACCAACACAGAAATATGTTTTAAATTTTTTTATGTTATATTAATATTATGATCATGCATGCTAGAAATTTGTCAATAAGTAATGAGTTGACTTGTATTTTATATAAATTGCACAATATAATTTGTATACTATTATAAATGTAACTAATTTTTAACACGCTTGGCCCTTCCTAAGTCACGTAACAGCACATTCACACCGTACTTGGCATCTGAAAAGCATCATTCATCATTGGGATAGTAAGCCATAGGTTTGCATTTTATCACCGTGAGGTTTGTTTTCTGGTAAGGCGGAGAATATGTCTGCCGAGTTAGCGCATGCTGAGCAGGTTATGTTGGAGCACGAAAAGCAAAATTTCTCCGATAAACACAATAAGCACAAGGAGAAGATTGACAAGGCCGACAGTGAAAAGTATGCGAGCCTATACAGCTCTTTTGATGTTCTGAAACCGCATGAGGATTTGCTCCATGGCATCCACAAGGTATTCTGTGTTGACGCCCGACGTGAATGTAAAGTAACTACAAAGATGAGTCACTAACAAGAAGATTGAGCTGAAAACAGTGTAACTAATCTGTGTGATAACAACCCCTTAGTAGGCTTGCATTATCAATTTTAACTGTTATACTAATAAATGCTAATTTTGCATAATAATTATCTATGAAATATAAATATGTCTCAATATTGTACATATGTAAATTTTTTATGAAATAATAAATCTTCTGCAACTTATAAGTAATTTGTATGAAATGTTAATCTTTGTCATTTCCTACGTACATAATGTAAATTTTTCAGTATTAGCACTATTGAAGCCAGGCTTAGCTTTTTGTGTATATCAAATAATGCTTGTGTCATGTGCTATAATTTTGTTATATTTATATTTACTTAATAGACCATCATTGTAACACTAAATCTATATATATTAACATATTCCACGCAATAATTAAACAATAAACATTATATAAAGATACATTTTTCATGTAATATTTTCAGAACAACGATTACATACAATCGGTGGCGCGCTGCCTCCAAATGATGCTTCGTGTGGATGAATACCGTTTCGCTTTCCTCTCGGTAGATGGCATCTCTACTTTGCTCTCCATTTTGGCTTCCCGCGTTAACTTCCAGGTGTGTGTATCTACTATAGCTTAACTTCTGAATGGTAGAGTCTGGTTAATAATAAAAAGAAGATAACGAAAAAGCGCGGCAAATTAAAAAAAAAATTAGTAAGGTATCCCTAAAAGTTTGATATATTTTGTGGATCAAACTTACTTGATACTTGATTTTATTATTTTTAACATTGATAGTAACTATATTTCTATGAAATTAAATACTATTCGTATTTAGTCTTTTACCATTGATACATAAAATGTCTAGCATTGCATGGAAAACTAAAACTGTATTTATTATAAAACACAACTTTAATTGGAATAATCAAATCCTGCGAAAGAAACGAAATATACCTGTTAACTGTTCTGAAAAAATATATAAAAATAGAATTAGAAAAGTTTGGGTAAATTATGGTATAACGATTTTATGCAACTTGTATAATAACAATAAAAACTTCACATGACATACCTAGTTAATTATTGTTTTTTACATTCTTATTAGTATTAATAATGTATTATTTGAATAGCTCATTAGTAACACGCCATAGACTCTATGGCGTAGAGTATATAGATAATAGAAATTAAAATATATTTCTTTTGCAAATTGCGCCATCTTTGCCTTAGCATCAGCTAATTTGATAAGGGAGCGTTCAAGTATTACGTCACGCAATTTTTGGAGATTATTGAATGTAACGCGCCGTAACGTTTTTCTGTACCCAAGTACAGTAGTATACCAAGTATAGTAAAACGTTTCGTGACCATCTAGTGACCCTTTATACCTAAAAGTTACCATTATGTGGTGTAAAGTACTGGAAAGTCGAAAATACATAATACTAACAATAATGCGTAATTCAATCCCCGCCACGTATCGTAACGTTTTACAAAAGGACACACCACGTAAAACTCGAACGCTCTCTAAATTGGTTAATGTTATTGTAATAATTTTCTTACTTTAATACATTCTTTAAATTGAAAAAAGAAATGCTACTTAAGTTTGCCAATTTAGAGGGTAATATAATTATTTTTCATGTTAGGTTCAATACCAACTTGTATTCTGCCTCTGGGTTTTGACATTCAACCCACTTCTTGCTGAGAAGATGAACAAGTTCAATGCCATTCCGATCTTGGCTGATATATTGAGCGACTCTGTGAAAGAGAAAGTCACCCGTATTGTTTTGGCCGTCTTCAGAAACCTGATTGAGAAGCCGGAGGATCACCAGGTATGACATTTTATATTTTTTACCAAGTTTAAAATAAAGCTCACTGTGCCAGGGAGGAAACAAACTAGATATTTAATACAAATATTCATTTGAATACTAAACTTGAGCTATTGAAGAATTCATAGTTTGGGCTAATTATTGCCTTTTATTAAAACAATATTATATTGTAATGAATCCATTTTTTTTCCTCTTAACAGTTATCTAATATGTGTCGTGTCACAATGTTCGTTCTCATACTTCTTCGAAATGGTTCGACCGATTCTTATGAAATTGTTTATGCATATTCAGTTACTTTGAGAATCGGAATCTTTCAAACCCCTAAGTGATGAGGGGTCCACCCCAAAAATATTTTTTAGACTTACCTAAGACCTATTAGGCTTGGGAATCATAAGCTTAACTACAAACTTAACAAAGTACTTACACTAGTTATAATGTGTCTCTTGGAGGACATTAGCTTAATTCATAGAATATTTTAAGAAAGTGTCCGATATCACTATTTACTGTCTCTATTAAAAGGAGCAAACTCCCTTGTGTTCTTTTTGCTTTACTTAACAGTACATTTGAAAGGTTTTATCTGTACTATTCCTGTGTTGTCAAGAAAATTAAGTTATATAATATTTTAGGTGGCTAAAGAGCACTGCATCGCAATGGTGCAATGCAAGGTGCTGAAGCAGCTGTTCATCCTGGAGCAAAAGAGGTCTGACGATGAAGACATCATGTGCGATGTGGAGTTCCTTAACCAGCGACTCCAGGCCTCCGTTCAGGACCTTAGCTCCTTCGATCAGTATGCTACAGAAATCAAGAGTGGCCGGTGCGAATTCACATATTTGTTAAATATCTAATAATAGACAACTTGTATCAACTTCATATAGCTTATTTAGCTATAGATATTTATTAATATATTTTTTTAGATTGGACATTTCACACCAATTGACCGAGTCCCATGCTAAGCTGGTGAAGCTTGTGTTATGGGTACTAGGCAACGGATATACATACATATTATAGATAGATAGACATATAAATACATATTTAAACACCTTGCTAAGCACAACACAAAATGCTCATCACATCGATGTTTGTCTCAGCCGGGGTTCGAACCCGGGACCCATGGATTCGCAGTCAGGGGTACTAACCACTAGACCAATATGCCGTCAAATATCTCCAGAAATGCCGGAATCACCAATATCTCAAACACTATGAAAACAATTTTTAATTAACTTATACCTTATTGATATTGATTTTTATAATTACTTTTCATAATTACAAACAAGGGATTTTTTACTGTGTTTTCTATATTAATATTAAAAAGAAGAAATATTTGTTAGTTATCAATAACCTCAAAAATTACATGGGGGGGGGGGTCAATAATCTCTAAAAATTGCGTGACGTAATACTTGAACGCTCCCTAATACTATTTTGATCAAAAGAGATATTTATATCCTAATTAATTTTATGGTTACAGTCTGGAATGGTCTCCGGTGCACAAGTCCGCCAAGTTTTGGCGCGAGAACGCAGCGCGGCTGAACGAGCGCGGCCAGGAACTGCTCCGGACCCTGGTGCATCTCTTGGAGAAGAGCCGGGACCCAGTGGTGCTCGCCGTGGCCTGTTACGATGTGGGAGAATACGTGCGACACTATCCCAGGGGAAAACAGTGCGTATACTATATTTCATTTATTTATAACTCCCGGCTTCGCACGAATGCAATGCTGATACTAAATTCAAAGTGCTATAAAGTATAGGGAGAACCCGGGCCGGGCCGGCCGCAATTTTTAAATTTGTAATATCTTCGAAAATATTCATGTAAATCATATACTGTAAAGGGTCATATAGATCTATATTAAATCAACAATGTATTTAAGGTATTTAATTGGATAAGGATTATTGCTGTATTGGTTAAAATCGCTTCGAAAATTAGCCATTATTTGTCGTAAAAAGTAAATGACAAAAAATGTTATTGTGGGATATCCATGAGAGATAGACATATACTATCGTGGAGTTTTCTGTAGACCTTTTCAATGTGTACAATACTTAGTGCATTATTTTGATAAATCTCGTAGGGTTCGCAATGTAAGCGGAAAATTGTAATTATTTACGATTTACGACATCACATTAGAAACCTCAAAAATAACAGCATTTCTCCATCCATATTTAATGGATGTTATTATACATATAAACCTTCCTCTTCAATTTATCTATTAAAAAAAACCGTTGCGTAGTTTTAAAGATTTAAGCATACATAGGGACAGAAAGCGCCGTATTAAGGCGCCCACTAGGCAGAACGTTTGAAAAATATCTAACAATTTATTTGTTATAAAAAAATGAAATAAAATTAAAAAAAATTAAATTATAGTAATTTTTTTTCGAAAGCGGACTATATATAGTGGGTTTTTTTTTCAGTGTCTTGGAACAACTTGGAGGCAAACAGCGTGTGATGTTTCTCCTGAGTCACGAAGATCCCAACGTCCGCTATGAAGCTCTGCTCGCTGTACAGAAACTGATGGTGCACAACTGGTTAGTACTTTTCAATTAGATTTTACAGCCTGGGACTGGTATGCTTTGATAAGTGAAATGTAATATAAACACCATATTTGTAATATTCTGCTACCTGTTTCATAAAAATAATTTAGTCTGAAACTAAACATGTAATAGCGCCATCTATTGGCAAAATTATATTTTAAATGTTTAGAAAACTTTATAGTCTGGCTAATGAAGGAAGATAATTGAATTATTTGAAAACTTTCGGATGGCAACACAGAATGTCATTGAATTTCTTCGGTTAGTATGATTTATTGTCTTAATACTTCATGCAATTATTAATTTTTATTTCTATTATATATTATTTCCGAATAGTTAACAGGTATATTAGCCTATATATGTATATATAAATATTTCGTTTCTTTCGCAGGATTTGATTATTCCGAATAATGTTGGGGTCATAGTAAATATAGTTTTAGTTTTCCATGCAATGCTAGTATCAATAGTAAAAGACTAAATACGTTACTTTTAATTTAAAAAATAATAAAATAAAATCAAGTAAGTTAAGTCCACAAAATATATCAAACTTTTAGGGATACCATACTAATTTTATTTGAATTTGCCGCGCTGCTTCATTATCTTTCATTAGCCAGATTCTATAAACGATTAAGTCGGTACACTAAACTTGCGATAACGCCATTTATAGCCAAAAGTTGGTATTATTGTGGTCTTTCACAAAAATAACTCGTGTTAAATATAAAAAAAATAATGTTCACAGGGAATACCTTGGCAAGCAATTGGAGAAAGAACAGATCGACAAGCAGGCAGGCGGCACTGCGGTTGGAGCTAAATCTTAAGAAAAAAGATATTTATTGTTATTGTTATTAGAATTATATGTACACTGTACATACCACAATGGAAATATTTATTGACAGTGTGAAAATTATGTAAATACGATGTTAGAAAATATATAAATTATATTCCCCCAACGCTAAAAAATTACATTCCTATACGAGTTTTACTGTTGAAACCAAACTTTATGGTGTTTCCTTTGTAGATTAGCTCGTGAATATGTAAACGCGCCATTAATAAAGTATTAATTGTCTCATGCTGTTTTTTTTAAACTTGTATGTTAGATATTGCTACAACCCTTTGTTGATTTGGACATGTATGGTTTTGGGTCTAAAGTTCGCGACTGATATCGAATTTTCGCTCTATGTGAATATTCCGGCAACGCACTCGCGAGCACTCTGGCATTGAGAGTGTCCATGGGCGGCGGAATCACTTAACATTAGGTGAGCCTCCTGCCCGTTTGCCCCCCGTTCTATAAAAAAAAAATCGCATGAATATTTGTTCGTTGTAAGCATGCTCACAACACCTGAATATTCTCGATTCGCCTGTGCTCCATCCCATCCACAGCTGCAGTCAAAATGGCGGACATAGAGGTGGTGGCGACTAACTTGTAATGTAACATTCAAAGGGATTCGCCGAAAAACCGACAGCCGAGTGGATCGCGCTCGTGCGCTCGCTGCTCGTATCGAGCTTTTTGAGCTTGATTGACGGCTCACTTCGAGTAGGTTCGAAGGAAATTACTTTCATTTAATTACATCGAGCCGGCTCGGTGCGAGCCTTCGAGCTGTGAGTTTTGCGGTCCACACGTTGATTTTAACGCGACTTCGAGTAACACCGTATGTGAGTACTGACCTTAAGGGTTAAGCGTTGTAGTCCAAAACTTATTGCATTGGCAATTTTTAACGCCAATGACAGCCGTACTTACGATAATTTTTGTTTATCGTACAAAAAAGTTTAAAAATCAAAGCGCTTGTTGATTTTTTATTGTAATGTCTGCTATTGAACGTGCGTTTGAGGCCTCAATTTGAGAATCGCTTTCACAAAGTGCTAACATCGCTCATATAGTAGGAAATAAAATAATATTCTCATAGTGATATAATCTAGTAAAGTATTAAAATAAAATTCTCAGTATAAAGTCTCAGAAATTTTATCCCACGATAGGAGAGTACAGTCAACACCTGTTTGTGAAAAACAACTCATTGAATGCCTGTTTTAATTGTTAAAATTTAAGATAGGCAATTTAGCAAAATTGTTTTTGTTTATAAATGTTGTAGGAGGCAAATGGGCAGGAAGCTCAGCTGATGTTAAATGATACCGCCACCCATGAACATTCAAATTGTAAGAAAGCTCGCAAGTGCGTTGCCGGTCTTTCAAGAATAGGTATACTCCTTTCTTGAAGTACCCTAAGGCGAATTGGTTCGGAAATATTTCAGTGGGCAGCTGTTTCCACATAGTAGTGGTGCGCTTCAAAAACTGCCTTAAAAACCGTTGAGTTGTGGAACGACGGACGTCGAGGTGATACGGATGGTATTTTGTATTCTGCCTTGATGTCCGATAATGATACTCAGCTGCAGGTAGATATTAGTACGAACAACTCTAATCAATCTACATAGTACATACTAAATGCGGTAGAAGATGTAGAGAGACCCCACATCACTCCGCACGGAAAGTGACTGGTCGTTGACGATTCGAATCGCTCTTCGTTGATTACGGTCAAGCGGAAGTTTTAAAGCCATGCTAACATTGATGTTCACCACCTACACAAGTAGTATTCATCGTAGAATTACCAGAAGTTGAGTTTTTTGAGAATGTAGCATGCATACATGCGTAAAGTTTGAAGGTAAGTCGTCAGAGATGCATTTTTTTTTAATACGCGTCCGAAACTTCATCTAACCGATATAAAAAAATGTTCCTCTTATCGCTTTTATATTCCCATAAATTAATTAAACCGAATAGTATGATTGAATCCGTTTTTCTGTAATTTTTTCTTGTCTTGTCTTTGTTTCTAAATAATTGGATATGTGTTGTGAGTGTCGGGCAGTAGACGCCAAGGTTCTACGACTTCTCACTGGTGCCTGGTGATCTAAAATTTGCACACCTTACGAATGACGAATTAAAGAGAAGTAGTCGAATGTAATCTTTCGTCAAATTTTTCATTTAAACAGACACAAAAAACACATTCATCTTGTTATTCAAGAGTATCTTGATTGATATGGTTATACAAACACAAGGGCAGATAGTAAAAAATTCATTCAAAATAGGATAGGTTTTATGTGAGTTTAAATGAAAAATGTATCGACCATGTGTTGGTTGCTTCTGGGTCAATATGTTTCTAGAATAATGCCGACAGAGACACGCGATAAAACTCTTTAGTTTTAGCCACGCGCTGGTTTATGGGCGCTGACGATTAGCGTCTAATTAGCCTTAGTAATTTCCGGTAGAATGCTGGCAATATCGTTGCCAGAATAGTTCGCTTGCACATAGTAGATAAACAAAACAAAACTAATTTGCATCAACTACATCTTCGATTCCAAAACTTTGAATATTAAGAGCCGTGGTATATAAGTTACTATTTTGGCAAACGCTCAAAATTGTGTGTACCGTTTGTTTAGTTTGAATTATGTCTTAAAATGTATCAAAAGTAGCTAGTTCTATGCATTATTGCATTTGTCAAAGCAAATGTTATTACTGATTTCGTTTATTGAAGTGAAAACTTCTTTAGCGGCGTTGTACACTTTTTTTGGAATGGGTAAAAAATATTAAACTCGCGTCAGGGCACGTGACCTGATCGAAAATTCGTAAGACGGATGGAGAATAGCTGGCGCGGTGTATTTAATGTAATATAAATTGTTATGTACGATAGCGATATAAATAAATATTGTATTCTACCACATAAATGATAGTACTTTTAGACTGATAGCAATTCGTGCAAAATTATTCCCTAACCATTTCAAAATGTTAAAAAATGCACAACGTTAATATTCAAATTTTCACTTCTGCCGGCACTCCCGGAAAAAACGACGGGTTGCCGTTTTTTTAAATCTTATTGTCAAATTTATAGTTATTTTTTTTACGTTTGTAGTTTTTCCTATTTATAATTTATTGATCTTTGGGTTACCGATCAAAACATTAAAAATATAAAAAAAGTCGAGACTTTGTAAAAAACTAAAATGATTTTAACCTTCGGGATACATAGGTACCTAGCACTAAATCTTATGGTGATATTCAGAAACGAGCGCTAAATCTGACTTCCGTACGTCAAAAATATATTGTATTTTGACATACAGGTGCAATAGTTCGCGCTAAGTATCGTTTCTGAATACCGTTTACCGAGTTACCATAAGAATCTGGATCTGACCCAATTGGCAACGATTTAGAAATCCGTCGCCCGAATTTGATGATGTAGATGATGTAGGTGTCTCGGGGGACCTTGATTGGAACACCACCAAGTGATTTTTGCTGCCGGAGTTGCGGCTAATTAAAAAAAAAAATTTAAAATTTTGTGTAATGTATTGAAATGCGTAAACAAACTGTACATTTTCTACTTTTCTATTGGTTATTTTGTTACCGATTTTTTATGCATACATTCTGCATAAAAAATCGTTTTTTTTTAATTTAAATCGTTAGTTTTCTTTAGATTTTAAAACCGATGAATAAAAAATAATCGATTTTCGACGTAATTCTAAATCCATCCCCTAATTATTCAAAATCTCGATTTATTTTGATTATAGCATTCGCCTGGAGAATAACCAAGAAAGATAATATCATTTCATTCTCTGAAATAATCTCTAAACATAACAATACGATAAAATCCTTAACTTTCGGTTTAATATAAAAATGGAGTCTCAAATTGTGCACTTTTTCAATTTAATAGCACTTTTGCGCAACTTCGCGGTGGTTTACGGCATTATAAAGATGCCGTTAGCAATCTAGCAATGTTTATGTTTGTATTATACGGAAGTATATTATGGTAAAGGGTAGTTCTTCGTTCATAAGAGAGAGTTTTATATGAAAACTTCGAAACATTAAATACTATCCAAATGTTTTCGTTTTCTCTTGCCATATACATGTTTTCTTTTTCCCTTGTCATAGAATTAAGGCATGACTTTACGCATATATTTGCATTAGTTAACACATAACTTAACCATTACTTACGCTTAACCCGTTGTTATACAATGGTAAACTGTCTCACACTTTTTAACGAACACATCGATTTTTAATTGTACACAATTTAATTTAACAATCGTATTAAGCACAATTTGAGAAATGGAATTTGTAACTGGCTTAGAATGTAAGAATATGGAAGTCAATATGTAATTAATATGTGTGATAAATTATATGATAACGTAATGTTTCTCTCAGATTACTGAAACACCTTCATTAAAGTCAAATATATTACAGCTTTGGTAATATTCTCCAATAATTTAGACCTTTGAGTTGTGTTTCATAAAAAGCTGTTACAAAGGCGCGAAATATTATCGGAAAGCATTCGAAAAACGATATCATTTTCGAACACGAAACTGAATAGTTGGACGTGACCCTTTATCGTTTCCTTTCAATTTAACTCGCAATATTTCAATTCAAAAGAAAAATATAGCCATGGAAACAACACTCCCTGGCACTTCGATTTCGATATAAAAAGGTTTGCAATCACGTATCTTTGCAAGTTTTTCAGGAAAATTCATATTGGGTCGATACATAAGGTACCAAGGTCTTGTAATCATCCAATCTATAGGCGCGCTTGGAGTGTGGCGTGGTATCTTTTATGAGTGATTCTGAATTATATTCTACTCACCTTCATATTTTCGCTATATAAAACGAAAGTTTAGATGCTACATAAATTATTAACAGACAAAAATAATAATATCCAATTCTATTCAATGTTTTCGTCCGTTTAATTAATTGAGAATTTATTGTGGTTGAATGAAAGATGAAGTAATTGTTCAATTGAGATTTATGACCGATTGTTTTGTCTCACTATTGTGATCCTATTATCCAAGGAGAAGGTCCATAGAGAAATATGGTTCTCTTTACCATCGCCATTTAGTTGCCTGCCGTACAGTCTTCCATAGATTGTACTACGGGGAATGCTTCATGGAACGGAATCACCATGATTCCGTTAACCCCTTTCAACGCTCGATTTTCACCGTTCCGAGTTTTTCGTTCTTGACACTACCAGGAGAGGCATGATTGGATCGACGTTTCTTGTAAAAACCGCAAAGGAGTGCACCTTGCCTTATTCAATATTGCCTAGACAGTTTAACATGGGTTTATTCAAACGGCGGCTAAATAGGCATCACCAGAGGGCTTAGTCAAAATGCCTTAACAGTAGTCTATGTAGAAAGTCGATAATCCCCCTGGACAGATGTGGCCATCAATGGGCCGCACCACACTTAACATCAGGTGAGATTGTGGCCAAACGTCTCTAAGTTCTGTTTAAAAAAGTATGACCATTCAACTTTGTTTAAGAAGTTTGTTAAAAATGCCAATTATGGAAACTACTGCTTAGAATTGAAAATCCCATTTGATTGATATTATGTTGTTGTTTCTGTTTATCAAGGAAAGTTATGTAACATCTCACAACTACGGCGAAGCGGAGTATTTACAAAAATTAAATTATTAAAAAATCGAAAAAACTTACTCTAAAAATCATTTTCTTTCAATAAATATCTTAGAAGATAGGTAGTAAAATAACTCCGCGGCAAAATAAACCGCACCCGCATTTACGATGTTCATGGTTTTAGAAACCGCCTAGTATTTAATAAATCTTATAATTTAGCCTAGCCAAAAAATCATAAATCACCCTTGTATTTTATGAAAAAATAAAACAGACGGATGTCGTAAAAATTGGATGCTCATCGTAAAGTTTTATTTTATTAGACTGATACTGCCTTTTAGTGTTTTTATATCAACGTTTGTGGTTATTATAAATCGATTGTACAATGTACATGGTATTGTACATAAATAAAGTCAAAACAAATATTTGAATCAATTGTTTTATACGAAACTAGCTGATCCGGCAAACGTCGTTTTGCCATGTATATCATTTATAATAAAAAATAGGGGTTGATCGTAGAGGAGTGAAAGTTAGGGGTTGTATGTATTTTTTAATGCTGTATCATAAAAAAATAAAAACAAAAAAAATTATCTAAAAATTAAAAAAAAATTTAGGGGTGGACTACCCCTAACATTTAAGGGGATGAAAAATAGATGTTGGATGATTCTCATAGATACCGGATAAGCACAAAAAATTTCATCAAATTCGGTCAAGCCGTTTCGCAGGAGTATGGCAACGAACACTGTGACACGAGAATTTTATATACATATTAGATACAACTGCGCTATACACAGCAGGTATGCAGAAGAAAATACAGAAATTTATGCGACGGTGAAACACAAATTGGTAACAAATTTTCCGTCCACCGAATACAAAATTGAAGCCAAGAGTTAATTATTCATTTATTTTAATTCAATTTAAGAAATTTATAATTAAATTTAAGAAGTTTATTAAAATGCAACACAAGAACAGCCCTGCGATTCTGTAACTCACTTTTCAAACTCACACAGCAGTTTTCGCATCGGCGGTCACTCTCAAATCAGTCGTGAAGCAGTCATTTCATGAATTGGCGTTCTGATAAACAATAAACTACAAGCTACCTTTTCAGAATGCCAAATCATAAAATGACTGCTTCACGACTGATTTGAGAGCGACCGCCGATGCGAAAACCGTTGTGTGAGTTCGAAAAGTGAGTTACAGAATCGCAGGGCAGAGTGTCTTCCCTTTAATAGAGACTGTAATTAGTGTTATTGGACACTTTCTTACATAGAAGGAATACTTTAATCAAAAATGTTTGATTAGTGAACTTCTTAACTAACGAGTCTTAAAACCTAAACACACCGTTGTATTTTTCATCACAGTTTAAACACAGCTTGATAAAGGCAATAACTTATTCAAAACTCTTCAAGTGTTAATTAGTTAATTGGTAAAATTTTGAGTAATTTAAATTTAACGCATTTGCATACATAATATCTCTTAAGCAATTTAATTCTATTGCTGTGCGTATTATAACGCACATTTTAAATTAAATTTAAAACGGTAATATTCGTAATTGTAATAAAAGTATGGTTTACTAACTGTCGATATGTCTTTTTTTAAGACTATTGTAAGTGGATTTACCGAATTAGAACAATATTTAATTTATCCCTCGGATGTCTCACAAAGACAACACGATAACGCACGGGTAACTTTAGGACAGATTTAACAGTATTTGTCATGTATTTTTAAATTAATCTATATATATAAAAATGAAATCCGTTTTCCGTTGTCAAGACATAACATGAAAACGGCTTGACCGATTTGTCTGTTTTTTTATATAATATTCCTTGAAGTACGATGATGGTTCTTACGGAGAGAAAAATTTAAAAAAATGAGTGAAAACGTCTAAAAACAACTTTTCTATATTCCCATACAAAATATTCGTAATAATACTTAAAAGTCAATTTGAACTTTAATACCATATCATAGAGTTCAAGTGTTAGTGGAGGGGTTCCGGGAAGGTAAATTTTTATTTTTGACATAATGTATTTGTTGTCTTATCAACTTTCTTTTTTTATCTTACTAGCTAGACCGGTGTCCCGAATAGCAGAATAAGTATTTAAACAAAAATAAAGAATAGACTGTTAGGCGGTACGATGTTCGCCAGGCCAGCTAGTTTTTAATAAAAATAAAACTTCTGTAACGGATACAAGCGCAATTATTTTAGATTAGATAGGTTATTTAATCCAACAATATCACATTATTGATGCAAGCACTTGTTCAATATTTCGTGTAAATTGCCCAACATTTTTAAACCAATTCTTATGATATATCTGGTATATCCTTACTTAATCAAAGTTTAATCAAAATAGGTTATTAATGTCAATATTTGGAGAAGATATGTAGCTTAATAGTAATTTATATCATAAGTATGTATATCTGCCAAGAAAGATCCTTTTGTCGTGTCTCCTCAATTTGAAGGCGCTCTCCTTAGTTCGTCACACAGCCTCAGTATCCTTGGGGTTGGCATCTCGAAAGAAGTCCAATTTCGCAGTCATCTGGAAGAAAAAGCCAAACTGGCTTCCAAAAAGCTGGGTGTTTTGGGTAGGGCTAAGCAGTATTTCACTGAGGTGCAACGTATGCTGCTCTACAAAGCTCAAGTACGACCTCATATGGAATACTGCTCGCATCTCTGGGCCGGTGCTCCCAAATACCAGCTTCTTCCTTTTGACCAAATTCAGCGAAGGGCTTGTCGAATTGTCAATCTCCAATGTCTTACTGATCGGCTTGATTCTCTATCGCTACGCAGAGACATTGCGTCTCTTTGCGTTTTTTACAAAATTTATTACGGAGAGTGTTCGGAAGAATTGTTTGGGTTGATCCCTCCTGCCTCTTTCCAACACCGTACGAGCCGAACGACCTCCAAATTTCACCAGCATCATCTAGATGGTTGGAGGTCTTCCACGGTCCGCTTCACAAGGCATTTTATTTTGCGAACTAGCGAACTGTGGAATCGGCTCCCGGGGGGGGTCTTCCCTCAGAGATACGACCTCCAAATGTTTAAAAAGAGAGCCTACTCCTCCCTCAAAGGCCGGCAACGCACCCACTAAAAATGGGTGTCTATGGGCTGCGTAGACTGCCCTTTTTGGTCGTCCCGCAGCTCGTTTGCCCCCCTATTTTATAAAAAAAAAAAAAAAAAAAATATCGTTTCAATTCTTCTTAAGTTAGCGCTCACTGTCTGGAGGTCTAGGTTCGATTACCGGTTTAAATTTCAGTCGAACCCGATGCAGATGCAACCCGTGCTTCATACAACGATTGTGTCGCGACTATTTATACAATAATCATTACACTTTGCCAATAACACCAAACCAAACACACCAAATATAGTGAAAACCATATTAGTCCGTTCGGTAGTTTTTGAGTTTATCGCATTCATATGCGGCTTTGATTTTTATAATATGAAAGGATACCATAGTTATAATAAAACATCTTATAATAAAAAAAAATGTGTGCGTGTACTAGGTGTACACACGTAAGAAGTGAAACTTATATGAAACCTTTGTTGTACGCAGAGCCATAATTGGTTTGTTTTAAGTTTAGAGGTCCGAAACTATTTCTTTAAACACAGTAAATTTTGATACACTGCCTAGCATACAAATTACAAATCAATTGCTGCAAATTGCCATTAGCAAATTTCAAGTCGAAAATGTAATCCGTTGTCAATTTTCAAAGTCAAAAACATACTACATGTCATATTTTAACGCCGATAAAGAAGTTCACTTCAAAAAGCAACATGGCGCGTAACGGAAAAATGTGACGTTTAACGCAAAAATGTGACGCGTAACGCAAAGTTTCACTTCAATACCTATTTCGTTTCTGTACAAGCAATAGTTAACAGTTATGTCTGGGTTCTATGACACTTACGCTAAATTAATTTCCTTTACAAGATAAAATGTCGGTAAAGAGGATGTTCTTAAGTGCATTTGTACACATTTTATCATTTCTGTACGTAACAATACAATGTTGTAGAAAATATTTTTTTATGACAGCTTAAGGCCGTTTCTCCACTGCTCCGATCCGGCAAACGTTAATTACCGATTCGATTTAGGCCTACAACGCACTAGCGGCTGGCCGCAATGAGGTGTGCCGCTGCGGCGGGCCGCGGTATATACGGTCCGCCGTAGCGGCCTGCCGCAATCGTCACTCGTCAGTGCTTCTTGAAATATTACAAATTCAAATTTAATGACGTGGAATAAGTGATACATGTATCTTATGTTCCATAATAAACATATTTTATTTTTTTATTACTCCTTTAAAATAGGTTTACAATATTTTGTTTACATTTGTTAAATAATTATATGTGATGACGTAGGTAGGACGGCTAACCGCGCCGAGTGCGTGGAGGGGACGCAGCGCGCCGCATCATTCAACCGGTGCGGCTCGCCGCAGCTCCAGATCAACCGGAGCGGTTGACGGTTGAACGCAAGTCAGTGCGTTGTTATCGTGCGGTTTCATATAATAATCGATGTGCGGCCCACCGCAGCGGCACACCGCATTGCGGCCAGCCGCTAGTGCGTTGTAGGTCTTAGAAACTCACAACAGTACTTACGTGCTTCTCCACTACTCCGGCATCCGGTTTTTAACGATCCGATAACTTGCTAGATCGGAAGTCGGTGTTTTATCGGTCCAAGTATATCCAAGAGGTTATAAATTATTATTCATAGGTTTACTTATTTATAGTTATATTATATCATTAAGTATTAGTGAACTATTTATTAAGTAGATTATAATATTTCAAGATAAACAATATAAAAAAGTAATAAACTAGCCAGGCTATAAAATATTCATAATTTAGAACGTTTTATTAATAAAATAAAGTATATGGGTTTTAGTTAATATCAGTGTTGCATGATAAATATACAAGTATCGGTTATTGTCGGATCGGATATAGTGGAGAAGCGCAATCCCGCTTTCCGATATTTTTTTAATGACTCATTCCGGCTTCCGACGCCGGACCGGAGCAGTGCAGAAAGGGCCTATAAGTAGCGGCACGAAACTCTAGCGCTGACCGTTATTGCGCAGAAGTAAAAAATAAGGTACCTGAGGGGGCTAGCGGAATGAAGAGCGTCGATTGGCTCTCCAGTCGCATTTTGTCCCCCGCGCGACAGTACACATGCGCAGCAATCCCCTCCACGTATCGGCCAGCGCTAGACTTACGTGCCGCTGGTTATAACTATTTACTAAATGTCACTATTAGTTATTGTTAATTATCTCCAGTGGCGCCACAGCCATATATGGGTCTTAGGTTAAAATTGCATTCTTTTTTGATAATTTTCGTAGATAGCTTTCTGTGCCAGACACGAATCGACTCAATTTCATATCCCTCGCTCGTCTGCTTGCGATTTCTTACAATTAATATTTGTTGTTTTTTGCTTGCGTCGCGGTCGCGGGGTTTATTTAGTTCTCCATGAATTCATATTGACGTACTGAGTACCACTGGGACGAGACGGCAAGAAAATCACAGGTCCCAAACGTAATCAAGACCGGTCCACGATTGATCTATACTTCGCACAATGCATTATAAATGATAACGGTATCTAAATGTGATGTCACGGTCGCTATTATCCCTTGCCGGTTTCTTTTGTTATTTTTTTATAGAACACGGAGCAAACGGACTGGAGGCTCATCTGATGTTATGTGTTACCGCCGCCCATGGACAATCTCAATGCCGGAAGGCTCGTTACGTTGCCGTCCTTTAGGCTGCTGCCTCGAATTTTGCGGGCAGCGGGGCGGCGGTGGTGGCGGCGCGGGAGCGGCAGGATCTTATGCGTAAAATCCAATGGACCGGTTCTCCAAAACAGCGGCGTGGCAGCGGCGCGAGGGCGGTTAACGAGCGGTGCAATCCAGACAAGCGGTGACCGCCCGCGTTGCGCGTATGCATTGTAGTATAGTGCTGTACATATTTTTTGTGACGTATCAAAATGTCCTCGGACGTGCAAGAGCAAATTATTTCGACAATCTTTGAGAGGAGACCCACATGGAACAGCAAAGATGTTAACCATATAAATAGAAGAATAATTATTATTCTTCTATTTTTATGGTGAACACAACTGAGCGTTTTTCTAGGCAGTTTTTGCCGCGCACCACCACTATGTGGAACCAGCTGTCCACTGAAGTATTTCCGAACCAATGCGACTTAGGGTCATTTAAGAAAAGAGCGTACCAATTCTTAAAAGGCCGGCAACGCACTCGCGAGCCCTCTGGCATTGAGAGTGTCCATGAGCGGCTGTATCACTTAACATCCGATGAGCCTCCTGCCCGTTTGCCCTCCGTTCTATGAAAAAAAAGTAATGTAATGTAATTGAAAACTGTGTTCTACGAGTATATTACAAAAAAGTTACACCGCTAGAAAATTATTATGTGGGTTAAATAAAAAATTGCATATATTAATTAAACTACTAAAATAACTTTTTACATTAATGATAAAAACGTTTTTCCTTGTTAACCTTGAAGGCTAAAGAGTATCTTAGTAAAAGAAACCAATGAGAGTCATTTCAATGTATCAATAAAAAAACATTGGCGCTACTACCTTTTAAGGTCCTTGGCTTCAGATTTCTGTATCTGTTTATTGATTATTTATTCAAATAGGCAAGTAGGTGAGCAGCCTTCTGTCTTGCGATTCTGTAACTCACTTTCGAAGTCACACATCGGTTTGCACAGCGGCGGTCGCGCTCAAATCAGTCGTGAAGCAGTCATTTTACGATTTAGCAATCCGCTGTGAGAGTTTGAAAAGTGAGCTACAGAATCGCAGGGGTATGCCTGACACACGCCGTCGAATTCTGTCCTTTCTTCTTACTTGGGATATACCTACCATCTGACGATGTTTTTCTTGATCAAATTTCGTATTGACCGATTTATTAATTTTTACATTTCTAACAGACATGCAATTACGTGTTAATACTCGTAAAACCAAAGCACTACCAATAGATATAATAGGGAATATATAGAATTCCCTGTACCAACGATTTTTCACGTAAAAATAAAAGTACGTACATGTACGGCCTCTGGTAAAGGAAAATAATCTTTGGCTTATAACTTCATACATAAAACGAGAACCAGGAAAAGTTGGACTTTTTTGAGGCGAGCTTAAGGCTTTGCAACTTTATGATTAGTTATGTCTTTACTAAAACAGGTTCTATCTAATAACCTTGAAATATAAGTCTAATTTATTGAGATTCTTGGAATTATTGAAAAATAATACCTGAATTAATGCAAATTTAGTGATATAAGTACACAAACATGTTGATCACACCAACTTGTTTTATCCTCAACGCGATTATATTCTTCGTAATTAATTTAAGTTAAAATTTAGGTCGTAATCTAGACTAAGCTAAGTGTTATTAACACATATGTAACATAATTTGAGCCAATTCATTTAGCTTACCTTCACGTTCTCAAAGTACGGTCTACACACCTCTAGTTGCAAAACTGCACTAGGTACTTCAAAAAGCATGAATGAATGTTAACCATTCTTAGTGGCGTCGAGAACCTTTCAACATTGACTTACTGGACATATTTTCCTATTTACTCTAAGTGAAGCAAAAGTCCACAATGATTCGACATCGCTTGCCTTCTGGAGCCAGCCACTGAACATCAGACCACGTCCACCCAATGCCTCGTGCCTCGACCACCACTAAGCGTAACCACGTTTTCTGTTTCCTTGGGGAATCCAATCAAGTGCCTGTTCGGGGATGTGGTTGGGCTCCCTTCGAACATTGTGTCCATCTTGACGTTACTGGTGAGGAAGCTCAACATTAGCACCGTTGATAATTCGAAGAGACTTGCAATAATTAAAAGCAAAACTATATAATTCAATATTCCAATTAACTGTACGAAACAGCGTTTATTAATTCTTTGTTAATACCAGAGTCGTATCACACGCTCCCAGTCACCGCAATCTCTGAGCTGAACTTATGAAATATATTCTGAATAAGTCTTATTTAGCTGTGTAAGCTGCTTGTGGATTTGTCAAGATTTTCTGATTAATTAATTCTCTTTGTATTAGACGGTTATGTACGTACACGATTTTTTTTTTCTATTTGCGTAATTACACTTACTGATATTGAAAAGTGCCGGAGCAGGCCGTTACCCGTGAAGGGGTTCCGATCGACGGTACTGAAGGAAGCTAGGATATAGAAAACAAGCAAAAGAAAAAAAAAAGTAAAATAATCTGATGACGGCTCATTGGTCTAGTGGTTAGTACCCCTGACTGCGAATCCATGCGTCCCGGGTTCGATCCCCGGCTGAGACAAAACATAGATGTGATTAGCATTTGGTGTTGTGCTTAGGTCTTGGGTGTTTAAATATGTATTTATATGTATATCTATCTATAATATGTATATATATTATGTTGCCTACTACCATTGTGTCTTACACCCAAATCCAAGAGCGTCGCTCATAGGTTCTAGTAAACTTCTACTATTATATTCTTTAGTGAAGTAACTACTACTTCCTTTATATAAAAGTTTTATCGAGAATATTTTGACAATATTTAATAACTGATCAATTTAATAATATAAATTTATTAACTCACTCATGGTATACATATATTCATTAATATTTAAACAGTTTGGATGTTGGAGTATTTAGGTTTTGTTAATTTTTTAATTAAAGTAACAGTCAGTAAGAATTTGTAACTCACTAATTTCTTTGAATTAATAATAATTAAAAATAGATCAGTCAACTAAAATTAATAATAAGTTTATATTTTATTTATCACAGCAAATACATACATTATTATAACAAATCACAACGCCTTCAGAGTATACATTTAAATTAAGGTTTTTTTTTAATTAATATTTAAGTTTAATATTGACTACATATTTTTATATATAGTGTATTTTGTATAGTTCAAATTCATTTATTGTTAGTAGTAGAGTGGAAGAAGTTTTAAGTTGGAGATTACCAAGATCAAGCAGTGTTGTGTTCTTCAGCGTGCGACTCTCATCCCTGAGGTCGTAGGTTCGATCCCCGGCTGTGCACCAACGGACTTTCTTTTTATGTGCGCATTTTAAACTTGCTGGAACGGGGAAGGAAAACATTGTGAGGAAATCTTGCCTTGTTGATGGCGTGTGTCAGGCATAGGAGGCTGATCACCTACTTACCTATTAGATTGACAAATGATCATGAAACAGATTCAGAAATCTGAGACCTAGAAAAGGTTGTAGCCACTGATTTTTTTTATTTGGAGTAGATATTAGGCCAGATAGTTGCCATGTACAATATACGCGCCGTGATGTATGGCGTAGGCAACTGGAGATTTTCACAATGGAGGTAATTACGTGAAAATCTCATTCTTGTGTGAGGGTAACGTTGACAACCAGACAAGACTCCTGTATTTTAAAAACGTATTGAAGTTTGACACAGAAGTCAAATCCATCCATCCTTATCTGAAGTAAATAAAGAATATATAAAAAAAATCTGAAAGTAATAAATTGAGTATAAAAATAAGTAAAGTGATAATAAGTAATTAAGTGTCTCGCATCAGAAACTAATCTTAATGCCTTGTGTATGTAAATTACAATAAATATAAAGTTAATTGTTTATTCTAAATAAACTCAAAAATAATTTCAAGTACAAAAATTCAATTTTACTTTAGTTAGAAAGTTTGTGAATAATTATTAAATTTTAGTTCTATTTACGCAATAATATCAAAATTTTCCTTCGGAGTTCGTTAAACTCTAGCTTCAAAATCTATTTACATATACGCCATTGTACGCGTACTAATATTTGAATGTTATGCAGCGCCGGCTGTTGTGATATTTTGAAAGATCATACCTCCACTCTTGTGGGAGGTATGGTCAAGGTACAATCAAGAGCATAGTGGTCTCTTTGCGCAGTTTTCATATTATCTCCGGCGTGAGTCATAAAGATCATGGACATCGTCTTGGAGAGCAGATAAAAATTTGAGTTTGGTACCCCTTAATCATAAAAACTAAACCAATCTTATTGCACTCTTTTAACTGACTGTTTCTTCTCTTTCTGTCGAATTGTGGTTACGCTGTGATGAATTGTGACAGATATTAAAAGGTGCATTTTTTATGTGGAAGTATCCTTCTGTGCCTGAATATATGATTCAGAATTGCCCGATACCCTTTCTTCTTGATAAGTTAATGACGCTTCTGGCGGCTTCCATGTGTCGGGTTGTCTCTCTCCTTAAAATATGGCGAGGGGGCCGATGGCTGGCCATACGTCATGAACGGGTGCTACCTGTGGCGACTGGTCGAACTTGAATTCGTGTACAAGTTATTTCGGCGATGCGTGTTGTTCCCACGAGAATGTAAGTGCTCCTATTTTACCATGCCTACTGCTGATAGAGGACAAATCTTTGTTTTTAATTTATTTTATTATTATTTATTACTATGTGGAACATAGTGTAATGGTTGCATCTCCTTACAAACATTGTGTAAAAAAAAACTTGGCGATTAAAAAGAACGGCGGAGAGTTTATTGCCAGTTCTTCTCGTCCATTCTCCGCCCTTGATTTTAGAACTGGCAGTACATGTAGAATTAGAAGCATCTAGCATTTAATATCTATGCATTTCTTTAATGACGTTTATAAGTGTACATTGTGATACCTAAATGAATAAATAATTTTGACTTTACTTGACTTGACTTGAAAACGATATTAATTAGGAAAAATTTCAAACATGTGAATTATAATATAATATTTGTAAAATTTAGTTCTTAATCGGGTTGTTCACTTAAATATTTTGATTGCCTAATCCTTGACATTGGTCTGTTGTTAAACAATTCCCGTCATATTGTTTAATATTAAACAAATGTATAAAATAATAGACACCATGTACGTCATTTAGTTTATCCCCGCCGTTAGTATAAAACTGAATTATTTCCTTTCACGTGGTTTAGTTCTTGTGCGACAACACCGATAGTGGCGTAGTGCAAGGTGCTTAGTGATTAAAAATAAAGGTGAGTCATTAAAATTTAATAAAATTTCAAAAGATTATTCACGGAACAAATATATATATAAATATATATATATGTTCTGAGTTTTTTGATGAGTTTAAGTTACGTTTTTTACTACATGGATCTTTAGCTCGTAACAATTATTCCCACCGGAAGCCGGACACGGGATCACACAGCCACTGCCCTTTTTATATTACATATAGAGTAATTTCTAAAAGTACATTTTACCAAAAAACATGTAAGTATAACTAGTTTTTGAAACTTCGTGTCGATATCATATCCCACGGGAACCGTATATTTTCCCGGGATAAGCCTATGCTAAACTATATCTTTATAATTTCGTCTATGTCTAATCTTTCGCAAGCAAAATTAATCCTATTTACAAATGTTACTTTAAAATGCATTATGTCATGGTTTTGAATAAATAATATTTTTTCCTTATTCTGGCGGTTTTTGAAAATTGTTTTTTTTTTAAATAAATTATGAGGTATTCGTTATAAGAGGTAAAGGCTTTCAATTCTTCTTTTTCTATAATTAAAATATAAATATTATATAGACTACTAGCTGACCCGGCAAACGTTTGTTTTGCCATGTATATTATGTCTAGGAAACATTTTTTTTAGTTCGATAAAAATAACTATCTATAATAATAAAAATAGAAGTTGATGGGTGAGTAGATGGGTGAAAATTAGGGGTTGTAGGTGTTTGTATGCTGTATCATAGTAAAATAAAAACAAAAAAATTGTGTAAAAAATAAAATTTCAGTCAGTCCTTAAAAATATGCATACAAATATTCATAAGAATCGGTCGAGCCGTTTCGGTGTATGGGGACGAACATTGTGACACAAGAATTTTATATATTAGAAGATAATAGAACGTCGTATTGGTTTCTTGTTACTTAAGGATATATTTAAATTATTTAACGGATAAATATGTGAATTGTAGCAATAACGGTCTGCAAGTCTTGTCACATTGAGTTGACGTAAACTTTTTGATATTAAGTAATTAATTCGTAATTAATTAGTAATGAATTCGTTTTAATTTATGACATGGCCATGGATGAAAGTCCTTCAGTCGGTTAATAGACAGTTAAAATCTTTCCATATTCACGCCATTAATTGGCGAAAGTTGGTACATATTTACATTATTTAACAATATCTTTGAAATCCCATCTCATAACCCAGGAAGGGTTATGAGATGGGATTTCAAAGATATTGTTTTTATTCTTGGCGAATCCTTTAAGGTCTCTGCACTTTCTCTATGGAGTTCACTTCCCGTCCCTATTCGCTTAGCTCCTTCTCTATCTTCCTTTAAATCTCTACTGTACAATCATTACCTGTCCACATCGTATCTACTTTCGTACTGACTGATCTAAAATTATCGTGATTCATCTGCACTTTTTCTTTTTCATTTGTCCTTAATAGTTTAGTTTTTTGTTCCTGTTTTAGTTTTGCCGAAATATCTATATGTATTATGTATTTTTGAACTTCTTGCTAATCTTATATAATTTTATTATCTCACAGTGGTTGCCTGGTAGAGATCGCTCGAAAGCGATAAGGCCGCCAGTTGCTGCAGTTTCTTTCCATTTAATTATGTCAAATGTATGATATGAAGTGTCAATAAATTAAATAAATAAACAATATTCTGGTAGATTCCTACAAAAATTACAAACTGTATCATCTTGATTTTCAGTATTGATGAGGTTTTGTTACAGAATTATAGTTATTTGAACCTTTAAATATTACTATGACAATTACATATTATAGCCGCTATCTTGCCCAACGCGCTTTTTATGATAACCTAGATTACTTATATGTGTGAATAAAACCTACTATAACCAGCGGCACGTAAGTCTAGCGCTGACCGTCATTGCGCAGAAGTAAAAAATAAGGTACCTGAGGGGGGCTAGCGGAATGAAGAGCGTCGATTGGCTCTCCAGTCGCATTTTGTCCCCCGCGCGACAGTATGTGTACTGCAATCCCCTCCTCGTATCGGCCAGCGCTAGACTTACGTCCCGCTGGTTATACACCTGTAATTAAACGTCCGACAGTAATCATTAATTTCTAATAGCAATATAAAGTTCTTCAGTGTACATGAAGTGACACTGACAGTGACATACTTACTACGATTTCCCAAAAATATGTTTTATTATATTTCTTGCCACTAATGATTGTGGTGGTAAATTATTCTCATGACATTACAGCCCTGCGATTCTGTAACTCACTTAATAAAATCACAGTCATAAAATGACTGCTTCACGACTGATTTGAGAGCGACCGCCGATGCGAAAACCGCTGTGTGAGTTCGAAAAGTGAGTTACAGAATCGCAGGGCAGTACTAGAAAACGTACGAATGGCGCTAAAACAGATTATTGTGCTTGCGCTAAAGCGGATGCTACCACAGATAAAACAATAGATATTATGATACAGAAACAAAAGATGGCGAGAATAGGTTAGCGAAATTTAAATATCGAATCTGACATTACTTTGTGAAACCGTTAATTTGTGAATGATAAATTGCTTTTTCGTCTTGAATATTGTAATGCAAAATGTATTATATATTTATGTTAGGTATTTTATAAATAACATGTGTACTAGAAGTTCATTTTCAAGGTTTTTATATGAAAGGGTTTCGATAATTGAAAGAACTTAAACTTTTAACCCATCGACCCAGGAACCAGTTTTGAATAAAACAAGGTTTTATGCGTCAAAATTTGAAACATTCGTGTCAACTTGAGAAATACCACGGTCATAAATGTCAGTTATTAAGTACCTTACATGGAATAATATGAAGTTCTAATTATTTACGTGTTATTTAAGCTTAAAATGGACCTCTTGCGTTGACATTCCACATATTGAATAGCTTAAATCATAAGTGTGGGAAAGATCTTATTTATGTATGGTAATTTGTTGGTTCTTAGTAATACTTTCTATCATATAATAACATAACAGTAAATTGAATAGTCTACACGCCAAATTTACTTAATTAAATTCGCACTTAAAAAGAAAGTCCATTAGTGCACAGCTGAGGATCGAACCTACGACCTCAGGGATGAGAGTCGTACGCTGAATCCACTTGGAACTAGATTTATTTTTTTGTAGGAATCTGAAATTATGTTAAACAAAATACCTACTATTGGTATAACAGGTGTAATAATTGGCATAAAAACCACAAACATATGTTTAAACACCTAATATTTTCTTACATATTTTAATTAAGTATATATATATTTTTTTAAATTATATTTATGAACAAAGACATTTGTTACAATGACTTTTAATTTATCATTAACTGTCTGTCAAGGTCTTTTATTATTTTCGACTACAATATTTTTTTTTTATAATTTACTATTTTTAAGCCGTGTTAATTAATTCGTCACGAATTTGTTACATTCACAGGTCATGTATTCAATTCCTAGGACATTAATTAGGGAACTTTTTTATACCTTTATAAATATTATTTTTTTATAACTTCTTAAATTATGTTTGGTTTGTGGTAGAGTTGAAGAATTTATCTATTGGTTTGATATATGAACTTTTTTGGTTTATTCTGTTTACAAATAAGACTAATTACTTGGAAGACATTTCATAAAAAATTACATATATGGTTTTAATTTTTTTTATATATAAATATTATTTATATGGATTACGATAAAACCCCTCTATTAAATGCATAATTATTATCTATAAGATAATATAGAGACACGTGCTCGCGGACATTTCAATTTCATTAAACTATCTAACAAAGTTTCTTATTTATATCCGCCTCTGTCCGCAGACATTTTTGAAAAACATCTGTCAGACAATTGACACTACGTCAAATGACATTTTACAGTCAATTGTCCTGACGCAGGATTCGGCCTCAAATCAATGTTATACGTATTGTTTTAATTGCTTTGCGATATTGTAACGAATAATCGAATGAAGTAAAGCACAATAGCTATTATTATAAAACGTTCGCACGTTTTTTCCTCGACACTATTACAGGTGATAGCAAATGTTGTGAAAGATCAACCTTTAACAGAGATCAAATTACCATATCACACGCAAATTTGCGTCATTTTATTTATATTTAATTAACAAAAAACTACCTACCAAAATAAATAACAGTTAATTGAAGAATTGTACTTTTAAGTTTATAAAATGTCTATGCAATTACGCAGATATTATCTTTAATGTTGGAATTTTATATTTATATCAATTTTTCAGTTTAATTCAGAATATTAATGATCACTAATTATCTGCGCCTCGAGTACATATTCTAATTCATATCTCACGTCACAATCTCGTCGTGATCGCTGTCAGATATGACGCAAACTTCAAACAGAAAAAACGGTTTGACAGCTTACTTTTTCTCGTAATTATACTCGTATTTTTAGAACTAGCATCTCCTGCGGGCTTCCTTGTTAAGGGAAAAAATATATTACAAAATAATTTGCTCCTGTGAATTGGAGCAACCAAAGACTGTATGCACAGCGCAGCGTAACACATAATTTTGGAGAATATTTTTAGGAATTAAATAATGGTTCTAATTTATTTAACTGTTAAATATATGGTGTATGTTTATTCATATATGAATGTCGTATAATAAAAATGTTGTGTAAAAATGAAACGTGTATTGCCATAGTATTGCAATTTGCCGCAGGCACAATTACTCAAAACATTAACTAACACCGTGTCGATCTAGCCCTTAAAATCAAGTTGTGAATGTGTAATACATTTTCAAATTGAAAACTAAGTTAAGGTAAAAGCTTTCTAAATAGTTTAGAAACGAGAAGATTTTTCTAAAGATTTGAAATTTCTATTAATATCATCAGTCATTCTTATGGCTCCGTTGTCTCCTGCTACTTCGACTGGACTGGGATTGCATCATGCATCTACAGCCTACATGCTTCGTGATGGTTTTTGAAGTTATACTTCTTTAGGCGCGTTATGAAAAATTGATGAGAGTGAAATTTTACGATGCGCGCGCACCTGAGACACGAAGTTGTCAGTATGATTATAACGTGCGCGAGCGAGATGTAAATAAGACAATCAAAAAGGCATTTGATACGGTTTCTATCCCTATTCTGGTGCAGAGACTAGAGAACATTGGTATTAGGGGTATTCCACTCACATTGTTCGCTGATTACCTCAGTGAACGAAAGCAAGCAGTTAAAATAGGTCAATACATCAGCGAACAATCTGACGTCACATATGGGGTCCCACAAGGTAGTGTTCTGGGGCCGACCTTATTCTTAATCTACATAAACAGCTTATGCGACTTAAGAATTGATAGTGGGAAAGTCTACTCCTACGCGGATGACACTGCTGTTGTCTTCACTGGGAAAACTATTGACTCGGTGCGTCGACATACAGAAATAGGGCTTTCCAAAATAGATAACTGGTTAAGAGAAAAGTTATTATCATTAAACGTAAGTAAAACTAACTACATTTTCTTCACTAAATACAATAGCGCCCAACCCCAAACAGATCTAGAAATAAAAATACATAACTGTAGCACCAGAGTAAACTGTACATGTAAAACTATAAATAAAGTTCATCACACTAAATATCTAGGAGTGGTAGTTGATCAAAGAATGTCATGGCATGAGCACCTAGAACAAGTTATAAGTAGGATTCGAAAGCTTATTTGGACATTTAAAACTCTAAGGCACATCGCTGACAAACATCTACTAATACAGATATACACATCGCTGGCTCAGTCAATTTTAGTGTACTGTATCCCAGTTTGGGGGGGTGCTACAAAGATGAAGTTCCTGGAACTGGAGAGGGCACAAAGAATTTTACTAAAAGTAATGATGTTTAAGCCTTATAGATTTTCCACCTCTGATCTTTATGCCTCTTGTGGTGTCTTATCGGTCAGGCAACTGTACATTTTTTGCACTACCTTAAGATTGCACAAGTCTCTTAAATATGATGGTCGCAAACTGAGCAAAAGACGCAAATATACTGTTGCTCCTGTTGAGAGATCTAAATCAGTTTTTGCTATGAGACAATTTCAATGCCAAGCTGCTAAACTTTATAATAAATTAAATAAAATATTAAATATATACACATTGAATAAACATGAATGTAAAACGTCGCTACTTAACATCCTAGAAACATTTAGCTATGAAGACACTGAAGCCTTTGTAGGTAATCATGAATCATAATACACTAGTAAATAGTCAACTTCTACAATCAGTCATGAAAATTCATTCTCATAAACACACAAACACACACACACACGTACACATACACACATATATCATTATTCACATTTTAACCTTAGATTATGTTTAGTAAATTGTAAAATTGTAATACTTAGCTTAGCTATACGTGTTAAATTAAATTATAATTAGTTAGTACACCTATGTAATGGAAGAGCGGGTTCTCCTAACACAAGTGCTTATGCGCTTAAAAGGAGGTCCCAATCACTTATCAGCTATTGTAAAATCTTTGAGAAAACGAATAAAAAAAAAAAAAAAAAGAAATAGAATATGCGTGAAGTTAGCAGCTATGCCAAGAATTTTGAATGAACATAATGACATTTACCTTTTAAACAAACAAAGGAGTTTTAACAATTTCTTCAAAGAAATTTAGTAATGCTTTTTTACAAAGACTTATTGTTACTTAGTTAAAAGGTTTTGAAATATACGTAGTTATTAATTTGAATAAATAATAAAATAAAATAATAATAATTAATATTAATTAATAATTGAGTAATATACTAAATATTACATATTATTAAATTATTAACGTTAAATATTTTTTATTAATTATTTAATATTTTAAAAATCTAAAGAAAGCCAAAGAAGTATAACTTCTTACGCGCGTACATAAGTAGGTACACGCACCCTTTTTTTTATTTCTTTTAGATTTTAATCTGCGCATTTCGCTCTGTTTGCAACACGTGCCTACATCTTATTGACTAAAAACCACCATCTTAAAACTTTTATATAATTCAATTAAAAGTTTTTGGTTGAATGAGGACAAGCTGGTGAAATGTTAAAATCGCATCTCTATTAGAACTTCTTGCATATACAAAGTTTAAGCACCGAGGCACATTTTATCCTTAGGAACACCGCATAGATCCCAAATATGCGTTGAATCCTTTCCCATTAGACTTCGTGATGTCGTCGATCCATCTTATCGGTTATTATCAGGCGGACTTTTGTTCTACCGAGGTTTCCATTTACGAAGCCTTTGGGTTACGTCAAGATTAATATTCATAACAAATAACCCAAGAAATTTAGCCTACCATGTTTACAAACCACACATTGAAGTGAGATTTGACGTAACTTATCTCTAATAGGCCTTAGCGAGTAGCTTTATATGTGATTTAAATTTTCTGACAAGCTAATAAGAGAATGATATATTAAGCCTCGTGGCTAAGCGGTTTCGTAAATGGTTCGGTTAAATTTTTTGAAGTGAAACTTCTTTATCGGGGTTGGAAAAAAATTTAGTGTAACATTTTTTCGTTACGCGTCACATTTTTCGGTTACGCGCCATGTTGCTTTTTGAAGTCAAACTTCTTTATCGGCGTTGGAATGAAAGTTCTTTATCGACGTATGGGAGAAATTTTGTAGCAAATCGTCACGTTTTTCGGTTACGCGCCATCTTTTTCTTGTCCCTACCGGTTGATCCGAAGAGATTCGAAGCCATTAATAACAAAAATATATAATAACGATAACAATGATAATAATAATTCTATAACAATTAATGAAATTCTGTAATAATCTTAGTAGTAATAAGGTAAAATGAAATAATTGTATTTGTATTCATGTCTATGATAATAAAAGCCTTTTGTTAAACTTTATTTAACCAATTTCGTTAAGTTGCATATTATAGTAGATCATTTTTCGAAAAATAAGGTCATAAGGAAGTTTCACTTCTTACGTGTGTACACCTAGTACACGCACACATTTTTTGTAATTATTTTTTTTATTTATATATTTATTTTAATCATGATACGTATTACATTAGAAAACCACTGTGGTTTTTCTTTAATGTAACTGATACTCTGGTGGATTGTGAGGACTGTGCCGAAATGTCCGTATCTGTGGCGTGTAAGGTTAAGTTTTATTGTTTTGGCCTAAAGGTCTAGATACCAGGCCATAGACTCCAAAAAAAAAAAAAAGTTTTATTGTTGTCTATGTATGATATGATCCTAGGTGAATATAGTAATAGAAATTAGTAGAATAACTGGAGAGTTCAGGATTTGCCACCATATCGACTAGTGCAAAACTTGACCGAAAGTTTGTATAACCTTTTAAATCTGTACCATGAATAATGAATATATTAATCTATGATTACAGTTCGTACTCAATTGCAAATGTGAACGTATTTCATTATTAAAACATATTGCCATGTCGCAAAAGCTTGTCATTAAGAGGATGAAGATCCATAAATATATTTAATATTTTCCTGTATTATGCTATAAATCATAGAACTTAATTTATATGAAAATTAGTTTATAATTACAAGTGAGAACACGTTTTTTGTGAAAGGGTTATTTTTGTAGAGCAGATTTTCGAACATACTAGATCTGTTTTGTATTTTAGGATTTTTTAAGGTTTACAAAAGATCCTGGCCTAATTTAATTCCTATCAAGAAATCGCAAACAAATCGAATCGCAGAAAACTTCTAGGTTCTATCTAGAGGTCTTTATTATGTTTGAACAGCTCCAGAGTTATCCTTGGATTAATTTGATGCTCCTGGTCGCATCAGGCAGCTGCAAACACTGGGCATTCTGGAATTTGGTGTAATAAGCTTTGCTGGACTTCGGAGTCACACAGCTTGTTTTTAAATGACAGTGATAACAAGCAAACGCACTATGTCCTGTAGGAATTTGTACCATGGAGTGAACCTTTTAGTAGCTTTAGCTTTTGGGGGCCTCATAGCCTAGCGGTCTTATTAAGTGGAAGCTAGGTGAGGGGTACCGGGTTCGATTCCCGGTTCGAGGGCAAGTTTTAATTAAATTTAAATTTGTTCTCGGCCTTTGGGAGGGTTGTGCGGTACCGGGCGAGGGCTTAAACACATGGAGGACACGGTCGAATTTCAAAAGACAAGCACGAATTATAAAAAATCCTGTACTTGACGCTGGCTAATGCACAAATCGTGCCAGAGCCTTTAAATTTTTTTTTTTAAATTGTTTATGTTATTTTGTTAAGTTTGACGTTTGAGTTAGGTCCTGACGGTAACGTTTATCCAACTCACTTATCGTCTTCTGCATTTTATTGTGCGAGAGTGGAATATTTTACGTTTACTATCGGAATTTAAACACAGTTGTTTCGTACACAAAACAAATTGAGAACGATATTTTCACATGATACTTAAAATGCAGACACGAAAGCTGCTATATTAGACACAATAAAGATATTTTTGCTTCCAGTATGTGACAAAAATGTGTAATTGCAACACTGTCGGAGAAAGGATTTTGTCTCGCCGAAATTCTTACATTTATTACGTTATAATGCCTTTAATGTTGCCGATATAATGATAAGCATCTATGTAATATTTTTATTTTTATATAAATACTTATTCTCGGAGAAATCACGTATACTTAAGAAAATGTCCTAGTTTAATAAAAAACTAAATCTATTACAACTTAGGGAGCGTTCAAGTACTACGTAACGAATTTTTTTTCATCCTTTCGTAAAACGTTACGATGTGGGGCGGGGATTGAATTACGCGTTATTGTCAATATTATTTTCGACTTTCCAGTACTTTACAGCACATAATGGTAACTTTTAGCTATAAAGAGTCACTGAACGATGGTGGTCACCAAACGATTTACTATTGGGTACAGAAAAACGTTACGGCGCGTTACATGGGGGACGTTATACTTGAACGCTCCCTTAAACAGTAGAAATGGTAATCACTAATCATATGTATATTGTAGACGTATAAAATTTTAAACCTTTAGTCGAAACGTTGTATGTATAATACGACCTGACCCGACTTCGCACATTACTGAACATTTTTTTTAATGTTTAACCTGCCTGCTTTTGAGTCCGAAATACATCCCATTGTATGAGATTTATCAAATATAGTGTGTACGTATACTATTGAGAACAGACTACGTATATGGCATCAAGATAAGAACAAGCCTGGAGAACATTATATTACGTAACACGGAACTTTGAGTACTAACTGTATGTCAATAGAGCCTGACGCTCTACTATAGATTGTTATTAAGTTGTGAAATTAGAAGGGAAAGCTTTTCAACACACGGAAGGCTAAACGTGTGATAAATAGGATACAAGTTTCATCTAATAAGCGGAAAATGTCACGTATATCAAAAATATTCTTCTTTAAATACTTGGTTCCATCTACTACTTGGTACTATTCTACGTTTTAGGACTTACTTTAGACTTGACCCTTCGAATCGTGGTTCATTGTTAACTTTACGTAAATGGTTAAATCATTTAAACGTTTATATCTGTAATCAACTTTGAGGTCTTTAAAGCTAGAGTTGTTATCTTTGATCGCTATTTTGTTTTGCTCGTTGCGTTGTCGTTGTTTATTGCGCTGTGCATATAAAAAATAAATATGAATGGCTTGACATTTCCCTTGTCATTGTCAATGGAAATACTTGACATCGTTTACGCGGGAATGTTTTTATTATTTGATACATTTTATGAATCATAATTATCTTTAATTAAAAATAATGTAATATCATATTATCAAGGTTCGCAGACCCAGTCTTACAAGCCTAGTCGAGACAGATATCATCGGACGGTCATTTTTACCAGTACGGCGGTTCTTCAGGGGTCTTAATACGCAATGAAAAAAAGAAAAATGATGGTCATAGCGCTGGCACCGGCGGCCCAATCGCGTTGGCGTTAGTCAAAATCGTCGCATTAATTACGAGTGTCAAACGATTTGTTCCATAAAAATTCTAGTATTTTCCGATAGTCCATAAAAAATAAGAGGCGGTAGTGCCATGCCATACTTCTCCGGTGTGACTTACAGTCCGCCATACCGATGCGATGGTATTAAATTAAAAAAAAAACAACTATTTGTACCAGGCTAACAGTTAATCATCGTCGTGCAGCCATTTTCGGACGGTTCCAAATGGCCGCCATACCGCCGAAAATCAGCATTTTTTTTGCCAAACGATGTGTACCAATCGTAATTAAAAATAATGCAATACCATATTATCAAGGTTCGCAAAAAACCTAGTCGAGACGGACATATCTACGTACTAATTTAATATTCTATCCACCAATAATTCAAATTAATAGCATCCTTTCAAAATATAAATTTAATAGGATTCACTAAGTTTGAAGAGGATTTGATTCTAATAATATTTAGGTGAAGTTACGGGTAAAAGGTTCGTTATTACTACGTACTAAATCTAAATAATCTAAATAAAGTTACTTTGTTTATATAACGCGCTCGAGTGAGTGTGTGGGAGAGAGAGCAGAGACAGTAAGCAAAGACTAGAAAGCCTATTGCTGATTGTGTATTAAGTTGCGTACACCGAAGACAATATTAAATATAATCTGTTATATTGTTTACATTAGGTAATTATGTTTCATTTTCTGTGTATTTTGTTTAAATTTAAAAATGTATTTTATTATTTAAATATGGAATTTTAAAATGTAAATTTAAATTGAAATCCCACACACACAATAATGTAATTTTTCCGAAAGTAATTAACTAAATTAATAAAAATAACGCCGTACAGTATTCCTATCCGAGATCATTGAATTGCCAAATATTCCTCCAAAAATGTCAAAACGCAATATCAAGAAGAAAAGATCAATCATTCTTAATAGGACACCTATAAAAGACAAGTTAAAGCAGAAGAAATCAAAGAAAAAAATGTGAAAAAAAGATCTCAAATAAAGACTTGAAGGTAGTGATTAAACCTCTTATATAAGAAGACTAAAAAGAATAAAAAAAATTAATAATTTAAGACTAGTGAGCCTAGTCGAAATACAAAAGAAAAAAGAGAAAAAAAATTAAGACTACTTTTGTATTCTTTATAGCGATAAATATATATAGATCTCCCCGTTGAAGACTGGATAATATGCTACGTGTCTCAAAAGTGGGCTCACGATAATTGTACTGATGGACAGTCAACATTGTTGGGTTATTAATGTGATCACTGTCGTTATTAATGTTAGTACGTAATCACCCCACTTGGTCTTAGTACACATTGTAGACATTAGTCGGGTAAAGCCGAACACTAAGGATTTAATTTTTGAAGTTATACTTCTTTAGGCGCGTTATGAAAAATTTATGAGATTGAAATTTTACGATGCGCGCGCACCGTGACACAAAATTATCAGTATGGGCGCCGAGCGTGCGCGAGCGAGATGGGAATAAGACAATCTTTTTTTTTTTTATAGAATAGGGGGCAAACGGGCAGGAGGCTCACCTGATGTTAAGTGATACCGCCGCCCATGGACACTTTCAATGCCAGAGGGCTCGCGAGTGCGTTGCCGGCCTTTCAAGAAGTGGTACGCTCTTTTCTTGAAGGACCCTAAGTCGAATTGGTTCGGAAATACTTCAGTAAAAAGAAATAGAATATGCGTAAACTTTATAATCAACCAATAAAGAATCTCTGTGAGCAAATTTGACTGTTATATTTTAGTTTACTCTTAGATGTTCGTGTTTCCCCCACTTCCCCCTACGTGTTAACAAGCGAACTGATTTTAATGCGGCTTCCATTAAGTCAACAGAGTGATTCAACAGGAATGTTTATGAATGATTTCATTTAAAGTCGCTTTGTACCATCCAAGTTCAGAGTCAAGTATTAGCGCTGCGTAAACATCCAACGCGTTTTTTACAAGAGGAAGTTATACTTAGTGCTTATAGCTCGACACTGAATCCCATACACATCATCATTTCATCTTTCCATAGAACAAAGTTAGGTTTAAAGACTTTATTTTTCAAAAAAGACAAAAAATGTCACTTACATGAGAATAATACTCTAGATAACATAACATTGTAGTCGTTCTTAAAATAATCACAATAAAATATAGCCGTACATGCAATAAATTTAAAAATAAAAGTAAAGAAAGAAATATGAATTAAAAGTAATTATAAGAAATGAATTTAAAAGTAATTTTGTTTAACATATTCACTTAGCTTCGATTTGAATGAATTGATAGAAGTAATATTTTTTATATCTGTGGGTAGTTTATTATAAAGTTGCACTGGCAAAGCTAATAAACAAGACAAGAACGCCATTTTAACGTATTGATTGTCACTCTCGTCAATATAATGCTCGTTGTGATTGACTGTTGGGTAATCAATTTTATGTTCTAGCACAGATTACATTGCCACTTTGTTTTACGTCATTCAATGACAGTTCAATAAAATAATACGACAATGGAGCTAATAGTATTATGGTTAAATAATTTTGTGCGTACAATGTTGTAATAAAAGGTTTATAGGAGCGGTTAAAGTTAGGAAACTTATCTAGAGCTTATCTAAAGACCAGAGAATCCAATTAAATTGTATTGACGCAGAAGCTTATGTGTATGCCGCATGTGAGTTGAGGGTTGTCAATGTCAATTTATTAGTAATTAATAAGAGAATCGGGGGCCTCATAGCCTAGCGGTCTTATTAAGTGGCAGCTAGGTGAGGGGTACCGGGTTCGATTCCCGGTTCGAAGGCAAGTTTTAATTTAAATTTGTTCTCGGCCTTTGGGAGGGTTGTACGGTACACGGTCGAATTTCTAAAGACAAGCATGAATTTAAAAAAATCCTATAGGTACTTGCTACGCTGGCAAATGCACAAATCGCGTCAGAGCTATAAAAAAAAATAATATTAAGAGCTTTACGCAAATGCAACATTATACTATAAGGTACATATATGTACAAAAAACACTGTCTGACCTTAACAGGCGACCCTTAAACGACAAGAATATGCAATTAAAAATTCACACACGAAAAAATAACAAATTAATTAGTAAAAACAATTAAATAGTGAGACTGAAGCCGAATTAAATACTAAATTATTGAAATCTGAAAACATCTGCCAGGTGTAATTTGTAGTCATAATATGCGTTAATGAGGCCAATGTGCGTGATTCCCAAAACCTGAGGTCGTTGAACCTTTTTCGGTACATAATTAACACTCGCTCAAAAAAAACACGAGTCTACTAAAAATATAATAATCATTCTATAAATCTATAATTACAAATACGGGCGCTTACAATTGTGTCATATTTCATGAGCGCCCATTTCCCGAATTTCACTCGATTCTAAACAAGATATTATATAAAACATCTATATTAATTATTTCATAGACTATCCAAAGTGTAAACAGTATTAAGCAATGTCACCTGTAATTTCCGTTTCAAAGTAAGGATATAGCGTTCTATTGTCTATTAGAAATTCAATTTACGCGGTTAACAGAACGAAAATTTTGTTTCCGGTTCCATAGATAAACATTGTTTCGTTATATAGCTTAGGTATTCATTAACTTTAGCAATTAAATTAATCTTTGATAATATGTGTCATTCCATCATAAATATAGTTATTTTAATATATTGGTTATTAGCTGTGCTTTGCGGTTCCCCACATTTCTTTGGTCGTAGAACGATCTTCTATAACCTTAAATTTTTCTTGGCAAATAGTGTTTTAATTGCAAAAACATTTTGTTTTGTTAGACATTATATGGTATCGCTCACTTTGTTGATATTGATGGCTTCTATAGAAGTGTAGTACATCATATTGCTCTATTTTCAATAGTTTACGCAATGGACGCGATTTAGGATGTTTTATTAGTCTTTTGGGTTACATTATCGTAATTTCATAGAGAGCTATAACCTTTTTTGAAAATATCGTATAAAACAAGTTCATCAGGGAGGGTTCTAATAGTGAAACATTTTTCAAATCGGTCCAGTAGTTTAGAGGCCTATTAAATGCTAACAATCGAATCTTTTCTCTTTATAATATTAATATAGATATAACATAGTTATGTCATGAAAGTGTCTTACATCACTTGAAGACTTTTGCGATTGCTTAAAGTATTAATAAAATCAATAAACATTTCGTCGTGATCGTAGAACAATGTCGGATTTGAAAAAGATCCAAAATCCACTTTTTATCATATTTGGATACTACATTGAGTAAATATTACGGCTACATTAAAAAAAAAACATGTTTTTTAAATTTCAAATTAATCAGTCGGTAAAGTGACAGATTCGATAGAAACATGTAATTTTTCTAGAAAACTGTGTAATTGAATGTTATTATTTTGCTTCAAAATAAACCCCTTTATTTGCTTGTATGCCAATTTTGATAATAACAGAATATGAATTAAAATAGTTATGACAAAAACTAACATGATTATATTATTTTGAAATGGCTGCCCTGTAAAGTATACTATTTGTCAGATCCGTTACAAACGACTATGACGATTTATTAAATAAATAAAAGAAACATTTTGAGTTTCATAATATGTACAAAAAGATTCAAACAGTTCCTGTTTTCGTAAAAAAAATATTTGAATATTTAAGACTGTAATGGCTTTGAATCTCTGGACGTATGATAAGAAATGGGAAACGTGACAAAATGAAATTTGAGGATCTTTGAACGTTGCTAGTTTATTCGGAATAGTGTTTCTATGGTGAGAGGTTTAATCTTATAAAGCCATTATTTTATGTATATTATTATATTTATTTAAGTAAATAATAATGACTAATTAAAAATTATTATTTCATTTCTACAATTATAATTTGCATTTTTTAGTTATCTTTGTATAGATTACATTTTAAGTATATTACTATATATACTTAAGTAAAGCGTGCAAATCTCTTAACAATGTGCGTTCGAACCCCGGTAGTACAAGACTATTTACTTTTTAAATTCCTTTCAATGCTCAAGGTTTATTGGCGGATATTGTTCTTTGAAGAAATTTTTATCGTAAACCCTATCTCTTCTGTACATACTATGCTAAGTAAAGAAAGAAAGAGAGAAAGAGTAAAGCGGTATGTCTTAGACCAATACGACGATTCGGGGATGAGAGCAGTGTTGGCCTAGCTTGAGCGTGCGACTCTTATCTAGGAGGTCGTAGGTTCCAACCTCGGTTGCACCAATGGGGTTTCTGTCTATGTGCTATTTGACACTCGCTAGTACGGTGAAGAAAAACATCGTGAGTAAAGCCTAAGACCCGAAAAGGACGGTGTGTGTAAGGCACAGACGACTGAACACCTACTTGTCTATTAGGAAAATAAGTGATCACGACGAAACAGTTCCAGAAAAAGTCCAGGCCTAAAAGGCCTCATTATCGGGGTTACAGGATTTTATTACCGTTTCCACCACTAATGAATACCGATCTGTTTTGTTAAAATATTGTGTAAGCATAACCCAGTTTTGGTGTCTAAAGGCTATGGATTGTGGCCTAAAGCATAAACAAGGCCACATTATTGGCCTGTATGTAACGGACTTATAATATTACATAAATGAAAGGTTATAAAGTTAAGTTGGACGGTCAATTCGCTACAGTGTTTTGTTTGTGCGTATAAAAGTTGGGCGTACTTAAAAGATTCGCAATGTTGAAAAATGTGTCGTAGAAAATTATTGAATTTAAGGCATTGATTAATAACTGTGACTTCAAAGGAATAATTACGACTTCATGAAAAATAGTTAAGTTTCTAATTATTACATACGCTTTCACCAGCTTTCATCGCTTTAATTCGCTTTTAGCGTGAGCTTTTTCCCGACATTAGCGCAATTGTCAATCTCCAATGTCTTACTGATCGGCTTGATTCTCTCTCGCTACGCAGAGACATTGCGTCTCTTTGCGTTTTTACAAAGTTTACTACGGAGAGTGTTCGGAAGAATTGTTTGGGTTGATCCCTCCTGCCTCTTTTCAACACCGTACGAGCCGAACGACCTCCAAATTTCACTAACATCATCTTGATGGTTGGAGGTCTTCCACACTCCGTTTCACATGGCATTTTCTTTTGCGAACTAGCGAACTGTGGAATCGACTCCCGGTGGGGGTCTTCCCTCAGAGATAAATTTAAAACCATTTAAAACTTCCCTCCAAATGTTTAAAAAGCGAGTCTACTCCTCCCTCAAAGGCCGGCAACGCACCCACTAAAAATGGGTGTCTATGGCCTGCGTAGACTGCCCTTTTTGGTCGTCCCGCAAGCTCGTTTGCCCCCCTATTATAAAAATAAAAAATTAGCGCGTCCAACAACAAAAAAAAAACTCTTTGACAGTAAGAGTAGGTAAGTGTTTGTTATTATTTTATAGCTTTATATAGCATAAACCTTGAACTCATATTGACAACCTTAAACAAAATTGAGAATTTATTTCGAGAATTCGCGAGGTTTCCAATTCAAATTATGTCAACCGGGAAATGTTTATAATGTTTGGTCTTGATAAGATTTTTATGAGTTGTTTTTATATTTATTAAGTTAATAAACTTTGTACTGTTAAAGTTTGTCCTCAAAATTCCATGGTCCATTCCATAATTATTTTTATTATTATTAAACAAAAGTGACGTCATCCACTTTTCTACTATTTTATACGTTATCTACACTAATATTATAAAGAGGAAAGATTTGCTTGTTTGTTTGCATTGCTTCAAAACTACTGGACCGATTTGAGAAAATCATTCACCATTAGAACCCTACATTATCCCTGATAAACTGCTTTAGTATATTTTCAAAAAAGTTCTGTACGAAATTACGCTACTGTAACCCTAGGTGTGAAAAAGTATCAAAATTCCTAAATCACGTACGTTGCGGAAACTATGATGTACTACATTTTTACAGAAGATAAAAAACAGCTTGAGGCTGATTACCTATATTTAATGCCGGCAGTTTTTACTCGTTCAGGAGGCTTAGTTAAGATTCCTTAACAGTAGTGTATGTAGAAAGTCGACAAATTTGACTAAAGCTTAGGTTTCCTAGAAAAGCGGTGCCGTTATCCAACGGCCATAATGTAACGTTGGGTGACGTCACCCATACGTTGTCTATAAATAACATCGGAGTAGGTTATCTAGAGAACGTTGAGTGTCACCTGAACGTCAAATAGTGGTGCTGTCATTTGCATGACAGCCGTCATAACGGTGATAAACATTAGTTCAACGTTTTTCGCGTGTAGCGGTGCCCATATTTAATTAATACAATGAGTGGATACGTGACTTGGACGAGCAAAAATGATTGTTTTTTTGCATTATGTTAAAAAGTAAACACCGTTATTAACAATTGTAAAATGACGGCCGTTAGTTAACGGCACCGCTTTTCTAGGAAACCTAAGCTTAACAACCGTAAAATGACGGCCGTTAGTTAACGGCACCGCTTTTCTAGGAAACCTAAGCTTTCACCCCCTGTTGCGTTAAATTCCCATGTCTCCTTCTACCGTGATGTTAAGAAGGTATTATCGTTACAACGAGCTGATACCATCATAATATAGTTGAAATAAGCGCAATCATTAAAATCCCATTTATGTATTTCTTATAAACTCCCTAAAGGTCTTGCGCGACGAATGATATTGAGCTTTTTGCATTGACCCTAACGAATTGGAATGACACCTTCCTTTTACGCAATGTTATGTAAAAGTGACTAAGTTTAACTGTGGCGCTGTCATAATCAGTTCAAAACCAGTTGCGCTACAACCTTTAATTTTTGGCCTCAGAGTTGTTTATTTGTTTTTTTAATGTAAGTAGGTGATCGGCCTTCTGTCTTGAGCATACGCCGTCGATTTTATGTGTTCAAGCGAGTGCTAAATGCGCAGATCACTTAAGAGTTGAGAGTCGCACGCTGAAGCCACTAGGCCAACACTGCTTCATAATTAGTTAGTTGTCCGTTAAATAGAACTAAAGAAAGATACGAAACAGTTTTTTAACAGCCTTGCGTTACTTAGGTTTAACTTAAAACTTCACCTCGACGTCCGTCGTTCCACGCGAGCGTTTCTTAAGGCAGATTTTGCCGGGCATAGTGGTGATGCCAGCTGCCGACTGAAGTATTTCGGAGCCAATTCGACTTAGGGTCCTTAGGAAAAAGAGCGTACCAATTCTTAAAAGGCCGGCCTTCTTGCGAGCAAAGTCAAAGTCAAATCATTTATTTCAATTAGACTACCTAAAATGGCACTTTCGAACATCAAACAAAATACAAAAAAGATTCTAGTTGCCCCTTCCAACAGGTAGTTTCGTGTGGAGAAGAATGGGCAAGAAACTCCACACTTACTCTTTTAAAATAGGTTTGCAATATTTTGTTTACTTTAGTTAAATAATTATATGTGAAGACAATGTACTCTTAGAATAAAACTACTATACTAAAAAAGTTAGTAAACATGTTCCTCACATATTTACAAATATCGAAACCGTAGAATATTATACATTAAAGAATAATAAAAATAATATAAAAAACACAATAAAACAGTGTGTAAGATAAAATAAAATAATTACATTTTGTAATATGCTTGTTTACAAAGTGTACTTTTAATAAAACATTTAAATTTTAGTTCATTAAGTTTTCAAATGTCACAAGGTATTTTATTATTCCTTCTGGAAATGTGAGTGTCCATATCCATGCATCACTTAACATCAGGTAAGTCTCCGTTTGTCTCCTATTACCTTTAAACAAAATTAAAGGCAGATTTTAGTTAGAATTCCATTGGTATATTTTTAGATTCGTCTTGAATAGACATTCAGTGGTCATTTCGAGCCGTGGGCCTGGTTGGTAAAATTTTGACGTCCGAGACAGATCGGTTTCTTCATGATTATAATAAGAATGATTAAATTAGAAATATAAATAGGAATACATAGAAATAAAAATCTATTGGTATGGGTTTATAACTAGGGCGTTTTGTGTGCCTACCTACTAAGCAAATGTTACAATTAAGAAAAATCTTAGCATTTATATATATTAAGTACTAGCTGGCCTGGCGAACATCGTACCGCCTAACAGTCGATTCTTTATTTTTTTTAAATACTTATTCTGCTATTCGGGACACCGGTCTAGCTAGTAAGATAAAAAAAGTTGATAAGACAACAAATACATTATGTCAAAAAATAAAAATTTACCTTCCCGGAACCCCTTCTCTAACACTTAAACTTTATGATATGGTATTAAAGTTCAAATTGACTTTTAAGTATTATTACGAATCTATTGTATGGAAATATAGAAGTGTTGTTTTTAGACTTTTTCACTCGATTTTTTTAATTTTTCTCTCCGTAAGAACCATCCTAGTACTTCAAGGAATGTTATAAAAAAAGAATTGGCCAAATTGGTCCAGGCGTTGTTGAGTTATGCGCTTACCAACACATTTTACGACTCATTTTTATATTATAGATTAGTTATATAACTGAGTCACGGATGTCTCACATCGCAATAATAACAGGAACTAATACTAGTACGTTCAAGTCACTTTAAACAATGACTTCTGACCTAAATTGTATACTCGTATAATAACAATATTAAAGAAGTTATTCTATATTAAGCCGTACGACGGAAGTATAATGTTAGCTAATAGTTATTGTATAAAAGGTTTTAATGTGAAGTCAAAAAAAGTACAAATGGCAAAAGAATAAAGTATTATAATGCATTATATTAGTTTTAAAATAAAAAAACTAAATCAGTGGCGCTACAAGCTCTTTAGGTCTTGGCCTCAGATTTCTGAATCTGTTTCATGATCATTTTTAAATCGAATAGGCAGTATCTGCTCAGCCTCCAGTGCCTGACACACGCCGTCGACTTTTTGGGTCTAAGACATGTCGGATTCCTCACGATGTTTTCCTTCCCCGTTCGAGCAAATGTTAAATGCGCACATAGAAAGAAATTCCATTGGTGCACAGCCGGGGATCGAACCTACGACCTCAGGTATGAGAGTTGCACGCTGAAGCCACTAGGCCAACACAACACACAACACTGCTCATTAATTTGTTTTTACTAAATAAATAATTTTAGAATGAAAACATTTAGTCGAGTTTATTGTTAGAGCTCTTGCAGATTCAACGGGGAGTTTTAAATAATCAATACAAATATTATATGTTAAAATTAAATTAACAAGAGATCTAAACAAACATTTAGGTAGATGTTATGAAATACTTTTAGTGGCAATATATTTTGACCTTCCGTTACGAGGGACCCTTATTAGGGATATTCCAATATCGGAAGTTATAAGTAAAAAGCTCTCTCAAGCCCTCAAACTTTCAGGAGTCATGGAAATAAACCCTTGGCTCGTAACTTAGCCATTATTTATAATATATGCGCCGCGTTAGAACAAACATGCCAGCTATGATTGTTTGAAACATATTTTTGTAATAAATGTAATTAAAATAAATTATTACTATGTTTTGTCTACTAATGCGCAAGTAATATTTGCTGTGTGAAAATCACAGTAGTAAAAACACAGTAGTTATAATAAATACCTAATTATATAGGCCGTTTAATTTCCAATCATGACAAAAAACAGCTTAGATTTTTTACATTTTATACATTACTAGAAAACTCGGCCAAGCGTTGCTGTGGCTAAGGTTTTTGTTACAGATGTTAAATAGTATCTTATGTGAAACGTTGGTACTTTCAACACAGCGCGGCGCCATCTGTTAGAATTGTGATTTGTGACTGTCAAATAATAACAGACAAATAATTAGCAATAAATTAAAATTGCTAATTTGAGATTTAAACTATCCTATCTCTCAAGTTGGATCGAACTGCACATGGTGTGTAAATTTGATTGATATCGGTTCGGTAGTTTAGGAGTCCATTGAGGACAAACATTGTGACACGAGATTTATATATATTAAGATTTTTATTTTGCTATCCCATATCTTAGCTACCTGGAATACCGTCGATCGGAACCCCTTTACGGGTTCAGGTCCCAGCTTTTTCCAACTGACTCTGTCTATGGCTTTCTTTCTCCATTCGCTACCGCTTCTATTTCTTCTATCCACCTTTTTTTGGGGTGCACTCTTCTACTTCTTCCCCTTGGTCCTTTCCATACAGTTATCTTTAAAGTCCATCTTCTATCTGTGTGTCTGTGAGTGTGTGCTATATGCCCCGCCCATTGCCACTTCTGTTTTAGGGTATAATGTATTACTTTTGTTTTCGTCTTATTTTTTCGCTTCTAATTTTATGTATTTTTCTTATTTTTAGTACGCTTCTTTCCATTGCTTTCTGCTTCTAGTTTGGTTTTTATTTTTGTGTTGTCAGTGATGTTGTAGTTAGGAAAGTAAAAATCTTTAACACAAAGAATAAACAATGAAACAGATGAAAAAATTGTTTCAAAAAAAGAATCGTGATTGGTTTTCTATTCCTGACACGTCGTCGAATGGGTCAGAGAAAACCCGTTTCCTTCGCGATATTTCCCTTGCAGGCTCATGCAAGTGATAGATTATTCCCATATAAATCCGCACAGCGAAATTAAATTATTTAGATATGTTAATAGAATACTGTAGATAGAAAAAAATAGAGGTTAAATTAATTTTCATTGTTGTCATGCTAGACTTACTAAGAAGGGCGTGTTACGAGACAAACTAATTTATAACACTAACCTTGATCTAAAAATAAAGTGTAATCAAGCGTAAAGGGTGTACGGCGATGTCTTTTACATTTAGAATGTGTCAAATTCTACGGAAATATTTAAATGTTGCCTACAGCGTGTTACTGTTAAACCTGTGGTCGCAAGTTCGATCCCCGGCTGTGCACGAATGGACTTTCTAATTGCGCATCTAGTACCGTATTATCACTGAATAAATTTATAACTCCTATTTAATGTAAATTAATGAATAAAGCCTTTTATAAATTTGACGAATATTTAAATGATCCTAATTCTTGGGATTTATTTGCTCCGGTTTAAACAATTTGTATCACTTAAAACTTAGCGATTAAAAAGAGTGGCGGATAGTTTATAGCCAGTTCTTATTGCCCGCTCTACGCTCTTGATTTGCGAACTGGTAGTAAATGTAAATTTAGAATGAATTGAACATCTTTTCTGTTGACGTTCATAAGTGTACTTGTTTACCTATATGAATAAAGATAGTTTGAGTATGGTGAAACATCGTAAGGAAACCGGCATGCCTTAGACCCAGAAAGTCGGCGGCGTGTGTCGGGCACAAAAGATCACCTACTTATCTATGAAATTAAAATAAATCGGATACAAACTGAGGCCAAAATCAAAGAATCGGATACAAACTTAGGCCAAAACCCACATAGGGTGTACCCACATGTAGCAAAATAGGTTATTATTTTTTATTGCGAATTATTTAATTTACAATACACTTTTATCAAAGAAAATATTCTTCATATGTAAGAACTCTGTACAGTTCTGAATATATCGGATAGCTACTTAAATATACTATGAAACATTTGCATGAGGATAATAAATTAAGATTGTGTTATCAAGGTATACGAGTAACGAGATATGAGATAGTACGAGAGTATGTTTTAAATAATTAACTAATGATTTTAAGTATACAAACGTATATACAATAAACATATATCTATATACTAAAGGTATAAACTAAGAACCCCTAAAAATTCTTTATCTTGTCTCATAATTTGTATACGTATGCATGGAAATGCGCAGAGAGGATACGGCCATAGATGATAGACTCAGAAATTGCGGGCCTCCATGGAAAAAATATTGAAACTCTTTCGTGATGAAACTTCGTGGAATTGACGCACAACTTTAAGCAATGATGTGATTATAATTGATATTTAATTTCTGTATTATGGGATGAATCAGATTTGTAATTCAAATATTAAACATAAAAACTCTGGGAATGTGGTGGGAACAATTGGAGTTGTTCCATAATAACACTTATTTGAAACGAGAAATGTCATTTATCTAGTTACAAATTTAAAAAAAAACTTTTTTTATTTCGTAGATGAAGTATATATTACAAGACTATCATAGTTATTTTGTTGATGAAAAAGGAATTTATAATTCATGAATACTAATTAATTTTATATGAACCAAATAACGGTTTGATCACGGTAAAAAAAACCATTGAGCGATTGAACGCGAACACAATTAATAACAATTTAATAGAATATTCATGAGTATGTATTTTTAATTCTATTTATAATTTTATTTGGCGTTTTAGAAATCAGGGATAGACCGGGTTTCACATAATGTTCTCGTTACAATAAGTTACACTGAGGGGCTACGTCCTCAACTTTAACAGCCGCTGTTAAGGGATTTAGGTTAAGACACCGAGAGAAGTCTGAACTTTCTTAACTGTCAAAATCCTTAAACCAATTGACAAATGGAAGTGTAGGTTCCCTAAAACCGGATAATTGGGACTAAATCTGGTTTGGTGAGCGTTGATGTATAACTGTATTTAATTTGTGTTTTATTGTTGCAGTCTGTATTTGCGTCTGTGATAATTTTCATACTTAAAGTATATAAACAAAAATGAAATAAAATTAGAAAATTGCTAGAAAAAAGTATTCAAATATAATATAATTTTGAGTGATCGACCAACCAGGCTCCAGAAGATAAACCACTTCTTATATGGAAATTGTATTCATTTTTACAACAAACTCCCAAGAGAAATTAGATAATTATCACTAAATAACTTAAAAGCTCTCGTTAAACGTAAATTAATCAATAAAGCTTTTTATAAATTCAAACAATTTGTATGACTCAAAACTTAGCGATTAAAAAGAGTGGTGGAAAGTTTCTTGCCAGTTCTTCTCACCCGCCTTACGCCCTTGACTTGCGAACTGGTTGTAAATGTAAATTAACAATGAATTTAACTTTTTTAACGTTCATGAGTGTATTTGTTCACCTATATGAATAAAATTATTTTGAGTTGAGTTGAATCATTGTCCTTTGTTCACTCATTATTCAATGTTGGCCTAGTGGCGTCAGTGTGTGAGTCTCATCCCTGAGGTCGTAGCTTCGATCCCCGGCTATGCTCCATTGGACTTTATATCGATGTGCGTATTTAACATTCGCTTGAACGGTAAAGGAAAACATCGTGACGAAACCTGTGCCTTAGAGCCGAAAAGTCGACGGCAGGTCAGGCACAGGAGGCTGATAACCTGCTTGCCTGACCTAACAAATGATCATGAAACACATACAGCAATCTGAGGCCCAGACCTAAAAATTTTGTAGCGCCACTGAGTTGTGTATATTTCTTTTAATAAGTAAGTATTCGTACCGCAGAAAATTTATTTGTTGTAAGTAAGTTAAGTTTGTTTCAAGTTCGAGGACGTAAAGCACTGAATTAAATGGTTTATTTTAAAGATAATACAAAAAATAAAGAAACACAGTCCACGTGTGTAATAAATAACGTTCAATCTAATTTAAATTTACCTCGAAAACCTTCGGAGGTCGAACATTCATTTTCATCTTACCTAACGCATAATGAACAGAATCTTACAAAACAAAACAATATAATATGCCTATTAGTTACGCACGTCGAATAAAATTATAACGAAATATGCAAGTGGCAATTAAAGATGGCCGTAATGGTGTAGATAATTTCTACGTATGTCATCATTAAGTTGTAGACGATGTCAATTGTCAAAATTTAAAAAAATCTACATTGGATAGTTATATTAAATTTGTTTATTGGCAGAAAATAATTGCAGTTTTGTTAAAACAGTTAAAAGTTTGTTTTAACAGGTTATGTTAGGTTAGGTTTTATAAGAGAACCTGATTAAAAAAAAGGGTGCGTGTACTTTATGTATCTACGCGCGTAAGAAGTTATGCATTATTAATAATAGTTTTTGATTGCATGCAAATAATTATTATTATCTATTATTATTCGAATGTTGTTTTTAAATTATGTCCAATGCCGTAGCATCTTCCGTGGGCAACTTCATTCTGTTAATTTTGTGTCACGGTGCGCGCGCATCGTAAAATTTCACTTTAATCAATTTTTCATAACGCGCCTAAAGCAGTATAACTTCAAAAATACGTTTTTAGGGATATATGTATTAGGAAACGTGTAGTATGCATACCTTTCCTCGACACAAAAACTTTGACCTTGGCCGTTGCATATATATCCACTAAGTACAGAGAACCGAGTTCTTGACATCTGTGGAGAAAGGAAAAGGGCGTTGTTTCTCCAACTTTTAGGGATGTTAGGGATGTATCAATATGTAGAGTGGCACTTGAAAATACTTTGATAGCGACATCATCATTGATCATACTGATTGTCGATAAATCTTTAGTTTAACAATAATTAGTGAAAAGAAACAAATATGTCTAATGTGCCGAATCGGGAACGACTTGGGGATAATAATTAAATAAAACATACAACTCATGGATGAACACCGGTGTAATGAATGAATTGAGGAAAGGGCCTTGAGAATTAGTGAAAAAGTTTGGCAAATTACGAAGAACCATTTTAAGCTTTACGCGATAGTCTTAAATGCTATTATCGCTTGAATCGTATCAGGCATCCAATTTTGCTTACAGTAAGTTACGGTTTTTGCTTCTACACAGCGCCTTAAAATGTAACGAACGTTTGACGGTTAAATTACTTAAGGGAGATGGAAAAAGATATGTTTATTAATCTTGCAGCTGTCTTTAGGTCACTAGATGTAATCGATTTGGAAATTCTTGAAAGACTTAAAAAAAGCCTCCAAGGCTTTCTTTAGATTATGCTGGCTCATTGGTCCTTTTTATATAACCGGGGGTAAACGGGCTCATCTGATGTTAAGGGATACCGCCCATAGACACTCACATTGCCAGAGGGCTCGCAATTGAATTAATACGCTTTTTTTGAGGACCCTAAGTCGAATTAGGTACACTATCCGACGAAATATTTATTTATTGTTGATAGGCTCATATGACTATTTCTTATATACTATATTTGAACGGGTATTTCTTCTCTATACGCTATTTGGGTTAAGCGACTTCAATTAGTTACACAGATTAGCATTCTAAGGTTATTTTTAGACTAGACAAGGTTTGTTTAAAGATTGTTTAGAAAAACACCAATTAGATAATTCTTAAATAATAATAAGTAAAGATAAGGGCTTCGAGTCCTGAGTATTTTATATTCCCACACTCCACAACTAATACAATATATATAAAACTATTATAGGTAAATGTATTTTAATCGCATTCAAATGAGTTTAATTATTTAAATTTTACGGTTATTTTGAGAACCGTCTCGATTCGCATTTATTAGTTTGTCACAAGTTGAATAAGGTCATGAATATCGTTATATTTTAAAATATGAATAATTTCCGTTAATTTGCAGATAATTGTACGTTTTGTTCGTTCATTGTCTATCAGTGAAGGTTTTATTATTGAAGTGAAAACTTTATTAGCATCGTTGTGATTTGAAAGCATGGATTTATATCGTTAGATAGGCCCCGACACCAAAAACTGTGGCATTGTTTTTGAATGTGCAATTTGTATAGAAGGTGCGGTCGAAACTAGTGTCATCTCTTTTTCTCCTACATTAGTTGCAAACACTACTTTCTCTTTCGTGCATCCTAGGTTGGCGACCGGACTCACTCCGACTGTGCGACAACACGCGGCGCGGTCTCACTGCGGTAAGGGAGACCGCGATAACGAACTAACGATCTAACGATATAAATCCATGTTTGAAAGTCGATGAAACGTAAAAGCGACAGTGAAATTTATCAATTTTATTTACATCATATTATAAAAATTTAAAGAACAGTCTAATACATTTAGATAGTGACAAAAAAGTCTAATTAACATCTTAATATATATAAATTACGTGTCACGTTGTTTGTCCGCTATGGACCCCTAAACTACCGAACCGATATCAATCAAATTTGCACACCATGTGTAGTTTGATCCAACTTAAAAGATAGGATAGCTTACATCTCAATTTATACCCGCAATATTATTTTAAAGCAAAATATATGTTTATTATTTGATAGTCACAATTCTAACAGATGGCGCTGTGTTGAAAGTACCAACGTTTCACATAAGCTACAATTTAATGGCATTACCACCAAATAAGCATGGCGGTCCCCATGGCTGGTGTTCTCCTACCGTTTTCCTTGAATAGTTTGCTACTATGTAATATAAAAAAAACCTTAGCCACAGCAATGCTTGGCCGGTCTGCTAGTTATTTTATATAAAAACTTTTTTTAATCATTGTAGGTTTTATCAAAATTAATAATTCATATTAAACTTAAAATTACATTCGTCTCAATATCTAGAAAACAACATTTGTGAACGTTTCACTTCTACCACGTGTGAATTGCACACACAATTTCACTTAAATGCTACGTTACGTTTGGATGATGAAGAATAAAATAAAATCAAATAAATCAGTGGTGCTACAACCTCTTTAGGTCTAGGCCTCAGATTTCGGAATCGGGTATCATGATCATTTTTAAATCTAATAGGCAAGTAGGTGATCAGTGCCTGACACACGCCGTCGACTTTTTGGTTAGACATGTCGGTTTCCTCACGATGTTTCCTTCACCGTTCAAGCAAACGTTAAATACGCACTCAGAAAGTCCATTGCAAAGCCGGGGATCGAACTTACGACCTCTGTACTGCAAATATAGAATAACGGAAAAATAGTATCGACAGTGAAAGAAAAATTCAAGCTTCTGAATTCATCTTCTTATATCTTTACTAGCTGACCGGGCAAACGTCGTTTTGCCATGTATATCATTTATAATAAAAAAATAGGGGTTGATCGTAGAGGGGTGAAAGTTAGGGGTTATATGTATTTTTTAATGCTGTATCATACAAAAATAGAAATTAAAAATTTTGTCTAAAAAATAAAAATAAAAATTTAGGGGTGGACTACCCCTAACATTTAGGGGGATGAAAAATAAATGTTGGCCGATTCTCATAGATGCCGGATAAGCACAAAAAATTTCATCAAAATCGGTCAAGCCGTTTCGGCGGTTATGGCAACGAAAACTGTGACACGAGAATTTTATATATTTGATAGTAATAATAATTAATTAATTTAAGCGTATAAGTCCGTGTGATTGTGTAAGTTACATTATTAACCTAAATATTAGTAGGTTATAGTAGCAAAGAGAATGAATGTCGGTTGTATCTGTTTCTGACAAAGACTGTCTTAGACTTGCTGGAGGCTTTTCATTTATGAAGATATATTTCACATATTTACTTTGACGAACTATTACAGTAAATCCATTTTAACTACACAGTTCTCAATAACACTATTCCCTGTATTGAGATTAAGTAAAAACCCCTTATTTTTACAATAAATAATAACAGAGCGATCATTAGTTTAATTTAAAAAATCTTTACTAGTCACCCCTGTATGTTCCCTAAACCACTCCAAGACTCTTGTCAACCTCATTTAGTCACGGCCACATTTCTGTGCATTGATATAAACTTCCAAACTATAGTTTGAGCACAAAAATCTGTCAGATCGTATTAAGATGCAAAAATAAATCTAATAAAGAAAATGTTACAGTAATGGCTTTTAATCTATACTAATATAAATAGGAAAGATTTGTATGTAAAAGTACTGGAGCGATTTTAAATATTATTTCACCACTTCAAAGCTACATTATCACTGATTAATATAGGCTATACTAAAACAACAATAATGTTACCCAAGGTGTAAAAAATGCCTATAAAATATCGTTCAGAATCGAAAACTATTGATGATAGCACAAAAAAAATGTTTCATAATATTAAAGAATATATCAATATCTACAAATTAAAAAAAAACACCACCCGTGCGAAGCTAGGACGGGCCTCTATTTTATAATCTAGATTTCCGGCCACACATTTAATAGATTTCGTATATTTTGGCAATCGCTTTCATACACGCAGACAAACGTAATTGGTCTTTATGTGTCTTATGTCGTCCATTATCGTAAAGGAAACAATAATATTTAGCTCACCTATTTTCCTGGTGTCGTAAAGTCTATTACTATAACGTGAGGTCACAAATTTGGGTCACGTGACAATTCCTAACGCGATTAGCGATATATGATAACGTACGGTGTTTGTTTAGTAAATATAAAGCCTGATGTTTGTTCAATCGAAAAAGGTGTGCATAGTGTCAAACAGAAGCTTTTTCCGTAGTATATTTATTTTCTTTCAATTATATATTACCTAACAAAACTGTATGTATGTGAGCTATATTAATGCTTGCTTGTAAAAAAATCATATTACCTACGCATGTATTAAAGTCGTACTTAGAGTCGTTGCTTAAGAATTATTTAAGCAATTTAGAAGAGGTGTTTATCTAATTTGAAGCTAGTAATCATTAAGAAGAGAGCTAGCTTTGTCAGTGTATATATTTAAGATAATTACGGGTCGGGTTCATAATCTGGAGATAATGGAGAGACTGAGTCTACGGGTACCAAGTAGAAACCTGAGGCGGAAGTCTCAACTTTTGAATGTACCGCGCGCACATTCCAACTTGGTTAGCAAAGCACCACTCACGCGAGCAATACATATAGTAAATAGAATTTCTGTTAAGGTAGACCAATGTGTTTGTACACTGGCTGAGTTCACAAGAGATGCTTCCTATATTATTAGTTATAAGATTTAGGTATATAAATATATTTTTTAAATGTTTTTTATCTAGGTTAATTGGTGTGGATATAAATATTATGTCGTTCTATCGAATTAATAATTACTGTAAAGATAGAATAATGATACGGAATAAAAATAAACAAAAAATAAATTAAAATCAGTCTAATAGCAGAGATACATAGACAAACAAAATTATGTGTATCGGGTTTCTGTAATCTCTTATGTCACGGCCTAAGGAATAATACCAAGAAAGAGATGCAGAAATCTGAAGCCTGATAGCGTCACTACTATGAAATAAAAGTACTTAGGTTCTGTACTTGACCTGAATAGAGAAACGTTCTCTATCAAGAAGTAAACAAAACATTAGTTGCCAAGGTCTAGCTATAGACAAACAATTCATATGACATAGTAAGGTTTTTTATTTATTATCAATGCCATAAAAATGATAAGGACAAAACATTAAATATTTTGGGTCTATTTAACAGGGAGTGTCATTATTACGATAAGGTACCATATCTTTTATCTGTGTTTATATTTGAGTTAGGTTCAAAATAAGCCCTATTTTTATAAATCTACTAGCTGGCCTGGCGAACATCGTACCGCCTAAGTGCCTAACAGTCGGATTCTTTATTTGTTTAAAATACTCATTCTGCTATTCGACACACCGGTCTAGCTAGTAAGATAAAAAAAAATGATAAGACAACAAATACATTATGTCAAAAAATAAAAATTTACCTTCTCGGAACCCCTCCACTAACACTTTAACTTTATGCTATGGTAGTTCAAATTGACGTTTAAGTATTATTACGAATATTTTGTATGGGAATATAGAAAAATGTTGTTTTTAGACTTTTTCACTTAATTTTTCTCCGTAAGAACCATCCTCGTACTTCAAGGTATATTATAAAAAAAAATCAGACAAATGGTCAAGTCGTTTTCATGTTATGTCGTGACAACGGAAAACGGGTTTAATTTTTATATATATTTGAGGGATGAATGAGAGAAAAGGATGTAAAAAAGCGGGATAGTAATAATAGCCATTTAAAAATGTTCAATAACCAGACAAACGAAATCTAAGGAAAAGAGTGTGTGTAAGACATTATTAATTATTTTCCACGGATGTGTCTTGGTTCACGATGCCGCCTATCACCACAGATACATATAAATAAGTAGAATGTATGCTTTTTGTGCATATCATAAATATAGTTCCAAAAATATTTCTATACAGTATATGTCAAAAGTCAAAATCCTATAGGTAACACAATGTACACTTATGAACGTCAAAAAATAAATATATATTAAATGTTTCTAATTTTACATGTACTGCCAGTTCTCAAATCAAGGTCGTAGAACGGAAGAGAAGAACTGGCAATAAACTGAAAATATGTTTCAAAACTCTAAACTATTGATGAGTTTATGTGATAAAATTTGAATAAAATGTCCAGCCGTTTGATTTAACGGCATTGAATTTGCATCTGAAGCCTTGTGAAGAACGCACGTAAGGAAAACTTTACAGAGTTTTCCTAAGGTTATAGAAACTGATGCGCTAGGTCAGTGTCAGATGATGTAATTTATGAAATTGTTTATTGTCACGCGAAGTGATTCACAAATTGACCACTCCCAACATAAAAAGATCTTATTAAAAAAAGGATTGTGTGGTTTTATGAAACCACGGTAAAAGTGAAACTTTTTTCTTATTATAGACATTAAACTAAAAATTTTTGGAATAATATTCCATTAAGGGTATAAAAATCGCTTTATCAATCTTAATTTTATAGTTGGAAAATTGGAATGATAATGGGAAATAATAAAATTAGACTAAGTCTCCAACTTATATTTTTATTGAACTCTGTGTCTTAGAGAGTACGACATACATAATACTTAACAATTACATATTTAGATTATATACACATATAAATAACAATTATTTAGATTATATTTATATACTCTTATTAAATAATAGTCTATACACTACACGGTCAGCTGCGCCGCCATATTGGCCTTGGCTGCTATGATGAGCGCCTTTCACTTTATCCCTACTCCGCGGCCGACCGTCACGCGACATGCAACACACAGACGAAAAAGTTTGAGACGATGTAATAAAAGTTTCACTTTAAATAAAATCTTGTACATATAAAAGCAGTTCACATTATTTTTAAATTACTCGACGCGACAATAAATTTACGCTTATTTCCGCTTAAGAAGTTTATTTTTAAAGGTGTAGTAATTGCGTAATTTATTGTTCTGATTTTAAAAACAACACAGTTTGAATTAAGAATAAGGGGCGTGTATACAATGAATAACTCAAGAATTTGGCGTAAAAGTTTACTAAAGACTAAACAAAGAAAATCCCATATCTTTTAACTATGTGGCCAAATCGTTGAAGCGAGAAAGTTTCTGACTGGCTTAGTCCAAGTTTAGGAACTGTCTTCACTGAATTATTTATTTGTTGTTGTCTTTATATCACATGATTTATTGTTTATATAAAAATTATAAATAAATTAGTGGCGCTACACCCTTCTAATGTCTGGGCTACAGTTTCATGATCATTTATCAATCTAATAGGCAAGCAGGTGATCATCATCCTGTTCCTGACATACGCCATGTTGTCCTTCAACGTTCGAGCGAATTAATAATAAATAAATTATCTTGGTTAGGACATAGTGTTTTGGTAGTAATTCTTCGTATTGTCGTATTGGTTATAACTTTTAATCAAACAAAAATTAATTATTATCTTAAAAACTAATGGATTGTCAAGAAACTGTTAAATGATATAAATAAACGAAACAACAATATCACCATTTGATCAACGTTCATATTGATTTAGGACGTTTGAAAAATTCACTATACAATTTGATGTTTATTACATACGTAATATATAAGCACGATTACATATGTAAATAATTAAGATGAACTCAGGTGAGGCTAAGATAACAAGTACATAGCACCAACCAGTGGCGAAACTATACCATCTGGGGCCCTGTCAGTAAAAATCGTCACGTTGTACTCAGTTTATAATATCTAAACTTCGAGATTATCAGAGTACTCAATTACACGTTGTATATGTCCCACTAATGGCCATAGGCCTCCTCTCTTAGGCGAGTGGGAATGGTCTGTAGTCCCCACGCTAGCCCAATGTGTATTGGAGACTTCACATTCATCCATAGAATATAATATCTCTTGGGCAGGGGCCCTCTTGGGTCGGGGGCCCGTGGCTTTTTGCCAGCCCTGCCACCCTATTGTTACGCCACCAACATTACCTACTTATACTCTTGCAACCATCAACTTGTCCTTTGGGACAGATTTACCGTCTAGCATTAATTAAATAGGATTAAAGTGTGCAACATTATTTAAAACGGAATTTTGTAGTTGTCATTGTTTTTGATTACACTGCTAACATCATAGTGCGCTGGCCATCATTTTCATACACCAGGCAGATCTTACAGAACTACGTCATAAGAAGCAGGTACTAATAATAGATACCATCCGTATGACTTCGACGTCCTTCCGATAACTAAGCGTTTTCTAAGGCACTTTTTGCTGCGCACCACCACTATGTGGAACCAGCTGCCCACTAAAGTCGACGACTCATTGTTCTAGTGGTTTGTTACCCCTGTCTGCGAATCCATGGGTCCCGGGTTCGATCCCCGGCTGAGACGAACATCGATGTGATGAGCATTTGGTGTTGTGCTTAGGTCTTGGGTGTTTAAATATGTATTTATATGTCTATCTATCTATAGTATATCTGTATTTCCGTTGCCTAGTACCCATAACACAAGCTTCACCAGCTTAGCATGGGACTCGGTCAATTGGTGTGAATTGTCTTTAAAAAAAAACTTCGACTTCCGGTCCTTGAAGAAAAGAACGAACCAATTCTTAATAGGCCGGCAACATACTCGCGAGACGTCTTTGAGAGTGTCCATGGGCGACGGTATCACAGTCAGGTGAGCCTCCTGCCCGTTTGCCTTGATCTATAAAAAAAATAACTTGAAAGTAAACGATTCATTGAAAATTCAAATTTAGAATTGAACTAAATTTGGAGTAAACTAACCAAAGGGCATCTCATTGGTCCTTTCACTCTCGCTTCACTTTGCGAATAAACAAACTATAAACACATTAAACTAAATTTAGCTTAAATAGCGTTTAGGAATAATATATTCGAATCTTTTTAATATCTCTTATGTGTGTCCTTAGTTGAAATATGCACCCCAGTAGCGTATTCTAATTCGAGTTATAAATATGTCGTGCACTTCACTTGCCCCGACGTTTATTTTAATACTAACTTTAGTCCAGGTGCCTGTTTCACTCGAATTATATTTTACAATAATTTTAGCGTCTCACGTATAAACGGCGCGAAACGCTGGAGTTATTGTAACATTATTAATATTTATGAGAGCATTCAGAAGTTTTAGGTATAAAGATACTCGTACCATTCAAAGAGCTAAAGCAGGGCAGAGACAGCGCAAAGAATTACTTCTGTATGTCAAAAACGGGTTAGACTTTGCTATATGGGATTACGCGCTTTCACTTTTGGCAAACCTTAAAATACCTAATTTGTCTAGGTATCTGCCGGTTCCAAAGAGCGAATGAAAGAGTCCTTCGAATCGGGAAGACACGAAAGTTTATGCAGACTGTTAAAAATTAAAATACAGAAAGTATCGTCTTCTGTCGATCCGTGGTGGTGGAGGCCTGATGACCTGTAACACAGGTACTCTTACCTTTAGCAGGCATCAGTCTCACACAGACTAGCTTTTTCCATTAACAGAAGTAAGAATATAACTGTCACTTGCTTATGTACTAAGTTTAAGTTTTTGTGAGAAAATAAATAAATAAATAAACAGAAAGTAGCCTTATTCATACACATTATGCGTCATTATACGACTTGTTGCTGGCTGGTAGAAGAAAGAAGTCGTGGTTGCGTACGGGAGTGGATGAAGAACGAACGATATCTGGCAATTGAAATTGTTAAGAGCGTGCGCAAGCCCAAATCACTGATCGCCGATTTGATTTTATTTAAGTATGTGATGCTTGAATTAAAAACAATAAATATGTATGTGATCTTTCAGTATAATTTCAATGGATGACTCTAATTAAATATACAATATCATATAAATTCCTCGATACAAAGAAACACAGTCACCTCTAACTTTTGCCTAGTTTCGTTTTTATTCAATCATGGCGAGTATTATGAAGCCGAAAACTAATTGAATTGCAGTACATTAGTTTGACCAAGATCTGTTATTAGCGATTTAATTAAATATTGTATATTTTCCGAATTATTTAAATAGTAATCATTTGGCATTTAATTCATTTTTGATCTCCCGCGAACTTCGGGCAAACGATTGTTTTACTAGTCATTAAGATAGAATTGTGCGCTTTAAGCGCGTTTTTAACAGTTTTAACAGTTATAGGCTATGTTCAGATGGCAAAAACTTGACGCGCGTTTTCAAATCGCGCGACTAGAGATTATGGTATTTTCATACAACTGTTCACATGAGCGCGCGTTAACGCGCGTCAACGCGGCGCTTAGAGAAAAAGTCTCTAGACGCAGGTGATCGCGCGTTGACGCGCGCTTTGATATTAATGTAATGTCCGTTTGCTGTTCAGATGAGCGCGCGCTTTCATCGCGATCGCATGTAATTTTGTTAATTTTCGTAATTATATTTTGTTCTCGCTTTTAAAATGAGTGAAATTGAAGATATTGACATCGACTTACTAATCGATGAAGTAAAAAAAAGGTCAGCAAGTTGGAATATAGCAAATTTTGTATAAAAAATATAATATAATTTGTATTTTTTTTCAAAATTGGATGAACCCAATGTGTACGTTTTCTTTTTCTATATTTTTCTTTATAATATAACCACAAAATAATAGCCTCTTCCACGTCCATTTTCTACGTTCTACCGAACTAGACTGACGAGTACTCTCGCAACGCGCGTTAGCGCTCATCATCTGAACGCTCTTCAAATTTGATCGCGCGTTATGCCGCGTTATCGGCAATTATGCTTTGGCATGCTGCAACGTTCTTAGGGATGACGAAGCGTCCTTAAGGCTGCCGCACTGTCTTGTAGCTTGCCGAAGCGACTCAATATCGCATTTCTCATCATAGCGCCGGCGGCTTACCGAAGGTTGCCAAATGCCGAAGCATTCTCAAGGCTGCCGATACACCAGCCTCAAGCATACCGAAGCGGTATTTTTGTTATTACGACCACATATCACGGAAATTTCTACTTTATTGGCATTATGTTATAGTATATTGCTATTTGCCATCTAAAATCCTCAGTCGTACCGATGCCGATAATGGGCGCCGGGCCTAACTCAAACTCAAAATATGTATCTTTATTCATGTAGGTAAACAAGTACACTTATGAATTGTCAGAAAGAAGTTAAATTAATTGTAAATTTACTACCAGTTCGCAAAAAAGGGTGCAGAGCGGGTAAGAAGAACTGACAAGAATCTTTCCGCCACTTTTTTTAGTATTGTCATACAAATTGTTTGAACTGGAGCAAATCAATCCCAAGGATTGGGATCATTTAAGTATTCCTCAAATTTATAAAAAACTTTGTTGATTAATTTCCGTTTAACGAGGGCTTTGAATTTATTTAGTGATAATTCTCTAATTTCGCTTAGGAGTTTGTTGTAAAAACGAATACAATTTCCATATAATGAGTGGTTTATCTTTTCGGGCCCGGTTGGTCGTATATACTGGCCTATTTCGCGTATTATACTGGTGAAAGTCACTATAAGATATGATTGAGACTATTATTATGCGTACAAACAAGCTAACGTTTGCGATGTATGTAAGGATAGACGTATATATACTTGTTTAATTTACCTAACAGAGCTTGTGAAGAGTAGAGTAAATAATTGTTAGTTCCTCCCGTGGTTTCGCTTTATTTGTACAATTTCGGGTAATATTTGCGTCCACTTTTTATAGAGCAAACTGGAAGCTTTTGATAAAATTCAAGTGGTTGAAATATAAAGTTATGTATTGAAATTTATTATATACTAATCATACAAAGTAAGAGAGATGTAAAGGTTTTGGTGAAAGGATGATGTACTGATCCTCAGCGAGGATCCTTAACCAGTTTAACCACTGACTGGCCCGAAGGACCAAGTGGCAAGTTCAAGAAGTAGTGTATATCCTCAGCGGCCGGAATACCTTAGCGCCATTCAGGCTATGACATCATCGCTGTTATTTCTAAGCGCAGATTGTGGATGTCGCTACAAGTTCATTCTGATTGCAACTCTTCTCTTTTCGTTACAACGTAAACAAAATGTGACAGAAAGAGATAAAAGAGTGGAATCAGATTCTGTTTATATTATTAAGGGGAAGAGTTTATTTCGGATCCACTTCTTCGAATGAAAACTTCTTTTTGTGTATACTATTGAGGAACTGCAACTGACTGTATGTGTGACGTGTGTACATCAACATATACACTTTACGGCGGAGTTTAAATTGAATGTGTTATTAAATGTTATCACTATACGCTACGATCTTGTTAAGTTGTTTAGAATGTAATCTAAATACTAAAAGAAAATATTCAGTAGGCAAATATTTAGTCCAAATCGTGATAACTAGCACTAAATATTTATAAGTTACGGAACGTTTTCTTAGGGAATATAAATTATTTATGATATACCAGTAATGTATTAATTATTAGGGTTCTTATTGAACGCCTGTGTTATTTTTACTAATACATTAAGATTATTATATACGAAATCCCCGCTATACTAGACACGGACCACGTTATAGGAAATCACATTCAAGTTAAAATCATTTATTAATATTGGGTAACACATTGTACGCTAATGAACGTCAAAAAAGTAATATATATTAAATGCAATTTTACGTTTACTTCCAGTTCTCAAATCAAGGGCGTAGAACGGAAGAAAGGAACTGACAATAAACTCTCCGCCACTCTTTTTAATCGCCAAGTTTTTTGTTTTACACAATGTTTGTAAGGAGCTGCAACCATTACACCATGTTCCACATGACATCTTAATTTATAATAATAAAATAAATTAAAAACAAAGATTTGTCCTCCATCAGTAGGAGGCATGGTGGAAGATAAACAGGAGTACGCACTTACATTCTCGTGGGAACAACATGCAAATACATATTATAGAAATAACTAACACAACATGATAGGAGTATTCTCGTAAAATCGTTTTCAAACAATTCAAAAGCTGGGAATAGGAAATTAATAAAGTTAGTTAATTTTATAACAACACAATTGAAACACAAAACTATTTATGGACTAGACAAATCCTTATAACAACACCCGACAAATAACTTGGGAAATCTGCGCGTTATAATATGTGGGACGGAAATCGAGTTATACAAAAACGAGTTATAGGGTATATGGTACCAAGACATACTGTTCACGTGAAGTAAGGATAATACTACATATAAAATCATATTTATTTCATAATGCGAGGGTACTGGAAAATAAATATTATTCGCCACAAATACAGCCTCAAAAAGCCAACCACATACCCTACAATTGTTTTCACTTTCCTATTGTTAGTTAAGGGGTCGTAGTAACAATAATGTGTTCTTTACGTGTATAAAATTACAACGAAAGGACTGCTTAGTCAACCTTTAAGTGTATGTTGACAGTTTCTTGTTTACATTACTTCGATGGACTATTTCTGTTGGAAATCTGACATCAAAATTGTCCTAGAAAATTTACGACACTAATTATAATACTAATAATAATACTACTACGCGTTTCGCCTTAATATGATGTTTTTAATTAGCCTACCTTTTTAGTAGCTACATACCAACATATGGAACGTATTGCTATGCTATAGACTGTTTGCTTTGTCGGAAAAAAACACGATTTTAAGGTTTTCCCAGCAATTTTCGCACCATAAAAACCTGCCTCAGATTTAAAGGAATAAATTTTAAAAAAAATACTCGCATAGAGCCAGTCGTCTTAGAGATTGGCTATTAGCAATTTTTTTTTTTAAAGACAATTCACACCCATTGACCTAGTCCCATGCTAAGCTGGTGAAGCTTGTGTTATGGGTACCAGACAACGGATACACATACATATTATAGATAGATGGACATATAAATACATATTTAAACATCCAAGACCTAAGCACAACACCAAGCTCCTCACATAAGCTCATCACATCGATGTTCGTCTCAGCCGGGGATCGAACCCGGGACCCATGGATTCGCAGTCAAGGGTACTAACCACTAGACCAATGAGTCGTCCAATATAGTTTACGATTCATTTTCATTTATATAGATTTAACAAATAAAGTTTTTGGTCTATTGACAACGCAAGTACGTATATAAATAACACTACACTTAACTATTATGATAAATATTATTTATCAAAACCTAAACATAAGAATCAAATTAACAGTATTTAAAATTTTCTTAACCTACATATTAATAATAAAAATAATTAAAAATTAATAAAAATAAAATAAAAACAAATTTAAAAAGTTTGGTCGCTGTGACACCTTTAGCGGTGGCAGGATTTCCTCGCTGAATTGCGATACTTATTCGTTGAGCGAGGCAAGCACCAGCTGTGGTCACCGGTACTATTTACTAGGCGCCAACTTAAATCTTTAATTGGCGATATTCAAGCCTGTGCTCTTGAACTCCACGACCCAAGAGTCTCTACTCCAAAGGGAACAAACTAATGTGATTAGATTATCCGATACAACTTAGTCAAACTTTAAAATGTTTTAAAATAATGTGTCGACAAAACAATCTAATCTAATCTAATAAATAATCCAAATGATTCTTTGACATTTTCGAGGCGCATAAATTTAACACGTGATTAAAGAAAGGAATATCGTTAGAAGGAACGTTAAGTATGGCTTCCGAATGCCATATTGGAGTCCTAGTTTGTGCTAGATATTGACTTTAATTTGAATCCTAAAGTAAGAAATAATACGGCGATTAATAATAATTGGCTATGACATTAAGGGTCGATTCGACCAAACAAGAGTAAATCTTAATCTTAGAATAAATCGTCAGTTAATCGAGAGTAAATCAATTTTACGTTTTACCATCTACAAATTCTAAGAATAGTGGGCCTATTCGGGAATTACTACTATACCGCCGTTTCGCACGGAATAACAGCTGTTCCTAGAATAATTTAATGGCGTCAGTCAGTCCAATCATCTGATTTCTGTCATTCCAAAATATGTATTCTGTGTTTTAATTTCAAGTCAACGCAACGCACTAAATTAATAGTCTGGCATTGTATAATGAAAAGTTTAAACAATTTATTATTTATTTATTTATTTGTAGATTTTTTATTTTCTATAATATTTTAATGAAATTCAACTAGGCTCAACAGAAGTTCCTTTTTAGACAAACAACAAATAAAAACTTTTTGTTGGCGTTTGACACCTGTTAAAAGCTACTTTTTCACACTATAATGTATGATGCAAGGCATGATGTATGCTCTTACACTGTCCCGTTGTAGAACAACATTTATTTGCCGAGTTTTATTTTCGTTCACCATTCTCTTTGCTATTCGCGTATTGTTATTCCTAGCGCAATTATACTATCGATTACGTGGAGAAACGACTATGGATTTACTCGAGATTAAAATCATGGAATAGGTTATTCGTGGTATAGTTACTCGTGTATAAATTGAAGTTTGGTCGAATCGACCCTAAGTTTTTAATCTTATTCTCGTACCGTTCGATTTTCAAATATTCTTTCATGAATACGGAACACCGGCAAAATCCATTAATAATATTGACGGCCACTTTGGGAATATTTTCAATGAAAAGCTTCGTGCCTTATAACAGAGCTTAAATGTTCAACCGTTTTAAGTTATACATATAATAATAGCCTTTTATTTCAGATTCTTTTACACTTAAACATATTTCGTTCATTTTAAATATCTATGTGCCCTTTTTGGCAAACGCCTCCTCCAAATCCCGCCATTCCTGTCTACACTGTGCCACACTCTGCCATGTACAACCTGATGTTTCCTTAATATGGTCTAATCATATCAAAATTGTCTTCTTCTTTTACGTCTATTGTACCTTGGGCACCAGTTTAGTACCGTCTTGCATCACTTTTCTGTTCCTCTTCTCAATCGCAAAATAAATTATAACTCTGCAGGGGTTGAGATTAAAGACCTCCCGTAGAACAGTTTTTTGCAGCTGATCACCTCATCTATCTCCTATTTCCGTTTGATCCACGACTTTTTGACCAGCCTGTATAAAACCTCAACCATAACCAATAAAGCTGGAGCCTGGAGCTACACTATTCCTACATAGAACCATAACACCATAGGACACAATTACTACACAGACTACAATTATCTATAATATATAAAATTCTCGTGTCACAGTTTTCGTTGCCATACTCCTCCGAAACGGCTTGACCGATTTTGATGAATTTTTTTGTGCTTATCCGGTATCTATGAGAATCGGCCAACATCTATTTTTCACCCCCCTAAATGATAGGGGTAGTCCACCCCTAAATTTTTATTTTTATTTTTTAGACAAAATTTTTAATTTCTATTTTTTTTGGATACAACGTTAAAAAATACATACAACCCCTAATTTCCATCCCTCAACGATCAACCCTTATTTATTATTATAAATGATATACATGGCAAAACGACGTTTGCCAGGTCAGCTAGTAATTATATATATATGTGGTGTTCGATGTAGGAATAATGTCCAAGCACTTAATTGGTTATGGTTGAGGTTTGAATGGCAGCCTGTTTTCGGAGAATGGTGAGGTTTATACAGGCATTTAATTGTAATACTGTACTACTGTTTCGCTTGTAACTACCGGTAAAATACTCCATGGGTATTCCAGAAACGAGGGAGTTCTGTTCTAAGTGGAGGATATTTGCTAAGGTTTTCTGTTTCTTTGGTTCTTAAAGAATATAAAGTGAGCATAATATCAAATTATTATACATAATTGCTCTATATAATGTCGCTAAAAGATACTAATTTAGAAATTCAATCCAAATGTATGTAAATTAGATGAAATCTATCTAACACGTTTTCCTGTTATTGTTTTGGCTATATTACGTAATTCGCGAAGATTGATAAGATTCATTTGTATCAACTACGTTGTATCTCACAAATACTTATGCACAGAAAGTATTTTGTTTGAACGGAATGTTTTATTAATTTCTCAATATATAACTTAATAAAACTGATAATAAATAATTTTGTGTTATTTAAAAGTTAACGTTTTACGTTGCGTTATTTAAAATGATCGATTTATTTTACAATTCGTGGAATACCTAAATGAATCAAACAAAATGTTAAAAGTATTTTTAAATAAAGCTCTACGCGTTTATTTTCCACGTATCTGTTTATAAAAATCTTTAAAATTAGTAAGAATTTAAATCACGGTAATATTTGTCACCACGTTTCCGTAATATTTAATTTAATCGTACAAGAAAACATGTTTAAATTATATGTATAACGTAGGAAATACGTTATGACTTTTATTTTTATTGTGCAAGGGCATACAGGAATTATATGCACATTTTCGTAACGGTACAAGGAAAATGTAATCAACTAAAAACCCAAACAAAATAAGTATTTTCCCATTCATCAAATTAAAAAAAAAATTATTATAAATTTACCACCATTGGTTCATTCATACTAGACATTGGTGAAATACGGCAACGCGCGTTGTTCAGGTTCAGTAGGAATAAATTATTAAAAGAATACTACGACCGGGAAAATATTATCGCTAAGTTCACTTTTGTTAAATCGTAACAAATTGAGATTAATGGGATACGATTGTTTACTTTTTAGATGTTCAGAAGTATCGTATGAATATTTCAATAAATCTCAACTAGACCTAATGTGTACCGTGTAGTCTATGATAAATGTATATTTGTAATAAATTCAATAGGTTCACGTCTAAATTGGGATAACTCACTTTATTAAACTAATGTAAAAACCATACGTAGCATCATATGATTTTATGATCTTTACACAAAAGAAAGTTTCATTCCTAGAGGTAAAGTGCAAAGCAGAAAGCGGTGTGCGGCTTTCGACTAGCTTTGAACTAGAGCTGTCGGTGATATCAAATAGTTTTGTGCATTGTTCAAAATTTGTTTCATATCAAATGTTACGTGTACGACAATTATTTTGTGCATGGAAATTATTATTTTATGACGTACAAGTTCTTGTTAAATAAAACATAATCGTCTGTAGAATAAATGCACTTTTGGAACAAATACAATATTAAAGCTTTAGTCAGAGACTTACTGCAGTTTCCGAGAAGATTTTTACTTCTTTTTACGGCATTTCACTTTAATGGATAACTTTTAGTCATGAGTAAGAAAATTCTATTTGTAGTATTAATTCACATTTATTTGTACCCATAGTATATTGGTGTTTCTATCCTTAGGTTCTTACAAAATAAAACTTCTTTATTTGTGAGACTTATGATTAATAAGGGATAGATAGATAGATTTCCCTTCTTTTCGCATAACAGCGTTACAAAACGGCAACGTCTTTACAAAAGGCAACAGCGAATATACGAATACGAATCGCTTGTTTTTTTATTACATTATTATTTTGCCCAAACGTCGAACAGTCCTGCGATTCTGTAACTCGCTGAAAACCGCTGTGTGAGTTCGAAAAGTGAGTTACAGAATCGCAAGGCAGATGAAATTCAAATTTTGAAAATCGTTTAAGATAGTTGAGCTCTTGAGCGTTATCATTGCAGCGAAATAAAATGTTATTTCGGATTAGTGCAATTCAAGATTTTATTTCAGAAATGGCGAAGGCGATCCTGCTTCTTGCAACCTGCGCTGTAGTGAGAGGGGATTACAACCTCTTTACAAATCCAACTCACTTTCAAGATTTTTCGGGTTATCAAGAGGATAACAGGGTTGCAGATGGCGGTGTACAGGCTGAAAGACTGCCAGTTAATGGGTTTGGGTAAGGCTTAAGGAACTGTTCATAAGATTAAAGGAAAAATAATAATTTAGTTGAGCGCCAAGCTACATTATTAGTGTAAAATTTAGGTTTATAAGCGAAGCCAGTATGTTGTACGAGTATATTAGAAAAAGGTTATTAAAATAACGATAAACATGTTATTTTAATATTGAACACAACAAATAATTTTTTCTCGTCTTTGTTTTGCGTATGTAAGAAATGGATTTTAAATAAAGAACAAATTATTTTTTGAATATATTCAAAATAAAACCAAGTGACGGCGTAGTAGGATAGTTGAAAACTACTAACTAAAATTGGACAAGCAATCGAAATATGACGCATTTTATCGCATGTCAACTGTTATTGCGTCCGACTAGAAATGCTAGATCAATCGAAATCAAACAGAACGCGCTGTCATTTTGTTTTATCATCTCAGCACCAGTTCTCTAATTATATTGATTAAACATTAGTAATCATATCCCAATTTCAATCTAAACTATCTACTCACCGTTGTAGAATGAATGGTTGTAAGTTAGTTAAGTTTACAGTGATTGTGATGGATGTAAAAGTTATAATGATGAAAACGAAATATAACCTATTAAAATACGTACCTACCTAAAATGTTTATCTGTCACTGCATGTAAATCCGAATATTATCTATTTTCTTTTAACAATGTCCAAAATTATTAATTGTTTAATTTATTAATACTTAAGTTAAATTACAACATTGTTTTCAAGTATATATATTTCCTTCACAAACACTTGTCGATAATATATTTCGTGAACACGAACTAAATGTCCAATCTGTCACAAAACTAAATTTGACAGATGGGAGTGACAGTTCGCGTCATATGGTTGGTGGTTCGCACTTAACCGTAACTCTGAGCTGTATAGTTTAAACAATAAGGAATATGAATGTTCATATTATTAAGTGTTCACATTTGTTTACTAAAGAATATCTGATTTATTACGTGTAGCAAGTATATAAGTTGTATTTTATGAAACAATATTCCTGTAGCTTGGCGTCGTTTTGTTATTGATAAAATAATAATTTGCACTTTGCACGATATGTTCGATATAATTTTTATTAATAATGAATATGTGAAGAATAATTAAGGGTGGAATTATAATATATAACCCTGTAAATCATTTGAATCAACCATTGAATATGTTCAATAAATGTACTAATATTTATTTTTTAAACTAATTGATTTTATAATGTAGTTTCCGGCAGGGTAGTTGGCAAGAGTGGTTATGTGCAGATGTCCAGGTCTTGCTTAACAGTACATGGCCATTCCCTTATAAAATCTTGCCAAGTTCCTGCCGATATCGAAGCACATATTTCGTAACAATATACAGATATGCCGCAGGTACGATTCGCGAAAGGCAGGCTCTGTTGCGCGGCTCAGTTTCGTTAACTCAATATTCCGCTGTCGTCTCGAATATTCTATATTTTTTAACAACACTTTTATATGTATTTACAAATTCAAACAGATACCAATACGACAGCTGTCAACTGTCATGAAAAATAAAGCGCAATTTTGACTAATGACAGTCATCTGCGTTTTTATATACTTGTCACTTACCCATATTGTGTACCTACAAATGTATAATGTTATTAAATATGTGCAGGACAGCATGATTAATTTTATTTGTAATAAACATTGATAGTTTATTTATACTAGCATGATGTGTTAACATTTACATACCTAATGACAGCACCCTTTGTTAACAGAGACATTAAAAGTACATTAACAGGTCCAGGAGGCTATCTAAGGTAACTATTTATTAATTAATTCAACTGCTTTTATGATCATTACTATGAGTGGTTTAATCAAGAATATGGTTCAATTGTTTCAAAGAATGAAATCAACAATTATGTACTTTGAAATTCGTCTGTTCGAATCCCGGCTGGAACATGGACGCGGTCTATACGGCGAGGGAAAACATTGTGAGGAATCTCGCTATCTTAAATATCAGAAATGAAATAGACCCAAAAATTTAATAAAAACAAATATTAATAATATATGTTACTAGCAAACTCGGCGAACTCCGTTTCGCCACCAGATGGCTTCGTTGTATGTAACATTTCGTTTGGTGATCCCGCTTTTCTGTTGAAATTTTTCCTGAATTTTCTTTACTATAAACCTCACGGAGCTCGAGACCTTTCCAACGAATGCAAAACCGTGGAAATCGGTCCGTGCTTTCTGGAGTTATAGCGTCAGGAAGGAAAATCCGACTTATTTTTATATAGTAGATTAATTTTGAATAACAAAATTACATGACATGTAATTTGTTTACTAACGTGACGTTTACTTGAAACTTGAAAATAAATTATTGAAGTAAAACTTCTTTAGGCGCGACTAGGGAGTAACTCAGATTTTTTTTCTGACGGAAGTAACGCTTACTTGTGTAGTTAGTTAGTCTGTGTAGTTCCGCTATTTAAAAATAATAATTCGGATTGGTTGTAAGTATATGTCAATTGTCATATACTCCACGCTTCTTGACTTATACACCAGCTAGTGGCAAATATCATAATCAATTAGGTTTATTTATTTCCAAATTTTCAAACGGATCAATTGTGAATAGCAAAGTGAATAAAAAAGTTTAACTTCAATCGCGCGTAAAGGTTACACGCCCACACTTTTAACGGGTTCGATTCTTAAGGATGAAAACGCGTGCTAATGAATGAATAATATTACATGTTATACATATGTACATATTATTTTTATTAACAACTTATATGGCATATCGAGTGCAATATTAAAACATTTATAATTGACAGCTTCAGCAATCCACCACCACCACCAGGCTCCACGCAGGATCCGGCATCGCAAACATGCGCAGTGCCACCTTCGTTTTGCCCTAAATCTCGCTACCGTACTCTTGATGGCAGCTGCAACAACCCTCTGAGACCCAGCCTTGGTATGCCACAGACACCTTACCAGAGGCTTCTCCCGTTTAACTATTATGACGGTACGTACCTGTTCAATATTTTATCGAACACATTTCCAAGAAAGCACGTACTAGGGCAAATCGGCGAAGTTAACCGTTATTATTAATATCGAATACCATATTATTAATAACGGTTTGATTACACTTGTACCACTAAGAAACAACAAAATTATATTTTTGTGTATAACAACACAAATATAAGTAATATAGAGGATTTTTTACGACAATTTAAAATACATATTATGAAGCTAAATTTCTTCATTCACCGTAATTAAAACATAGATTAGGCGTAATTTTTTGTACAATTATATATGTAGAAAGATTGCAATCAAAATTCTGGATTTTTTTGATATTAATGTTAAATATTTAAAAATGGAAAATTAAATGTAATCTTATTCCTAAACATACAATTTCTTTAAGTTACCTTGAAACTATGTTTGATTTAATTTAACTCTGTAATTGAATAAATTACCTTTTATATTATGTATTTAAATGACACCCACGCAATCATTAAGTAGCTTTTTGAGGCTTTCAAATACGTTTATAAGCGAGTTTGTTGATACAATATTTGGTAACGTTAAATTTTGCAAATAGGTTTTTATAATATCAAAAAGTAAATAAATTCCACAGTATGTTCATAAAACCGGATAAGGTATAGAAATTGTCTTTGAAATGAAATATTTGATCACATGTTTGTCCAAGTATCGGCCGTTTACAATAAATGCACGCGTATTAATTCAAATATGTAATTAAAATTTTATCAAAGCTGTTCGTTTTTTCATATTATTTGTTAGGATCATTGATTAATAATATTTACAGAGATCGCCAAGAGTTTAGAAAGATAAAATGATGTTTACCTAGCTTTATATCATAAGGCAAAGGCGCAAATGCGGCATTTTGCAATCGAAATGTCAGTTACTGTTTTGGAGGGAAATGTAACCGCGCGCTTATGAGCGTTGAAGTGGACACAGACTAAAAAAACCTCTTATAAAATAAAAAGAACGTTTAATTTATTTATGACATGACTTGTAAATTAATGTATAATTTAAAATGATATTAATTATTATTATACATATTAATGTTTAATATAATTTTACTTTTATTTCATTAACAAAAGCTTGCTAGCTTATGCATGAGTAGGAATGTTAAAAAAAAGTAGCTTAATAATCAAAAAAATAAGTCAATAGTACTTCAAGCATTCATATCTTAATAATAAAGACACAAACATCAAAACAGCTTCTTGAAGATGTTATAGCAAATATAAACAAAAGGACACATATAAAAGCTTAACATAACCACTCTATCATCGTCTAATATACCTACCGCTACCATTGACAGATAAGCGTATAATAAATCACCCTACTAAATAACAGGCGAAATTGTCTCTTTGACATTGGCAGAACGATTCAATTATGCGACTCCAATTCGGATAAATACATGCTATTAGCCTGTGGTAAACAAGTAAGCTTATGTTAAATGCACAGTTTTTCCAGTTTTATACGTTGCTGGATTATGATTAAGCTTCATTTATTGAATATACAACATTACAACACTAGAGTCTGGCTAATGAAAGAAGATAATTGAATTATTTGAAAACTTTCGGATGGCAACACAGAATGTCATTGAATTTTTTAGGTTAGTATGATTTATTGTCTTGATATTTCATGCAATTGCTCATTTCTATTTCTATTTTATATTTTTTCCGAATAGTTAACAGGTATAGGTTTAAAGACTTTATTTCTCAAAAAGACAAAAAATGTCACTTACATGAGAATAATACTCTAGATTAACATAACATTGTAGTCGTTCTTAAAATAATCACAATAAAATATAGCCGTACATGCAATAAATTTAAAAATAAAAGTAAACAAAGAAATATGATTTAAAAGTAATTATAAGAAATGCATTTAAAAGTAATTTTGTTTAACATATTCGCTTAGCTTCGATTTGAATGAATTGATAGAAGTAATATTTTTTATATATGTGGGTAGTATATTATACAGCTGTATAACTAAATAACTTTGTTTTATTTGATAGAATATTTCGTTACTTTCGCAGGATTTGATTATTCCGAATAAAGTTGTGTTTTATAATAAATATAGTTTTAGTTTTCTATGCAATGCTAGTCATTTTAAGTATCAATAGTAAGATACTGAATACGTATAGTATTTTGAATTTGCCGCGCTTTTTCGTTATCTTCTTTCATTAGCCAGACTCTATTTACAAACTACATATGACGATGGCGTTGAGTGACAAATAATAATGGTTTCACAGTTGAAGTAACATACTATGTATTAAATTGGTCTCGAAGCTATCAAGTTCCCGTTTAAAACGTTAATTCTAAGAAAAAAAGAACTACAGCCCTGCGATTCCGAAAAGGTGGAAGCTTGTAGTTTATTGTTTATCAGAATGTCAAATCATAAAATGACTGCTTCACGACTGATTTGAGAGCGACCGCCGATGCGAAAACCCCTGTGTGAGTAACAGAATCACAGGGCAGATAAGCTTCATCGCATTGCCATAGCCGCGATCTTTGGGTTAGATTCAGAAACGAGACTCGGCGCGAACTACGATTTCTGTATGTCAAAATGCAATATATTATTGACGTACAGGAGTCAGCCCTAAATCTCGTTGATGAATCTTACACTAAGTACTCACTCACTCATGGACTTTTTAACCGACCTAAACGTCAAAATAACTTGCATGAGCAGGTTATTTTGACGTCTATATTTTTAATTAACACTTATAGACGTCTTAACAAAGGGCCAATCAAAAAACAAAAATTCTGAAGTCAGTTATATTTTTTGTTAAAAAGGAATGAATAGATACAGAATCTTTTAACTTTAACGAGAACTATAAAAGCTAATATTCATAGATATGGTAAGTCTGGGATATCCCTGAATACTTCTGTCTTATCGTTGTCATCTTAATCATTTGTCCCTAATTAAGAAAGTTCATTTTAAAAGCTGTGCTTTGGGACCTTCCAGACGTACTATATCACTTAGAACAATGCTTAGTATAATTAAGTTAACTTCAGTGTAGTCTTAGAAACATTTAAGGTTTAGGTTGATTTATTGTATTTAAAATACTTTTGATTAATTCATTCTAGCTTCGGGACGGTACAAAATTTATAGTTGGAGCCCTGAGATGGCGAATTTCACATTTAACAATTTAATGGAGGGATCGCGTGTTGTAACCGTTAACGTGTTACTGCTTGAATGTTTTTTTTTTTTAATTTATATTATGGCACGTGTATAACTAGGACCTACCCACAGCTACTAATAATAATACCTAAAATTTTACACAATTCATAAAAGTAAAAGAAAATTAACAAATATTATATAAAAGACAGACAAAACAAAAGACTGCCTTAAAAAGTACTACCTCTGCCCCATGAAATACGTGAATTTAAACATGATTGCATTTTAAATATTATTGTATACTTTATATAAGTTTTTTGAAGTTAAGCTTCTTTAGGCGCCTGAGGGTAAAATTTTTACGGATGACACGCAATCATAATAATATTTGCGTCACGAAGATGTGCAGCGTTTTTGTCGAAGAAAAGGGAGAGAGCGATTGAGACCGATTAGAGTGAAAAGGGCGAATTACCTTATAGAAATTCAATTTTTAAAATAAAAATTTCGTAAAGAGAATTTATGAAATATTAGTATTTTATATTTTATGCAAAATAATTTATTGAAATCTCAAATGACGAATTGTAAATTAAAATGTCACGTGGTTATACTATCGAAGAAAAAAAAAAATTAATAATTTGTGTTAATTTTCGACACTTATCTAATATTTTAATGACAATTAAATTCATTAAATTCCTAACATATTTTCCTTTTCCTCTCTAAGTCTCGAAAATCTAAAGTTTTAGATTTGTAGAAATATGAACAAGACTTAAAAATTTGTTTGCCAAAGAAGTTTCACTTCTGACATGTGTACTTTGTACGCTCGCACTTTTTATTTTGTATACTTTTCTATATAATTAAAATTAAGCTACTAAATATTATTATTAGCTATTATATGTATAATGTATAAGCGATGCACCTTATTAAGCTCTTTTGGTGAAAGCTTCTATAGACATTTCAATAAACACAAACAATATGGAGCAATCTATCTATCTTGATAATAAGTATTACATCTAAGTTGACAAAAATATTTTTGTGTATTAAGAGTGCGCATTAGGCTAGCAAAATTCATCATTTCACACCCCCAAAAGTTAGAGGTGACTTTGTGTTTTTTTGTATAGAGGAATTTATATTGTATTGTGCATTTAATCTAATCTAATATAAATCTAAATAATTAGAGTCAACCATTAAAGTAATAACCATTAAACCAGTAAAGAAAATACAGTAAAGGATCATTACTTATTTATTGTTTTTAATTCAAGCATCACATACTTAGATAAATTCAAATCTACGATGAGTGATTTTGGTAGTGCCCCTCTTAATAAGTTACGAAAAAAAAACATTTTCACATTTAATTGAAAAATTACTCATAAATATATTTTTTTAGGTATCAGCCAACTACCCAAGTCGGTTACTGGAGATGAACTGCCAAATGTACGTGAGATCAGTATAACTGCTTTCCCAGACAAGCCCCTAATAGACCCTAAATGGAACTTGAACGCACAGCAGTGGGGACAAATCATCACTCATGACATGTCTCTGACCGCTGGAAATCCGCAAAGTCGTAAGAATTTTTGATACTAATTTTTTACTTAAAAGGCTTGTTTATTAAAAAAACAGGCACTTAAACCTGTTTCGTGATTTTTTTTCTAATAGCCAAGAAGGTGAGTCTTCTGTGTCTTACACGTATCGTCCATTTTTGAATTGGAGAGATGCCGGCTTTCTCACGATGTTTTCGTTCACCCTACGAGCGAGTGTTTGATGCACACATAGACAAACAGTCCATTGGTGAACAGCTGGACTGAACCTACGATCTCAGGGATGACAGTAGCTCGGTGAACGCCGCTAGACCAACACTGCATTTTAATTTATTTACAGTAATAACAAAAATTAGCATCTTAAATAAATTAAATATATCATCAGATGATTAAAATTACATAAAAGTCACAAAAAATAACATGTATTTTGGAGATTTGGTCTGAATTCACAAAATCTAGATATTAATATCAAAATATCAGCAGCAGATCACATTTAAAATATAAATAAAATATAATAATATCAATATTATTTCAAAAATAATAAATCAATATGAATGGTGTGTCTATGGAACTATTCAGAGTTCCTACGGTGTATTCCGTAGTTGTCTATGGCGTTACTTTAGTTTGACGCTTGCGCGCCGTAAAGTTTTTCGCGCCATTATGATACATGTGCCTTAAGTCATGTGTTGTTTTCTGAACTTTAATAAAAAAATAATTTTAACATAAATACAAATCGATACTAATTAACTTTATCATTCATACAGTTATACTACATCGGTGTTTTGTTCCCACAGTTATGTGTTCATATTCACTTTTATCATTGTTTTTACTATCTTTTTTTTACAAAAAAAATTATTTATGTCACCAAGCTTTGATTACTTCTCTTTGCAGATCGCAATCCAATCGTATGTTGCGATGATGCGGGTGTTCTCGCGTCAGACTATAAAACAAACCCAAAATGCGCCCCAATTGTCATACCCCCAAATGACCCAATACACGGACCTCAGGGCACACAATGTATGAATTTTGTTAGAACTGGAACCACGAGAGACAGAAGGTGCACACCAGCCAATGCTCCTGCGCAACCGGTAAGTCATTTAGGAATGTGGACTAAGGCTAAAACTTTTGTAAAAAATCCAATGCGTCTTAAACATACGGCCATGCTCAGCGGTAATCGACTCTGAAGCCCGCTAATCAACCAAATCTAGTTTCAAAAGCTGTCAAACAATTATTTTTCCATATAAAGTTTGACATGACATTTGAGACCATATAGACCTGAACCTTATCCTAAGCAGATCTAAATTATTAGTCTATACTTAAATAATAATAGTCTTTTCTTTAGCGAATCCTAAACGAAAACCTTTAGTCCAAACAGATACGAAATCTTATTATGTAATATTAATGACGCACTATTACGCTTTCCATGACCAAGCATTCAAGTGAGCATATCGAGGGTTGAACACTAAAAATAAATTCATTTTAACACCTGTAGTAATTTCCAATTCTTAAGGTACATAACGTAATATAGTCCTTTTCATGAAAGAAGTCCCCCAGACGCGGCGCTGCAATCGCATAACGTAATGTTGCCATTTATGAGTAAAAAATTTACCTATTTTATTTACATTTAGCAGATGTAATTTATCAAATAATATTATTTTCTGATTACTTCGATGAAACAATATTTCTGTTATGTAAAAAGTATATTTTTATTTTCTTATATTAGCGGTGTTCTACCTACTTACAGTAAAAAAAAAGAGAAAATAGGGTAAAGAAAAGCAATACAATTTTTTATTCAGAGTTTTATTGCATAATTGTTGGGTTATAATTTTTTTCGAAGTACACGCCGCTATTTTATCTTCGTTTGCAATTCTTGTTACAGTTTTCTCTGACACACCTGCAATTAAATTATGAACAATTAAAAATAATAGTAACTTTAAGTCTAGAATGCTTATGTAATATGTAATATATGTTTTAATTTCAGTTACCTAGTTTCATCACGTTATGTATTTATTCAATTTGGTCGCAAAAACGAATTTATATCATAAAAGTCCCATCAATACAGCAAAAAATTATTAAATGGTAACTCTAAAAAGTACCTGATATGGCGCCAACTCTCTTCCGAACATTGTTCAGTGGTATTAAAACACCTTTATTCTTCATTCTTCACAGAACTCTTTCACCTTTAATATCATTTCTCGAGCCAAACTTTTTACAACTTTTGGCATTTTAATCAATCTTTAAAATGCACTAAGCTAGTTAAAAATTCACAAAAATCTACCACAACAAACGAACTTGATAACATCGACGAATGACAACATTGCCGACCTGTCAAATTTAGTTCCAAAAATCACCGCGGGACTTCTTTCATGAAAAGCACTATATATGCCGTATTCCCTCGATTACTAACGCAACTATACTTATTTGGGTTTAAAAAAATTGACACTTGCCTTAATAATCACAAAAAACCTATCGTGCTACTTATAGTTATTTGTCTTTGTCCGAAGCTGTCAACTGTCACCTCATACATGGATCTTTCGCTAGTCTATGGAAACAGCGAGAGACAATTGCAGTCTATCCGTGAATTCCGTGGCGGGAGATTATTGACAATATTAAGGAATGGCCGTGAGTGGCCCCCGCAAGACCCTAATGTCACAATGACCTGCGAATCTGCGCAGTCACCGAACGAACCTTGCTACTTGACTGGTAAGATGAAATATCTTAACAATATATATATATATTATGTATACTAAATACTTCAATATTCATTGGTTTTATATTACCAATATATTTAATTGTAATAAAAGATTATTTATTTATATAGGGATTAGAAAATCATATTACTCGGTGCCAAACATAAATGAGTATATAATATAATGACTAAAATCTTGTTATTAAGTGTTTTGTTTGCCAAATTTGGGCGTAAAATTGAAAAATTGTTCAGAGGTTGAAAAAGTTATCATTTATGGCATAAATTATACAAATTGCGCAATTTATTCTTGGCATCAGCTAACATCTCGAAGTCCTTGGTTTCCAATTATTGTAAAAACCTAAGGTCGGCGGTATTGAATCCTGCCAATTGAAATTCGTTATTGGAATCGCTATGGAGAGCCGTAGTGAGAGCACAGATTGGTGTACCCGACTATAATTCCAATGCTTGATCAACAATGGTAAAAGATGTGTGCGTTTTACGGTGGGTGGTGGAATTTCTAGATAAATCCTTTGTAAAAAAACATGTGTGTGTAGTTATGTACATGCGTTAGAAGTTATGTACTTCTTTACGCGAAACAAGATAAAAAAAAATTTAAAAGTTTTATTATACGTTTGTAGAAAAAACTACACTATTAATAGCAAATAGGTATTCAATATATTGAAAGTTTTATTATAACGCATTATCTAGTTAAATAAAGTTAATTTAAATATCACAAAAAAAATATTTCTACATAATTAAAGAAATGGACATTTTTTTATTTTAAAATGTTGACTATGCTAACTTCAGGGTGTCGGTTTTTTGTTACGGTGTGCGCGCGAATCGTAAAAATTTTACTTTCATCATTTTTCCTAACGCGCCAAAAGAAGTATAACTTCAAAAATATAGTAATGGTAGAGAGATAGAGATAACATTTATTTCAAGTCCTGATAAAAATCTCTTTCAACACAAAGAGTACAAACATCAAGCAATTTACGTCTTGGTAAAATAGAAAGAAATGAAATACGAGATCACAAAACATAGACTTTCAATTACTAATATATTTTATAAAAACTCAACTTCCTAAAGTATTTCTAAAAAATAATTGTACGAATAAATCACTAAGCTCCTTACAATTTCAACGTTAAGAATTCAGGAATATTTTTAAAGTACCCTCATTTCATTTTCACGTTTCAACAATTTTCTTAAAAAAGGACGCTTGTGTACCTACTAAATAATTTTAATTATATATAACATACTATAATAAACGATTAATAGAGTGTCTTTCAGAAGAAAATCAGATAGCATAGAATCTTTGATTCGCATACTATGAATAAAGCAGAATCATCAAATGTCCAATGCGAAATTCGTAACGCGTCTTACAAATTTAACGCCGAATTTAATAACACATATATTGATATCTGGAACAAACTTTTATTATTACCAATGGAACGCATACGTATGGGTAAACATGCCATTGTGATGTAACCAAACAGACGTTTTTATTGATATCGAATTGTTTTTGAACCTCATAACTGCCACTTTGGTCATTTGGTTATCGGCAAATCTGTTCGCTTATTATAGCCACAGTCAGCTGTTTATGTGGTACGAAAAATCTCATCGTGCCCATACTTTAAGCTTCAATTTATAACATCAAATTAGTATATAGTTAAATAACTTCGTAGTTTCTTCAGAACTTCGGTCGTAGGCTGTATCTAGAAAGAAATAAGGATGTTGTCGTCCGTCAGACAGTAAGAACTGACTGCCTGACGGCATACTAAATCAACAATTAATTACATAGGCTGCTTAAAATCTACCCGCTTACCGCCCACAATTAAAAAAATACGGTTAAAGAACTGGCTTCTGAACATACCTTACGCAGAGTTAGGGATGATACTAAGTCCTATCCCCGGGAAAGAGCTTTGAGCTTTTAGTTTAATAAAACTGTTAATACGAATCCATATAGGCATTGTTCATACATATTGAATCAAATTCAAGATATAACAATAAAGAAGTTAATTTTTAGGTGATATTCGCGTCAATCAGAACCCACAATTAACGATTCTTCAAGTTATTTTGCTCCGCGAACACAATCGCATCGCAAACAAGCTGGCAGCAATGAATCCCTGGTGGAGCGATGAAACAACATTCCAAGAAGCGCGCCGGATTCATATCGCACAAATCCAGCACATTAATTATTATGAATATCTCCCTATATTCCTTGGTAAGTAACTGCTTGTTTAGAACCTGTAATGAAAAAGTTTTACACGGAAGACATGTAGACGAGAACGAAATATTGAGCTATCTAATTAATAAAATAGTATATACCTTAAAAATGTCTTTTACGCTTGTGAATCCGACAATACAGGATTTGCATAAAAGGCAACCTAAAACTTATTTATTTCATCAAGTTTTATTATTTAAATCTCCATATATAAAATTCTCGTGTCATTATGTTCGTTCCCATACTCCTCCGAAACGGCTCAACTGATTCTTATGAAATGTTGTATGCATATTCAGTAAGTCAGTGAAGTCTGAAAAGTGATAAGGTATGTCCACACCAAGAAAAAAAAAATTTTTTTTAAATAATAAATACATGCAATCCTAAATTTTCACTCTTCTATCACCAACTCATATTATAATTATGGTAGATAGTTATTTTTATTGAACTAAAAAAAATCTTCCTAGAAATAATAGACACGGCAAAACAACGTTTGTCGGGTCCAAAACCCAAATCAGGGTATTGGATTCAATCGTTCCTTGAACTTAAATTAAAATCATCTTTATTACTTTGCTATAAATCGCATTTTACAATGCATTGTTATATCGTAAGCTAAAGGTAACACGTTTTGTATAAGGTTAGGTGTGTCTTGTATACTTTACTCAAAGGGTAAACAAATATAATACCTAAGGCCAGGTTCACACGGCATTGTCCTGCACGTTTTTTCGTAGTATACGTCCTAACGAATAATAGTGGCACCTGTACTGTACATAGACCCATTCACATGGCGTTTGTACTGCAAAATATCGTACACCGTTTATACGTTCAAACGAATACTCAACGGACTTGTCAAGCAAGTCGAATGAATTTTAACGTATTCGGTTTAAAGTGGCACATAATGTAGCTCTGCCCTGCGATTCTGTAACTCACTTTTCGAACTCACACAGCGGTTTTCGCATCGGCGGTCGCTCTGAAATCAGTCGTGAAGCAGTCATTTTATGATTTGGCATTCTGAAAAGGTGGGAGCTTGTAGTTTATTGTTTATTAGAAAAGTGAGTTACAGAATCGCAGGGCTTTCTCGTTCTCGCTCACTGTGACAAATGTGTGAAGACTGCGGCTATTAGTATTTCACACGAATGAAAATCTACCATGTGAACACCCGGGTGAAAGTACGATAAAAAACGAATACAAAGAAAACGTGCAGGACAATGCCGTGTGAACCCAGTCTTAAAGGTGATTCTGACATTTGGGGTAGTATAAATACATAATATATAATTACCATTTTGCCTTTGGGTATTCAACGTTATGATAGCGGTATAATGTAAATCGAGCAAGAAAGACAGACACATAGAGAACATTTTCTTATAATCTACAAGACTGGCCCCCTGGCTGTGTTGTCTCAAAGAACGTTGAATAGACATTTCCTGAACTTCAGCGTAATATTTATGTGATACATTATTACAGATTATTAAGTCTAAATTTGCACAATTTTATAGGTATACATGTAAACTTTTCCATTTATACTAACTAATATTATAAACTCGAAGAGTTTGGTTGCTTTGTATGATTTCGTAGGTTTCAACAAATCTTTAAGAAAATTGCAAAGTACAAATTAAATTGCTTAGAACTTCTAAACAAAACTTGTTTATCAGATAAAATTCCAGTTTTTACATAACTCGACGTTGCAAGTGCTTTTCAGTATATACCAGTGAGACTCTCACGAAAAATCGAGTGTAAATGTGGTTAAAACGGGTAAATATACGTCAGTGTCTTCAAAATGTTGGCCTTAAATATAAATCAATCTCGAAACTTAGAGGAAAAAGTATAATTTGCCAATACCTTTATATTGTAAGATTTATTAACACACCGATAGTACGATGCAGCTTGGTGAATCATAGGGATACGTATTTATATTCTTAGCAGAATGGCAAAGTACAAGTTACCAGGAATTTTAAAATTAGATTCTCTAACGTTTAAAGTTCCTTATTGTCTGAGGCAATTCTTAACAAGTTTTAACAGTTAAGCTTTTGACGTAGAAAAAAGATTCTATTTTCAAATTTTCAACACGAGATAAGTTCTCTAATGCTATAAGAATTTTAACAGGTCTTAATACGCAACTGTCAAAGTTGTGCGAGAATTAAATTAGATATTTAAAGAATTTCAATTAAGTACGTTTATTGAACTTCAAGGCATTCCTTTTGTTACAACGTCTCGTTATTAGAAGTGAATGTTTTTTTGAGCTACGTATTTTTCCTAAATGGGATTACACCTATTTTTTAAATATTTATATAAATAAAGACTATATACGTATATAAACATTAGTATAATAACCTCCTCGACAATATCAATGTAGATAATTAGTAATATTAAGAATGTTAAGAGACAGTAACATTCCAAAATAATTGTCTTTGGTAAAACCATAGAGCGTTGGTTGAAAAGAATGTAGGATTTTTTTTATTTTAGCTGTCGACGGAACTAAAAATTATTCTTTCTTGTAGGATTGGAAAACATGTTAAAGAACAAGTTAATATACCGCGGTGTTCATTCACACGTGTCCGACTACAATCCTCAAGTGGACCCATCCGTTCTGGACGAACATGCGACGGCAGCCTTCAGACATTTCCATACTTTGATACGTGGATATTTGCAGTGAGTAATAATTTATTTCATATCACAACATAATTGTTTTTTTTATTATTGAATCAGTATAAGTTTATTTTTTCTTTAAATGCTATTATCCTCCGTATAACCGATCAATTTGACGTAATTATTTACTTATTTATTTTTGCGTTTGGTTTTGAGAATGTTACAAAAAAACATATATTTCTTAGGGCACGTGCTGCATCTTTTGCATTGATATTTTTTTTTAATTAAGCGTTGTTTAAATTTTGTCCGCTAGAGGAGATTTTATGTAAAATAATGACTTGGTTCAAAGCCAACCTTCAAATTCATATATCGATAGTCGATCTATCTAGCTCCACAGCCTTTTTTTTTAAACTATATATAAAACGTGTATCTAGTTGTTCTCTACTATTTTTCTACCAAACAAATAGGTTCGTATCCAACAAATGTGATTCAAGTTAAGGTAATTTCCTCTACAATATATTATCTTAAATATCAGGCATATCCTTATACAAGTTTACCCTTAAAATCCAAGAGAATAAGATTCATTCACGGCTTTTAGGATTTGCAAATATGATTTGTTATGTTACGAATATTTTGTTAGACAACCGTTATTTGTTTACAAAATATTTCAAGAAACTGTATTTTTCGACAGGCTAATATTAATAGCTATCAAAAACGGTGTTTATAGTAATCTCAAAAACGAATAATAATCCGGTTGCGCATTCCCACTGGATAGGATAGGGACTGGATAGGGTTTGGACTAAGATCCATTTCAATGATCATTTGTATCTCATAGCTTGATCTATTAATCAGCCTTCTTGCCGGGATTACTCACGACGTTTTCCCTATACTAGCAACTGTTGCTTGCGTGCTTTATGTGTGTATGATATAGATTTGTGTGTTATTATTAATTACATTTTGTACTAGACTATTATATTTCTATTCGTGTCTATAGTTTCCGTGTTTTCTTTGTTTGTGTTGTACATGGTCGGCTCAAACAAATAGCGTGTTTTTGACATACAGGATAAGGATCCGCTCTCTGTAATGGTAGAACTGTTTGTCTTTGATTTGCTTTAGGGCTGAACAACACGTCTCTCAAGTAGGAACCGTATGCATATATAACATAAACTATATGTAGAAAATATGGTTTGATATGCAGATTTGAGTTTGATTTATATTATACATTTTATAAAAGAAAATGATGTTATTATGTTTATTATTAATTAATATCAATATGCATTCCGCAATTTGTACCTCATTTAACTTATAATTGTTTAATCAAACTACATTTCATATATCTAATTGAAATATGGGGTACAGCAGGCAAAAACAAAATTTCTAACATACAAACATTACAAAATAATAATTTATTGAATGTTAATACAAAAGCACTATTTAGATACAATTTTTCAAATTTTTAACCAAAATTATGATACAACTATACAAAATTAATTAAGATACATAGTGCAAGTGCTATTAACACCTGTATCTTAATTTTTTTTAAATAACTTTCCATAGTATAGTAGCTAAAAAAAATCAAACACCACTACACGCAATACTCGTCGAGCGAGTTTGCTTATCTTGCCGAAGCAGCGTACAAATTATTTGAAGAAGTCTATTAAGTATGAGGTGTGCAATTATTTAATCAATTACCGTCTAAAATTCGTAATATTAGCGGGTTCCAATTCAAAAGGGCATTAAATATACATATCAGAATGAGCCTAGCAGACTAAAATTAGGACGGCTGATGGCGACGTGTATCTCGTTACTATTTAGTTTTTCATGTAACTAAAAATACATTTTTTGTAATGCGAAATAAAGTTCTTTAAACATTAAACATTATTGTACTGGCATCTTCAATTATATTTTAAATTAGTTGGTGTTGGTGCCATAACTTTACAGTTGTGTATATGAAAGAACGGCTCTGATATACTTCTGTAAAAATCTACGATTTGTGGTTACGTTACTACGACTACACCTGGTGATTATTTAAACGAATTTTGTGTTTTAGCTTGATAACGGAGGACAGACAGCTGGCAGGCTACGCCCGTATGAGTGATTGGTTCAATCGACCACTCCTATTAGAACTCGACAACATCTTCGACAAGTTGACTTTGGGTCTAACATTTCAGCCGCAAGGGTTCAGCGATCGCTTCTGGGATAGCGAAATAACTCAATTCCTGTTCCGGTAAGTCGTAGAATAGTATAGCATTCTCATTTATTATGAACTAATATATATAATGGTATCAATCGCTTATACGAGTACTGGGGATAAATAAGGCGCAACTGCGTTTCTCTCTGAATATAAAAGAAACAACATTTAAAGCCTATATTCTAGGTTTTAAAAAATAAAATAATATAAAGAAAAAATTAAAACATCTTACATTTACATCTATTATGTCAAGTGACAAAAAAAAAATCGTCGATCAGACGGCAAAGAAAAAAATAAAATATAAAAAGAGTTTGTTTAGGAAAATATTTAATATTATGTTTTCCTTACATATATTTAAAGGATAATATATTGCACACATGCTCGGTTGCTAGGTAATTTTTCTTAAACCAAATCCACCCGAATAATTTCAAAAAGGTTCAGGTTGTAGAATTATTTTGCGGTAATACTGAAATGTTAATTGAAAACATTTTCTTATTTTTTCGTTATGTAAAATACATTTAAATGATTTCGCTTTGACAAATAATAATATATTTTCTTGTCATATAATGATTTTCGCAATATTTAGGATAATTTTTTCAAATAACAATAATGTATTTAATTGTTGGATATACAGTTTTCATAACAGCTTTATTAGCTAAGTGTACACAAGTAAATACCGTTATTTTTTAAATAAAAATTTAAATAACCCTTCGTTATAAATTCAAGAGAATCAAGAGATAAATGCGTACCCCGCATTCTTAAAAACTAAATCAATTTTATCACACACTGATACGAGCACTAAAAAACTCCTGTGCCTTTTCGATTCGAAAGCAAGCTGGTTTCGAATTTTAAATGCGCACATAGACAGAAAGTCCTTTGGAGCACAGTCGTGAATCGAACCTACAATCTCAGGGATGAGAGTCGCTGAAGCCACTAGGCCAACATTACTTTGCGACGTCGCTCACGCTGAATAAATTCACATTAAGTTTCTCGTAAACAAAAACTAAAATAAAGCTAATATCATTATTTTCTCTTATTTAACGTAGGCCTCCTAAATAAATTATATTTTCATTTACAATAAAAATTTAATACTTTTATTCAAAAGGTTTTAAATTTCATTCGTCGAAATATTTCTGATTTATTCTGTTTTATCTAATATATCAAATTCTCGTGTCACAATGTTCGTTCCCATACTCCTCCAAAACGATTCGACCGATTATTATGATTTTTTTATGCATATTCAGTAAGTCTGAGAATCGGCTACTACCTATCTTTCAAATCCTTAAGTATAAGTTAAAATTTAAAAAAAAAGTTTGGATGTCCACACCAAAAAATTTTTTAAAATTCTTAGACAATTTTTTTTGTTTTTTTTTTCATACAAAAATTCATACAACCCTTCATTTTCAACTCCTATTTTTTATAGCAGATAGTTATTTTTATTGAACTAAAACAATGTTTCTTAGAAATAATATACAAGGCAAAACAACGTTAGGCCGGGTCAGCTAGTAAAACATAAAATCGTTCAATAAGATGTACACAATTTTCAAATAAACTACAGCTCACAAGGTCAAAATACCATTTAGTGTTTACCGAATACAGTTAAGAAACTTATAGAGGTTTCAGTGATCGTAAATGTTATTACGAACATAGTTTACACAGAAGTTTAAACTATCTTAAATAACTTTTATAGCCTTCGAGCTCGACTAGATATTGAAAGCTTTGCTTATAATAATAAATTTATTTTGCAAAGTCCATTAAATAATGTGACAAATTTTATATTTTTATAGTAATATATAATTTTATATATTTATAGTAATATTAAAAAAAAATACCTACATTATTTTCAAATTTAGCGTTTTAGCTATATTTGACCATTGAATATCGCTACCTCATTTAGCTTCATCACTAGCTTACGAAGCTTATTTCTATATTAATTCTTCGAAAATTGTAGGTAATTAAGAGTTAAGAAAGTGAAATTGTATGTAATGTGTTGTAGCTGAATAAATAGGTTTTATATACATATGTATTCACTAATAGAGCATGGAACATTACGATCTAGCCTAACTTAAGACTAATTATATTTAAGTCTAACCTAATTGCCTAAAATGTATATTTTACATTCTTTTTATGATTTTTTCTAAATACTTCCCCGACTATATTGACGTCGGAGGTATTAAATAGCTTACGTTAATGGTTTTGGTAACTACAAAATACTACTACCTATTTCTTTTAACAACTTTTTGTATGGCCTTTACAGCAAATTCAGAAAGATCTTAACCTAATATTGAATTTTTTTTTTAAATTCGTGTCTGTTACTTTTATTCCCAAAGCTTGTTCAGTGTCGTAACCATACATTGGACAGTCGGTCAGAACATGCAACACCATCTCTTCAGCTGTATTGCTACAAGGACAGGCAGCACGTTGATATTTAATATTAGACCTCTAATAAGACTACTCACAGTCTCTATTAATAGACCAGTCATTATAGACATTCGAAATCGAAAATTTGATAATAATTCCAAAAGTTTTCAAACTTCGGTCAAGTGAATGGTACATTGGGACGACAATAAATCTCATTTTGCAACCTTGTCCGCAGTCCGGAACATTGTTAAAATTGCAATTAAATTAATTTTATGTCTGTATGGTCGTGAAAAAAATTCCAAAAGTTCTGCAAACTTGGGGAAGTTTTCGATATAATATTTCATATCACGTATAAAATTTGCGACCAACCTAAGTGTACGGAATATTTTTTGTTATTTATTTTATTTTCGATATATCTGTCAAATTTGCAGAACTTTTGGAACGTTTTCCTTCAGTTTAATAAAGAAAAACATTAATTTTTAATAACAAAAAATGTTCAGAACACTTAAATTGGTTGCAAATTTGACACGTGATGTAAAATAATATATTTAACAGCACTCCAACTTTGCAGAACTTTTGGAATTTTGGTCTCAAGAACTGAGCAAATTATCATTTATTGCATTTTTAACAATGTTCCGGACCGCAGAGCAGGTTGCAAAATTTTATAGTTTGTTTTAATACCACTCCCGACCTGACATCAAAATTTGAAAACTTTTGGAATTATAATGAATTAATTGTCTTGACTGACTGGACTATAAGGGAAAGACACTATTCTTGTGTTGTATTTTTTACACTTACCGTTTAGCACTTAAGACAAGCTGAATAAATGATTTTCTTTATTTTTATACTTCTTAGTAAAGCTGAAGAGCTTTTTCGGACGCACTAATCTCAGGAACTATCAAATCTATTTTAAATCTATAATAATGTTCATTTCTGGCACTTTGGTAAAATATTTTAAGTTTCAAATATTTTTATATTTTGTTTAGCCGTAACCAAACATTTGGCGGTGATCTACGAGCGACAGATATACAACGTGGTCGCGACCATGGCTTGGCTAGCTACATTGACACTAGAGCTGCTTGCGGTCTCCCAGTACCCCGAAGCTTCCAGGATATGACAGATTTCATACCTAAAAAAGTAAGTTTATTATGTTAGAAATCGTACAACAAATACTATTTGATTTTTTATATGTTTTAATATAAATACAATATATTGTTATACAGCAGCCCATCGTACACTTTTTTGTTATTTAATATTTATTTAAATTTATATAATAAATAATGGTTTATCTGTAAAATTTTGCGAACATGATTTTATTCGAATTAATACTTCTTTGTTCTGATAAACCAGGTATATGTATTAAAAATAATATTTATTAAGTTCCGCAAATATATTTCGACCCTTCAAAAACTTGCCGCCCTACTGAATCTTATTTTAGTAAATTTATTACCATCTAAGAAACTAATATCACTAAATCAAAATGTTTGCGGAAGTACTCGCAAATAAAACGTTGATGGAAAAACACTTTTCTTTTTACATACACTTCGGTTTTCCAATTGTTTTTCGTCACACGTAGACGGCTTGAATGGTCTCTTGAGGAATGTCTTTGCTATTATTTCTGCGATTTATTGAGACGTCCTTCCTTCAGATTTCTAAGACTATTTACTCGACCTGAAATTTACGTTATATAATATACAAGTGACGTAACGCTATATACATAACGTGACGCTGTGCGTAACGCAACGTATAGATGTTTTAAAGTACCGATAGTATTTTGTATTTAAAAATGTGTGCGTGTACACTGTACACACATAAGAAGTGAAACTTCTTTATGACCTTATTTTTCGAAAAATGATCTACTATATGCAACTTAACGAAATTGGTTAAATAAAGTTTAACAAAAGGCTTTTATTATCATAGACATGAATACAAATACAATTATTTCATTTTACCTTATTACTACTAAGATTATTACAGAATTTCATTAATTGTAATAGAATTATTACTATCATTGTTATCGTTATTATAAATTTTTGTTATTAATGGCTTCGAATCTCTTCGGATCAACCGTGGTAGGGACAAGAAAAAGATGGCGCGTAACCGAAAAACGTGACGATTTGCTACAAAATTTCTCCCATACGTCGATAAAAGTTCTTCATTCCAACGCCGATAAAGATGTTTGACTTCAAAAAGGAACATGGCGCGTAACGGAAAAAAGTGACGCGTAACGAAAAAATGTTACACAACATTTTTTTCCAACCCCGATAAAGAAGTTTCACTTCAAAAATCATTAGTGCAAGGTTATCGCCTACTGTGCTTTTCGAAACACATTTCGGGTAGCGAACCTTGGATCGCCAAACTACACCAAAGCACGAAATCATGTGTCTATTAAGGGGCCTTGGGCTACACTTATAATGAAATATGTGGCTACATAATTGCCGACTATATCCCGAAAATACAAAAAACATTTTAATGCAGCACATGGTTGAAAATGTATATCTCGGAAATATTTCTGCAACAGAAAAAAGCTTATTATTGATTTATCAAGGTTGATTGAGGTATTGAAATGAAAATAATAAAATTGTTATTATTATTAAAACATTTAATCACTTACTACATATGCCCACAGCTAGGACTAACCTTCTAAAAAGGGCACACATACTCCCTATATTACATTAGTCAACGAATACCATAGTAGCTGCTGACAAAAGTTCTTCTATTCGTTTGTGCCTGTAATAATATTATTAAATTTTTCTTTTTGTAAATATTCTTTAGCTTTTTATCCCTGATGAATTTTTTATGTTTGTTTTTTTTTGGCGTGTGAATTTTGTATTGAATATCCTTTTTTGTTGATTTAGGATCGCCTGTTAGGAAAAGATTATGTTTATTGTAAATAAATATTTTTGTTAATATTACCACTTAATAAAACATATTTATATTTATTTCCTACACAAATATACAGTATTTACAGTATTCTTAACCTAAATAGTAATCATAATAATAATTTAAAATGGATAAATAGAAAGTTAAAACAAATTTAAAAACTTTGTTACCCAGTGTACCTTAAATTGTTTGTTAAATTAATTAATTAAATTAGTTTTCTGGATTAAAGTTTTTGCCGATTTGCAACTCTACTTCTCTTCTTTTCTCTTAAAGCCATCAATATACACGTTTAAGAGGATCTTTCTTTCAGAGTGTAGACCTACTGGAAACTATATACAGCGACGTGAGAGACGTCGAATTGGTCGTTGCTGGGTCTTTGGAGGTGAACGCACATGGAGCTCAAGCTGGTCCCACGTTCCTATGCATCCTCACTGAACAATTCTATAGAACCAGAGTGGGTGATAGATATTTCTATGAAAATGGAGACCCTGAAGTTGCTTTTACCTTAAGTAAGTATTTTTTGCGTTTTGCAAATTTTTTAGTTGTTACTGTAATGTTTTAAACACCATATTATATCCGCTATGCCTCGCGATAGCTATTTAGACCAGTCAGTCAAGACAAATCATTCATTATAATTCCAAAAGTTTTCAAATTTTGATGTAAGGTCGGGAGTGGTATTAAAACAAACTATAAAATTTTGCAACCTGCTCTGCGGTCCGGAACATTGTTAAAAATGCAATAAATGATAATTTGCTCAGTTCTTGAGACCAAAATTCCAAAAGTTCTGCAAAGTTGGAGTGGTGTTAAATATATTATTTTACATCACGTGTCAAATTTGCAACCAATTTAAGTGTACGGAACATTTTTGTTATTAAAAATTAATGTTTTTCTTTATTAAACTGAAGGAAAACGTTCCAAAAGTTCTGCAAATTTGACAGATATATCGAAAATAAAATAAATAACAAAAAATGTTCCGTACACTTAGATTGGTTGCAAATTTTATACGTGATATGAAATATTATATCGAAAACTTCCCCAAGTTTGCAGAACTTTTGGAATTTTTTTCACGACCATACAGCAACAAAAATTAATTTAATTGCAATTTTAACAATGTTCCGGACTGCGGACAAGGTTGCAAAATGAGATTTATTGTCGTCCCAATGTACCATTCACTTGACCGAAGTTTGAAAACTTTTGGAATTATTATTAAATTTTCGATTTCGAATGTCTATAATGACTGGTCTAATATACTCATTCGGCCGTAAATATAGCTATCTTCATTCCATGGACTGTACAAATATTTTTAGAACCAGGAATTTATGAGATAAAAGTGTTCAAATAAACTTCATTATAACCTTAATTAAGTTATACTTGTTTTGGCGCGTTAGGGATAATTTATGAAAGTAAATTTTTAAAATATGCGTCACACAAAACCGACACCCTGAAGTTAGCTAAGCTATAGTCAACATTTTATTTTTTTTCTATTGTTAGAATCGTTTTTTTCTACAAACGTAGAATAAAATTTTGAAAATATTTTTTAAATTGTTTTTCTTTCTTTTGATAAGTTTATAATTTAATGTCGTGTTTAATATAAAGTTTAACTCTGACTTAGATTTTGAGGTTACAAAAACTAACCCAGACAAGAGCACGCTTATAACATCTCTCAGGCACTCTCACACAAATGGACCAAATAAAGATGATGCTGAAAAAATTACAAATAATTAAAAAAACTTTTCTTTATTCAATTGTTTCTCAGGTCAACTGAAGTCTATTCGTATAGGAGCGTCAATGGCCCGAATCCTTTGCGATAATGCGAACGATATTCAGTTTATGCAGCCACGGGCCTTTGAACTCGTCGCAGCTGGGTAAATATTTTTAAAAATTAACTAGCTGACAGAGCAAACGTCGTTTTGCCATGTACATATATCATTTATAATAAAAAAATAGGGGTTGATCGTAGAGGGGTGAAAGTTAGGGGTTGTATGTTTAAATTGCTGTATCATAAAAAATAGAAATTAAAAATTTTGTCTAAAAAATAAAAATAAAAATTTAGGATGAAAAATAGATGTTGGCCGATTCTCATAGATACCGGATAAGCACAAAAAAATTCATCAAAATCGGTCAAGCCGTTTCGGAGGAGTGTGGCAACGAAAACTGTGACACGAGAATTTTATATATTAGACTATATTCTTTAAAATCTTGACATGTTTTTAAAATAAATTGCACAAAATCATTATTTATGATCTAGCCTACTAATAAGTCATTTAAGTGTAAACTAAAAGGAATATTTGATATAAGAAAGAGTCCCGACTACTTACAGTCTCTATTAACCCTTAATTTGATTATGTTCACTGTGATAAACACTCCAAAGTTTTAAAAACATCCTAAGTTTTATTTTAACCCTAGGATTTCAGATATACATCTTATTTCATAAAATAAAACAACTCGGATCTCCGCCACATTAAGGGTTAAGGGAAATACACTGTTCTTGCTATCTTTTTTCCACTTAACAATTAACATTGTGGAAACACTCAAGACTTATTTTATACTAATTCACTGTTTAACATATATACTTAAATATAGATATTTATGATGAATACTTATAACATATAGTCATCGGAACATTGACCTCAGAGAAGAGATTCAAACTATTTAATAAACGTTATAGCATAACGAACGGGGTTATTGGCCTTTTTTAATTATATTAAATACAATTCAATTTTTTTCATTTCTGATTAGATGGTTTTTGAAAAGTTTTTGTTTAATAGGTTTGGTAATTATCAAAAAGATTTGCTATTTATCACTTTAAATTTAATTTATTTTTATGAATTTTTGTTTGTTAAAATTTATTGTATGTTCAATTTAGTTATCTTATTCAATCACGCAATTAGAATTTTCACAATAATCTTCTTTCTCTAATTTTTCGTCTCTTTCTGTCCAATTGTGTCTTGCTGTGATAGAGAGGCAAATGAGTACTTCAGTTAAAATAATGCATTCCAAATATACGATATTTATATAGATTATTTTTCCGACCCAAATGTCGACCAATAGAATTGCACCATTCGACGTCACGTGGTCCAACCTACATGGTATTATACTGATAATTTTTTGAAAATTTTCTCTGGTAGTTGCTTCAAGAAAAGTATTAAGTAGTTGTTTTATTCATTATGAAATTCTTATTTGTTAACTGTACATTTCGTCTCATGGTGCAATTCTATTGGCCGACATTTGGGTCGGAAAAATAATCCCCCGAATACCACACGAGCTTCAAAATTATCTGGCATTTCCCTCAAGGTTCCCTGCAAACAAATAAAGTCGTCAAGTTTTTCAGGTTAAAAAATCACGCGCTCGTACGTGACTTTATTTGTTTGCAACGAACCTATCGGGAAATACCCGATAATTTTGAAGCTCTTGTGGTATTATATATGATAAAAATATAACTGATTTTAAATAAATATTTTCTAGAAATACACCAGTCCCCTGCAGCCGTCTACCATCAATAGATTTAAGTTTATGGCAGGACGAGAGAAGAAATTTCGGATGATATTATTCAGACTAATCTTGGATTAAATGTATCTTATACATACTATAAACGTTAATTAAAATCACGCTTAATGTGGTCTAAAATGGAGCTTTAAACAGTGTTTTCCGTTAAGTTAATTGTGTAAAGAACTTTATTGGTGCAAAATCGAGATTTGAACCTTTAAGATTCAACAGCTTATTAACGTTTATAGTACGTTTCCCGAATATATCTAATAACTTTTATATTTTTAACATAAGTGATGTGGTTTCAAACTGTATCTAATGTAGAACTTTTTAAATAATTTATTATTGTATGTTGGTTAATACTTAAACCTAAACATAACAATCAAATATACAGTATTTCCACTTTTTGAAATAGATCTGTCGAACTTTACAACGTGCTCTGAACGTGCAAGGAACTCTCCGCCACGAATTTTATCGATTTTGGTTTATAAGGAAACAGTTAACACACACTATGTTTCACTTGAATATAGCAATAAAATAGCAAACTCTTAGCAAATTAATTATTATTCATTAACAATTATAAATTTATTAACAATCACCCTTAAAATATGATTTTAATTAACTTTCAACTGGTGTCGGATCTGTAATTTGTGATATTTGATCACTTGAAATCCCTTAACATACCTTAACTAATTGGTTGACGACGACTTGACAGCCATTAATTACATTAAAATTGGAAACTGTTGAATAAATTTCTTTTTTAATACAATTGCTTTTATGTGATAATTTAAAAAAAAAACTAATATTATTAAGAGTCGTTTAAACGATTATTTAATTTTATTAACCTCATTGTTTTGATCATTCAATCGGAAGCCAAGGATGTGTTTAATAATCCGACATTAAATTTCAATTATTTGCAAAACTGAGATTGTTAAATCGTAGACTCCGAGTAAGTCACAATGTGTAGTATTTTATTAAGCTATGTAAAAATTAAGGTATGTAATTATTTAATAATTGTAAGACAGTGTTACACAAATCATTTTCTATTGTTATAAAGATTGAAATATAGAACTGAAAGTTGGATATATCTTGTTTTTGTAAAGTGGTGAACAAACTTCATCATCAATAATTAAAGATGGGTTCAGGTCAGTTGCTGTCAAAACTGATCTTCAGTGGGCATGTCGCAGCCAACTCGCTTAATTAGCCGTTCAATTAACAGTCAAGTTTCTTTATTAAATAGCGCCGTTCAACTAGCGGTCTGAGTGATGTTCAGCCATTTGGTGAAACCGCTAGGCAAATTACTTCGATCGATGACGATACATTACTTGCCTATCCTGTTCAATATAAGGGATTTTATGTAAATAAAAATGAATCGCAAAAAATGTTGCTACTTGCTACGCTCAAAACTCGAAGACAACTGGACCAATACGAGTACTTGAACTCTGAGGAAGGTTCTTTTGGAGAGTAAAATTGCAAAAATAAATGAAAAAATATGTTTTATTAGAATAAAAACCTAAGTAATATTATATTTATTTTACTTAGATTTTTATTTCGGAAAAGTGAACAAACTATTTGGGGCAGTATAGTAAAATGTCCCATATGTTGTTATTTATTCGAGCCCTGATTATACATACCTTTGCTTAGCAATTTGTATTTAAAACAAATGTATGTAATTGTTAGACAATAGTAATTATAAAACATAAATTTAAATATTATTTACAATTCAATATTGCGTTGAACTTTCCATCACTCTTTTAAATTTCCAAGGTTAATTAAAAGGACTATTAATTACATGCTCCTCGACACTTGTTAAAGCAGTTAATTATTGGCAATTAAAAAATGAATTAATAATTACAGTGGGAATAACACAAAACACGTATTGCAAGGTACACACCTTTTAGTAATATTTACCAAAAACATTGTTTTTATAAAAAAATCCATTTAAGAATGTTTTTGATGTAATTTGAAATCAAATATTTATTTGAAATTGTTTAAAAAACGCAACTGGAAGTCTAATTTAATCTTGAATTTAAATTACATTACTAGATTCCTTTCGCATAGAATTCGGGAACCACACATTACTCTATTTGGAACTTTGTTCTCATTTTAATGAGGTTCACACTGCACGTTCTCGGTCTGTGTTATTCTCCCTATAGATAACTGGAGGTTTGATAATTTGATAGTTATCAGTTCTTATCAATCGTTTGTAGTCTAAGGTGCAGCCTTATCACCACAATCGAATTACTTTAGGGTTGATCAACCACAATTTCGTTATCAATCCGTTGCTAGGGTAAGATTCAGAATTCGAGCTTACCGTGAACTATGACTTCTGTATGTACAAATGTAATACGTTTTTGACATACAGAAGACTCACTTATGATTGGGCCCTTAGATATATATATTCTCTTAAAGTTTATTTACAATGATACTGTTCTATATACTCACAATTTTCTGTTAAAGAAATTTAAGTTATCTTCACAGTTCGTGTTTTAATTCCGCACATAGGTACACTGCCGGGCTTTGAACACACGGATAAGAGACTCAGGTCGAAGTATCTATAACTATTTATAATATTATTATTATTGTTTTGTTTTTTTATTTTGACGCTGCTAGTTTTATTTTGTCCGTAGCTAGCTTGCTTATGTGCTAATATAATTGATGTGTATGTGTGTAAAATTTGGTGTGATATTTTCTTGCATAATTTTTTAGTATTTATAAATAAATATAAATACTAATAATTTAGTAGTTATAAATAAATACTAAGCTTTCTTAAGGTTCAAAGAAAAGCCACGAAAAGGATCAGGTCACTCAGGAAGAAATCTTATAATGAGCGTCTGAAAGCACTTGACCTTACTGATTTAGGAAGTAGGAGATTAAGAGGAAATCTTATTGAAACCTATAAAATCCTCACTGGCCACTATAATGTCCCAGGAATTGAGAAGCTCTTTATTTTAAGTAAAAATACACATTTGAGGGGTAGTTCTTTAAAACTTAAGACCATTCAACATAACACAAATTCCCTAAAGAACTTTCTCCCAAACCGAGTAGTGGCCGACTGGAAAGTGTAATCAGTGCACCATCTTTGAACTCCTTTAAAAATAGATTAGATAGCTTCTAAAAATCTCAAAGTACACGCGCATCAGCTAGGCTGCTAGCGTGTTTATATACATAACAATAATATATAAACAATACCGCATACTACGCTAATTTCACATTAATGTACGATATGATACTTATACCCAATAACAACTTTTCTTTTAAATTATAAAACGTTTTAAATACACTTTATATATTAAATATCAATCACTGATTGGAAAGTAAAATATAGCTTAAAAATATTTTGCTTTTGATGCTATTAAGTATAAATTAAGTGTTTCAAGTCGGAAGTGAGTTTGAAATTAAATTAATTCCTTTGAAACTGTTCTAATGGCTGAATGCCAGTTCGTTATCATACTTTCCCTGATTCGACTAAAACTGCAGTTTCAATGAAAATTCAACTAAGATACTTCCTCTACGTCGTAGTGATTGATGGCACAATTCTGTGCAAAACAGTAGTTTCGAACTTGTAAATTGTTTGCTCTTTTGTGCTTCAGTGCTCTTTAACTTTTTAAAGAGCACTGTAACACGCATAAAATAACATCATCGGAAGGACTTCCAAAAAACATAGCTTTAAGGTGGAAACATACTACTAAAACGCCACGCGACGCAACGTGTCGACACCCGATGTCCATCATGCACATTACCAACACGCGACACCACGACTTAAATCCAATTCGCAGAAATTCGCACAGTATGCATTTTCAGTAAGAAACAAATTTAAGGAATAATAAGGTGGTAAAGGCAAAATTAAAAACTTGCAACTCATACAAAAGTCTTGTAATATAATATTTTAATAAAAATTTACGCTTGTATATTTCGGCTATTTCTTCCCATGCATTATTTCTTACAGTATGGTCGCTGTATTGAGCTAATCTCATGTCATATAGAACAGAATATTGTTTCACCAACTCAGTTAATTGTTAGTCGTTCATTTCGCCAAATAAATAAATCCAAAAATATGTAAGTAATAAGTATATAAATTGACATTTGTGCTAAAAACTCGAACGTTTGACGCTTGGCGTCAACAACACGACAACTCGCTGATCCAAATCGATTGGATGTTACCGCGTGTGATCACATGGCGTGTATATGTACACCCGACCATATTAAATAAATGGGATTGATAAGTACTGACATGCGTCAGATGGCGTGGTGTAGCGTCGCGTTTTTGTAGTATGTTTCCGCCTTAACTTATGCTCAAGACGTAGAAATGAATTTTAGTACCTAATTTAGTACTTAAATTTAAAACGTCGATCGGAATAGTAACATGGTTGTATATTGTAACCTTTTTTAAGCTAAGACTATTGTCAATAATTACAAGAAAATAATTTGTTATTAAAAAGGTAATTCAGCCTAAGTAATAGTAACACGTATATACATGTAGTGTGAACTCTGATTCCGCACTTAGACGCCCATTTGGTCCATTGGTCCATTACATTTTCTAAATAGCGATCTGTATTTCTTTCCTTCCTTAAGTTTTTTACCTATCAAGCGCCTGGTCATTCACTATTTCTTATGAGTTTTAAAATTGTGATTAAATAAATCATAAAAACCTTCAAGGTTTGACTTTGTGCCATTTCCAAATGTTTTTACTATCTTTGTATATTGACGTACCACAGAGAATAGACTTTTTACTAAAATATTCCCTTTTAGTCTGATGGACAAAATGAATAGCTTTGAATAGATTTATTTGCCGCCAGTGTTTACGAATTCATTCGCTAACAAATTCATCACTGAGACACATAAGTATGTATTCAAAGTATTTAGACTATTTTAATAACTTTGTTTTATTATTAATAAGATGCCCTCAAAGAATTAGACTTCGTAACAATAGGCTAAACTAATATTTTAATTTTACAAGAAGTTCTCATCAATTCTTATATAAAAATTTCTTGGAATTTGTAGTTATTTATACTAATACATATATATGCATTTGTAATTTAAAAATGCTTCATTTATTATAGATAAATGCAGTTTATTTTGGAGATAAATTAAACGATAAAATGTTCGTAAAATACTCAGATATTTAAATAAATATATATAAATAATCAACGTTTGGTGCGATACATAGAAGCTCAAATTTAACAAATATTTAAGGCTGTATTCCACATTTATTACCTTGTAAAACTTTCGGTTTAGGTACACCTAAAAAAGAAATTATTAATTGCCAAAATTAAGTCTTCAAAGCGGAGTCTATCTTATTACTTTCAACATTAGCACGTGTAGTATTCATTTCAATACTATTTTCTTCCAATTCATCTTCACTTATTTTATTGGGGTCATTTAAAAATATGTTATTTTCTTCATCAATTTTTTGTTCCAAGACATCATTTTTGGATTTATTAATTTTTCTACTGAAAACTTCCTTTGTGTGTTCATCAACCATGCCATCTTCTGGATGATAAGGATTACGGTACTGCGAGCGAAAATTACTTAATACACCTCTTGTGTGGACGGGAACATCTTTCAAGATAAGTCCTTTAATTATGTTCAAAAGATCCTGAGAATCTAATTGAATTCTCACATCCTTCGCCCGTATAATGGTAAGGTAAAACAATACTAAAAGGAATTAATTAAAGAAGTTTTAGTACTTTTAATGGTGCTTATTTAGTTAACTAGGGACCAAATTGCAAAAGTATTTAAATTTAGTACAATGTAATTAATGTGTCATTCAAGCTCTCTTACTAATAGGAATATCTATAGATGGAATGTAGAATTGTTTAACCAGTTTACTTACGAGTAAAATTAGGTCCTTACTTATGAAAATGGCGTTTTTTTATAGGAGGAACGAATATTTTTGAATATAATAAATTTAATTAATCAAAGTATAAACTATTGTTTTCTATGCACTTTTGCCATCTCATAGGTAGTTCATTAAAAAAACAGAAGAAAAAAACTAATGAATGACGGTCATCGAAGCACAAATACATGAGTAAATAGCTGTACAAATTTGAATTTGGAATTCCTTACCAAAAAGGAGAACATCGTGATTAAAGTGGCCAGTACGAAAAACGCCAATTTCATATGTAAGGACCTAATATTATATTTGTATACGTATTAATAGATTTATATAGTGATCTAATACGTAGCAAATCATCAAGCGTCAACCTAATGTGAATACGCACACTTCGTTAAAATATTATAAGTTATTTGGTAATATTCCTGTTGGAATAACTTATCTCAGAATATCCAATTTAATAACGATATAATATAATTACGATACACAAACTTTTCCAATAACAAATGTTCAAAGCACAAAAGCTGAATACCACATGTTCATAAATGTACCTCTAAAATATGTATAGAATATTCAAAACTATTAATTTGAAATACTCACTCACAAACCAATACATTAACTACTTTGAAACACTTAAGTGGGAGTAATTAAAAGGCTTTCCAAGCCTATCGTAAGTAATAAAACTCGCAAACAAACAATTACACGCTTACGCTTTAACTAAATTTATATTTGCGTTTGAGGCTCGCGACTTTGTCTGGGTAGTAATCAGAATTCATTCCTTGACCTAATCATGAAAATGAACTGTATTTTCATTGAACTTCGAAAAAAAGAAAAGCAATAAATAATATAAAGGGTTCGTTTAAATAACGAATAGTTTTGTTTTTTTTTATAATTGTCTTGCTTTGCTGTCATATGGGTCAAAACTTTACTGCGACGTCGAGTTGGTACTTTTCGTATAAATAAGGCTAGAGCCACCTCTTTAACGCCGTTCACAGTTCGATCTCTTTCCGATTTCAGTCTGGTGACATATTCTTCGTATGTAATTTGCTACGCACTATAAATTTAGTGTTACTGATAGTATGAATGCAAATGTCGTAGCCAACTAGCTTAATTAGCCGTTCAATTAACAGCCTAGCCGTTTAACTAGCGGCCTGAAAGATGTTCAGCCAGTTGATTATACAGCTAGGAAAATGACTTGGATCTGTCGCAGCCAACTGGCTTAATTAGCTGTTCAATTAACAGCCTAGCCTTTTAACTAAACAGCGCCGTTCAACTAGCGGCCTGAAAGATATTCAGCCAGTTGGTTAAACAGCTAGGTAAATGACGTTTTATTACTTGCGTAGCCTGTTGACTGTTAACTTAAATTTAGTTCCACATTCTGCCACCTAGCGGCTAGTGTCGAAACTTCGAACTGTCAATATGGTGTCGGAAACCACAACTTTCATGTTTTCTAAAGTTTAATTAATAACAACAAGTACAATGGAAGAGTGTAGTGGCAATAATAATGTGAATTTAGGTGAGACAGGCTTAATTTTTGACTGACATAAAAAAATTTCTTCAAGAGGCAGGCTAGGCAAGTTATAAAACGTCATCCATCCAAGTCATTTACCTAGCTGTTTGACCAACTAGCTGAATATCTTTCAGGCCGCTAGTTAAACGGCGCTGTTTAGTTAAAAGGCCTGGCTGTCAATTAAACGGCTAATTAAGCCAGTTGGCTGCGACATATCCAATCTAATAAGCCCCTTGCTATCATCACACCATCACTACCTGGTCTGTAAGCGTTTGTTTCTATTCGGGGTCATTTTAAGGACAGAAGGAAACAAATGCGTAGATCTACGACCATACTGTTTTGTATTGCTTACTCGATTATTATAACAATAATTTAAAGCGCTTTATTTCTTGACCAGACGGAAATATCAATAGAAAATAATAGTTATTGTCTACTACTGTTTTAATCAAACGAAATTGTAGTTTTAACGATGACCCAAAGTAATTTGATTGTACTGTAGATTATAGTGAATTGGAGGCAGTAATTTAATTATCTTGAACAAAATACATTTGAGAAAAGCTTGTGTGGTTCGCAATACTTTATAGATAAACGAGTTGTTAATGGATAAATCAATAAAAATACTTGTTCAATTCGAACCAGTAATTCTTGAAGTAACTGCAATCAAGCAAACAATTTATTATACGACTAGCTGGACCCGGCAAACGTCGTTTTGCCCTGTATATTATTTCTAGGAAACATTTTTTTAGTACAATAAAAATAACTATCTACTATATTTAAAAAAATAGGGGTTGATCGTATATGGGTGCCATTAAAAATTTTGTCTAAAAAATTAAAATAAAAATTTAGGGGTGGACTACCCCTAACATTTAGGGGGATGAAAAATAGATGTTGGCCGATTCTCATAGATACCGGATAAGCACATAAAATTTAATCAAAATCGGTCAAGCCGTTTCGGAGGAGTATGGCAACGAAAACTGTGACACGAGAATTTTATATATTAGATGATTATTGGAGAGAAGAGGAACAACAAAATGCACACATTTATTATTATTTTTTATGTAATAGGAGGCAAATCTGATGTTAAGTGATAAATACTCACATTGCCAGAAGGCTCGCAAGTGCGTTGTTGGCCTTGATCTAAGAATTTGTACGCTGTTTTCTTGAAGGACTCTAATTCGGATATACTTCAGTGGGCAGCTGGTTCCATGATTATAATAATATTACGATTCCAAATGAAAGAATTGGAATTGTATTTTTTAAATACACCTGATGTTAGGTTAGATGCTATCGCTATTGGAGACGAGGTGCCTTTTTATCGACTAAAAGAACTTATGTAGGGTATGTAAGGGTGGATTGAACGGGGCTAGGAGTTCCACTCATTCGTTTCTATCACAAGAATCGATCATCCATTTCGTGCAGTGTTGCACAGTAAATAAAAGACATAAATTATTTCTGTATATTTTAAGTGAATATATGTTTTAAATCGTAACAAGTATGACCCTACTAAAAGATTTAACTGTCGCTATATTTTACAAATAGACGATTTAATTAACTTAACTTTCTTCTTTCCATAGCTTTAAGTCGATTGCGGGAAGACTATTGCAAGGCACTAGCGGGTTTCTGAAAAAAAAAAAACTTTTAAAACGAAAGGAAAAGGATTCGAGACTTTGAAACTTAAAACTATTTAACATATTTATTAAGATATTTTAGTAAGGTATATGAATTCTTTCTAACATTTTAAATTCTTCATTTTTAGACGAATTCTGCTTTTGCATAAAACTAAATTTTCGAAGTACGTCTTTACTACTAAATTTAAATCTAACTTACCCATCATCAATTAATTCGAATGCTTGCTGTTGCATGTTCTGTATGTTTGTGTTGTCACACAAAATGCGGGCCATTGAAGCTCCTTTCCGAATGGACTGGAGTTGACCTGTCGATGCGAAATATTATTTAATAAAGGTATATTGAATATAATCCCGTTGGGGCATGGCAACGTTTCTACACCTGTTGTGTTTTTATATACAAATATGTGATGAGCCTTCTGTCTCATGTGGATTAATCATACCTTCACCATTTGTAATAATTTAAAACGTAAATTACGATTACGATTATTTTACGATTTTTACCGTAGTAGTGTTGTGTAAAAATTTAAAGCGAAATTCTTGACAACTCTTAATTTTAGTACTTCATATGTTTAATAAAGTTTATATAAAATAAAATTATAAATAGACGAAAACAATACTTTTTAATTTTTTTTCTAGCTTCTTAATAATTATTTCTTAAAATTACAAAAAGTTCCAAAACTGGTTTATATAAGCAACCGGAGTAGCTTTGTTTCGTCACACTAGTATAAAAATGCTTTAAGTTTTTTTACATTGAGTTAGATAGTGATGTATCTTACTTACTCTCACATACGGCTGCCAAACGTGAATTTACAATACAAAAATAAAAACTAAACTAGTAGCATGCCAGAAAGCAATGGTAAGAAGCGTACTTAAAATAAGAAAAATACATAAAATTAAAAGCGAAAAAATTAGACGAAGAACATAAGATGCCTTACATTATGCCCTAAAACAGAAGTGGCAATGGGCGGGGCATATAGCAAGATACACAGATAATAATAGGTGGACCTTAAAGACTGAAATGGTATTGAAAGGACCAAGAGAAAGAAGGAGAAAAGGTCACCCAAAAAAAAGGTGGATAGAAGAAATAGAAGCGGGAAACGAATTGAGAAAGAGAGCCATAGACAGAGTCAGTTGGAAAAAGCTGGAGGAGGCCTTTACCCGTGAAGGGGTTCCGATCGGCGGTAGCTAGAATATAGGATAACAAGCAATATAAAAAAAAAAAAAAATGGTGCGTGTACTTGTGTACGCGCGTAAGAAGTTATACTTCTTTGGCTTTCTTTATTTTTTTAAATAACTAATAATAGATATTTAGCGTTAATAATTTAACAATATTTAATATTTAGTATATTGTTCAATTATTAATTAATATTAATAACAATTATTATTTTATTATATTATTAATTTAATTTAATAACTAGGTATGTTTCATAACCTTTTAACTAAGTAACAATAGGTCTTTGTGAAAAAGCATTGCTAAATTTCTTTGAAAAAATAATTAAAACTGCTTTATTTGTTTAAGGGTCGATTCGACCAAACAAGAGTAAATCTTAATCTTAGAATAAATCGTCAGTTAATCGAGAGTAAATCAATTTTACGTTTTACCAACTACAAATTCTAAGAAAAGTGGGCTTATTCGGGAATTGCTACTATACCGCCGTTTCGCACGGAATAACAGCTATTCCTAGAATAATTTAATGTCCAATCAGCTGATTTCTGTCATTTCACAAATATGTATTCTGTGTTTTAATTTCAAGTCAACGCAACGCACTAAATTAATAGTCTAGCATTGTATAATGAAACGTTTGAACAATTTATTATTTATTTATTTGTTTTTAGATTTTTTATTTTCTATAATATTAGAATGAAATTCAACTGGGCTCAACAGTGGTTCCTTTTTAGACGAAAGCCTCAAACAAACAAGAAATAAAAACTTTTTGTTGTCGTTTGACACCTGTTAAAAGCTACTTTTTCACACTATAATACGGCAAAATCGAGTTGACATGATGTATGCTCTTACACTGTCCCGTTGTAGAACAACATTTATTTGCCGAGCTTTATTTTCGTTCACCATTCTCTTGCTATTCGCGTATTGTTAATCCTAGCACAATTATACTATCGATTACGTGGACAAACGACTATGGATTTATTCGAGATTAAAATCATGGAATAGATTATTTTTGGTATAGTTACTCGTGTATAAATTGAAGTTTGGTCGAATCGACCCTAAAAGGTACTACAAATGTCATTATGGTCAAACGTCACGCATATTCTATTTCTTTTTTCGGCACCCATACTGAATTTTGTGTCACGGTGCGCGCGCATCGTAAAATTTCACTCTCATAAATTTTTCATAACGCGCCTAAAGAAGTATAACTTCAAAGATGTATAAAAATGTACAATAATTAATCTAAGCTGCGTATTAAAATTTGTTTTTGTCATGATTGGAAATAAAACGGGCTTTATTATTATTATTATTAGATAGTGATGAGTCATCTAAAGTGGCATTTCCGAACCAATTCCACTTAGGGTCACAGCTGCGAGCTTTCTGCCAATGAGAGTGTCTATGGTATCATTTAGCATCAGGTGAGTCTGCCCGTTTGCCGCGTTGTGTTAAAAAAATGGGGTCAAATGCATCTTATTCCTATTTACAATCCCTTAAATTCGAAGCGACCATTTTATTGAGTGTAAAACAAAAAAATAATAAAAAAAATAAAGTATGTAAGGTAATGAGTATCGCGCTGGTAATGGTAATGTAACTTTTAACTACTGAGGTTTTTATTTGTTGAAAAAGGTTACTTCAAAGCGTATGTCAGATGTAATAAAACAAATCTCGTGATAAAGTTAGGATTCGAAGACAGTAAAAATTTCTCTCCAAATAAAAAAGGGTTATATAAACTTTTTGGTACAATTGATTTTTCGTCTGTTTAATTTTGTTATAAAGCCTGGCTTAGCGAGTTTCAAATGTTCAGAACTCATTTAAAGTTTGAAATGGTTTTCATATGTTTATTTTCTTATTAATATTCGTATTATAAACCTCGGTCATTTGACGGAAAGCTTCATATACGGTAATTTGCATGTTGTCATTTAAATTATTAAAAAAAAATACCGTGTGCGTGTACTTATGTACGGGCGTAAGAAGTTATACTTCTTTGGCATTATTACAAATAGTTTTTGATTGCATACAAATAATTAATTACAATTAAATGATCAGACTGGAAAAGGAGTCATAATAGTCAATAAAGTTCAGTTTACATTTGAATTAAATAAATAAGTATTTATTATTATTCTCTTACATTAAGTGTAAGATAAATTCTTTTATTATTCGAATGTTGTTTTTAAATTATGTCCAATGCCGTAGCATCTTCCGTGGGCAACTTCATTCTGTCAATTTTGTGTCACGGTGCGCGCGCATCGTAAAATTTCAGTCTCATAAATTTTTCATAACGCGCCTAAAGAAGTATAACTTCAAAAAACACAAAAGCAATTAATATCATTTTTAGTAGTATCCTAAATATCCTGTGTATTGTGTATAATAAAGATTTTTCTTTATTTCTTTAGTATTCAGGATTAGCGCAATTTTTACTTCAGTATGGACAATATATAAGATTCGTTAAGAAGTAGAATTTCGTTTAGAAGATCTCATAAATAAGAACCTTAAAGCTGTGTAGTAAATAGTTTATAGTTGGCTTATTGGCTTCAGCGTGCGAATCGCATCCCTGAGGTCGTAAGTTAGAGCCCCAGCTGTGCACCAATGGACTTTCTATCTACGTGTGAATTAAACGCTCGCTCGGTGAACCGTGTGAAAAACATGGTAAGGAAACCGGCCTTAGACCCAAGTAGCCACTAGACTATTATAAAAACACAAGTGATCACGAAATATTTATAGAAATCTGGCCCAGACCTTAAATAAATTATGGCAGTACCTAAGTTAATATTTTCATTGTATTGTTGAAAGTAAAGTTATACAATTCGTTGTTTTATGTAAATTTTGAAAATCGTAAAAATCTTGTTAAAATACGCGAAATCGACACGGGAGAAAGGTAGAAAATTGATAAGTAAATAGTTATAAGAACGACTTTTTCTTTTATTTTTTTATTTGGACCACAAAATTAGGACAACACATGATAAAAATTGACATACATACATAAATATCAAAAGCGGTGCCGCCCCTATAACATGTGGACACGACCAGCGAAATCAAGTAGTTACAAAAACAGTGTTAAATACAAACAAACATAAAAATTCAAAATGCAAACTATAAAAGAATTAAACTATTTGAACCAAAAAAAAATAAAATATCGGTACTGTGTCCTTATTCTACTCTTACATACTTACGACTCTTCTTACGACTTACTTGGAGTGAAAGCGATTTCCGAGTCCCCGTTCTCATAGAAGTACCTGTCACCCACTCTAGTCCTGTAAAACTGTTCCGTTAGCAGACATAGATATGTCGGCCCAGCCTCTGCACCAGGAACATTGTTTTCGAGCGAACCTCCTACCACGAGATCGATATCCTTTACATCCTTGTAAAGAATGGCTAAAACCTCCACATTCTGGACAGAAAACGTTAATAAGGTAATAATCATATTGCGATTTAATGAAATAACAAGAGACGGCAATTTGGCCGATAAGGATATAAAACAAGTATACAACAACAAACAAACAACAATTAAGTAATCAAGAATATGACAAAATTATAGATGGACTCTACTTATATTCCCGATTTAGCGTTTTTTTTATATAGAATGCTATCAAAATGTATTTTATATGTAAAATTAAATAGATTTGACCATATTAAAAAATAGAAAAGTTAATTTCCTGTTCACGATGAAATTGAATATATATTGGGCTATTCGATATTCTCTGTTCATTAAATCTAACAGTTAGCCAAAACTATTCTAAAAATGTGCTCTTTGCAATCAAAATTAAAAAACTTAACGAATAATATTGAATTAAATTATAAATCGGCAACTATTGGCCCAGAGTTTAATTACGCGAATTTAAAAAAAAACAAATTTCTGCTCCATATTCGTTACGCTTTAACAAATCATGATTCACAAAACCGGAAAAATTATTTCTGTATAATATACTTACAGAGTCTAAATTCTTAGACGCTATAAACTTACTAAATTAAGAGAAAAATAATTATTTTAAAAAGCCTCGGTAATACTCACTTCCTCTGATATATATTCCTTCATATCATCAAAGGTTCTAGGAACAGGGAGACCACAAATAGCACGAGCCTCTGTGTAAGTGCCCAACCCATGGTCACGACCACGCTGGATGTCCAGAGCACGAAGGTCAGTTCCTACAGCCTTGTTGTGTCTAGAATTAGGTTACCCCAGAATCAGTATCACGAAGAGAAGCGATAAAGATCGCAAATATGAGGCGCGCATAGTAAAATATATATTCGTTGAGAGTTAGGAGACAAGTTTAGTGGCTTGAACGTGCGCATACTAACCCTGGTCGTGTATTCTGATCACGGTAACAATAAACTTTCCTTCTATGTGTACGAATAACACGCGGTCGACGGCAAAGGAACTTAAAACCAAAAATCGAAGACGCGAATCACACAAGAGGGCTGATGACCTACTTTTTAAAAAAAATATCACGAAAGAGATGCCAAGCCCCAGTGGTTTAGTTGTAACATTTTTTAAAATATTAAAATAGGTTCTATTAGTTTATAGTTTTTATTTTTCTTATTTTTATTCCACTACTAACATTAATAAGTATACATTTAAAGGAATGAACTTCTATATTCTCCATTCTAACTTATTTCAATAAATGTATCTTCATTAAAAAATTATACACTATGGGCGGCTCATAATAATGGTAATTAAAAAACAATTATATTTAATTAAACGTGAATAAGAGCTTTGTTGTGTCGGTAAACTTACTTACAGGTAAACGACAATTACCTTTAAGTTCTTGAAAGCCTGGGAATACATTAATTTTGTTAAAACAAAGAAGAAAACTTAGGAAACCTGAAATAAGTCGAATTTAAAGTGTTCGTGAGCGAGAAATCTCTTAAAACTTCGAATTAAGTTTGCTTCTGTAACTTAAGGACCTGTCCTATCGCTAAACTCCAAAAAATTACATTGTTTCTTTCCATTTTTCGTCATCGTTTCTTGAAGTAGGGCGAATGGAAAAAATATATGGTGGAGTTGAGTAGTTTATGTATCCATTTTGAAAGATCGATACACGATTTAAATAACTTCGCTCGATAGAAGAAAAATCCAAACATGGCCAATTTTTAACACTTTGAATTCATTTTATGACGAAAGTGTATATAGAACATAATTTTGAAATTTACACGATATATTTAATCGCAAGCCAAGTAATCCATTTCAGAAAAAAAATGATAAAATTACATTAATTTAATGTTTAACATAACTAATTGTTATTACGGGCCGACGCGACACGCCTCTGCGCACCGCAGTCCACCCCGAGACACTGACACAGCAATTCGTGCTGGGATAGGGCCTTAACTGAAGAAGTATATCACTTACCGGAATAGATAATTTATCGTTTCGCTATCCCAGAACTGGTCACTCGCCGATTGCGGCTGGGCAGTGAAGCCCATAGTGAGTTCGTCGAAGAAATTCGACACTTCCAACATAATGGGACGGTCAAACCAATCGCTCAAGCGGGTGTACGCCGCTAATTTTCTGTCTTCTTTCATCAAACTGTTTAAAATATATGTAGATTTTAATGCGCTGTATAAAAATACTGTATACAAGAGAAAAATAAGTCTAGTACTGGTTCTTATGCCCGATAGCATTCCCGTCTTCGCTTCAAAGATTATAATTATTAAATGAATTAAATTCAATTAGTGAGAAAATGTAAGGTTAGGTGTGTACATCGTGTTATCAAATTATTATAAAATAAGCTATATAAAATAAAATTATTAAATAATATACTATGTAACTTCGTGTAAACTTGATTCGCAAAAAAAGTGTGACTATTGAAAAGACTTCCTGTAGCGGTACAAAAACTAAATATTCGGGATTATTATTGCTATTTCAAGTTACAGAGCAATTAGTGAAATCAGTGGCCTAACAATAGGGTGGCAGGGCTGGCAAAATGCCACGGACCCCGACCCAAGAATTATTGTGTTTTATGGATGAATGTGAAGTCTCCAATACGCATTGGGCTGGCGTGGGGACTACAGACAATTCCCTCTGGCCTTATAGGGGAGGCCTATAACCATTAGTGGGACATGTACAACATGTAATTGAGTACACTGAAAATGTCGAAGTTTATTAACATTAAACTGAGTAGGGACGATTTTTACTGATAGGGAGGGCTTCATCAAAAGAATTGCCACGAAAGAAGATTTGCCACGTGACCCAGATTGTATAGTTACGCCACTGAGGGAAATCTTATAATAATATACATAAGTCATTACGGGTTTTATCTCCGATTTTCATGGCATTTTTTAATATTTTGAATGAATATAGCCTTTTTACTCAGAATCAAGGTAGTATTCTAACTGTGATTTTTTTTAAAAGGGTCAGTGGTTTTTGATACTATTGTAAATATTAATATACCTGTATAATATTCGTAAATCACTCAGGAATAATACCTTTAACTGGTGAGAAGAGAGAAGAATTTTTGTTGAGTGATTCCGAAAATTCCTTTCAACAAAACATTACTTTTTATATAAAAATCGTGAAGTTAATTAATCTGTACTGCCTATAGCCACAAAGAAAATGTAGGCGTTTCATTAATATTAAACCGATATCGTGATCTAATTAATTATTGATAAAATCTCTAAAGGCTCCATTGAATATTGAAATTAAGAATTTTAATGCTAAGATAATAACATTTGGACGACAATAAGTCCGCGACTTTATTGTTGAGGTATTTTAATAAAGCAATACAAAACCTGCTAAAAATACTTTAAAGTGAAACTTTTATTACATCGTCTCAAACTTTTTCGTCTGTGTGTCGCATGTCGCGTGACGGTCGGCCGCAGAGTAGGGATAAAGTGAAATGTGCTCAAAGTCAAGGCCAATTGGCATTCGATACTAGTGCCTTAAGGAGGGAGCTTATAGTTTATTGTTTATCAGAATGCCAAATCGTAAAATGACTGCTTCACGACTGATTTAAGCGCGACCGCCGCTGCGAAAACCGCTGTGTGAGTTCGAAAAGTGAGTTACAGAATCGCAAGGCTGTACTCCATTTATTATGATATATTTTACAACAACAACTAGAACGTAAGTACCGTAACTTTGTTTATCATGCTCTTAATGAGTCTAAGTTTTCATTTAGTTTAAGTTTTTACTTTTACTTTTTTATTTTGAGGTTGTTTGATTAATTTTTTGCCTTGCTAGCTTGCTTATGTTCTAATACAATTGATGTGTGTGAAAAATTTGATGTATTATTTTATGCGTACACATTGTTTTAGAACTTATAAATAAATTATTTGATGTGCTCTTTTGTCTCTGTCAAATTGTGTTTAATTGTGTTTAGTCTTGGACAAGAGAATACTTTTTTTCTTTGCATACTACTTATACTACTAATACTAATTATACTACTTATACTACTTATACTACTTATACTACTTATACTACTTATACTACTAATACTACTTATACTACTAGTACTAATTATACTACTAATACTTACTGTAAGTATCCCCTGATCAACGTGTGGAAGTGCCTGAAGGCTGCCGTCGCATGCTCATCAGAGACTGATGCGTCTACATTGGAGTTGTAATCGTTCACATAGCCCTCAGCGTCAGGGTGTATCAATCTGTTTCTCAACATATTGTTGTAGCCTATGAAGTAATGAGTTTTTGTATATATTAAACATATAGAAAAATTTACCTATTTCATAATATAATTTGTATGTATGTGATATGGTAGAATTAGATATATGAAGCAAGCAAGTATGTTAAACTTCATAAGTATGTTTGTTTACAAATTTCTCGAAAACTTATCTATAAAGAAGTCATCAGCATTTATGGCTGTCCCATGAATCTGTCTGAACAGTTCAAGTTTCATCGAAATCAGGTCAGTAGTTTTTGAGATATTCACGAATTTCTGGAGGATAAATATGTAATAAACTAGCGGATCCGACGGACGGACGACGGATTTGTCCTGTACACTTGAACACACAAAAAATGTCATCAAATCTGTCCAGCCGTTTAGGAGTTTAATAAGGAACACATGCACAGAAGATTTATATATATACCAGCTATTTATTTGCTGTATAGATAAATAACTTAGATACCGACGCCATCTGCCAGGTTGATTTGTGAATCTATATCATCCAGGGTGCCACCCAAACGCATACAAAAAAATTCCTTCAAATCGCTCCTGTCGTTTAAGAGGAGTTTAATGCCAATACACACATACAGTAGAATTATATATATAAAGATGTGTATATCCTTCTTTTCGCATTTTTTGACACCCCAAGTCGTTTAATAAAATATAATTAATAAATTTACTTTTTTTATTCCTTTTTGTATCTTTTGCCTCTCCAGTACCTTTCAACGGTACCTTGAATAGTTTTTTTTTAAAGAACGCTCTATCTTTAGTATGTATTGGGGACAAAAGTGTTCGATTAACTTACCAAGGAATATTGGAAGATATTCATAATAGTTAAGATGTTGGTATTGGGCAATATTTATCCTTCTTGCTTCTTGGAAGATCTTTTCATCACTCCAGCCTGGGTTGATTTCGGCCAATTCACCTGCTAAACGGTTGTGTTCCCGTAACATGAGAATGTGGAGGATGGCCAAATGCGGGCTTTGGTTCATGCGACTGTCACCTATAAAGATATTTTAGAACCTTAATTCGATACACAAAATGTAATAGATTTTTTTCTCTAATTTTTCCTGTATCCTAGATATACCTACATCTATAGATGTACTACCTGACCCGGCAAACGTTTGTTTTGTCATGTATATTATTTCTAGGAAACATTTTTTTAGTAAAATAAATAAATATATACATTATAAAATATAGGGATTGATCGTAGTCGAGTGAACATTAGGGGTGTATGTATTTTTGTATGCTGTATCATAAAAAAATAAAAACAACAAAAATTTCTAAGGAATAAAGTTTTTTTTGCGGTGGACACCCACTTACAATCACTTAGGGGTTTGAAACATAGATAGTAGCCGATTCTCAGACTTACTGAAGATGCATAAAAAATTTCATAAGAATCGGTCAAGCCGTTTCCCAGGACTATGGGAACGAACTTTGTGACACGAGAATTTTATATATATAGAGATTATATACCTAGAAAAAACAGGCATATCTCTATTTTGGTAAAAGTGAAGGTTGAATAGTACTTTCGTGCTACAAAGTGAACAAAAAAATACTTTAATTATATATTTTACTGGTGTGCGTGATATACATTTTAAGAGGTTAGAAAAATAAAATTACCACATGTGTATACATTACTAGTGGTACCTATATTACCATGCTGTCTCCTCTTAACTTACCGGTCATATAGCAAGGTTCATTATCAGACTCAGCTCCAGCACATGCCTCTGTAGGACTGGCTTCTTGAGGAGGCCATTCCTGGCCACCCCTAAAATCAGTCAACATTTTCCCCCCTTGGAAGGAACGAAGTTTCTGAATTTCACTTTCAGTGTTACCATACACAAGCGAAAGATCCAAGTAAGCGGTAACTACTGATACCTGAAAATTAATCATTAGATAAACAATAATTATTAAAATATATCACACCAAAATTATTATTTTTTTAACTTTCGTCTACATAATGTACATATTTAAAAATAAATGTCTATTTTCCCTTGCATTACGCGTGAACGGACGGAACAATCGCAAATTATTTGTATATTGTGTTTATGATTGACAGGAGAAGGTACTTAATATGAATGTTTAAATTAAGGAAGTTGAGCAGACATTAGAAAATTTGAGAGAATATTAATTTTCATAACTGTCAGTTGTTTGAAATAACTGTTAGTGATTGGCAGAATGTGCGCTACAAATATCGGTGACATAGATTGTATGGCATCACAATATAAAACACTATGTTTGTTATTTTTATTAATAACCAGCTGTTCCCGCGACCTTCGTTTTGCCTTATATGATTTTTTACTTAGCCTTTTTAGTAGCTACATCTTTCATCATCACTTTCCGGAATAAAAATGTAAAAAGTAAACTAAAAAGAATATTTTATGTTGTTTTATATTTTGCCAACTATGTATTATCTCAAAACCTTCCTCAGAGTTCAAGGAATACATTTTAAATAAATACTCGAACTGGTTTAAGCTACATATTTTATTTTTATTTATATAGATACTAATTCGATTTCATAATTATAGATAAGACAGGACAACGTCCGTCGGGAGACACGAGATAAATTATAATGTAACCGGTATTAAGAATTGTAGTGATCTATAGTTTAGAATAGTGTTGGCCGATGTGAGACTCTCAATCCATAGGCCGCGCGTTCGGATTATCGAATCACGCCTTTGATTTTTTTCTGTCAATGAGCGCAACACTCGGACTATAGAGTATTATATCGTAAGGAAACAGTCATGTCACTCACCTACTTACGTATTAAAGAAATCGAAAGAAACCAACGTTGTAAAGCCAAAAATTTTTGAAGTTATACGTCTTTAGGCGCGTTATGAAAAATTTATGAGAGTGAAATTTTACGATGCGCACGCACCGTGACACAAAATTCAGTATGGGCGCCGAAAAAAGAAATAGAATATGCGTGACGTTTGACCATAATGACATTTGTAGTACCTTTTAAACAAATAAAGCAGTTTTAATTATTTTTTCAAAGAAATTTAGCAATGCTTTTTCACCAAGACCTATTGTTACTTAGTTTAAAGGTTATGAAACATACCTAATTATTAAATTAAATTAATAATATAATAAAATAATAAATAATAATTGTTATTAATATTAATTAATAATTGAACAATATACTTAATATTAAATATTGTTAAATTACTAACGCTAAATATCTATTATTAGTTATTTAATATTTCAAAAAAAATAAAGAAAGCCAAAGAAGTATAACTTACGCGCGTACATAAGTACACGCACCATTTTTTTTTTTACTAACGTAAAGGAAAATAATGTTTAATTAATAATTTAGATATAAGAATGAATAAGAACTAGGTTGGATTTTATATTGACGATTTAAAAAAAAAGGAAGAAAGAAGCTATGGTTTAGTATAAGATACTATGTTAAAATGTAAGTAAGGGAATAATAATGTTCTGGAATATATTAAAATCAATTTTATACATACGGGAATAGCTGCCGAGTCTTCGGGTGTACACTTCCGATCTCTTGTAGATCCAGTTCTGACGAAGTTAAGGCATTGGGTTCCATAAGGAGCATGGAACGAGTCATTCGCTGGTACTTTAATTGGGGCACATATGGGGTTGGTGGTTGCATCAGGGCCAAATTGGCCATTGGAACAACATACTGCTGGCTTGTCATCTAAAGTTTTATTAAGGAAAAATGTATCTACTAGCTATGCCACACGGTTTTGCTTTATAATTCGGTTGTATTCTAGTCTGCCTTGGAAAATTTGCCATAATTTTTCAATTAGAAAAGGTACCTGACCCTCTCAACTTTATAGGTATAATATTGAAATTCATAGTCAAGATATCAATTATCATATAAATTATCATTATTATAATAATCGTTCGAAATTTTATCCTAAAATTATCCTTTTATGAATAGAAATTTTTCCATACATGAGATACCTAATCTAACCGCGAGATTCTTTTATAATTATTTAAAAAATAGGTTAGAAGGCTAATTAAAAAAAAATATTAAGAAGTAGGTATTGTTTTTTAAGAAAGTTCACACTTCAACTTTTTTTGGAATTTAACATTAGATATAATGTGCCTTTATAGTTTATTATTTATTTCTGATTTTGACATTGTGCATTTTTTTGTTAACTAAACTACGTATTTCTTATACTTTAGCTTCAGTATTTATTTATTTTCCTTAATAGGGTTGCGTGGAAGTGGCCGCTAGTTAGAGATAGGGCCGTCCGTTGTCTAATCATTTAAGGCAACTTAGTACAAACTTAAATAATAATAGCTAAAGCGTATACTTTGATGTGCTCACCAGCAGAAACCCCAGATGCGGTAAGTGACATATCGTGAGCGACAAATTGGCCCCACTGTTGAGCATTTAAATTCCATTTGGGATCCTCGACAAGCTTGTCCGGGAAAGCAGCTGTACTGATTTCACGAACGTTGGGTAAATCATCGCCATCGATAGAAACTGGCAATTTACTTATACCTGTGAAAAATTTCCTCTAATAATTTCATGTTAAGTAGCAAAAGAGGTTCGTGGGCCTAGAAACGGTCTCACTGTATAGATTTTTTGTATATAGGAGGAGGCAAACTGGCAGGAGGCTCATCTGATGTTAAGTGATACCGCCGCCCATGGACGTTAACATTGTCAGGAGGCTCGCAAGTGCGTTGCCGGCCTTTTAAGAAATGGTACCCTAAGTCGAATTGGTTAGTCGAAATACTTCAGTTGGTAGCTGATTCCACGCGGCAAAAATTGCCTTTATGTTATTTTTATTATAATGAAGGTTGGTAAATAGTACTTAATCATTTTTCATATAAATATATCATATCAGTCTGTTTGAAAAAAAAATGATTTCTTTTATATTCAAACGACATATCAGTAATAGAAAACAGCGTTCAAGGAGTTCCGTCCTTGTTTAAAGTCTTGGAGAATTTACTCCTTAAGAAACGATTTGAGTTATAACCGTACGGAAATTTTATGAGTAGTAAAATCAAGTGTAACACGAAAAGTTGAGGCGTTATGTAGAAAGAGACAAACATTTATATCTGTAGGATTGAACGTGTAAAAGAAGGAATGAGATGGAATACATTACACAGACTTTTCTATTTTTAATTTACGTTTTGACAGCCACGTTACAACATTGTCAGTGTTGACAGGTGTAAAAAATAAAAGTAGATTGTCTAGTGTGCCATAGAGTTTTGTCAATAGTAATGGTCAGTGAAATTAAAACTAAAAAAAGTGTGTATGTGTCAGCTACGACGCACGATTGGAGTTTACTCCTTACGAACGATAATTATGATATATATCGAATAGAAAAAAGGGTAAATGAACGCATCTGCTAAAATGATAAGAGAAACAAACATATATCTGTAATTATCGTTCGTAAGGAGTAAACTCCAATCGTGCGTCGTAGCTGACACACACACACTTTTTTTGTTTTAATATCAAAAAGAAGTTCTGAGTATAACAGCGATATAATAAACTATTGTAAACACCATATCCATTATTCATTTATCACATCGACGATAAGAATTTAGCTGAATTTCAATGTTAGTAATTGAATTGTATCGGTAACTGCGAATGAACCATTGCCGACTGTCAAAGAGACAATTTCGGTTGTTATGTAGCCCGATGATTTATTTCGCGTAATTGCATTTGTCTATCAAACGTTTTGAGAGGTATTTTATTGATACGAAGAAATGTCTTCTATCAAGTACATAATATTTTGTTGATATATCCGATAATATTATTTTCATGTGTAAAAAATATTTTATTTTTTTTGTGTTCATAACAGCAGTGTAGGCCTATTTGAGGATACGAATGAAACGATGTTATTTCGTTCATTCTTAAGCATATGCAGACTTACAAACTATAGTTTAACTATTCGTTCGCAATAACTAAAAAAATATTTTTTATATTGTTACTAAAATATGGACCAATGATATATATGTAAAAAACAAAAATAAATTTTAAATGTTTGGGCCCTGTGTACCTTATGATTACGCTGTAGGGCAGGTTAAGAATATTGTAAATACTTTAATGTTAATAATATAGTGAACCGAATAAAGTATGACAATATTATTATTTTCATACAATAACGATTCTTAATAATTTTGAACCAGCTCAAACATACCTAACTATCAAGTATCGAAGGATCAATTTATTAATTAAATAGTTTTACTTCATTTCTATATTTTTTAAAAATAATTTTATCAATTAGCACGATTTATTTTATTTTTATAAATTTATGTGACGATCGAACACAAATTGGTCACAAATTCTTCGTCCACCGAAACGTCAAAATTCATTATAAAACTATGTACACTAAAAACACTATATTATATGGGAATTGACAAAATAGATAAATTCTTAAGCCGAATTTACATTACGAAACTAGTGGCTCGGAATTAGTTTTATGACATAAATTTCATCAACAATTTCACGTGTAAATTTACAGTTTCATAATGCATGCATCGGTTTCGCGACACTGGATAAATTTCGTGCCATGCGCATATTTTTTGTAAAACTAATGTCACGCAACTACTTTCACGATGAAAACGCAACATAAACTAGTGTCGCGAAAGCATTTGCACAGGGCAGACGTGTGTGTTTGAGTGCATCGTGCAGCTAAATGACCGCCAAAATGGCAAACCAACGTTGGTCAGTTGATAAAAATATAAAATTCGAATTTTATACATTAACATCTGTACCACGACGTTCTGCATCGCAAAATGAAGCTTTGATGTTGACAGAGACATGTCGTTGGTGATACTGTTGATTTCACGACACTATTATTTTTTGTTATAGTAGTTTCACACGTGCTGCAACTATTTTCATGAAACTCATTCCAACATGCATAACACTAGTTTCGTAATGTAAATTCGGCTTTAATGATGTCAAACTTAACTGTACGGTATTAATTATACGATCATAGTGCTTGGAAGTTCCGCCAGCTAACCTGTGTATGAGTATCAGAAAAAGTAGGGTTTCTTCCAGATTCGTAGCGCTGCTTTTGCAATATTGGCATCATCGGATCTCTGATAGAAAGGCTTTAGGTTCCCGCGGTACAGAAGGTCAATCTCAAAATCAAGGTCAAGATCCCAACCGCTATTATATATATGATTGGACAATTCACACCAATTGACCTAGTCCCATGCTAAGCTGGTGAAGCTTGTGTTATGGGTACTAGGCAACGGATATACATACATATTATAGATAGATAGACATATAAATACATATTTAAACACCCAAGACCTAAGCACAACACCAAATGCTCATCACATCGATGTTTGTCTCAGCCGGGGATCGAACCCGGGACCCATGGATTCGCAGTCAGGGGTACTAACCACTAGACCAATGAGCCGTCGAGCTATTCACAGAGTACCAGCGCAGGGTGCGTTTAAGAATTAAATATAAAATAAGCAATTGGTGCTTACCATCAGCGTAGTTAATTCGCAGAAGTTTTGCGTAAGGCGTGTCAGGCATGCCCCAACCTGGATTATCTAAGTTATTGCAGCTTCCATCGTACGATCTGTACTTGGAGCTAAGGCATTCGGTGGGTGGTACTGCGCATGACTCTGATCTCACTTGCCTTACAGATCGTGTGCTGAAAATATGGTAAAGAAAATGATAACATATGAAATCTCTTTTTTGCCTGTCTATTTTGATGTAAGTAGGCGGGTCACTTTTAATCTAAATCTAACCGCCGCTCATGAACACCTGCAATTCTGGGGGTTTAGAGGTGTGCGGAATGTTATGGGAATGCTACACCCTTTTATTGAAAGTCCATAACTAACATAATATGTATATTTAGTTTTTAAGATACTATAACTACTAAAAAGAGTAATTCATTGCTTAATATTATTATTATAACAAAACAAAATAAACGTGTGGCACTCGGGGACTGCCGCGGTAAAGCTATTGCATACCATAGCATTTTATTGACTTATGCAATTATAACTATTTATTTATTTATTTATGCAGTATTTTTTTTCCTTTGTTTTTTTTTCTTTGATATTAATTCAAGTTACACTTTTTGAACCTGGTGACCGATAAGAAAACAAATTTATCATGCTCGTTCTGATTGTCTTGTAAATTGGTGTCGATCTTACTGGTGGCAATTGACGTAAATCTCCGATCAAAATAACATCTATACTTCCGAAATCTGTGTTTTTTCCTGGTCTAATAAAACGATCTAGAAAGAATTTAATTTCCGGAACCAACGATTACCTTATATAGACATATGATGCAACACTAACCAAAGCGCGCGGTTTGATTTGATTGAAAAAAAACTAGTTATTATGTTTAATTGTATATATGTATGTATTTTATTTTAAATACTTAAGTCTAGTTACCACGTAACACGATCTCGTCAGAGGGATGGGAATGCGCAGTATGCGTTCTGTCCCACTCTAACGCGTATTTGCCGCACCTATATTACGTCATCCTGTGTTAGGTTTTTTCGTTACGGAATTTTTGGATTCGGTCTCCACGCTCAAGGCCCGCGATAGAAGCTATGCAATAGCTTAAAACAGTAAACTAGACTATCGTAACTAAGTAGTCGCCATTATAGTCTAAGATCCGACCGCGTGATTTATACGTTCATATGTTTGATTAATAAAATATAATTTTTATCGATATTTATAACTAAACCAATGCAGATCCGCAAAGGTGGCCATCCAAATTTGGCCGCAATTAATTTTAATTAAAATGTAATTAATTATTTATTTTTGAACAATTACGTTCACTTGTAATTGTTAAAAAATATATTTTATTAGAAAGAAATATACCTGAGATACCGAGAAAGTTCAAGGTGCCATCCCTCACTTGGCCGCAACCTAATGTCAGCCAGGTGTAAACAGGTATAATTTCGTTAAATATATACGTTCATAATGTATTATCATGTTATACATACAAAATTGAAGATTAATTCTTTCCCTACATGATGAGATATAGGTGCCTATGCAAAAATGCCCGCAAATAGTGACTGCCAACGATTAAAGATAAATAAAAGCGAGAGAAACTTAAGATAAACACCCCATGTCGAATAAAGATAGAGCATCCCAGCTGCTTGTCGTTTTTATGCTACTGCGCATGCGTCCATAGGCAAGGTGCTCAACTAAATACCGTACTGAATATTGCAATCATATGTTTTTGACAGTCTTATGCGCCACGTTGTTTTTTTTCAAGTCCAAAATTATAAAACTTTGTTAATAATTAATAATAATTAATAATAATTCACTTTTTGTTGTCACTATCCCTATCAAATGAAAAAAAGGTTTGTGCATTTTTCTTTTAAAATATATAATTAACAAATAATTTTTTTAAACAAATAATAATTGTTAAATAAATGATTCCAACATTTTTTGTTTTCAAAAAATAAAACTGAAAAATTTATATTAATCAGATCCCTGATTAAAGAACCGAATTAAACGCAATGGAAACAGAATTCAACAGAATTAAAAAATCAATTCTGTTTAATTCTGTTACCATTGTTTTTAATTCAGTTCTTTAATCAAGGATTCAAGGAAAATAAACGAAACTTTATATTGATGAAAATAAATATAAAAAAAACATTTGTGTATAAAGATAAATTTTAATCTATATTAAAATTAACGTCTTACAGTTCAAAGTTATTGTTTGAGTTGGATATAATTAAAAACAAAATTAAAAGCACTGGTTTGGATAGTAATTTTTATGACATTTTTTATGAAGACCGAAAATAAACGAAACTTAATATTGTTAAAAATTGTAATAAAACAAAATTTATTTAAAAGATAAATTTTATATTTAAAATGACGTTTCACAGTTAAAAAATATTGTTTTAGTTGAATATAATTAAAAAAATATTGAAAACACTAGTTTGGTAGATTAATTATTATGACATATTATTTTTACTGCTCAATTTTTGGAGTATTTTAAACTCCAAGCAAATACGCGAGCTACTAGTTGAGCACCTTATCTATGGACGCATGCAGTAGCATAAAAACGACAAGCAGCTGGGATGCTCTATCTTTATTCGACATGGGGTGTTTATCTTAAGTTTCTCTCGCTTTTATTTATCTTTAATCGTTGGCAGTCACTTTTTGCGGGCATTTTTGCATAGGCACCTATATCTCATCATGTAGGGAAAGAATTAATCTTCAATTTGGTATGTATAACATGATAATATATTATGAACGTATATATTTAACGAAATTATACCTGTTTACACCTGGCTGACATTAGGTTGCGGCCAAGTGAGGGATGGCACCTTGAACTTTCTCGGTATCTCAGGTATATTTCTTTCTAATGAAATATATTTTTTAACAATTACAAGTGAACGTAATTGTTCAAAAATAAATAATTAATTACATTTTAATTAAAATTAATTGCGGCCAAATTTGGATGGCCACCTTTGCGGATCTGCATTGGTTTAGTTATAAATATCGATAAAAATTATATTTTATTAATCAAACATATGAACGTATAAATCACGCGGTCGGATCTCGTACTATTATTTGTAGTCATTTATTGACTTTAGTATCATTATATTTAATATTTGATTAGTTGTATCTGCTTAATAAAATAAAATAAACATAATTACCTGCTCAGACTTCCAAGCCCACTATATTTACATTTAATTTCTCTGAAAAGACAAGATATTTATTAACATTTTAAACGATTCACAGAATTGGAGCTACAATGAAAACGCGTAAGAAGTTATACTTCTTTGGCTTTCTTTATTTTTTTAAAATATTAAATATTTAATAATAAATATTTAACTTAAATAATTTAATAATATTTAATATTTAGTATATTTTTCAATTATTATTTAATATTAATAATAATAATTATTATTATTTATTATTTTATTATATTATTCGTTCAATTTAATAACTAGGTATGTTTCATAACCTTTTAACTAAGTAACATTAGGTCTTTGTGAAAAAGCATTGCTAAATTTCTTTGAAAAAATAATTAAAACTCCTTTATTTGTTTAAAAGGTACTACAAAGGTCATTATGGTCATTCAAAATTCTTGGCATTGCTGCTAACTTCACGCATATTCTATTTCTTTTTACTTGTAGATTGTCTTATTCCCATCTCGCTCGGCGCCCGGCTGATTTAAAAAGAATTCGTTAGTGGGCACCTTCATACTGATAATTTTGTGTAACGGTGCGCGCGCATCGTAAAATTTCACTCTCATCAATTTTTCATAACGCGCCTAAAGAAGTATAACTTCAATAACATTAAAAAGTTGAGTAACGTTGACACCGTTACAACTAATGACCTTATGACTCTTTTGACTAGTCGTTTATTTGTTCATTAAAACTAATTAAAGAAAACAATTAATGCAAATGTATATGGAGCACAGGAGCAGGCACTATATCATACAAATATATAAAGTAGGTATTTTTATATCCACATCCCTTATGTTTTTATTACATTCAACTTAATTTCCGAGAGTAGGTACATGTAGCATTAGTTATGACAATAACAAGAGAATCCACGTAATGGCGCCCTTTATTTGAATTAATAATAATTACTTTCTGTGGTGATAAAAAGGTAATTTGTTAATTATAAACTAGTCCAAGTGTTTCTGATGTCGGTTAATAAAATAACGTTATAAATTGCAATATATCGAATTGCTTAAATATAAAAATACTTTTATCTTACCCTAGTCCAATGACAGGCAATTCTTTAGAAGGATCACTGTACTCCGCGTATGTCAATACATAATCCACTCCCACACACGCACAGATAACAATAAAAGCTAGCACCTTATTCATCTCTGAAAATAAAATGTTTCTTGTATTACCAGTGAACTGTAACAGATGTTTATTAAAAATCTGTGCTAGTCACGTTTATTATGCAAAAATTAATATTTGTACATAACGAATGAATAATAATTATATACTTACTTATTATTCAATATATACAAAGATCATTCATTCATCATCATTCGTACTGTTTTTTGATGACTGGTTACTATGGAGGAGGAGTAGGAAAAATACTAGTTATTTTTGTAAAATTAGGAATTGATCCAACTCGCAGTAATAGTCTTAGATGTGTTATTATGCATTTATGAACGTTAAAAATTAAATAACTTAATTTAACAAAGGCGCCGAAGGATCAGAATTATACTGGTACTTAGTAAGAATGTAAAAAACAATACTAGAAAACTTCAATGTCATTTATAAGGGGTAAATCAGTTTTTTTAAATAAATATATTTTGAACGTAATTTAGGAAGTATTAAAATATATCAAATCTTGCTTTAAAATTTAGATTTGGAAGTTATAATACTTATTCTGCCTTTGATAAAGTATATATATAAGTTTATATCAGCAGAACTGAATTTAAACACCTTTTTACTCATATTCATACCTCTCTGTTGGATGGTTCTAATCTTTTAAGAAGACTGAGCTCTGGTGGTGAGGGTCTATTTAAAAAAAAAACAATAATTTATGTTTATAAAGAGCCAAAGATGTTATACACTATCTGCGTCTAGAATAGAAGTACTAAAAACAAAAAACAGAAACTATCTTTTTATATAAAATTCAAGTTTCAAAAGTTTAGAATATAAAGAATACCTGTGTATTCTTTATATTCTAAACTAAAACTTTTTCTTTACATGTGACAAGTGTTACCTGCCTTTATTACATTAATATTTACATATTCAAACTCCAATACTCTTCTAAAATATTTAAGACTTGAATGAAAAATTTGTCAATGCAAATACGTGCAATACTTGCACGAAAGCGCCATTAAATGGTATACGCACGTACAAGCCTGTGTTTAGACAAGTCAAAACTTGAAAGCAATAATCTCCTTAAAATAGTTGCATTGGTGTAAACAAAGGCATGTGCAATTATTTCCTTGTCAATACTTGAATACAATAATAGCATTCAAGTTTTCAAGTGTAAACAGTTGCATACAATTCTTGAACGGCAATTATTGCGCTTCATTTATTGCATTCAATTATTGCTCTGGTATGTACAAGAAAAATGGCATCATGTAAATGGGCCTTAAGTCTTACTATCAAATAGGAACTGCGCTGTCATTTAAAAAAGATCAGTTGAAACTAAAGCAATTAAAACAGTAAAATTTACTTGCACAAGATTTTTGAAATTAAATTTTCTTTCATAATTAAGAGCTAAAAACTCAATCTAGCATATAATAATATATGTCTCTTATCAAATAAATGCCTCGTAATGGTGATGTAACTAATTGATATTTTATTGTACATAAATTACACATTTCTTATAAATACTATCAATCTTGAAATTAAGCCGCTATCAAACATTTATCAAAAGATAAGAAGATTATATGCATGTAATCATTAGCTGCTTATAATAGTATTTTCCCCAGTTGGACCTGCTTTATAAAACGTCTTTATATTTTGGTCTTGCCTTTCATGTGTTACAATTTTCCCTATACCATATTGCTTAGGGTTACAAAACTTCATACCGATTAAAATAAGTATGTCTCAATATTTACAAAACGATATTATGACAATGCCTAGTTTATATATATTACTTTACGATATATATATATATGATATGTTATTATCATAGTTTCCTTTCCTTCCTTTCCTTGTAATCCTAGAGCTACTAGAACTTACTAGATAGTACATACGGCTTGCTTATCTGCGACTTTTAATGGTCGAGTGAATAGCTATCTCGCTCTTAAATTAGTAATATTGATGAGTATATTGACATATTTTACAAAAATCTTCATAATTAGGTACCGTAACTTTGTGTATCACGCTCTTAATGAGATTTAAGTTATTTTTAGTTTAAGTTATTTTTATTTTTTCTTTTGTGTTTCCTTGTGTTATATTATATTCCTCGCTAGTTTGAAATTTTTGTTCTAATATAATCGATGTGTATGTTTAAAATTTTTGACGCCATATTTTCTTGCATATTTTAAGGAATTCATGTTGTTTTAGGACTTATAAATAAATATATATGTATATAGTAGATAAATAATTAACGTTCTTAATAGAAAGTTTTGAATTATTGATATAAAATATATTTTTTTAAGTAGATTTAATTGTGCTTTTAAAACGCTTTTCTTAATAGAAACATTTTTTTTAAATAAAAAAACCGCCAAAACCTAACACCCGGCTCCTATTTTAAATAGAGCGCTGCCACAGATAAAGCAACATATTTTGACAAATGCCACAGTGATGGCGCCAGTAAAATATTTTTTTGTATCATCAGTAAGATAAAGAAATATAGGTAACATTTTTATATAATTATCAACTATATATTTTTTAAAGTTATACTTCTTCAGGCGCGTTATGAAAAATTGATGGGAGTGAAATTTTACGATACGCGCGACCGTGACACAAAATTAACAGAATGAAGTTGCCCACGGAAGATGCTACGGCATTGGACATAATTTAAAAAACAAAATTCGAATAATAATAGAATTTATGTTACACTTCATGTAAGAGAATAATAATAAATATTTATTTAATTTTTCAAATGTAAACTGAACTTTATTGACTATAATGACACCTTTTCCAGCCTTTGATTATTTAATTGTAATTAATTATTTGCATGCAATCAAAAACTATTTTTAATAATGCCAAAGAAGTATAACTTTTACGCGCGTACATAAGTACACGCACCCTTTTTTATTTTAAATACTTATATCTGTTTATTTTTATATAAAATTGATTTGTGATTCATAAACTACGATAAAAATAAATTGTAATTGGTTAAGAATCATAATTTAATAAATAAACGTTTCACTGAATTAGTGGTGGCATTTTTATTGCCATACGGTCGCCTTCTTGTCTATGATTTTATTGGGTTTTGATTGCATTACTGTACAACATTTCTGTGTATTCACACACAGGCACATACTAATCTAAGCTTAAAAACAAGCTAAGCTTAATAAGCAATTAAGTTACTAAAAAAAAATTCTATATAGTTTACTCTTAAATCAGAACCTTGATTATAATTAAAGTAAAACCTAAATGGAATTTATTTACATTAAAAAGAAAAATAAATAAAGTAACTTTCTTTGATGTTACAAAATGGAGTCCTGCTTATTAAGTATTAAATATTTTGTACATGCTTTATCTAAAGATTCACTTATATTTCTTTTTATGATTCTCATTCATTCTTTTAATAGTGAATAGAATAATGGTTGCCTGAAAAGCGCTTCTCGACTAGGCCGTAAGTTACCCGTATGAGATTATATAATGTTTGCCTTATATATATATATGCCTTGTAACCTTATATTGTCCCCATAACATCCGAATATTTTGTAATTTTAGATTAATTTATTTTTACAATATAATTGTGCACATGGGTTTGCTCTTTTGGCTGTACGGTATGAAAATATGACGAATTGTGGCTACAAAAAACTACAGCGAAAACAAAGAAGTGGTTTTTTAAAGAAGAAACCCGAAAGGGACATACCAATAAAATTAATGGATTTTGGAGCAAACCGGTAACGACACCGTATTTTTTTTATATACGTCTACACATTATTTCAAATATAAATGTTTCTATGTTAGAATTTATATAACTCACCGCTATAAAACTACATAGGCCTATGAACTTTGCAGTCTGTCGTCTGAGTTTGACACCTGCTATGTCAGTACAACATTAATTAAAATTTCCTATAATTACTTATGCGATATAGTTATCTATGATTGATAATTATTATCTTAGGCCAATAACATAATAAAGATCGTTCACATATGTCCCAAATTTGGTGATTAAAAAACATGATAAACAAGACTAGACCTCAAACATAGATAGTGAATTTTGACTTTTTTAATTTAAAATTAAATTTTTCCTTATGTTTGGTAATTTGGTATGATATTTATTTTCATACTATGATGTGACCAGTGAAAATTATAATCATTGTCTCTGATGGGTCCCCAGTATCACGGTAGCAAGCGCAAGAGCTTTTAGTGCTAAGTTTCTTAGAAATTGCGTAGAATGGAAGTTGTAGATTGTCCAATGTCTTACATGGCGGTTTTAGGGCGACTATTTGGTCCACGTGCAAGTGGAATTACGAAATAACGATACGTAACCATAATGACAAATGGAATTACGAAATTTCTATATGGACAACAAATACAACTACAAACATAACAAGTACCATAATATATATATGTCGCAGCCAACTAGCTTAGTTAGTCGATCAATCAACGGCCTAGCCTCTTTACTAAACAGCGCGGTTTAACAAGCGGCCTGAGTGATTTTCAGCCGTAGAATTTGTTACAACACTTCATAAACTGGCTAGCTTACGCCATAAAACGGATGACATAAAAAAATCTTTACTTAGTATAATTAAAATGTAACACATTTCTATCTGAAAATCATGAGCGACACCAAATTGACATTTTGGAGAGTTTCGGCGCTAGGCTGAAAGTAGAAGTGAATAAAAAGGCTAGGCAAGTTTAAAGCGTCACGCGATTAAAGAGTGGCGGCGAGTTTCTTGCCCATTCTACGCCCGCTCTACGCCCTTGGTTAGCGAACTGGTAGGAAATGTAAATATATAATCAATTTAACATCTTTTCTGTTGACGTTTATGGGTGTACTTGCTTACCTATATGAATAAAGTTATTTTGAGTTTGAGTCACAATCCAAGTTCTTTCATATTTGCCTAGTTGTATCAAATTACTGAATATCATTCAGGCCGCTTGTTAAACGGCGCTCTTTAGTAAAGCGGCATTGCTGTTAAACGGCTAATTAAGCTAGTTGGCTGCGACATATAAATAGAGTTGTCTCCTTGCATGCATTCAGAAGGAATACGCGAAATCTGGTCAAGTTACACCCGAATCGTCATATTATACATTTTAATGTATTTTATAAAAGTCTCAGGTTTTAACCAATGCAAGTTAGCGTCCCTTAAGATAAAAGGGGATCAATCCTTAAGAGGCTGACAACGCACTTGCGAGCTTTCGGGCATTGGCTACCGGATGCTATAAATAATTAGTCTTTATGAACACAGGCTTACAAGGTAGTAATTATCATAATTATCTTGAAAAAAACTAATCCTTGACCCTTTAAAGAATCTTATCTGTTAGTGATAACACTTCATTATCGTAGGAAACAAACAACCGCCTAACAACGGAATGAACTAGAAGGTAAAATAGTAATCTCTTATTTGATGTATCTATGACGACTTTACAACCATTTTTTTATTTACGCTCATATATTCAAATTGTTATAATAAAATAATATTAATTAACGTAGGTACGTAGCTGAAGTAAGATTAAATCTTTTCTGTGATTACCGTCGGTCCAGGATTCGGATCCCTCGGAGACGTTAGAAGATACAATTCTTGTCATCCTCAATTGGTAAACTTGTAATTATTCTGAAAAACCTTTAAGTATCACAACCTACACAGCTCCTAACTCCTGATAAAAGTTTTTTGGTCCAAGAACAATCGAATCTGTCGAAACAATAACAATTGTTTTGGTTTAGTAGGAACAGAGAATAGCAGAGAACGCTACTCTATGCTCTGAACTATGCTTGTCTTTAATATAATGTAGGGGGCCTCATAGCCTAGCGGTCTTATTAAGTGGCAGCTAGGTGAGGGGTACCGGGTTCGATTCCCGGTTCGAGGGCAAGTTTTAATTTAATTTAAATTTGTTCTCGGCCTTTGGGAGGGTTGTGCGGTACCGGGCGAGCGCCTAAACCGTACATGGAGGACATGGTCGAATTTCTAAGGCAAAAAGCACGAATTATAAAAATCTCATACTTGACGCTGGCTAATGCACAAACCGTGCCAGAAAAAAAAAAAGTATAATGTAAGAGACGCTTTCATGATTCTTGTGTTTCCTAGGGTTTTGTGATAACGTGTAACAATTGTCTACCAACGATATTTCAGGCAAAACGGCAATACGTAATTAGCTAAAAATCCGGAAATCTAACCTCTTTATGGATTAAATATCCAAATATTGTTTAATTATACCTCTTTCGTACGTATTAAATATCCAATCCAAATTTTGAATTTGTATCTAATTTTAGAACAAAGAAAACTGGTATCAACCAAGGATTTTATTCTAATTTGATTTATTTATTTATTAACACTTCGTTGCATATACATTAATATAGTACAATTGACATAATTAAATAAAAAGGAGAGCAACTGGCGGCCTTATCGCTTCCGAGCGATCTCATTAAAAGATTTACTTGTTATTTTCACCTGCATTTGTTCGATAGATTAATATTTAATATTCGATAGATAATAAACAAAATTTGAGGTATAAATCTTTAATAACGAAAATTTTCTGTCAATAACACTCGCATATTAATATCATAATTTAACACTTGTGCGATAAAGAAAACCTTGAGAAAACCGTCATGCTACTTGCCTATTAGAAAAAATAAATGAACGAAACAGATACAAAGTTCTAAAGACCTAAAGGTCAAAGAAAAGACGTAAAGACCAAGGGCTGTAGCGCCACTGTTTTGTTTTATTACAATTGAAACTTAGTCATGTCTCATAATAAACATATTTATTAATAAAAAGAAAATTAATCTCTAAGGCTGTGTACAGTTCTGGGGTCACCGGTACTATCTATAGGTCGGTTATCGAAAGCTGGCTCGTTCACAGTACTCACACTAATGCAATTTCACTATACAGTATGTTTAAAAATATGACTTTTTTGCCAAGCTATATATTTTAGTCTACTCTGGTTTTAGTAAGGTTGGGTGGGTTGTAAATAAATTTTCGACATAAGCTCCATCTAGCTCAACACACTTAACTTTTACTTCACTCACAATTCTTTCAACACTCCTCTTAGAAAACCCCAGTCGCATCTGATGTCAAATTAAATATAACATTTTTTCATTAAACTGTTTTTAGTAAGATACTTAAAATAATTAAAAACATTGTGCACCATTTCACGAGATTGCCCTGGTAATGTTTGAAAAAAGATCAACATGTACAGTAAAGATCAACATAAACAGTAGTAAAAGCAAAACAATAACTGTCTCTTTTATGCTCATAAGCTTGACCGAGCGTGAGAGAGACGGACAGTCTTTTCATGATGAATTGTATTCAGTTTGACATCACGCCTCGCGCTTTTTCACCGACACTACACAAGCACAAAGTGTAAATGTGTTGAAGCCGCCAGCTTTAGATAACATACCAATAACAGGTGCCAACTTAAATCTTTAATTCATTTTTTTTTTGTTGTTGCTTTGTTGCTGGGGATGAAAATTACCAAACATTAGTTACCAGTCGATATTCAAGCGCACTATAGGTTTCATAGTAGCTCGGTTAAACACACAAAGGACAATACTCGAAATTTGACGCAAACAATACCGATGTCAAAATTATATGTTCCTGACATACGGGTGTCATACTTGGCAAAGTACACTGTCATAGTGATTTGCGTAATAAGAAAATAGTTTTCATGAATTTTCTTTTTCCTCACACAAAGCATGTAATAGGATCAAAGCGGCCTTGTATGTAAATGTATGAAAAACAGTATTTCAGTTGTGTTCGAGTGTGCAAAATAAATTACAGCGCGAACTCGATACGATACGAATAATGTATCATTTATCAAAATAATATATAGGAACGGGTCGTCTATAGTACGAGTCTATATTGTGTTTTGGCATGTGGTGTACCTACATAAATCTTTATATCATACTTTTTAGAATTGATATAGATTATTACACAAACGTGCTTTCTATCGTTTTGTATTATTGTTTGTTTTGTTATTATTATTATTATTTTTTAATTATGGCTCTGGCACGATTTGTGCATTAGCCAGCGTCAAGTAGGGTAGACCGAGGCGAATCGGATCACAGGGCGAATCGGATCAAAATAAGAAATGTGTTGATAATTCAAATATCACATTCACATAGAACGCTCTCAACCGGCGTTTTGTGTCTCTCCATTTACTGAGCACCTCCCGACATAAGCAGAATTTCGATCGCGCTTGTGGATCAGTGGCAATGCTGCTCGTCAGCTACTCGGTTTTTTGTGTATGTCGCAATTTGGCGCTCATCTAAGGTTACGTACTTACGATTTCTTTGTGTCATATGACGGATTTGTCTTAAAATTTAACTAAATTGGTTTATATTGTTAAGCAAGGTGTTAATATTGAAGAACCAATTCGCTTTTAAGTATAATCTTAGAGGTTAACGTCTAAAATATTTATTTCAAAAGTCTTAATTATGGGGCTAATCGGATCATATCCTTAGGGGCGAATTGGATGATACTTTTAAACTGATTTATTACATGTTTGAGGTTATTGATTCATATTTATTTCATGACCACCGGATAATGGTGTCAAGAAAAAATGAAAGAGGATGTAAATTAAGTCCAGAACAAAGAGTTGACCTTGCGTAAAGCTGCTAAGAGTTTTTCACTACCGTTCACGAGCTAACAGAAAAAAAGGACCATAATATATATGTGAATTATGTGCCAATAATTAAAATTGATCTTATTATTATATATTTTTACTGATTCCAAAGTTATTTAACACTATACCTTAAAATTTTGTTATATTTTGTGCACGATCCGATTCACCCCGAATGTTGGGGCGAATCGGATATTTTCCTTTTTTTAGTTTTTAATAGCTAATTAAGAGAATATATGTATGATTTAAGTTTTCAAATATTTATTTCATAGGTAATTGTTACTTCTTACGATTTTATCAATAAAAATAGCATTATATAGCACTTTAGTATGATTTACTCAACCTCAAAGAAAAAGTGATCCGATTCGCCTCGGTCTACTATATAGGATTTTTATAATTCGTTCTTTTTGCCTTAGAAATTCGACCGTGTCCTCCATGTACGGTTTAGGCACCCTCGCCCGGTACCGCACAATCCTCCCAAAGGCCGAGAACAAATTTAAATTAAATTAAAACTTGCCCTCGAACCGGGAATCGAACCCGGTACCCCTCACCTAGCTGCCACTTAATAAGACCGCTAGGCTATGAGGCTCCCTTTGTTATTAATTATTAATTACTTAAAGATGTCCTGTGGAACATGGTGCAATAGTTGCAGCTCCTTACAAACATTTTGTAAAACAAAAAACTTTGCGATCAAAAAGAGTAGCGGAGAGTTTATTGCCAGTTCTTTTCGTCCGTTCTACGCTCCCTGAGAACTGGCATTAAATGTAAAAGTAGAAGCATTTAATGTGTATTTATTTATTGATGTTCAGAAGTGTACATTGTGTTAGCAAAATGAATAAATGATTTTGATTTTGAATTTTTACATAGTCTGTACTTATTTTTAAATACTAACCACACATATGTATTATAGTGAAAGTAACAATGATTCTATGTTTGATTACAAATAGGCCGAAACGCGCTCGGCAAGTCTCAATATGCAAACGCTGTTATTATTGCTACTGTATATGTTACTATGTAAACAATAGTACACATCTGCTTGTTAGTTTTTTACTTTCTGGATTTATTTCCACGTGACGTATTGTATTATATTAAGGATACATCAACATATTATATATGTTATAAACAATTTTAACTACCAATTCACGAAATAGTTGTAGTCTTCGCTAAGAAATAGTCAAGATTTACATACAATTTAGTTCTTGAAATATTAGTTGTTGCAGCGGTAGTTTTCTGTCGTCTATGGCGTCGTAATAAATTCAATTCTTTTGACAAAGTGCCAAAACAAATGGCAAGGGTCCAATTATTGAATGCAGTATTCTTTAGTTGACCCATTTCATGCTTTGAAAAAAAAGAAACTTATGATATGGTCTTTTATTGACATAACTTTTACACATTTAAAGGTGGGAATTGACCAACGTGACCAACGTTACATGTAATGTAACATGTAATGTAATGTTACACAGCGAGCATTCGTGCAGTCAGTACGTCGTGTTACGGGGAAACCAGCGAGCAACGAGCCGCTCGTTGCTCGCTATGAGTGCTCCACCCGGCTGTCGGTTTTTTCACACGTCGCGAGTGATCATGATTATGATTTTCTATAAATTGTGTCTTTTTTAAGTACTTTTGGTCCAATTAAATTCAACAGTTCTTCAAAATCGAGACCTGCGTACAAAGTTTTTATACTGTCCAGTAATCATTTGGTTTTTAATATTGCAATCAATAACAAACCACCTCATACGCCTGTGTATTTAAATAAGTTTTATGTCCAGTAACATTTCTTCTTAATTTGAATGAAACAATAATTAAATAGAATGAAAGATATCAACATTATCACTATCACATCTCGTCAACACTGGCGGCGAAAGTGGAGAGTTAGAACACAGCGTAACATGCTCGATGCGTAACACGCTCGATGCGAATGGTGCATTACACCTCGTAACTTTGCTCAGTTCCCACCTTAAAGAAAACACCTTTTTACCGGATTGAAGTTATGTCACCGTGACCACACACGCTGTAAAGCACGCGAAATTGTAAATTTATAATAATATATATCTTCGATCCGGTATAAAGTGTTTTCTTTAGAAACATATAAGGTGTTCTTTTAATATATTCCATTTCTCAAAAGGCTGGCATGTAGGTTTGTGATAAATGCCCGTTGGCCTGTCCAAGTAAAAATGGGGAAAATAATGACTTTGCAGTAATCATCCAGTCGGTAGCTCATGTCTGATCGTCGTGGTTAGCAAGGAAACATTTGGAGAATGTGTTTCCACCGGTTTTAGTCCAGCGCTTCTCTTAATACAGTCTGTAAAACAAAAAACTTGGCGATTAAAAAGAGTGGCGGAGAGTTTATTGCCAGTTCTTCTCTTCCGTTCTACGCCGTTGATTTGAGAACTGGCAGTAAATGTAAAATTAGAAGCGTTTCATATATATTTATTTTTTGACGTTCATAAGTGTACATTTTGTTATCTATATGAATAAACGATAAACAAAAAACTTGGCGTTCAAGAGTGGGGGAGAGTTTATTGCCAGTTCTTCACTTCCGTTCAACCCTTGATTTGAGATCCGGCTGATGTAAAATTAGAAGCGTTTCATATATATTTATTTTTTGACCTTCATCAGGACGTTCATCTGTACGAACATTTTGTTACCTATATAAATAAATGGTTTTTTAATGTTGACTTGATCGGTCCATCTAGTTTTTGATCCGTGAACGGCTACGTGATCTTTCGCCTTCTGTATTACCGGCCACGATAGTTTCACCAAGTCCTCATCGCCTCTGCCCATTGTATGGCTGAAATAAGATACGATTGGCTGTAGGCATATAGTAGACAGGTGAGTCCGTATGTGGAGTTGGGTTAGGATTGATGTGTTGGTGCGAAGTCCACGGTATTCTTAACATTCGCCTCCAGCACCACATCTCAAGGGCATCCATTGCCTTTCTCGAGGCAAGATAGATTAAGAATTGGTTAATATTAGTTAGTAATTCGATAGCCTAGCGATCGTTCGGCAACACATCGGGGCAACATCAGCCATATTGTGCTATACAAAACATGTTTGGCCATATGGCCGGGACATTACTGCAATATTGAATATTGTGACTGCATTTGTTTGCAATGTTGCTGGGCCACAGTGTTGCAGCCATCAATTACAGCAAAACATGGCCCGTTTAGAAGCGCCGTTACTGAAAGAAATACAAGAACGTATGAAAAAGAAACAGGTTACAAAAGACTTAAGGAATATTATTTCATTCCTTAGTTCCCTTCAGTTCCCATTTTTCCCATTCCATGTTGACGTCTGGCGTTCCACGCAGAGCCAGATCATGATGATGAAAATGCACACTAGGTGGCGAAGACTAAAACTATTTTATATAGTTCAATGTAATATGGTCTTTGCCTAAATAATTTTCATAATTCAAAGTGGATTTTATTAATAAACATATTTTGTATAAGGAATAATACCGTCAACAACAATTCCAGTAATCTTAAATGGAACGTATAAAATGAAAGGCGTCTCGCAAATTCAGCAAATTGCCCTTAACTCTGCTTTAGCCCGAAAGCAGATACGTAATCAATTTTCAGATTAAGGAAGGCTTTCGTAAGTATTTGTGTTTATTTACATGCCCGACAGTGGGTTTTCGAGTTTTTGTTATCTTCTATGTACATTGATACCAATTCATAAAGGGCTGGCAACTAACACGCAACTCTGAGATAGGCGACTTTTCCTTTGTTCTAAATAATATTATGTCAGTTAATATGTCAGAGATTATGTTATAAAAGAATACGATGTCATTTATTTTATTTGAATCGCAACACCACGCAATATCATAGAGATATTACAGGTTTTAAAATTTCAAAGTGTCAACGTCAATTGGTCAGTAGTGCGTGGATTTGATCGTTGAGTACTTGAGTAAAGTTGCTCTGTGATCGGCACCTGCGCCGGACGTACGCACTACTTTTGTTTAAATATTATTAAGTAATAATGTCGGACGACGGTAGTGACACCAATTTTGCACTTATTAATGACGTTGAATCTGCGACAATTATAAACAACTTTTTTCGTAACGCAGAGATATATAGAATATATATAAACAATACTCTACAAGCTTCCTCCTTATAAGAATGCCAAATCGTAAAATGACTGCTTCACGACTGATTTGAGCGCGACCGCCGCTGCGAAAACCGCTGTGAGAGTTCGAAAAGTAAGTAACAGAATCGCAAGGAAGTGGTGGCCACGTCTGACAAAGTTAACATTACCAAAGTTTAAAATATTCAAAGGCTAATTGAAAATCAGGTAAAGAATTTTGTAGTTACATACTGCGTTCAACTCATACCACATGCGTTCTTAACAGATACTTAAGAGACCGTGTCATTTAAGACATTTAATTTAGGCTTAAAGTATTATAAAAGCAGTCTTGGCATAGTTGCTTCAGCGTGCGACTCTCATCCCTCGTCGTAGGTTCGATCCCCGGCTGTACACCAATGGAATCTCTTTCTTTGTGCGCATTTAACATTCGCTCAACGGTGAAGGAAATCTTCGATAGGATACCGTCTTGCCTTAGACCCATAAAGTCGCCTATTAGAGAGTAACAAATGATCATGAAACAGATACAGAAATCAGACGGCCAGACCTAAAACGGTTGTAGCGCCATTGATTTTTTTAAAGTATTATAAAATTCTCTTTTTCTAATTTAATGAAAAGAAAAGTCGAACTAAGCTTATATCAAGAATACTAAGTAGCTTGTTGAGGGAAAAAACAAATTCAATTTCACTCGTTACGTTAGTCCCAAGCTAATTTCTAGGTAACATATAATTTCCAACTGTAAAATGTACCTGCGAGTACAAAATTTCACATTTAATTTATTTGGGAGCTTGGAGAAATCAAAAATTATAACAATTCAAGAGATTGATGACTGGATCGCGGTAATTGCCGTTTTCGTTATGAATTTTATGAAAGGAATTTATAGTATTAAATTTTTCAAATCATAATTGTTATTATTATTTATTGTGTCAAGCATATTTTACTAGAACATATAATACGCATTAAACGCAGGCTGCAATTTCCCCGTACTGGACTATCTAAAGTTAGTAATTCTTTTTTGGGGAAAGTGATACTTTTCGTTAATAAAATCCCAGAGGCTCTTTTATGTCTGCCTTTTAATAAATTTAAGAAATGTGTTAAAGAAAAGCTGTGTAAAAAGTCTTACTATAAAGTTAACGATTATCTAGTTGATAAAAGGGCCTGGGACTAGTGCTAAACAGGCTACTTCTAATTAATTTGCAATTTTTTTTTAAAATTTGAGGGTTGTTTGCCATAGTAATTTTGTATGATGATCTGCTATTTTAAAAGAGTACCGAGACTTTTAAACGCCGGCTTTTTCTCTGTCTTCTTTGCCGATGAGTAGGGAATAAGTGATACCTATATGTTATATGCCATAATAACCAATTTTTTTTACATAGTTATTGTTAAAGTATTTTAAAGGAAACCGCCATGAGCTTCACACATTTGGCATCTCGCAATTCCTGGGCTAGATTCCTGGTAAGGTAAGGCACCTACTTCCTTAAAAGAAGATCGAGATCGAACATCCAGATTTAAGAATTTTACTGCGGCAGAGACAAATTCGTATGATAACTCGTTCGTATATTGATCAGATATAAAAAAGAGAAGAAAAAGTTCACTCTGCAGGCTTGTTGAAGCTGCCGCAGCTAAATGTGTGTGTAATTTTTTCAGAAATGATGAGGTTATTTTCTAGTGACGCGACTGGTACCGACATAGTTCGCTTGTTCTAAAAATGGCAGTGTGCTATCATGACACAATCTGTAACGTATTGGTAAATATAAATTGCAACGTATTTGTATTTAACTTATAAATAGAGAAATTTATTAATGTTAGAAGAATCCGAAGTTTATAATATATAATATAAAATAATATTTACAATTTTTTATATCATACTAGCAGACCGGCCAAGCGTTGCTGTGGCTAAGGTTTTAGTTATATTACATAGTAGTAACCTATTCAAGGAAAACGGTAGGAGAACACCAGTCATGGGGACCACCATACTTTTTTGGTGGTAATGCCATTAAATTGTAGCTTAGTTGAAACGTACCTATCTCTCAAGTTGGATGGAACTGCACACGGTGTGCAAATTTGATTGAAATCGGTTCGGTAGTTTAGGAGTCCATAGCGGACAAACAACGTGACACGTAATTTATATATATTAAGATTAGGGCATCGATGGCGTAGTGGCTTTAGTGTGCGACTCCCCTCTGACTAAGGATCCCCGGCTATGCACCAATTGACTTTCTTTCTATGTGCGGATTGAACATTTGCTCGAACGCTGAAGGAAAACATCGTGAGGAAACCGAGTTTGCCCTAGACCCAAGTCACGCACATAAGGCTGAACACCTACTTGCCTATTAGATTCACAAATGATCACGAAACAGATGCAGAAATCGGTTGTTCTGCCACTGATTTATTTTTTATTTATTTACAATTTATAAATTTAAAATATAGCTAAAACGTTTACACCTCACATACGAAGAATTACTACTAAAACATGATGTACTACCAAGACAATTTACTAATAATTTATTGGTTGAGGTGTGTGGGAATTTGTAATGTGTAAGTGTGTGACTGTGTGTTTTAATGAATGGATAATAACCTAACATAACCAATAGATCCGTTTCGTTACATTGCAACCTTCTGCAAAACTTCACTTATGTGTGCTTCACTAAGCATCTTAGTCTCGACTGATTTTTAAATTATAAACAATTTACAATTTATTTATATTGATTCACAAAAAATAGTCATTAAAATCACTCCAATAAAGTCTTCGATGAAAAGCACTCTTAAATCTTTAAATGAAAAGTCGTCACGTTTGGCACGCGCAGAGCTTATATTGCAAAAGTTTGAAAGCTGATATTATCTTCACTACAGTAACCTAGTATTCAATTTCTCTCATTTAAAAAGGTCTCGATGGATTTTTTACTTTTAATTATTGATCGTATGGTTCATTATGATTAAGAAAAAGTGTTAAAAAATTTGTCGTTAACTCATATATTGAAAACTAGCTGATCCGGCAAACGCCGTTTTGCCATGTCATTATATCATTTATGGTTATTGTGCCTCACTTGACATAGATAGGTATAGTGTGTCGCGGACTTTTTTGTAGATATTTATAAGATCTACAATTACTTAGAACATTTTATGGTTCTATCTTTAATAGTTTAGGCAGGGTACGCAAAATAAGTAACTTTTTTGGTTGATTTTTTACACCTTGTGTCCGAAAAACCCTAATATCTTACGGAACCCTATTTTTGTTTAAAATTAAATATAGCCTATATTACTCCTGGATAATGTAGCTTTCGAATGGTGACAGAATTTTTAAATCGGTCCAGTAGTTTATGAGCCTATTCATTACAATCAAACAAACAAAGTTTTCCTCTTTATAATATCAGTGTAGATAATAAATTCATTTGTTTCACAATTTTTCATCATTTTCAATATTTCTTAGAAATTACTGATTACCACAACGAGCGAAACGTCTTAACCAGATTTTGGCCTGATCACCGATAAATGATATCGTGACTAGACGCTGTAAAGCACGCGAAACGTTGGAAAAATTTAAAATTAGGTAAAATTGTAAATTTATAATCCCTACTAATATTATAAATGCGAAAGTAACTCTGTCTGTCTGTTACCTTTTCACGCCTAAACCGCTGAACCGATTTTGATGAATTTTGGTATAGAGATAGATGGAACCTTGGGAAAGGACATAGGGTACTTTTTATCCAGATCCCGATCCCGATCCCGGAATTATGAAACCCCCCGTGAAAACGCGGGGTGCAGTTATGTATCGCATAATTCAAATACTCCTAGCCAGCTTTTAGAATACTTTCTGCCTGACATGTCCATCAGGCCCATCGGCCTATACACTATGAATGTGTGAGTGTGACGATGCATGGTGTGGTGTGGCGGGGCTGGCGGGCGCGGGCGCGCTGCGCGGCGCGGCGGCAAAGACGTGCGGGGGACGCGGATGGCTCGGTGGGAGGAGTGTAGATCACAAAGTATGCTTACCCGAACGGGCAGACACGTGGGGGCAGACGTCGTTGGCGGACGCATGCGATATCTACAATTTTGAGCTGCAACGTGTTCGCTTTCTTTACGTTTTCATTGGTGTTTAGGGTTTCTTGGATAAGCATTTTGTGTTATTTACTTAGTTGTTTTGGTTGTTATTATTAGTTTAGCATAAGTTAGTAGTAGGTAGAATTATAGTTAATAGGTAAAATAAATACTTTAATTCATTTTTTAGGATAGGTATAAAATTGTAGTAGATTAGTAGGCAGGTTTTTTTAAGTTTTTTCACATTTAGTAAGTAGTTACGGTACCTAAGAAGGTCAGCATAGTTTTTATTGAGTATTAATAGGTAAGTAATGTTGTTTTGTGAATAAAATAGTTCCAGTAGTTTCGCATATAATTTTATCGATTCATTTTGTTTTTATTCCATGTGGATAGTATATTTTTTTTAACATTTAGTTTTAGTGTAGCACTTCGTTTTGTTTTTGTTTTATTTCATGTGTATAAGTACCTACCTTAAGTATAGTTTCGTACGCAGTACCTTTAACTAAATTTTTTTGTCAGCTAAAGAATTTTTTTTTGCATAAGTACTTACCTGTTTTTATTACTTTAGGTAGGTAACTGGTTAAGTAATATGTCTCGCAGACCTATGAACAAACTCAGGCCCGGCAGATTTTAGATGCTGAGCGACACGCAACGCAAAGAGCTGCCGAGACCTATGAACAGACTCAGGCCCGGCAGATTTTAGATGCTGAGCGACACGCAACGCAAAGAGCTGCCGAAACCTATGAACAGACTCAGGCCCGGCAGATTATAGATGCTGAGCGACACGCATCATTGATAGCTGCAGAGATGCCAGAAGAATCCCAAAGACGACGTGTGTTAAATGCTGAACGGCAGTCAGAAAGGAGAAATGCGTTTACAATGTATACATGGGGAGCATTCCACAATGCTGCTTTTGATTATGACCCATCGATTGAGTATAATAACCATCGATTACTTCTCATAGGTGGAATGGATAAAAAATGTATACATTGTGAAGCACTCAAGCGGAAAGAAGAAACTCCGGGTATGTGTTGTTCTGGTGGCAAGGTTTCAATTCCAATACTTGGAGAACCAGAGGAACCATTGAAGTCTTTACTTTTAGGTTATAACAACGAATCGCGGCGTTTTTTAATCAAAATAAGGAAATATAATTCATGCTTTCAAATGACGTCATTTGGTGTAGAAAATGAGGTGGTTATGCCTGGGTTTTCATCTACTTTTACAATCCAAGGTCAAATCTATCATAGGATTGGTTCTTTGCTTCCTACAAATAATGAGCAACCAAAATTTTTACAGATTTATTTTATGGGAAATGAAAACGACGAGGTTGACCGCAGGTGTCAAAACATTCAATTAGTAGAAAAGGATATTGTCTTAAAGATTCAGAGAATGTTGCATGAACATAACCGCCTAATAAACACTTTCACAACAGCCTTAGAAAGAATGCCGGGAGATGATTATAAGTTGGTGATTCACCCAGATCGTACACCAAGTGGGGAACACGAAAGACGATATAATGCACCTTTAATAAATGAAGTCGCAGCCATGGTTTGTGGTGAACAGTTTGCTTCCCGTGATATAGTTTTACATGCCCGTGATAACACACTAACTAGGGTGCCGGATACACATAAATTTTACGATGCGTTACAATATCCGCTAATATTTAGCAAAGGGCAAGAAGGGTATCACTTTCAAATTCCACAAGTCGATCCTGTAACTGGCCTGCCCTTGCCTAACAAAAAGGTATCATGTATGGACTTTTATGCCTTTCATATCATGATTAGAGAATATGATTTTAATATTATATCACGATGCAGGCAACTGGCCAATCAGTTTTATGTTGATATGTACGTTAAGGTAGAAAGTGAACGATTACGATACATAACATTAAATCAAACTAAATTAAGAGCAGAAAATTATATCCACCTTCAAGACGCAGTAGCGAATGACGCTAATCTAAATCCAAATGATATTGGTAGAATGATAATTTTACCGTCTTCATTTGTAAATAGTCCGAGGTACTTACACGAATATACTCAGGATGCGTTTGCTTATGTACGTACATATGGTCGCCCTGACTTATTCGTTACGTTTACTTGCAACCCAGCATGGCCGGAAATAGTAAATGAATTAATGCCGGGTCAAAGCGCGATTGATAGGCATGACGTAGTCGCAAGAGTTTTTAGGTTGAAAGTTAAAAAACTTATGTCTGTTATTTCCAAAGGCAGAATATTTGGAGAAGTGATCTGCTTTATATATTCCATAGAGTGGCAGAAGCGTGGCCTACCACATGTCCACATATTATTGTGGTTAAAAGACAAGTTGAGACCCGATCAAATTGATAATATTATCAGCGCAGAAATACCCGATCCAAGCACTGACAAGACACTTCATGATATTATAGTTAAAAACATGATTCATGGTCCATGTGGACCTGAAAATCCTCAGTGCCCTTGCATGAAAGATGGAAAATGCACAAAGAAATTTCCTCGCAAATTACACAAAGACACTGTCCACAGTGAAAACGGATACCCACTCTATCGTAGAAGAGCACCAGCAGACAGAGGTCGAACGGCATCTGTGAAACTACGAAATGGGAGTTACGTCACTATTGATAATAGTTGGGTGGTCCCTTATTCCGCTATTCTATTTAAAATATTTAACGCCCATATAAATGTTGAGGCTTGCAGTTCAGTGCGCGCTATCAAATATATCTGCAAATATATTAACAAAGGCAGTGACCAAGCTATTTTCAATTTTAGGAGCACAGAGCTTGCAAATCGCGTAAATGAAGTACATACATATCAATCTGGTCGTTATGTTAGCAGCAACGAAGCCGTGTGGCGGTTATTAGGGTTCCCGTTGCACGAAAGGCACCCCACCGTTACACATCTAAGTGTACACTTAGAGAACGGTGTACGAGTTTATTTTACAGAAGATAATTTCCACGAGCGACTATCTACTCGACCAAAAACCACCCTTACAGCTTTTTTTGAACTTTGCATAAGAGATGAGTTTGCAAGAACTCTTATGTATGCTGAGGTACCGAGATATTACACATGGGACGCAACCAGAAAAACTTGGAAACGCCGAATTCAAGGAACTTCGGTTCAGAACTGGCCTGGTGTCAAATCTGGAGATGCCTTAGGACGGGTTTACACAGTCCATGTTACTAACATGGAATGTTTTTGTTTAAGGATGCTTCTACACCATGTGCGTGGGCCAACCTCTTTCAATGATCTCAAAAAATACAACAATCAAGAATTTTCAACATTTCGAGAGGCATGTGAGGCAAGAGGATTATTGGAGGATGACAATCATTGGAATATAACACTGAAAGAGGGTGCACAATGTAGATCAGCGGCCAAGGTGAGAATGCTTTTTGCTATACTAATAGCGACATGTGGGCTTTCAAACCCTCAACAACTGTGGGAAAGGTACAAAATTCAAATGGCCGACGATATTTTACACAGAGTACAACATCATAATCCAAACGTTACATACAATGATTTCATTTTTAATGAAGCCCTAACAAAGATAGAAGACCAAGTCATAACTATAACTGGGAAAGATTTGTCAGATTTTGGGTTGAGCAGGCCGCAATGAACTGGGGAAGTTTGCAGTGATATAATAAGAGAATTGAGTTACGATGCTGCTTCTTTACAACAACAAATAACTGAGTCTGTTCCGCGTCTAAACCCAGAACAAAGATTAGTTTTTGAGAATGTTGTGCAAAAAATCGAAAGTGGCGAAGGTGGTTTATTCTTTTTGGATGCGCCAGGAGGCACGGGTAAAACATTTCTTTTAAATTTACTTTTAGCCCAAATTCGTAAAGATAAAGGAGTTGCTGTTGCTGTAGCTTCTTCTGGAATAGCAGCTACGTTACTTAATGGTGGCCGAACGGCACATTCAGTACTTAAACTGCCATTGAACTTAGCTCATGAGGAAATGCCAGTTTGTAACATTACTGAAAAAAGTGACCGTGGACGAATGTTACAGCAATGTAAGCTGTTGGTTTGGTATGAATGTACCATGTCCCACAAAAGAGCGATAGAAGCACTAGATCGGACCATAAAAGATATTAAGAGTAACCAAAGTATCATGGGTGGTATGGTGGTACTTTTAGCTGGCGATTTTAGACAGACTCTGCCGGTAATTACTAGAGGCACGCCGGCAGATGAAATAAATGCATGTTTAAAAGCGTCTCCATTATGGGTGCATGTAAAAAATTTTTGTCTGACTACAAATATGCGAGTACAACTGCACAGTGATACACAATTGGTGCAATATGCGGATGCTCTTCTGAAAATCGGAGAAGACCGTATGGAAACAAATAGTGACGGAATGATTACATTGAATCGTGAATTTTGTAATGTTGTCTGTAACATGGATGACTTAAAGAACAACGTCTATCCCGATCTTGCAACCAATATGAAGAACAGACAATGGCTGTGCGAAAGGGCAATTTTAGCACCGACAAACGAAGTAGTGGGGCAGATCAACGAACAAATCATGTCAGATGTGGAAGGTGATTTTGTTGAGTATCTGTCCGTAGACAATGTCATGGACACTGAGCAAGTGACATCGTTCCCTGTAGAATTTCTTAACTCCTTAGAATTATCGGGGGTGCCTTCCCATAAGTTGAGGCTAAAAGTAGGTGTCCCGGTCCTGTTGATGCGAAATCTTGACGCACCAAGAATGTGTAATGGCACACGTCTACAAATTACACACCTGGGACGCAATATTGTGAGAGCAATAATTATGACAGGAACAGCAAAGGGAGAAGAAGTGTTAATTCCCCGTATTCCAATAATCCCTACCGATTTGCCATTCCAATTCAAAAGAGTACAATTTCCCCTGAAAGCAGCATTCGCTATGACGATAAACAAAGCTCAAGGACAGACACTCAAAGTAGCTGGTGTTCATTTAGAAAAAAACTGTTTCTCCCATGGGCAACTGTATGTGGCGTGCTCACGAGTATCGAGTCCACAAAACCTACATGTTTTGACCAAAGAAGGAAAAACAAAAAATGTCGTATACAAAAACGTATTAAACTAAGTTAAGTCAGGGATCAGGGTCAGGAAAAGTCTACCTATGTTAATCTCAATAATTCAATGTGCCGGCTTCATTAGAATCGTTTCATTATAGTTTCAGAGCCTATCCAGTCCAAACAAATTTACACGAAGTAGTAGTTCTACGCAGACGAAGTCGCGGGTAACAGCTAGTAATACATAAAGCACTGTAAAGCACGCGAAACGTTGGAAAAATTTAAAATTAGGTAAAATTGTAAATTTATAATAATACATAACTTCAATCCGGTAAAAAAGTGTTTACTTTCCAATAATTTTAAAAAGCACACAGGGCGATATTTTATTTTTCCATTAACATCGTCATTGGTTTCATTATTGAGAGAGAGAGTTAAAAACTAATGATAAGTAAGATGCGGCCATGGAGAACACGCCCGTTCAGGATCTCCTGCATATAGCCGCCATTTTGTTTTATTAAAATAAGTTATTTCAGGCGCATAATTTTCATCAAACTCATATCTGATGATTATACCTATTAAATATATTAAATTAAATTAACGTCTAAACGTTGAATAAAATCTCATTCTATTGATTGATGGTAGCTGCCTATTTAATGAATCATTATTTCGTTTGCGCTGTCTCCTTTTTAGAAAAGTTGACTTTAAATGATTTAAGGGCTTTGTAACAAGGAGGAAAAATATACACACAGCGTGTGCACAGCGTCTGCGGCTAATATAGAGTACTCGCTGCATCACGAATATTCAATTGATATTGTTACTTACAAAAAATGAATTGCTTTTGACAATGGATATTTTTCGAATTCTGTAAAAACTTAAAAGTTAAACTTCTAATATCAAATTCAAAACAATACCTTCAAGAGCAATGCCCTAACGGAGTCAAGTAAGGTGGGATGTTATTTTCCATTGTTTACAAGTTGCTTTCAAGAAAATTCCATTTTACATTTTTAGCTTTGACAACCTTTCAATACCTCTCATTTAGGAGAAATGCTCGTGACTATTATCTATGAATAAAGAAAGATGTGTTGTATTAAATGAACCGCCGAGTGGTACATTTGGCCATATCTGGGTTCGTTCGGCGATAAACTTTTCAGTTTGGTTTAATATAGAGTATTTACCTACTTCACTTTTGTACACGTAGTGATATTTTAATACATAAAATAAAAGCAGATTTCAATGAATTTTGCTTTTTTTAATTGAATAATCGTTGTATCCATTTGGAATCGATTACCGATTTTTCACCCATAATAAGTACAGCTTATATACATAAAATTACATATATCAACTAACCTGTAGGTATATTAAAAAAAATTGTAATCCTCCTAATAGCCTATGAACCACGCGATCAAGCAGATCTGCAAAGCAGCGGGAGTGTCAAATTTCCCCTTACCAATAAGAGACTTTATTTGCTGAAACTAGGTCTGCTGGCCTTGACAACTCCCGCTGGGTCCAGGCGACAACTACTCCGGAAATATCCTTATGATATTTATGAGAGCTGTACTATACATCTTCCTGACATATTAGACTGTTTTTTTTTGTTGCGATCTGTGCTCGAGCAACATGTAGAACAGTCAACAAGTAAATTAAACATCTTTTGGTCGGTTCTTTCGTCACAGTAGAACACGGGGCTTGTCTTGAAAAGCCCCGTGGCTATTCAGTCTGCGCCATGTGGGGTGCGAAGCGCAGTTAAAAGTTTTAAGCGATAATGAAGTAAAAAATATTTATTCTGAAAGAACATTATGCAAAACGAGTTAAAAAAAACGAAAATATTTTGTCACTTACGCATTAGAGGTAACTTAAAATGTGATTACATCTAACTGTACTTTTTACGATTGTACGCTCACAATCCCTTTATTAACGTACTAAAAAAATCACATTGTAATTTAAAAGTTGTAATGAGTAATTTTGAGTACAGGCAGTCCTCAACTTACGTCGTTTCGATTTACGTCGAACAATGTTTTGAGTTTTGACACTATTCCTCAAGCACACGTCATTTGTTTCGATTTCCGGCATATCAGAATTCACTTCTCTTGTGCAAATTTGGAGAATGCCATGAAATTTTTTGAAGAAAATGATCCTAATTTTGAGAGAAGTTTCAACGTTAATAACAAAATTTGTGCAGCCTATCAGTGTTACCAAGATCTGTACGATAGCAAGAAGAAAGAAGCGAAGCAATCTAGAATTAATACTTTCTTTAAGCCAAATGTTTAATTTATTTGTCATTACATATTTTGATTACATATATTAAACTTTTATATTTATTATTAAAATTAATAACACACAAATACCAAAAATAACTACAATTTCATAAGTGAAAATATAATTATTTTAAGAACTTATCCTTTGTTATAAATGCATTTTTTTTTTAATTTCAAGTCCGTGTGGAACGTAACCCTTGAGTTTTACATGTAAACATACGTTTTACATGTATGCATAAAATTATACAAGAAAATATGACATCACAAATCTTACACACATACACATAAACTATATTAGAATATAAGCAAGCTAGCAAGGGAAAAAATTAAACATGCAACCTCAAAATAAAAGAATAAAAATAATAATTAAAGCTTTCACACACATATAACAAATTACAAACACGATCACTTTAATAGAAATGGGCCTAACTCAGCTTTAAGTTGCTGTCACCAGCAACACTGATTTTCAATGGACCTATACAATATCTTGGAGTTACACCTATATACACTTTCCTCAATTTCAATTGTTTTGTTAGTACGAACCTATTATTCCAGACAATGGGGCGGATACGGATACGAGTATATGTTGTTGATACGTATATAGGGAATTGATGGTGGTACATTCAGAGTCGAGACTTAGCGCTAAGTATGACTTCCGTAGGGGAGACCGGGTACAAACGTAACGGCGGGTCGAAAGTAACAAATGCTCTCTAGATTCATCCAATGGTCGAACACAGCTCCGCCGCCGTCAGGCGATAGCTGAGAGCACCCCCCTCACTTGTAGTTAGTCGCCGCGTACTTCAAGCACTGTTAGATTGTGTGAGAGGATACTAAGTGTTTTTACAAACCAAAAGTAAGTATTTCGATATCTTGTTATTTAATGTTTACATAGTCGTAAAAGGATGGTAGTAATCTGAATGTTTGCATATCTATTTTTGATTAGATTGATTGTACATTGTTTAAATTTGTTTTTGTTTAGCTCGTTCCGTTCTAAGGTTATATTTCATGTTTCAACAAAAATGAGGAAGGGTACAAAAGTAACATAGTCCTATTTGTACAAAAGTAACAAGTTACTGTTGTCCCCGTAATGATTTAATTACCTTTACTCCAACAGAATGCCGCGACAACGCATAAGAACAACTACATGACACATAAGTGTATAGAAAAGCGGCGGATAATTTTTTTTCTGAAATGTGGCACGATAGTCAAATGGCTGGTAATGAATGGTTGACGGGTTTTTTAAAACGGCACCCGAGCCTCTGTTTGAGATCTCAGAGTTTCAACGAACATAATGTGAGCAAATTTTTTGATAATCTTGCTGAGGTAATTGATAGGTACAAATTTGAGCCAAAAGATATCTGGAATATGGATGAGACAGGGGTCCACTATCCAAAAACTTAGCACGATTGTTGCTCAAAAAGGAACTGAACAAGTAGGTGCAGTAACCTCAGCAGAACGTGGAAGATTAGTAACTGTTGCTGTTGCGATTAATGCTCAAGGAGGACACATACCTCCTTTTTTCGTATTCCCATTGAAACAATTCCAAGACCACATGATACTTGAGGGTCCTGTTGGTTGTGCCGGAGCTGGCAATGCTAGTGGATGGATGCAGAATGCAGAACTTTTACTTTTTACATAAATACTTGTTGATAATAAACAAGTATTACATATAATATTGTACAAGAAGAAGAGGTTGGTACCTCTTCTTCTTGTTACTTTCGACCCACAACGTGTTACTTTCGACCTGCCTACGTGGTCGAAAGTAACAACTGACGTTTTTTTTTTAACTCTCTGTTATTCATATAAAACACACCATAGTAAAATAAATCGAGCTGCTAGTGTAAAGAACATAAACTGAATTTATATATGGTTATGTTAATTTAATGACAATATTAAAACCTAGCCACAAATCAAGTGTGAAGTACAAAGTGTTACTTTTGTACCCGGTCTCCCCTACGTCAAATCCAGTAGGTTCTAACACAGAAGTGCCATACATGGCGCTAAGTTTTGATTCTGAATTTTACCCTAAGTCCATATAATATATGCAGCACCATATAAGCAAGCGGTCATCATATTGGTCTAGCTGGGATTCAAAACGACCTCAGAATGTATATATAATATATATAAATAGTAAACTTAACCCATTTACTAATTTGCAATCTGCTTCAACCGCTCTACGCCCTTGTGAGCTGGTAGTAAATGTAAATTTAGAATCAATTTAACATATTTTCTGTTGACATTCATAAGTGTACTTGTTTATATATGAATAAAGTTATTTGAGTTTGAGTCAATTAATTATGATTTAAGTCGAGCTCACGTTCCATAGCAGCTTCTGGTGCCTGCTTCAAGTCGATACCATGTTTATTCTTCAATGAATCCCTTAATTTAGTCGTTATCTTGTAAGCTGTTTCGTCCTTTAATATTTTTTTCTCTGTAACTGATTTTCTAACTTGTGCCCAGGGATGTCATTACCATTTTGGTGATGATGTTGCAATAACAGAGCAGATCTTCATCAGGGACAGCTAAACTTTAGTACCACCGGACTCCTAAAAAAACAAGTTCTATAATCTAATATAATTAACACATTATAATTTAATTGCAAATTGCTTGTTTATGCTGCGTAAGTTTTGTATCTAACAAGTCTAGATTATAACTAAATTCTAAGTAAGTTTTACAAAAGTGTCCCACGGTATTCATTACGCGGAATAAGCTCAATTTCAAACCATTAAATCACCGGTACTTAGTACAACTAGGTCGGCTCATAATATTCCATCCCTGTGGAATAAATATTTTGTTTGTTTGTTTGAAATTCACAAGCGTATTCAGAGCTAACAGCGGCAAATAAGATCATATAGGTATAGGTATATTTTTTAATTAAATTATAAAATAGCACCTGTTTATGTATACGTGTATAGTGTGTATTTAGTGTTTGGTATTTATTTTACTCATGGTAATTATTATGTAGTGTGCTGGCACAACGAAGCGAAATGTTCTCGTCTGAATGAAGAGACAAAGCAGTTCGGGTGACATGAGACGGGCGATAAAGTGTTTCGCGGAACTAAAATGAAGTATACACCAAGTGCCTTTTATTTAAATATGTAACTCGTAAATTTTTATGCATATTCAGATTCATTTCATATCTTTCAAACCCCTAAGTGATAAGGGTGTCCACCCCTAATTTTCACCCACTATGAAAAACCTCAATTTTTATTTGTTAATTAAAATCTAAAGACTTGAACTCTGAGGTTTATGTGGAGAAAAATTCACAGAAAACCGAACAGTCTCTGGGGAAGCATAGCAAAATGTTCCATGTTGGTATGTTATAAAAAGGTGGGGTTAAGTAACATCATATTAAGGAGAAACGAAGCGGGGCAGCTAGTATTATATATTTATTAGAGTCAATTATTAAAATATAGTGAAAGATCAATACATATTTATTGTTTTTAATTCAAACATCACACTTAGATAAAATCAAATCTACGATGAGTGATTACTCTCTTGAACCTTCAATACCTCCCTTATACTTGTCCCTCCGGGGTCACGGCATCCACTGAGCTACAAGTCTCTTAGCGTTTCTTACTTTCGCATAGATTTCAATAACACTATTAACAGTACATAAACTATTTTACAATTACTAATATCGCATATAACCTCGTTCCTGTTTTGTGGAGACTATAAAGTCCATACATTCTCGAGGCTTCATTCACTCCACGAGTAGATTCCACCCACATGTTGCGTAGTTATGAGACACTCACTATCTCATGTTTTAAATGGCTGCTTTAATAAATCATTTACTTCGGTTTATTTTAAGCGTATACTTGGTTACAGTATTTTAATCTAAAGGTGGGAACTGACCAACGTTACGAGGTGTAATGTAATGTTACACAGCGAGCATTCGTGCTGTCAGTACGTCCTGTTACGGGGAAACACGACGTAACACGACGTACTGACTGCACGAATGCTCGCTGTGTAACATTACATTACACCTCGTAACGTTGGTCAGTTCCCACCTTAATAAAGCGTTTCTTAAGGCAGTTTTTTGCCGCGCACCACCACTATATGGAACCACTGAAGCATTTCCGAACCAATTCGACTAAGGGTCTTTTAAGAAAAGAGCGTTGCAATTCTTAAAAGGCCGGCAACGGACTTGCAAGCCTTCTGTCCATGCGCGGTATCTCTTAACATCAGGTGAGCCTCTTGCCCGTTTTGCCTCCTATAATACACAAAAAGAAGCAATGTGAGCTTAACGGTAGTTAATAATAATTAAAATGTATAATTTATGAGTCTGAGTACATATATATCTCAGATAACTTTTCAGCCGATAAATGCATAAATATTTATTTAAAACGAACCACTCAGACAATTTAAAGAAAAAAATCGGACCAAAACTTAAGCCATATTTCCCAACAAAATAATTGTCTCAAACATCCATTCAGATCTGTCTGAAATGACGTCCAAGGTAAGTCAAGGTAATTAAAATTTGAAAAAATAGTACAACTGATCATAAACATCCATTGTCAGCAAATAGGTTCCGAGGTTTAGTTCCTCTCCTCTATCATCTCAACGCGGTTGATGGGTATAAAAATATTTTAGTACTATTTAGAAAGCTAAAAGGGAACCGATAGGGATCTTTTAAACCCTTTCAAATCTCTTTGAAAACATACAATTATTCGAGGCTTGAGTTTGGCCCTCGATTTTTCCATTCGTATTTGGCTAAACACATTCAGCCTTCAGGATTCCTATGATAATATTTCTGAAATGACATACCGTAGATATCTGAGAGCAATGATAATATTATTTATCTGTGGTACTAATCTTCATGTTTTTATTCGTATTTATTTTTATAAAATTTTATTGAGTTAAGTATGTCTTAAGAAAAACATGATATGGTTATTCGATATTATAAAGAAACCCAAGAAAAAATTACTACTTGCGAGAGATAAGTTACTATCTATTTCCGTCAGTAGCTATGAATTTTTCAGGTACATAGTTTGGCTTCTAGATGCACACTATTTCGGTTTAAAGGTACACCCTTGTCAACTGACAAACCTTTAAACAACAGCAATGAAAAATATTCTGAGTAAGTAACGACATTAGATAATGTCGCAAAGTAGCCGTAAAAGCGATATGAACATAATAAAAAGGAATTTTTGTTGACTCTGGTTTGAACACATCACAATCAAACGAAGTGTTATGTGTTTTTGAGGTGATTACGTCTTAAAATCGGACGATTTCGAATATATCCATAATTAAATTATACCACCAGTTAGTTAAGCGTGACCAGTGACTCATGGGACGCGGTGGAGAGGGAAGCTCTGCCAATTTGAGGTTAATTTGCTGCGTATCGAGAATCGAGATTTGTATTTAGTATAACTTTTGACTCGGAAACGGTACGAAGTTCGTTTAAGATTTAATTATCAGCTGTCTTTCTAATCTATCAATTAGATAACCGTATTCACGTATAAAGGTGGGAACTGACCAACGTTACGAGGTGTAATGTAACATGTAATGTAACACAGCGAGCATTCGTGCAGTCAGTACGTCGTGTTGCGGGGAAACCAGCGAGCAACGAGCCGCTCGTTGCCTGCATTGAGTGCTCCACCCGGTTGTCGGTTTTTTGGCGAATCCTTTGACTGTAACGCGGTTCAGTAATTACGCGTCGTCGCGAGTGACCATGATTATGATTTTCTATAAATTGTGTCTTTTTTAAGTACTTTTGGTCCAATTAAATTCAACAGTTCTTCAAAATCGAGACCTGTGTACAAAGTTTTTATACTGTCCAGTAATCATTTGGTTTTTAATATTGCAATCAATAACAAACCACCTCATACGCCTGTGTTTTTAAATAAGTTTTATGTCCAGTAACATTTTTTCTTCTTCTTAATTTGGATGAAACAATAATTAAATAGAATTACACTGGCGGCGAAAGTGGAGCACAGAGATTTGACGAGCATGTTACGCCGATTTTAGAACACAGCGTAACATACTCGATGCGTAACACGCTCGATACGAATGCTACATTACACCTCATAACTTTGGTCAGTTCCCACCTTAAGGGAGCGTTCAAGTATTACGCTACGCAATTTTTGGAGATTATTGTTCTTTCAAAATTTCAGCAATTTCTTACCAAGCAGCATTTCTGATCAATTGATCCTTGTACTCTTTACACTTTGAGTCATATATAACTTTTCGTTGACGTACAAGTTCTATAAGATCGTCAGTCATTTTGCTGCAAATATAATAAATTAAAAAGTGCCCGCTAGATGTTCGTGCCACGAGCCACGCGCGGGCATAGAAACACATTTGCCTGTTGTGTCGTGTCGCGTCATAACCCCCACTACCGCTCTGGCGCAATCGGTGGCGAGCAGTCGGCGCCACGACAGAACGTGTTGCGACACGACACGACATGCAAATATGTTTCTAATCATATTAAATGTATGAAACCAATATGCTTCTGGCGCGTCGCGACACGCCACGACACGTAAGTGTGTTTCCGCCTTAACACACGGCCGTGTCCATGACACAGCCACACCCCATTTTTCAAATATTTTTTAGAACAAACATATTTCTAACAGTAAAGATTTAAGTTGGCGCCTGGTAGATAGTACCGGTGACCCTAGAGCTGGTGCTTTCCTCGCTCAACGAACAATACAGTGAGGAAATGCTGCCAGCATAACTTATTCAATCTGTTATAGCTTTATATGTATCTGTTTTTAATCATTATTATTATTACTATGTAGGTTTAGAATATTGTGAATACTCTACTAACAGTTCGTGGATGAAATTCCCAAATCATCATGAAATATGCACACGTATCACGCAAGATAACACATTCATCTTAATATTCTCACGTTAATATGCACTTCATGCGTTCATAGCACTATGGAAATGCAGTGTTTATACAGTACTACATAAATACGTGGTAATTGAGTTTGCCCGAAAGACGTTTCAAATGAAAGCAAGATTTGTAATTCGATATGCGTTTCCTGCGCTGTTACTAATGTCTGCTAATTTTCTTGTATGGAAGTTATCTAGAGTGTCGTTTGATACCTAGTGGAATATTTTCTCTTATCATAAATCAGTCTAATAATTCGTCATAATCGTAGAATATCTCGAATATCGGTAGATTGTACTACACTAACTTAGTTATCATTCAAACTTCTTTGGTTTATGATTAATTTTACTTCCCAACAATTTAATATAACTACCGAATAATAATACGTTAAATTGTAAGCAGTTCGTTGAGGTTCACAATCTTTCGACAGTTTATAATCTAGCGAGATAGATTACAATCTTACGGTGTTTACAATTTTACGGTGACAACTATGAAATATATGAGAGGATGAAACTAAGCCTTACGGATCACTTATATAGCTTTAAAACAGAGACATCATCTATCGCTGTACAATAAATATTTATCACCAATATTTAACGATAACGACGCATCATTCAATTTCGAACATATATCATTTTATTAATATTCTACGAGTCTTCGAGGAGAATTAATGTTTCTCAGACTATACACAATATGTGTATTTTATTTGTATTTATTCTTAGTAAATATGTGAGTTTATAATCATGTGTGTTAGACGTCCCGTCATTCCTAATGGGCTGAATACTTTAGTGATCATTCTTCTGTGCAACAATTATTATTTCGTGGAAAAACCTTTAAAGTATTATATCTTACAGAAAACACATTTCTATAATAAATTTCTCGATTGGACGCAATAAACCAAGCCTTAAGCTTAAAAAGCCAATATTTAGATAAAATTATAATTTTTAATAGCCCGTTGCAGCGTCATAATAGAGGACATAATCAATAAATTTATACATAATGAGGTTTTCAGATTATCTAGCGAACAAAAAACTTATTACTAGTAGAATTTAAATAAATAATTTATTAATTATCACGTAACACTATGGAGCCTTCAAAAGATAGTACATACCATGTGATATTAATCAATAATTGTCTACTTTATACTTAAAGTTCCAAAACATGCTAATCCGTCAAATGTGACATGAACTAAGTGCTGCACTTCATAGGAGCGTGACTATGCATTTTATTTTACATTTGAAAGATTTACAAATTTGTTTTACCTTATCGTGAAAGCTGGTTTAAAAAGTGTCATTGAATAATCACCATTTGCGTGCATGTGATTTGATCTAAAATTTCTTACAAGAGAAATATACTTTCTATTAACCCTGAGTTCGTGAGTTCCGTGCATCAACAGTCCTTGGGCGGCACAGGAGTTTAAGAATAAACCAGCATGTCTTAGTCTTGACTAGTGCTCACGCTCACTTCTGTATGGCGCTAAATCTCGACCCTGCCTTGCGATTCTGTACTCACTTTTCGAACTCACGCAGCGGTTTTCACAGCGGCGGTCGCGCTCAAATCAGTCGTAAAGCAATTTTACGATTTGGCATTCTAATCAACAATAAACTACAAGGAGGGACCTTATCAGAATGCTAAATCATAAAATGACTGCTTCACGACTGAGTTACAGAATCGCAGGGCAGGTTCTTACTTTAAGCCCCTCATCTCGATGACATGCTGATCATACACATATCAATATAGAAAAGAAAGAAACAGAGGCCGAAGCAAATTAGGGAGTAACTTCCGACAAAGCTTGCTCAGTAATACTCTAATAAGCTTTCGGTTAAGATTTCAAAAAGTAGAAAAAGCGCAGATATGTTTTAAGCATCCTGAAAACAATTTAAGCATCACAAAAGCTATGTTTGATATACAAAAAAATCGAATTGTAGAAAATCGGTTTCAATCAGAGTTGAAACTGATTTGTTCAAAATAGTTCTGAAACATTCTTAATCCCGGATAAGTCTGGGACGGGACAAAAATTTGCTTAGTACCTAATAGAAAAAAATGAAACAATACTAAAAAAAAAAATGGTGCGTGTACTTATGTACGCGCGTAAGAAGTTATACTTCTTTGGCTTTCTTTATTTTTTTTGAAATATTAAATAACTAATAATACATATTTAGCGTTAATAATTTAACAATATTTAATATTTAGTAAATTGTTCAATTATTAATTAATATTAATAACAAATATTATTTATTATTTTATTATATTATTAATTTAATATAATAACTAGGTATGTTTCATAACCTTTTAACTAAGCAACAATAGGTCTTTATGAAAAAGCATTGCTAAATTTCTTTGAAAAAATAATTAAAACTGCTTTATTTGTTTATAAGGTACTACAAATGTCATTATGGTCAAACGTCACGCATATTCTATTTCTTTTTTCGGCGCCCATACTGAATTTTGTGTCACGGTGCGCGCGCATCCTAAAATTTCACTCTCATAAATTTTTCATAACGCGCCTAAAGAAGTATAACTTCAAAAAAATAGTTTTATCAAAATTTAAAATTTCCAAATGATTCATCATCACACTATCAGCAGCATATTATCGTACGATTAACTAAATCCTTATTTTGTTTACTTGTATGTTTCTTGATTTTTATAGTCACTATAACATTTGCAGGTTTTGCTTTACTAACCTACTTGGTACCCAACTAACTAAAAAGTTAATAAAAAAACATTTTAAAATTACTGTGAATTGATGATGAAAATTTTACGATACAATTGACTATTAAAAATGCGAAAATATCAAACTACTGAAACGATTTTGGTAAAACTTTACACTTTTATCAGTGACATTTAGATACAAACATAGATATTCTTACAAAATGCCATATTTTTCGTCTATCGAGCAACCCACGCTTTTTCACAATAATACCAGTATTTTTTGTTCATTACCATTTTCAGCCTAAATTAGGAATTATTTTTCACTTTTTAGTTTGATGTGCTTTAAAAGCGTGTGTTCTAGTTTTTTTAAACTATTATTTATTTTGTAAAATAAAGAAAAAAGAACCTCAACTAAAATCCTATGAGTTAAGTCGGCCACGTGTAATATTATTGTACGAACCCTGAGATTATTGTATAATCTCTTGTTAATAACTTTATTAGAAATACAAAACTTCTAACTAACAACTTGTGTTTATGTTTAATACAAATTAATTTCTGATCCATCATTGCTGATAATACTTATTTAAACATTATTGAGAACTGTTAAGAGGCTTATAGATAAATGTATAATTCAACAAATTTTCCTTGTTTTCTGGATTTCACTATGGTTTCAATGACGTACGTTTCACGTACAATTCTGCAAGCATCTCCTAAAATACATTATAGTATATACTATACACATCAAGGGAAGTGTTCCGTAGAACTTTCCAACCATGATAACCTGTACATCTGGCTTTCCACGGCAGAACGCTTCTTGCCGCGATACACTTTTTGGAACCAGCTGCCATTCAAGGCCATCAAGAGAGGAGCTGTACCTCAAAAGCAGGCAAACCCTGCAAGTCTAGGTGCCTTAGTTACGTATTTGCAGAGGCGGCAGTAATAACTTAATTTAAAATTATTTTTTAAATTGTATATAGCGAAAATGTGCGACGGCGAAGGTCAAGGTCAAGGTGTGCGATACCAAGGGCCATAACCAGTCTGTCGGATAGACCCCGCTAACAAAGACGTTGCGCCTACTGAATGCTTTCAACACTATCTATATCTTTATGGACATGTCACACAATATCTTTATAAATTGTAGCCTATGGGTTATCCCGACGTATAAGCTATAGAATTGTAAAGTTTCATTAAAATCCATCAAGTAGTTTCTACGTGAAAGAGTAACAAACATCCATCTAAACTTAGAAACTCTCGCGTTTTTTCATATTAGTAGGATTTTATTATTTTCGATATTATCGTAATGGCTTACTGGCTCTTTGCTTTCTATCTTATAAAATCCTTATTACAAACAGTGTTTCTCCTAACTGAAAATTAATATGACCATAATATTGTATATTGGTCTAAGATCCCGATATACAACGACCTTCACCGACAATATTTTTTTTTTAATATTAATTAAACATACTCTGGACTGAAATTTGCTAGGCAACCCATATGGATTATGTTTATTGACATATAAAATTAAATATAAAATACGTTTCATTAAATAAGCATCTCGGTGAACGTCGTTGTATATCGGGATCTTATACTATATGTTATGATTAATGTACGCCTCAAATGTCGACTTAACATAAGTCGACAACTTGCGGTTGCAGTTTGCAAGAAAAATCTTGAATTCCCTTAGATAACATCTCTGAAATAGAGCACTACATTTTCCTTGTATGATAAACCCTAATATTAATATGGATTGGTTGACAACAGCAGGACTTAAAATTTATTTATGTAAAACTTTTACATAAATACGTATACATATGTAATTTGTAGCGACAAAAAAAAATGATGAAAAAAAATGAAACAAAAGATTTTCTTCCAGAATTGTATTGTTACTTGTGTTTAACCAGACATCTTTTTAATTGTTTGCTAAAGTTAAATGACGTGTATGTTTGCCACTTGTGTGCGAGTTTTCTACTCTGTAATCATACTTTTTTGCGGACAGTACTAGATGTCGTATAAAACCTTTTCGTCTATTCTAAAGTGAGTGAAGTAGAAAGAGTTGGTCGAGCAGTGTTGGTGTAGTGTCTTTAGCGTGTGACTCATCCCTCTGAGGTCGTAGGTTCGATCTCCGCTTGTGCTTACTGTACTTTCTGTCTAAAAGCGCATTTTAGACTCAATCGTACGGTGAAGGAAAAACATTATACGCAAACCGTAATAGGAACCCCTAATGGGAAGTGGAAAGATATATATATATGTTTGTAACGAATAATCTCAACTACTGCACCAATTTATTTTCCTAAGTTATATAGGCTTTATACATTTTCATAATAATATATATATTTTTTAATAATATTACTAGCTGACCGGGCAAACGTCGTTTTGCCATGTATATCATTTATAATAAAAAATAGGGGTTGATCGTAGAGGGGTGAAAGTTAGAGTTTGTATGTATTTTTGTATGTTGTATCATAAAAAAATAGAAATTAAAAATTTTGTCTAAAAAATAAAAAATAAAATTTAGGGGTGGACTACCCCTAACATTTAGGGGGATGAAAAATAGATGTTGGCCGATTCTAATAGATACCGGATAAGCACAAAAAATTTCATCAAAATCGGTCAAGCCGTTTCGGAGGAGTATGGCAACGAAAACTGTGACACGAGAATTTTATATGTATAGTAGCGCCCTACATTGTTAAACACTTTTTGAGTGTCACGTAATGTTAATTCAGAAATTGTAAAATACTACATAACGTAAACCATTTAAGTTTTTAGCATGTCTTGACTGCGTCCAGTATTCGATAGTAGTCCGGTCAATTTAGACATCCAAGGTTACAATAATTCGCACTTGGCTGAATATTGGTAGGATTGTTCAATACACTATTATAAAGGAAATGTGAAAAGTCCTCATCGATCCGGCACGTGCAAAAAAAATTACTCCGGGTCAAAGATCACAAAAATGGGATTTTCGCGATTTTCAGCAAAATGGTAAGTTTTATCATAAAATTAGTTTAGACAAAAATTGTAGATCAGATAATTATCTATAAAAATGTCTAAATACTTTTTTCCTAAGAGCCACCGTTTTTGAGATATAACGATTCAAAAATATTCAGCCAAGTGCGAATTATTGTAACCATACCCCTATTTTTTAGTCTAATTTGACCGGATTATAGAATATAAAAATTTAGCTTAATTTTGTCAAAATTTAAAAAAAAATGATCTTTAGAGATTTTTAAATGCATGATTTTTTATTATAAGAGAATTGAATTTAGTAAATAAACTAATTCACTTTACTGCGATCTTAGTTTCAATTTACACGAGAATAAAATGGTGGGAATAGAATAGACATATATTTTCAACGTGCCCCGGAGCACTTGAATTCTTAAATTTTATACCAACTGGAGTGCTTTCAGAGGTTATTTTCATTGCATTTCAAATTTTTTATATATAAAATATATGGTCGTTCGGGCCGTAGTCATAGCTTTTCATTAAAATCAAATTTTTCAAAGTTGTGTTAGCCTAATGGCTTCAGCTTGCGAATTTCATTCCTGAGGTCGTAGATTCGTTCCTCAGTTGCATACTTTCTGTTTAAATGCGCATTTATCACTCATTCTTACGGTGAAAGTAAAACCTTGAGGAAATCAGAATGCCTTAGACCAAAAAAAAACAAGCCTGTGTGAGGCTGATCACCTACTTGCCTACTATAAAAAAACAAATGATTACGAAACATAAGGAAATATTACGCCCAGACCTAAAATTATTATTGTAATGCCATTGGTATTTTTGTGCGTAGTATTTTTTGGTGAGATATACCTCCTCAAACGATAAACACGGGTACCGGCGACTTTTAATTGTTTTCTTGCTCAACGAATAATAATTGCAATACAGCGAGGAAATCCCATCAATACAGGTTCACTGAGACCAAACTATTTTTAATTATTATTTATTTATTTATTTATTAAAAACTACACAACTGCAACAGCTAATGCGATAGTTGTGTATTTAAATGTAAGAGAATCTAAATCAAAAAGCTATTATTATTATTAAAACAACGTAAAATTATCAATCTTTTTCATAAGCCGTTTGAAACTGTGAGTTAAATATAGTATAAGATTTATATAAGATTACTAATCAAACATTAGTTACATAATTATTTAATCAACCATTACATGTAAGTAATGTAAGAAAAACATTAAAGTGTTGTGAAGCGACATAAATTTTAGATTAGATTAATTTGCGATAAATAATGGAATATTTTTTTTGGATATGTCTTATCTTATCTTATGTATTATGTTTTATAATATAAAATAAATAAAACGACTTCATATACCTGGCAACTGAAAATAAAATAAAAAAATATATATAATAATATAATCTTTATTTATTTCTCACAAAAACTTAGGACATAAGCAAGTGAATTATTTATTTATTATATACTATTATAAATAAATAATTGTCTTACTTCTGTTTAGGGAAAAAGCTAGTCTGTGTGAGACTGATGCCTGCTAAAGGTAAGAGTACCTGTGTTACAGTTCATCAGACCTCCACCACTTCGGATCGACAGGTCTTATACAATACAATACAATATATAGTAGAGAAAAATCTAGTGAGAATAAACAATCATTATTGCAATACTTATAGGAATACACATATAAGAAAACCACATGAGGTATGTGTGTATGCGTAAATTATGTGTATGTGTGTGGGTGTATCTGTGTATGTTTTATTACTTAAGAGTTATTATAATAAAGCTAAAACTATTATACTTAATTTTTTTTTCCTATTGTTACCATAGATTAGCATCAACATTATACTCAGCTATTTAATTATGGTAATCATTTTTTCTGTTTCCTCATAGTTGAGGTAGATGAGGAGGATATAATATGGAAATGGAAGTGTTGACCTTATTATACAAGTACAGTATATAGTACTACATAGTTGAAGAAATGAAGATGCAATCTTGATGAAACTTGAACAGTTTCCTAACTTAAAAAATATATCATATAAATCATCTCCATACTAAAATATTAACATATTCCAACAATATCGCGTACATACATCAATAAATAAAAATGAATAGCAAAATTTGTTGCTACGCGCTACACTCGAGGACGACTGGATCAATTCGAGTACCTAATTGTTCGAATTCTCAGGAACGTTTTTATGGAGAAAAAATTGCTCGGAAAAACCAGTTTCATAAAAAAATCATACATATATATATATAAAGCGAAACGAAGTTCGCTATAAAACACAAATATTTCTTTTAAGTCTGTTATAAGTAATAAAACAACAGGAATTTATTTTTATAACATTTACACATCTGCCCTATGTTTTTCCAATCAAAAAGATGATTGTGTGAAATCTACGATCGGACAACATTAAGAAACATCTTATATTTGACGTATGATATTTTGGAGAGTACTTTATATTGAGACATTATTAGACTACACTTTACTTCAGTGCAAGATCAGACTAGCGATTGTGTAACTCACTTTTCGAACTCACACCGCGGTTTTCGCAGTGTAGGTGATGCAGTTGCGCTCAAATCAGTCGTAAAGCAGTCATTTTAATAAGGTCCGAAGGTCCCTCCATGTAGTTTATTGTTTATCAGAATGCCAAATCGTAAAATGACTGCTTTACGACTGATTTGAGCGCAACAGCCGCTGCGAAAACCGCTGTGTGAGTTCGAAAAGTGAGTTACAGAATCGCAAGGCAGATCTGGAAATCGCGTCACATAGTCCAAGTCAGTGGAGTTTAATCTCAAACCAAACCTCACGACTTGCTCTTGTCAAGCGATGGAGGGATGATTTGCAAACCAAGGCGGGGAAAGAAATGCCTGGAATAGAAATAAGTTGTGAGACCTAAAAGAGGCTTTCGTGTCCCAGGACACACTGTAGACCAAATATTTTGTATTGGATTTGTGTATATAAAATTATTGCATGGTTCTGGTAATAAAACGGCTTTAAGTAGAATAGATAATCTAAAACTATCTTTACCTTCTTATACCTGCCCAGGTCCCAGGTCATGATCCCTGGATCCGCCCTTGTGCTGCATCACCTACATTGGCAACACACGTAGTTGTAACAAGAGGACCCAGATTCAGTTCCCGGTGGTGAATAGCAAATTGTTTACAAATTGAATTTCAAATTACAATAGTAAATATATATTGTATTAATGACTAGTTGGTGCCCGCGACTTCGTCTGCGCAGGATAAAAATAACATTTGTCCAAATGATGTATCGTATTTTATCTACTTTAAATACCAGAAGCGATAAAATTATCTATTTTCAATTAGGAATCAATTTGTTCAAACTACCAAATGAGCATTTGAAATAAATAATCAAATTTTACTATAGTTATGGTTTACTATCTTGGCTATAATGGCTTACATAATATATACTTGGCGAGCTTTTGTGTAGGACTATTTAAGATAAACATTTCCAACATACATTAAATATATGTGTTATTGTGTAACTCTAGCGGTTTTGGCAGCTCACGCGAGAATAGCTCGCAGATGGTAAATTTTTCCTACTTACTTGATATTTTGGACAATTCACACAATATCTTTATAAATTGTGATTTGTAGCCTATGTGTTATTCTGACTTATACGATATATTATTGTAAAGTTTCATTAAAATCCATTCAGTAGTTTTATGTGAAAGAGTAACAAACCTTCATTCATACTTATATACTTTCGCATTTATAATATTAGTAGGTCACTGTAAAAAATGCACGAATAAAGAATGTATACTTTTAAAGAAAAAAGCTTTTACCGGATTAAAGTTATGTATTATTATGAATTTACAATTATTTGACATAATTTTTAATTTATCCGACTTTTCGCGTGCTTTACAGCGTGCGTGGTCACGGTGAATGAAGACAAAAGATGTTGAATGTCAAAAAGTATCACAGCTGCTGAGAATGTTGCATTATCTGTATTTATATCCCCGGAGTTGGTATCGACTAAAAGATGGAGGGTTTTGGCAAAAATGGCTCACGGTGTCCTCTTTTTTCGCTCAATTTAAAATTATGTCAAATAATTGTAAATTTATAATAATACATAACTTTAATCCGGTAAAAGCTTTTTTCTTTAAATGTGTAAAGGTTATGTTAATCAAAGACAATACACTATGTACTTTACTTATACTACGAACAAACGTTCAAGGCGTTCAATAAATAAGTACATTAATTTACGGCAAAATAAGAGGAAGTATTTTTCCCGAGGAAAAGGGAAAAGTGTAAGCGGCAAATGGTTATGGGATCGCATTACTGTTATCTGCAGTCGAATAGCAATAAACCTATAAATAGTTTCTTATCTGCCATACATCCATATGGGGTTTAGGCATAATGCCATTATCTAACATTATAAGAGATTTAATTGAGTTGTGAGATATCTCAATTAAGGAGTATAGCTTGACTAAGTGCTTTGGCTGGGGAAAATGATGCAACCTTTTTTTGTTCGTGGGGAAATGCGTTACATGCACGGCACGACTGCCTTGCGGTGGAATCGCTACCACCAGTAATCGCCCGAGGCAGGGCACGGTAACAGTAGCCTTGTCTGCATCCCGCCACGCGATAAGCCGTTGAAAGCACGGCCCTCTATGGCCATGAATGGACTTTGGCGCAGCATGGGCAATACTCATCGACAGCAGAGCTGGAGCTGAAGCTGAAGTCGGGTGCAATGCTTGCGTCAGAATTTCCAGTCAACTCATTTAAGGAGTATAGCTTAATTAAGTGATCTGCCCTGCGATTCTGTAACTCACGCCGATGCGAAAACCGCTGTGTGACTTCGAAAAGTGAGTTACAGAATCGCAGGGCTGATTAAAAAATAAAAAATAAATCAGTGGCGCTACAACCTCTTTAGGCCTCAGATTTCTGAATCTGTTTCATGATCATTTTGAAATCTAATAGGCAAGTACATGATCAGCCTCCAGTGCCTGACACAAGCACATAGAAAGAAAGTCCATTGGTGCACAGCCGGGAATCTAACCTACGACCTCAGGTATGAGAGTCACACGCTGAAGCCATTTGGCCAACACTGCTCTAGTGATCTGATTGCAGGGAAAAAATTATGCAACCTGTAGTAGCTAAATCAACTTTAGTTAATGCTACATTGAGATTCATTTTATTCTTAAGAAAAAACGTGTTTCTTCATATTATACCGACTATCTTCGGGCATATTGTAGCATTCTAATAATAATTTTTGACATCAGACCAGTAGTTTTTGAGTTTATTTGATTATGAAAATATAAATCTTTAATAATTGCTATATGTCGCAGCCAACTAGCTTAATTTGCCGTTTAATTAACAACCTAATCTCTTAGCTAAACAGCGCCGTTCAACTAGCGGCCTGAATGATATTCAGCCATTTGATCTTGTTGTTTGAGTTGAGTTGATTGAGTTAAGTTACATTACTTGCCAATCCTGTTCATTTCAATTTAGTTCCACTTTCTGCCACCTACGCCAAACTGTCGATAAAGTGTCGGCAAACAACAAATTTGATAATGTTTTCCAATTTTTAATGAAGAATAGTATGGAAGAGTGTAGTGACACTAAGTAACATTTTAAATATATTAAGTAAAGACTTTATTATGTCAGATATCTCAGCTTTTTTTATTTCATGATAATACAAATGGAAAAAGCATTTAGCCAGCTAGTTTATTAAATGTTGTAACAAATGCTACGGTTGAATATAATTCAGGCCGCTAGTCAAACGGCGCTGTCTAGTAGAGGCTAGATTGTTGATTGATAGGCTAATTAAGCTAGTTGGCTGCGACATACATATATAGACATGCCGCAAAATCAAACAAAAGTCTCAAACTGCGACCCGAGAAACTATTTTCTAAAATGTATATTTACAAACGTTAATTTTAGTAATCGTATAAAAACACGGCAATTATTTTTATTTATTTATTTATTAACACTTCGTTGCATATACATAAATATAGTACAATTGACATAATTAAATAAAAAGGAGAGCAACTGGCGGCCTTATCGCGATCGATCGGCGATATCGATCTCTTCCAGGAAACCACAACCAATTATTTAGTTCCATATCCCGATGAATGAGAAACGTAAGCCCTATAAAGTTGGTTTTTAAAAACCCTACCACGTACGATTTTTATGATATCGTTAAGTTGAAATTTCGTTTAGGTACAAACTGCGGCTACAATTAATAGATACGATAATGCCATACCCTGCACTAACATAATAGCGCTTTCGAGCCGGCCAATTAGTGGTTATACCTTTAAGTTGTAGGAATAGTATACTATTACTACTAGTATAGCGACAGAGGACCTGAAAAGTCAATGGTGTGCCAAGCACAGATACCTGATCATCTTCCTGCCTAGAAAAAAGATCTGAGGCCTAGACCCAAAAAGTTGTACCGGCACTGTTATTTTTGCTTACATAACTGTAACGACGCCTCGCAAACCTCCTAAAGTTTTCCATTTAAAAATTTAATTTTGTTACATTATAATTTGTAAGCACACAAGTATGACACAGTGAACCGTCATTCCTAGGGAACAGAGAATTATTTTCAGATCCTTAAAATTCAAACCAAAACATTCTCCGTCGTCAACTTAATCTAGATATTAATTTCCTTTGGCGTTGCGTAGAGATGTGGAGTCACTCTGCATCTGCTACCGCATTTACCATGAGATTCAGAGGAGTTGTTCGGATTAATACCTGCAGCTGAGTTTCATCATCGAATTCCACCCGTATCACCTCGACGTCCGCCGTTCCATAACTGTCCAGCGATTCTGTAACTCACTTTTCGAACTCACTCAGCGGTTTTTGCATCGGCGGTCGCTCTCAAATTAGTCGTTAAGCAGTCATTTTATGATTTGGCATTCTGATAAACTACAAGCTCCCACCTTTTCAGAATGCCAAATCATAAAATGACTGCTTCACGACTGATTTAAGAACGACGGCCGATGCAAAAACCGTGAGTTCGAAAAGTGAGTTACAGAATCGCAGGGCTGAGCGTTTTTCAAGGCAGTTTTTGCCGCGCACCACCACTATGTGTAACCAGTTGACTGAAGTATTAAACCAATAAATAATAATCAATTTGACTTAGGGTGCTTCAAGTAAAGAGCGTACCAATTTTTAAAAAGCCTATAGCGCCTTTTTACTTTAAGTCTAGCGACTGCACCTACAGCGGAAAATAGTTAGAAATTTTTAATGAATAAAAAGTGTTCGTTTACTGCAAACGTCGCGCGTCACAGCAAACACTTGGACAGAGTTAATGACCGGCTGGTTTTATCTAACTCAGCAGACTTAGTTTAAAACTTTTAATAGCTCCCTTTGTCAATTCATGCGGGTACAACAAAGAGAGGTTTAACTTAAATATGTGTAATAGAATTAAAATTACCGGTTAATTATTTATTAAAAATTAATAAATCAGTGGTGCTACAACCCCTTTAGGACTTAGCCTCAGATTTTTGAATCTGTTTCATGATCATTTTTAAATCTAATAGGCAAGTAGGTGATCAGCCTCCTGTGCCTGACACACGCCGTCGACTTTTTGGTTCTAAGACATGACGGTTTCATCACGATGTTTTCCTTCACCGTTCGAGCAAATGTTAAATGCGCACATAGAAAGAAAGTCCATTGGTGCACAGCCGGGGATCGAACCTACGACCTCAGGTGTGAGAGTCGCACGCTGAATCCACTAGGCCTGGTTATTTATTAGAATACTTTATTATGAGCAGTGTTGGGCTAGTGGCTTGTGTGTGCGACTCGTAGGTTCGATTCCCGGCTGTGCACAATTAGTCTTTATTTCTACGTGCGCATTCAACATTTGCACGAACGGTGAAGAAAAACATCGTAAGGGAACCGGCTTGCCGTAGACTCAAAAAGTTGACAAATGATCATGAAACAGATACATATATCGGAATCCAAAAAATATACAATATTATTATAGCAATATTGAGTTTGGGTACCATTCAGTTCCAGGCTAAATCATCGCTACGATATTGGAAGAACTTTATTGAATGTTTCGTCTAACGTAGTTTGTTTTTTAAGAGAGTGCACCAGTTCATAATACACTTCTTAAGTGGTCAAAAAATGAAACCGTTTTTTACAAAGTAGTGGAGCTGGTGGTGTTTAAAATTGCGTTGATAAAAGTTCATTTGATGTAAAAATTAATACTTACGATTTGACTTACTATTAATTATGCCTATCAGACTTTCGAGTATATTAAAAAACAAATCGTAAAGTCTTATAGTCATAATTTAATCCTAAATAAACAATTTATAATAAAATTACTTTACAATATAATTTGTGAAAATAAAATACAAACTTTGTTGTTCGATTTGAACGCGAAAAGCTTACAGCTTTTGGCGTTTCGCTTAAAAGCGTTTCATAAGCTATGACACTTCCTTCCTGTTCCCGTTAGCTTAGTTTATTTTTCACAATAAACTAAATTTTAACATAATATACGAAATGAATTGATTACGTTATTATTACTACTGTTCGGCTCTTTACATATCTATTTCTTTGGATATATCACAATTACAACAATTGTTAATATGCAAACCTTGTGCGTAGAGGCAGGTGTACCTACCGTACCTTCGAATTTCTCACAAATATCTTTAACAGGACCGGAGTATCAGGACATCATGCGCCAATAATAACGCCAATCGAATTCCTATGAAAACTTAGAATTTAGAATTTAAGAGCAGATCGTTTACAACCATGCGTAGGACTGACTAACTTGTAGCTTTTGCGTCCACCCGAGGCAAGAAGGAGCTACATAGGACTTCTTAGAAATACATTATCAGCCCTAAACAATAATAAACATATTAAACCGAGGCAGTTCTAGCATAAATTTTCTTATAATAACATATGTTAGTCCAAGTAATAATGATAAATGTAAACATCATTTTTAACGCGAAGTGAAAATAGTCCTTATCATCCATTATGTTACCTTATCATCATATATTGTTATTTTAGGGGAAGTAATGTATTTTAGAATAACTTATTAGATATAGATAGAAGAGATAGATCAACAATGAAATTCCCCCTTATGTTAAAATCAGTCTAATTGCGTTAAGGCTCCTAATATACATATATGACAAAATCCAACACGTTTTTGTCATACAGCCTTGCGATTCTGTAACTCATTTTTCGAACTCACACAGCGGTTTTCGCATCGGCGGTCGCTCTCAAATCAGTCGTGAAGCAGTCATTTTATGATTTGGCATTCTGATAAAAATTAAACTACAAGCTCCCACCTTTTTAGAATGCCAAATCATAAAATGACTGCTTCACGACTGATTTGAGAGCGACCGCTGATGCGAAAACCGCTGTGTGAGTTCGAAAAGTGAGTTACAGAATCGCAGGGCAGGAATCATACTTAACGCTTAATATCAACTCTGAATTTGCGCTTTGAATTCCTGACCACTTCAATTTCTCTTCTATCTTTAGTAGTAATGATTGTTTGGATTATATTGTAATAAAATATAATAGCCAACCAGTATCGTACATCGAAAATGTTTAATATTAATGATTTTAATAGCCTATCCTTATCCTGATAAATAATCCCTTAAAAGTCGTACTCAAACTTTCACCCGCTCTTTAACGCCCCCTAGCCACCCACAAAGGTACGTTAGGCTACTATGAAATCAGCAGACGAACTCCGTAACTTCAAAAGCGGTTCCAATTTTCATAAAGCCTTTAGACGCACTTCCAACTCATCAGTGCAAATTATTGAGCTCCTTATTAAATAATCGATCTAGAATTTACAGAGTATCCCTGGGCGGAAATAAATTTGAACACATATCGACATGTTATTAAAACCGCCTTAGTTAGTTACCTATTTTAAAATGTTTGTTTTCGTTAGTTGCCTATTTTAAAATGTTTGTTTTCGTTAGTTGACTATTTTAAAATGTTTGATTTCGTTTGTTGTCTATTTTAAAATATTTGATTTCGTTAGTTGCCTATTTTAAAATGTTTGATTTCGTTAGTTGCCTATTTCAAAATGTTTGTTTTCGTTAGTTGCCTATTTTAAAATACTTGTTTTCGTTAGTTGCTTATTAAACTAGACAACTAACATAACCTAACCCATACATTCTTTACAATTCGGTTTTAAGCATAATCTTGGTTTTGTAGAAATTTTAGAAGATCAAAGTAAAAATTTATTAATCCCATACCCCAAAACGGTAATACAATACTTGTATTAATTACACGTAATTTCAGCTTCTTCGTGGTAATTATATCAAGTTCAGGAAAAGGTAAGTACGCAATAAGATTTTTTTTTTTAAATCTGTACGTATTAATAATTAAGTAAATTGTTTTTGAATAGGTACTCAAATAATCTTCATGATTTATTTAATTTTTTGCAAAACCTAGTCAACGCTCGGTACACTGATACATTGGGATAAAAATAGAAGACAAAAAAAATACATGAATGCAAAGCGCAAATTCGGCCCCACATGGAGGACTGCTCTCACCTCTGGGCGGGGGCTCCCCAGTACCAGCTCCTTCCACTTGACCGTATTCAACGCAGAGCGGTTCGAATCGTCGATGACCAATCCCTTTCCGAGCGGCTTGATCCTTTGGCGTTACGTAGAGATGTGGGGTCACTCTGCATCATCTACCGCATTTACCATGGAGAGTGTTCAGAGGAGTTGTTCGGATTAATACCTGCAGCTGAGTTTCGTCATTGGACGTCGAGGCAGAGTACGAAATTCCACCCGTATCACCTTGACGTCCGCCGTTCCACTACTGAGCTTTGTGGAACCAGCTGCCCACTGAGGTATTTCCGAACCAATTCGACTTAGGGTCCTTCAAGAAAAGAGCGTACCGATTCTTGAAAGCCCGGCAACGCACTCGCGAGCCCTCTGGCATTGAGAGTGTCCATGGGCGGCGGTATCACTTAACATCAGGTGAGCCTCCTGCCCGTTTGCCCCCTGTTCTATAAAAAAAAACTCTAGGCAAACGTAAAAAAACACAAAGAGAAAAAGATCATCGATTCATATAAATTTGATTGATTGAGATTTCGGTTGTCTCACAATATCTATGATTTATAAGCACTATGGAATTTAATTTTTGGCAAATAATATTTGCTAAATTAAAGTAAAATCTTGTAGGGTGCATATTCAATAAAATCCAAAAAAAAAATTAAAAGGCAAAAACATTTATTTAAATGATTATTTTTATTGACTCCGTTCACATAGTTTCGATTTTTTCGTCTCCAAAACCTAGGTCAGGTTTTCAGTGAAATAAATTTTACGATTATAAAATGAATTGCTTGACATATCAAGCAGATATTTTGTGTATATACTTTGTGTGTGTTTATTTTCTTAACGCTTCTCCGTATTATGAAAACATTCCGCTGACGTGCGACATATCTTCATTAAATATTCATAACTAAATATAAGCGTGACAATCGATATGTTCCCAGAAATCATTACCGTGAACCGACTACTCACATTATTCAGTTCACATTTTTCAAACATATGGAGATTTGTTTTTGGGATTATTTAAAGGACGTCTTATTAAGGACCTTGGACGAAGCGAATGGAAAAAAATATATAGTAGAGTTTAATAGTTTATGTATCCATTTTGAAAGATCGACACACGATTTAAATAACTTTGCTCGATAAAAAAAATTCAAACATAGCCAATTTTTGACACTTTGAATAAATTTTATGACGAAAATGTATATAGCATGAATTTCAAATTTTCACGATATATTTTATTGCAAGCCAATCCAGCCATTTCAGAAAAACGATTCTAAAACTACATTAATTTAATGTTTTACATAACATAATTGTTGTTACGGGCCGGCGTGCCTCAGTGCTCCAGCTCTCCACTGCGCACCGCGGTCCACCCCGAGGCACTGACACAGCAATTCGTGCTAGGATAGGGCCTTAATTCAACCTTTTCGAAACATATGGAAGCAGATACAGATCTCTACTTACTACACCTCCACCGCCTGACACACCTCTCTCACTTCATTCACTTTCATAACATTGACCATGCATGCTCGTCGTTTATGAGTACGTTTAACTTGGCCTTTCTCTAGTACCTCGTGGACTTGGTCCAGATATATCCTACTTGGTAAACGATCCTCATTCACCCGTTCCAAATGGTCAAACCTCCTAAGCATGCTTAACCTCTTTAATAATTTATATCATTAAGTTTTTTGGAACTGTTTGATCCCTTCAAGCTTCAAGAAATAATTAAAGTTTCAATCGCACCACCGATGGCTGAAAGTCTTCCGCAATCAGCTATTCTTTGCATTTCCTTTTGCGAACTGGCGAGCTGTGGAATCAAATTCCAGTATAGGTCTCTCCTACGAGATACGACCTCCAAATTTTGAAATAAAAAGGCACACTCCTTTCTTAAATGTCGGAAACTCACCCACTAATATGGGCGTTCGTGGGCCGCGGTTGCTACCTTTTATGACCTCTCTGTAGGCTCTTTGCTCTTATATCATATAAATAAAAATATGTACTTGAAAGCACAAAATATATAAAGAATGAGTGTGAGAATGATATAACATCGGCAAGCAACCAAAACATTCTACTGTCTTTGTTATGTGAAGAATGCCAATTATAATCATAAACAACTATGGAAAACTGATCTATGGAACCAAAGACGGTTAAAGCTTGATAGATAATAACGAATAAATCCCATCCTAGATTGATTACAATAACAACGTAGAGCGTACCAAATATATAAGAATGTGTCAACTAATCAATCGTTCATATCTAGACAGCTGTCTAAAAAACTATATTTACACAGGTACTGTCGTTAGTAAATTTACACCATACTTATCATCTATACTAATATTATAAAGAGGAAAGTTTTGATTTTTTGTTTGTTTGAAATGAATAGGCTCCGAATCTACTATACCGATTTCTAAAATTCTTTCACCGTTGGCAAGCTACACTATTCCCGAGTGACATAGGAATGCTTACTTGAACTTGAATAACCCAAGGTGAACACATCACATCATTATCTAGAAAAAATGTCGCCACAGCATGTCTCTATCTTTTATAGTTACGTCACAATAAGCGTCCTTTTATTAATTTTTTTTATTAAAATACCACCGCTAGAAAAGGCTCTTTATTCGTACCTAGGTATTGATCATTATCAAAATAATAAGCAACGTTTCACATAAGCTACAATTTAATGGCATAACCACCAAAAAAGCATGGTGGATTGGTGTTCTCCTGAACGCACAAGCCTGTGAAGTACCCAGGAGACTTCTGTGCTTCTGGAAGGAGCTAGGCTGACTAAATTAGCCAGGACTTTTAACGCACAACGGACCAATCAGGAGTCTAATTGCGGAACTAGGAGTCCTTCTACCCTACCCTGGTGTTCTCCTACCGTTTCTCTTGAATAGTTTACTACTATGTAATATAACAAAAATCTTAGCCACAGCGACGCTTGGCCGAGTCCACTAGTACTCTATACTTAAAACAATAATTCGGTCATCTACAAAGAAATTCTAATTTTAAGTTTACATGGTTTCGTAATTAAATGTCAAAACAGGAATACACAAATATAAAGAATGAATGGCGTATTTTTCATTTGCCGAAAAAATCCCCTATCGGCCTCATCTTTTGTTACTTTTCCTAACTTGCGTTTGATTGCTTTTCTTCCGGTGGAAAATTCGTTATTAATTGCTTTATTCATTCAATTTAAATCTCGTTTTCTTGAAATTAATAGCAATGATCAATGTTAAATGAAGCTTTTTTACTCACTATCGTTTACCAAATACAATTTAAACAAACTTTATAAAATAAACAATTACATTTAAGCCGTCTATGCTTAAGTTCGGAAGGTTGTTACAAAAGTATGGAACTTCGATCTCTACTACTCAAAATGTTTTTGAGTTTACATTTAATGAAACGCAAATAAGCATTCGAATTTTCTATGTGCACACTTAGGGAGATGGAAAACATCCTGAGGAAACCGGCATGTCTTAGACCTAGAAATCTATGGCACAGAACGACCTACTTGCTACTCACAAAACATATACAGATATCTGAGGCCAGATTAGTAGACAACACCTATAAGTTGGCCCTCTTTTCTTTTTCAATAATAACATAGTCTACATAACTCGACGATTCGGTAGAATATAAAATTTGGATGTTGTAGCCATTTGCAATTGGTGTTTGCATACCTTTAATATTCTCTCCATTTAAATCTACGGGCTGAACAAACGATTATATTATAAATTACATTCCATACCTATAATAAAGCATAAGGTTTTGGATTTTCATGAACTACTGGTTGAATTGAAATATTTATTTTGTGTTGACCTGCAAATATGAACTTTCAGGAAGACTACCGTAACGATGAATATTAGGGAAGAATCAATGAGAATTGTTGCATAGATAATACATTAAAACGTGTGCATGGGTCTGAAGGTAAAGCGGGTGTAACTACAGGTGTATAGTCTATAGCTATGAGCTAGCGGATAATGGAAACGCACAACAAGGGTTTATTTAATAATAATCCATGAGTACAGTATTTACACACACAATACACCCGCTTACCAGTGGATTGTGAATTGAAAATTACAATGTTACTGTGTACTGATGTAATAGTTGCAGCTCCTTACAAACGTTGTGTAAAACTTGGTGATTAAAAACAGTTCTTCTCTTCGGTTCTACGCCCTTGATTTGAGAACAGCCTTGACTTGGCAGTAATTGTAACATGGCATATGTCTTATTATAGTCGTTAATATGTGTTGAAATTGATAAAATTTGTTAAGAATTATGAAGGACTGTTGTCACTGAGCCCCAGTGACCAGCTAGCTGAAAGGCAAATTGTAAGGGGGATGAGAGAAATTGGACAAGTCTTCACTCTGTCCGAGGTCGAGTACTATGTAGTTAAACATAATGGGCATAATGTAATCTAATGAACTACTCGAATAAAGGGAACTTTATTTTTCATCTATATATTTTATTTTGAGCTTCTAAAGAATTTAATTTAAACACTTCTATTCATCCACTTGGTATCATAAAGAAATCAAGTAACAGCCTTTCTTGTACGGTTAGTTTAACTTCAAAACCCGTAGGTGGTATATGGGACGCGATTTATTCATACTAAAATAGGTCTGACATTTTGTTAGAACTATAAATAGTTAGAGCCTAACCAAGTTTATTGACGGATTAGACGTGTTTAAAAGTCCAAACAAACGTCAACACATAACAATAAATTAACTTTACATTACAGAATTTTCGATGTTTTTATTATTATTTTATACATTATTAATATGTGAACTACTTCTTATAGGATTCCATTTGAAATCTCATAATCCATACTCCTAATAGACTGGTCTGCCCTGCGATTCTGTAACTCACTTTTCGAACTCACACAGCGGTTTTCGCATCGGCGGTCGCTCTCAAATCAGTCGTGAAGCAGTCATTTTGTGATTTGGCATTCTGATAAGGTGGAAGCTTGTAGTTTAGGTGAGTTACAGAATCGCAGGGCTGTTCCTTAAGTGATCGACTATCTGTGCCTACCAATCCCAAGCAATTATATTGCATAGAATCGTAAAGCTAAGACCTGCAGACACTACCCCATGATGATGCATAATTTTAAAAATGTCTGTCGTATAACAGTTAGATATTATTAGGTACAATGTACGATTATGCAAAGTAATAAACAACCGTGCTCATCTTGTCACTTTAACTCCAAATAACTGTAAGTTACAAATAAAAATATTTCGTTTTAATAAACAACGTAGTTCTTCAAAAGCGACCGCAATGTTTTGTTAGGAATCCTTTGTTAAACTTTAATAAAAGATGCTTAACACAGGTATTTTAAAGTTAGTTAATTTACATTAATTAATATTTTCCAATTACTGGATATAGAAACAGAAAATGTTAAAAGATAATATTTAAATAGAAGATAAATTATTAATGAATTGAACACTTTTGCATTAAAACAATTGAAAGTTTAAGGATAGGTTATTTTTAATTTATTTTGGAAGAATCATTAAATATATGTTCGTAGGGTAAATTGTATGATATGTAATTTTATTTTTATGACTACTGTAACATGTTACAAACGTAATCTCAGGTTTTTTAATTTGTTTAATATATCAATGAAAGAGACTTAAAAGTGTATCTGCCCCATGCTATATTGAGTTACAGGAAAAATATACTTAAAGGTCCCCCGAGAAAGTCTCACAAACATAAAAAATGGTTAATTTGAAAATTTCCTTACTTCATTTAGTTACTACGACACGTGGTTTACGACTATTGTATTAATTACTATCTAGTATACTCGGACATTTATAATTTAAATATTACTTTATAAGTGTTTACTATAATATATTTACAATCTGCAATAAATTAGAGGGTTCTAATTAATTTTCTCACTAACTGATGTCGATACAGCTAGACTTGTTTATTTTAGTTACTTTCATAGCTTAATGACTTATGGCTTATTATTATGGGGTCATGCTGCTGATGTCGAAACTATTTTCATCCTGCAGAAGAGGGCTATTCGTGCAATCTATAATTTAAAATGTAGGGAATCTCTTAAAGATAAATTCAAGGAAATTAATATACTTACCTTTCCCTCGCAATATATTTATGAAAATATTATGTATGTATATAAAAATAGTGATAAGTTTACTAGAATAGAACATACGCAAAATGTTAATACACGGAACAAACGCAGGCTGCAATTTCCCCGTACTAGACTATCAAAAGTTAGTAATTCTTTTTTGGGGAAAGGGATACTCTTCTTTAATAAAATCCCAGAGGCTCTTTTATCTCTGTCTTTCAATAAATTTAAGAAATGTATTAAAGAAAAGCTGTGTAAAAAGTCTTACTATAAAGTCAACGATTATCGAGTTGATAAAAGGGCCTGGGACTAGTGCTAGACAGGCTACCTCTAATTAATTTGCGATATTTGTTTTAAAGTAAGTGTTGTTTGATGATTTGCTATTTTAAAAGAGTACCGAGAGTTTTTTTACGCCGGCTTTTTCTCTCAGCCTACGCCCTCTGTCTTCTTTGCCGATGTGTAGGGATGCCTACAAATTCAAATTTAATGACGTGGAATAAGTGATACATGTATCTTATGTACCATAATAAACATATATATATTTTTTTTAATTAATAAATAAATAACCTTAACTTAAATAACTAAAATATATTTTTAAAAGGAGTCCGTTTAGGCAAGGTTCCGAAGATACTGGCAACGTTTCCCCTTTCAATAGGTAGACTAATTCTTTATCCATTTTAAATGGGGTATTATAAGAATATTTCATATTTGGAATAAATAATATTATTATTTTTCTGGCGAGTCGTATATCGAGAATAAATTATAATTTATTGTGTTCCCTAAGGAGATATTCGTGATTGAAATTTGAATCCAAGCAATTATTATTTATTTACTATCAGGGACTATCAACCTTAAATGATAGGGTGTGTCCAATTAATATGTATTATAAATATTATAATAACGCCTTTATAGATGTTTCATATTAGTCCATTGAAATGTTACAATTTGAGGGCCAAACTGAACATTTGTTAGAAGACGCAATTTTATTTATGGGACCTGTAGGGGAGGTCAATACAAGCTTACCCTCAAGTTTGTGGGGTTGGCGTGCTTGTCCCCCGGCCGCCATATTGGAAAAAGGGGTCCAAAAACCACGTTTTTGGCTATATCTCCTAATAGTCCAGTCAGTCAAGACAATTAATTCATTATAATTCCAAAAGTTTTCAAATTTTGATGTAAGGTCGGGAGTGGTATTAAAACAAACTATAAAATTTTGCAACCTGCTCTGCGGTCCGGAACATTGTAAAAAATGCAATAAATGATAATTTGCAAATAAAATAAATAATAATAATTTTTAAATATATTATTTTACATCACGTGTCAAATTTGCAACCAATTTAAGTGTACGGAACATTTTTTGTTATTAAAAATTAATGTTTTTCTTTATTAAACTGAAGGAAAACGTTCCAAAAGTTCTGCAAATTTGACAGATATATCGAAAATAAAATAAATAACAAAAAATGTTCCGTACACTTAGGTTGGTTGCAAATTTTATACGTGATATGAAATATTATATCGAAAACTTCCCCAAGTTTGCAGAACTTTTGGAATTTTTTTCACGACCATACAGCAAAAATTGATTTAATTGCAATTTTAACAATGTTCCGGACTGCGGACCAGGTTGCAAAATGAGATTTATTGTCGTCCCAATGTACCATTCACTTGACCGAAGTTTGAAAACTTTTGGAATTATTATCAAATTTTCGATTTCGAATGTCTATAATGACTGGTCTATAAACTATCAATCCTATATAAAACTTAAAGACACATTTTGTAGCAAATTGCTGTGCCTACAATTATGTCTATGTAACTTTTTATCATAAATCCAAAATTCAAAAAGTTATAAATAAAAAAGTGATAGCTGGTTTTTGGACCCCTTTATCCAAGATGGCGGCCGGGGGATAAGCACGCCAACCCCACAAACTTGGAGTTAAGCTTGTATTGACCCCCCCTACATGTCCTATAAATAAAATTGCGTCCTCTAAAACGCAACCCCAAATGTAGGTAACTTTTCAATGGACTATATGCGGCGGTTGTACTATGATAAGTATAGTAAATACAAAGCTTTTGAGATTTTACATATAAAATCAGTCGTTCCACAACTGAGCGTTTTCTACGGCAGCTTTGCCGCGCACAAGCCGCTATGTGGAACCAGCGGTCAACTGAGATATTTCCGAACCAATTCGACTTACAGTCCTTCAAGAAAAGAGTGTACTAATTCTTGAAAGGCCGGCAACGCACTTGCGAGCCTTTTGGCAATGTTATTGTCTATGGGCGGCGGTATCACTTAATCAGATGAGCCTCCTGCGGCCTGCCCGTTTCCCTCCTATTACATAAAAAAGAGGGACGCCGGTTGGTACCCGTGCCGGTCTAACGCCCGAACCCAATTATCAAACCACAATCTCACATTGAAAACAATCCGAGATTGTCCGACCGTGACAGTCGATCGATCTCCTATCTGCATCCCAATAACCAAACCCTACGAAGACAATCCATTTTTGGCGACGGATAAAATGCTCTTTATCGTTCCATTTTGCAGAGTTTTCACACATATTCGTTAATTAATGTAAACCAAATAAAATATAGAAAACCGTACAAATAACATTAAAATTTACATGTGTATGTTTAAAACAGTTTTTTTTTATTATTTAAAAAACTGGTCTAATTTACAATAATTAACTGTTGAAATCGAGCTTTCGTCAACTGTCATTTTCATACAAAGGTCTATCCACAGACACCGATACGACCTTCCATAGATAGCTTGTATCGATAGATGGCTATTACAATCCGTCGATTGGTTATTGGCACACGTTACAAATTTGGGATTAAGATTACTATCTCAGATGGTGGATTATGGATTGAGATAGGTTGTTGTGTTCGGCCGTAAGACGGTTGCGCATTCAGATGACTGCATAAGGTAATTCTTTACAGTACATAGATTTTAACAATGATTATGAAGATATTAAACATGTAAAAAATTAATTTCAGGTGGGGATAACGTTGTTTTCTTTATCGACAACGAATATAAGATTTTACTTTACAATAATATTTACATTATACATAGGTGAAAGTTATTGATTACAGTGTCAGAATAACATTTCAACTACATATCACGATTTCGTGTTCAACCTTTGAAATATACCGGAAATAACATGAAATCACTATTCATTTGTTTTGCTTTGATATTGTCACGTAATGGTAAAACACATTTATCATGATTTTTATAAATATTATAAAGAAACTGTGTGACTTAAAATGATTCGATGTTTTCAATTGTATGTAATGAACTCAAGGGTCTGATCTTACTAGTACGGAGGTTAGGTGTTAAAGTTTTGCCTCACAACAACTAGCCGATACGATCTTGTGCACATTTTTTTTTAATTATATTTTTCTATGTTGTCGTCGGAGGTATTAGATAACTTGCGTAAATGGTATTGGTAACCCAGATGATTAAACACTACTAAACTGAATAAACTTCTTTAACAACTTTTTGTATGACAATTACAGAAAGATGCCTCTTAACCTAATATCGAACATTATTTCCATTAAATTCTTCTTCTTCTTGTCACTTTTATTGTTCTATCTTGTGCACATTTAGAATGTTACAGAATTGTTTCACGCGCAAGCATTAATTTGTACACTAACAACATTGTCAAATATTTATTAAGTTTGCTTGCAATTATAAACATGTACTTAGGCTAAGATTTTTGAACAAATAAAAAAAGCCTGAAAACCTAGAACAGCTCTCGGTGCCTTACGCCGTTACGTAACGAATTTTGAGGGGGAGGGGGTCCTTTTGTAAAACGTTACGATGCGGGCGGGGATAGAATTACGCGTTATTTTTAGTATTATTTTCGACTTTCCAGTACTTTACACCACATAATGGTAACTTTTAGGTATAAAGTCCCTAGGTGGTCACGAAACGTTTTACTATACTGGGTACAGTACTGCACTTGGGTACTGTTAAAATGTTACGGCGCGTTACATGGGGGGTCAATAATCTCCAAAAATTGAGTGACGTCATACTTGAATGCTCCCTTACGTGTTTCAGTCGACTTTCAATCTCTTACTAATATTGGTCTCACCTTCGTGCTTACCTGGATATACCTGGTCCTGGTTTCAATCTAAACATTGTTCCGGCTAATTATAATTATTTTGGTTCGATCTTGCGTTAAATTTTATATATGTAACATAATCCGAAACTTGTGAACCCTTTGAGGGTCGAGTCAAACATAAACATTTAGTTTTTAGCATTTCCTACGTCGCTGTGATATTTTACACATGCTCAAACTTTGGATAAAAGTTATGGCGTGGGGTATCGTTTACCCCGGATATGTTATTGATGAAATATAAAATATACTCACGCTTGATGGAACATTAGTCCGCACCCCCGAAAGTTCCGCTTACGAAGCTTTTAACGACACCATCTATCAAGTACTCGGCTATCCATAATAAAATAGATTTCCTTTATAGAACATGGAATTTGTGTGACGCTACATAATGGAAACGAATAGATCCAAAGATATTGTCTTTTATTGACATAACCTTTACACATTTAAAGAAAATACTTTTTAATCGGATTAAAGTTATGTATTATTATCATCGTGGTGACCGTGACCACGCACGGTGTAAGGCACGCGAAACGTCGGTTAAATTTAAAATTATGTTGAATTATTGTAAATTTATAATAATACATAACTTTAATCCGATTAAAATTTTTTTCTTTAGATCCAAAGATAGTAAAAAAAAGTTCTTCAGAACAATTAAAATGTGTGAAAAAAAAGCACAAACTTTCTTCCGTCTTTGTTTGTTGAAATACTTATTTAATCCATATGGATCTTAAGATCCATATGTTAACATGTTCTTTTAGCTAATTTTGTTTTTTCCTTGGGGAATATATAAAAAGCGAAGGGATATGGAATCTGTTTCATTTATACAAATTATCATTCCTATCAAAAGGAAAAATCAAAGGGAGTTGTTTTATGTTCGCCTACAACATGAAGAAATAATAACAAAAACTTTATTACACATAATAAAAAAGTAAAGTGTATATTTTTTTTTTCTTAATAGCCTTTTAAAGATATTTTGTATTTCACATATTAATATAAATAATTTTAATTAAAAAAACATAAGAATAAAATAATATACATTGAAATAAATAACTAACCTTAACATAAAACCAAAAAAAATAATAAATATTTGTCTTCTTTATTTTTAAAGAAATAACAAAAAGGTTAGTCGACATCACAGGAGACCGAAGATCTGGCAGCTACCTCGGACAAAGAATTAGTCTAGCGATTCAAAGGGGGAACGCTGCCAGTATCTTCGGAACCTTACCTAAAGGGACTCCTTTTAATAATATATTTTAGTTTATGTTAAAGTGTATATTAAAAGAGAAATTGCACTAGCCCTCACACTAGGGTTTCCTGTGTCGTGAGCAGCTAGTCTTTTCCATTTGACATATAAATTAATTTAGGTACTGAACTTAATAATCTCTACAAAACACTATATATACAAAATATAATAATTGTTGCTCGAAAATAATACTTTCCGTTTAAGCAACAGACAGGTTGAGATATCGCTTAGGAATGTGAATATAAAGTTTTAAATATATACTGAAAATATTGATTTTAAGAAAGTAGTTATTGAAATAGAAAAAGCTTTGGACCAAGAAAGTGCAACAGAATATTACTTTCTCAAATATCAGTATGACCTAAAAGCTTAAAATTACGTCCAAATTGCATATAAAGTTCCCGGAAGCATACTTAATCAGGGCATTACGCGATTGAGTGTATGAGAACAAATAAAACCATCACATTAACACTTTATTAATAAGATACAATTCAACAGTAAATTAAGTGTATTGTCTATATATAAAAATATTTATTTACAAATAATTATGAGGATGAATTGAGCAGATGACTAGAACAATATAAAACTTAGATTTATAATCTATGATCGCAGACAAAGCCGTCCTTTATTTCTTCGCTGCGTTTTCTCGTTTTTACCGAATTTCCATTTGTCATCGCCGACGTGAAGTTTGACTGCCCTGTAAGAAAATACTGTGTGAGTGACTTATGGAAATGCTTTTGTACGTTGTTCGAATCATATTTCAAACCAGGTGAAATCTATCTATCTACAGAATTTTAGCTCAAAGATACATTGTTATATACTGGGTAGTTGATGTTTTATCAATACCACCAATTTTTAAGGAAAAGGAACCTTTATATTAGGTCATGAAAGGCCAAGCTTAAAATAGACTTATTATCTAAATAAGTTTTTTGAAGTACGACTTATTATTATAACATTAAATATTTTATCGGAACTGGCTAGCATTATGTTCCGCTTTTATCGCAATGATAATCTTTGCCTGGTCTGTAAGTTCTCATATCATATTCACAATGTTCAGACCAGAGATTTTTTATAATAAGTACTGCACAATTTGTAGTATTTTTTTTTTAATAAAAGTTATTTTTGTCTCCCGACTAAATTAATAGTTAAAGTATGCATATGCTCCGAATATGATTTTGTCCCATTCGGTGTCGAGACCATTGGTCCGTGGGGTCGCTATAAGGCTTTTTTAAGGAAATAGCAAAAAGGTTAGTCGATATCACAGGAGACCGGAGAGCTGCCAGCTACGTCGGACAAAGAATTAGTCTCAAAGAGGGAACGCTGCATGTACGCAGTATCTTCGGAACCTTTTAAAGGGACTCTTTTTAATAATATATGTTAGTTATTATATTTTAAGTTTAGTTATTGTTTTTAATTAGTTTAAAATTTGTATTAATAATAGCATATAGGTATTTAAAATAACAAAACATAGATCCTTGAGTCAAACCACACATCCTGGTAGGAGTAATCATTAATTTTAAGAAATTCGTACTGTTTATTTATTTATTCAAGTTTACGACATCATACATACTATATCTACGGTATATGTTACAATGTCTTTCATCTAAAATGTATGACAACATAAATGTTACAATAAACATCAAATATATACAAGTTAAATAAAAATACCAGAAATTTTTAAACATAAAAGTAAAACATCGTATTAGGTACGAGATAGGCACTTAACATTGCTTTCTTTTAAATTAATCAGCCCACTACAGAATATATCCAGCTCCGGATAAGTAATGTTTAATCAGTTAAAATCACGAAGAATTTGAAAGATTTCTGTTAATTATAGATTAATGTAAATTTATGATATTTTTTTTGTAGATATTCCATATTAAATTAAGGCTATACAAAAATAGGATGGCATTTATTAAGCGAAAGAGAAAAATGAGTTAGTTGACCTGACAACATCGACTTATGCCTTGTCAACAATTTACTTTTGTTTATCAGGTTCATTGACCTAAAGTTATTCTGAGCCATTTATGCACGACTTTACTGAATTTGTTTTGCAAAGCAATTTGAACAGTTCAACTGTTTAAGGATTTGTATACACAGCTTTATCATTTTTATAGAAAACAGCTAAAATTTGAGTCATGTAAAGTTGACTTCGGCTATGTTCAGATGGCAAAAACGCGACTAGGCATTGTGGTATTTTCCTACAATTGTTCACATGAGCGCGCGATAACGCGGCGCTCAGAGAAAAAGTCTCTAGACGCAGGTGATCGCGCGTTCACGCGCGCTATGATATTAATGTAATGTCCGTTTGCTGTTCAGTTGAGCGCGCGCTTTCATCGCGATCGCATGTAATTTTGTTAATTTTCGTAATTATATTTATAACAAACTGGGTCTATTTTTCAAAATTGGATGAACCCAATATATACGTTTTCTTTTTCTATATTTTTCTTTATAATATAACCACAAAATAATAACCTCTTCCACGTCCATTTTCTACGTTCTACCGAACTAGACTGACGAGTACTCTCGCAACGCGCGTTAGCGCTCATCATCTGAACTCTCTGCAAATTTGATCGCGCGTTACATGTGAACATAGCCATAAGCGTAAACGCACTTTAGTAAAACATATAAGCTTGAAATATTGACGACCGGATTTGAAATTAAGTTTTTAGCATAATAAATTAGATTTACGACATGGAGAATTTCTATTATAGTAACATAAATTGTGTCCCTTTAGTTTTTGTGCTATAAATCCTCCGATATCAGACTTGAGCATCGATATTATATGTCATTGCTAATTCGGCCTCGGAGCCTATATCTTGTGTTAATTAGAGTGTATTTTAACAATTAGTTGTTACTTTGCTATTCAAATAATTTTTTATGTTGTTACATCTTTTTAGATCCTTAACATCGACAGTGTGGAAGAAAGACCACCAATTGGGCACATGCGCTGGAAGATTCTCGTTTCGAAGGTCAAGACACTTTTAGATCACAAGGCGCAGTGAATCGTAAAGTTGAAACATAAATAATGAATTAATTTTTCCTATGAATAAACAGAAATAGAAGATCATTCAGTTTTAATATGGGAATGGAAAAACCTGTTTAAATCTAGAGACCTTTGTCTCCTTTTTCCGCTTTTATAAAATTATGTTTCTAAGTATGTACCAGGTAATGAGAAACTCGTGTGGAGCTGTTTAATTTAATTTAATTTACTCCACGGAACTAAATGTATATATTATGAAATAGTTTCTGAGATGCTGAGACTGAGACAAGACTGAGATCGCTCAAAGTGACCTTCAACGTGTTAAACACGGAAAATTATACGTAAATTATAATTAAAGTAATGTATATTACAAAATAACAATTACTCATTAACAATAAAATTACCATTCGGCGTTAGGGAGCGTGACAGATTGCTCCGACGTCGCGAATGTCAGGCTCTCGTGAACGAAGACGCTTCGCGGCAATGTCTGTGGCTCGCTGTAACAATAAGCTATTATTAATTACGTACCCACAAAGAAATCATGATAAGATTTATTACTGCTTTATCAGGGCCTAGTGAATCCAGTGTGCGACTTAGGGATGATCCCTGATGTCGTAGGTTCGAACCCCGGCTACCAAATGGACTTTGTTCTCTGCATTTAACACACACACAAGAAGAAAAACATCGTGAGGAAGCCGGCATGCTTTAGACCCATATCGTGTGTCAGGCACAGAAGGCTGACTTTCTTAAAAACAAATGATCATGAAACAGATACAAAAATCTTTAAGGGTAGCGCCACTGATTTCGTTTCTGAAAGGAAAATATACCTCTTTACGAAACTGCCAGAAGATTAACTTAATCCCGCTTAAGACGTGCTGTACCTCCTTAATCGTCCTTCGACAATAAGTTTTAATGGTTATTGTAATGAATAACTACCTCCGTTTCGTGTATTGTTAGGATACCCAGGGATATAACTTAATTTAAAGTTTAGATGCGCATTTTGCCAAGCAAAATAATCAATGTTATTCGACGGAGGTTACCTCCATGGCCCATTGAATGTTTTTTTTTAAATCATCATAAGAAAAATAAATTATAAGTTCCTTATAAACTTTGTACGCTTAAAATATTATTATTAAAATAATTATTATCAAAACGCAAAAGAAAAAAGTTCTGTTCAGTCAAGTAATGGTCTTTGATAAGCAGAGGATAATACTCGACGCTCGGTCTTCTTTGTATAAACGTCGTAGTGACGTCACTTTCAGTTATATTTAATTACTGCTTTTATAAAATTTTATAACGATAATTAAAAAATATATTTGCATCATTTTTCCAAGCTTTTAGGTTGAGATTGCAAAAATAAAAAAGCATATAGGTACCTACTTATTGCTGTATTTTCTCACCATACAACAATAATAATAATAATTATCAAATGTAGATTACTATATGTTTACTTGCTCAATATAAAACATGTCAACACAGATGTGGAACACAACTTAATTAAACCTCATAAATAAGATTAAACAATTTAAATTGCTGTTAATTACAACATATGAATCCAAACGCGCAAAACGTGGTCACATATATTATTTTTTTTCGCTCATGGCGCAGGCTATAGTCTTTCGACCATACCTCTTTCGAGATAATATATATTGTAAAATTGACATTTGACCAACTGTTATTATTTATAGAATTGAAGAGTAGTAATGTAAATATTTTAAATATAACGATAGTTCAATATTTTAATTAATATTATATGACCTTTCTGTTAATAGATTTTGTTTCTTTTTCGTGTCAACGCGTGTTTTTAATGTTGGCTAACAGTAAAAAACAAAAGCCACGAATCAAGTCATATATCATATTCAATTACTTTTTATTGTCCTTACATAATTACAAGTAATAACTTACTTACAGCGAGTATGTTTGCTTTCTTAAACAGCTTGGAAAATAACAATTGATATTACGACTGTTTTAGTTTAACTTAGTTTGAGATTGTGCCGTATTTGTAAGTAATAAGTTGGGGTATAATAAATTGTCTTTATCAAAGAAAAGAAAAGTTTTTCGCATCCGAATTGAATACATCGCGTTATGTTATTTAGCGCGCCGAAGTTTCGAACGAATCAGTTAAAAGATACAAAGGAGAAAAATTTGAATGGATTTTCATCGATTTTCCTTTTCCCATTTTATACGAGAATTGAAACGGAAAATTCGTAGTTAGATCTTTAGAGTTTTGACATTTTGAGGAAAATCATCATAAGGTTATAATTTGATTTTATAAACAAAATTTTCTTACTATTGGGACAATTTTTATATTTTAAATTCCGCTTTAATTGTACTAATTATTAAAACGCCTAAAGTGAACTAAACCTTTTGTGTTAAAATACCTAGTGTATAGAGTATAAGTGCAAGTGCGGTATCTCGGACACATGAAAATAGTGTCTAATCATTATTGAACTCTAAGACTGTTAATGAATATTACCTAAGTTTAAGCTATTTATTAGTATTGTAGAATTACTATTAGACATAATTATTGTATAAGCTATATTGTAATTCATGTAAAGTCGCACTCTTTTTTTGTGAACTTTGTAATATAAAAAAAAATATATTACTAGTAGAATAATGTTCTATATCTAGGAATTTAAATGTACTTAGTATGTAGCGATATCCTCTATGCTAAATTTTATAAAAATTGAGTTTTTACCTAAGGCGGTAAAATGCTTATAACCAGATATATATACCAACCACGCATACGAATCCCACGATTTTTGATTTCCGATATTTTTTTATCAGCTTAATACATAGTTTCTGTCACATTAGCCGTAGCATTTATATAATAGTAAGAAAACGAAAAAAAAGCTTGATTACACGATAAAAAAAGCATGTACAGTTAAAAGAAAAAGTGCACTAGCCACACTAGGATTTCCTGACATATTACTGAGTTTAGATACTTGACTTCATAAATTCTACTTAATACTTTCCTGTTTTACAATTCTACTGAATAGTTTCCGTTTCAACATAGGACAGGTTTCTTAGTAAATGTATACAGTTTTATGTCATAGTCATAGTAAAAAAAATATTTTTAAGAAAGTGGTGGCCAGGAAACTGAAAAAGCATTATATGTAGTTTTGGGTTGTGTGTGGTATGGGGTGTGGTCGGTAACGCAATAGTTGTAAATGTTAGATGTTTTGTTTCATTGTACAATGTCGGAGAAAAGATTTCATATAGGATATCTGTTAACAATAAAACAGCACCATTAAAGTAAGAAGATATAAGTATGCAACATTGTATAGGAGTGTGTAAACATTTCAAAATATTTAACCTACCCATCCCGTTCTAATGTATTGAGGGTCGACACACAAATTTCATTTGTCAATATTAGAGATAGTCGTTGGCGACAGTCTCTTTGTTTGAATAAAAAAGGGTTACTGAATTGCTTAATATAAGCTAAACAAAGATAATACTATAAAGAACACGCAATTTAATTTACAAGATAACAGTGTTAACATATGTTTAAGTCAAAAGTAATTATTTAAGTAACTTATGAACGTCAAAATTTTTAATCGAGGGAAAGCGGACCTGAAGAACAGCCTTGCGATTCTGTAACGACCGCCGATGCGAAAACCGCTGTGTGAGTTCGAAAAGTGAGTTACAGAATCGCAGGGCTGACGAGAAACCGCTTCTCTATTGAAACGCCAGCTATTTTGTTCTAGAATAACTGTAGGAGCCACTAAACCTTGAAAAGATATTACACGTAACAAAAACAAACAAACCGAAACTCCGAAATAACACCATTAATACACCAAATTTATCTCCAAGATTGGAGATCTATCTCTTTAAATGCGTTACGTCTTGATTTGAAGTATTTTTATGAGAACATATAAAACCACACAAGAGATATTTAGAAATAAATAAAAACAGTATTCCTCTATGGCAGGTTCGTTCGTAGATTGTTTTAAACTTAAGTAAATTTAATTAATAACTTTTTTCCCTCTACATTTTGTTTTTAATCTAATTTTACATATTTCAGACAGCTACTTTGCATACTTTTATTAATTGTAACCTTGTTACCACTTGCATTCAAATCTGGAGATTTTATTCGCCCAAACACCGTTTCTTTTGGCACCATTTCTACTTGCAGGATATTTTGACACCCTACACAGATACTCTAGTAGATACGTTCGAGACTCCTTGAGTACTAAGAGTGAGTTAAGGTTTATTCTAAGTTATACTTCTGTTTACTTTCTGTTCCAGATCGTTTGGTCCTATAATGAATCCATATATAGTGGTCTCAAACACTTAATTACTAAGTGGTGTGCGGATTAGAATAAGTTATAAAAATACATACATACCTGAAAACGATTTGTTCAGTTCTAGTTGTTTTCTGAGATCGTCAGGCGTTGCAGTTTTCACAGTTTGACACCAACACAGCACCAAACGGAAATATATTCTGAACCTATTGACAAAATACGTCATTACTCTCTTATTCAATTGACCTCATCAAAACCATATATGTGAAATGTGAGTTAAGTTAAATATTATGATATATGCCTTGGTCGTTGACTTCAAAGGAAATACATCTATATGGGTGCCAAGTTCAATGGTCAGTTTTGAAATGTATTTTTAATATAGAACATTTTTTAACACCTTCAAATATAATGTCTTCTTATAACCTTAATATATTGAAGCTTAAGCTCTGACTTAGCTAATTGTTATATACGAATTATTATTAAGTAAGAAGGAGGTTTTGAGTTACAAAGTAAGACGTAGAAAGTAATTTAAACATTTTAATTGTGTGCCAGTACTTTAATCCCGAGAGATTTGTTAGCAAATGCTAAACATAGAAGGCGCATTTTGCAAGGAATTCCCAATTTAATATCATACTATTCTAATCCATATGACACTATTTTGTATAATCATTGTACTACAACTTGTAACTGCCAACATATTCAGCTGTCTGGATTACATGCGAAATGGATGGAGAGGATCTCGATGACAGTGGAACTTTTAGTTATTCTTAAATGCAAAAACACAAATGCCGCTTTACAGCCAAACCAAACTTTTAATACAATTGGACGAAGAAAACAATAAATAAATTTCCATATTCATTTATCACCATTAATTGATAATATTACCTTATGGTCTAAGATCCCGATATACAACGACCTTCACCGAGATGCTTATTTAATGAAACGTATTTTATATTTAATTTAATATGTCAATAAATATAATACATATGGGTTGCCTAGCAAATTTCAGTCCAGAGTATTTTAATTAATATTAAAAAAATATATTTTTTTAAACATTTCACCGGTATGATTATTAGATAAATTCTATACCAATCGAAAGTATGAAGGCCATAGAATATGCAAACGTTAGGTTGTTTTTAATCAATTAATTATTTATGTGTATATTTTTATGTGACACTAAAGTACATACATATATATATTTTACATCTTTAGTATAAAAGAAAGTTATAGTGATACATATGTAATACTACCCTGATTAAAAATATTGATTGAAAAAAATTTAAAAAGTTTACTACATGCAAATTATATAAAAAAAATTTTTTTTTAAATATTAATTAAACATACTCTGGACTGAAATTTGCTAGGCAACCCATATGGATTATATTTATTGATACATTAAATTACATATAAAATACGTGTCATTAATTAAGCATCTCGGTGAAGGTCGTTGTATATCGGGATCTTATACTATTACGTTTATTTTTAATCATTAATATATAAGCTTCAAATGGTGATTAATGTTTTTATTTATCGCTTGCATACCACAGTTATATCGGAATACTGTCTATTAATATATGACAGAAACCTTAATCAGGAATGACTGTTAAGCATTCGAGATGTTCAATCTGATACTCATGTTTCATATAGATTTATTTAAATAAATGAAGCCCGATATAAAATATTTTTTAATTGTTTGATGCAAATAGTAGGTTTGTGAAGTCTGCAAACGCGAGCACGAAGCGGCATGGCGCGAATCTGATAATGCAAACCCTATTGAAGTGACCTTCCTGACAATACAGGCAAATGAGACCAACGCGATTACATGCACACGAGTAATACGTAAAATTCAATAGATTATTTATTTACAAAATAAACTACCATTACAGATTACTCCAATAGTGACTATATACATTTACATTACATACAAAACAATACATACACATAGAAAAAAGCAACTTAAAATATTTACAAAAAGACTATTTCTTACAGTATAGGAATTGACATGAAGCAAAATTATCTTAACAAAAGAAAGTATATATTATGTATTATCGTATGCGTAACTTGTACTTTTTCAATTCCTTATTCACCTTCATTGCTCTGCCTAGAGCCGTGCAGACTAATTTTACATTCAAGAAGCAATTGTACACTGTACCATAAAACATTGATATTTTTACCTATATATATATGATATAATATGTAAAGTTAGAATCATTTCATAATTTAAACATTTCTTTTTTTGACGTTCATAAGTGTACATTGTGTTACCTATATGATTAAATGATTTTTGACTTTTAACTTTTTTTTTTATGTAATAGGAGGCAAACAGGCAGGAGGCTCACCTGATGTTAGGTGATACCGCCGCCCATGGACACTCACAATACCAGAAGGCTCGCAAGTGCGTTGCCGGCCTTTCAAGAATTGGTACGCTCTTTTCTTGAAGGACCCTAAGTCGAATTGGTTCGGAAATACTTGTGTGGGCAGCTGGTTCCACATAGTAGTGGTGCGCGGCAAAAACTGCCTTAGAAAACGCTCTAACTTTTGACTTTAGTTGGAGTTTAGCGTAGTTTTATGTTCGGTGTTGTAACTCTTCATTATTTATAGAAGCACTGCTTATAGCTGTAAGACCCTTTACACTTTTGTCTTCATTTATTTAATGTAATTTTTTCTTTTGTTTTTGTGTTATTGTGATGTAAATAGAATGTTATTACTATTGACTTAAGAAACGCTCCATCTGCATATTTGGAACTAAACAAAAATACGAACACTACTTGAAGTTCATATATACATTCGAAGGAATATATCTGATGTATGTTATTTATTACAGATTGTTAGGGGATTCGTTGATTGTCCGGAGATGTTAGCAAAGTTCAACTTCCGAACTGACTTATTATGGTTCAGACACCGCCCTCTTTTCAAAATTCCTCTACTTAATACCAACTATAGAAAAAATACATTTATGATTCGAAGTGTACAGACCTACAACCAATATTCAACCCAGTTTGATATCGATCTTTTCTGTTCTTCCATCGACTCTGTGAGACGCACACTCACATCCAGCTATTTCCATTAGTATTTCCATTAGAATTTCCATTAGAATAGTCATATTTAATTTTATTTAATTTTTTTTTTTAATTTACTAAAGTTCTTTAATTGTTTCATAGTATTATAAATTCATAAATGTTAACTTTATTCCTCCTATCTCCTTAAGGTATTTATGGATTATCTATAGGTGGAGATTTGTAATTAGTACTGACTTTATTTTATTGTAATCATAATTTACCTTCTGTTAAAATACTGTAAATCTTCCTAAAATGCAATAAATAAATAAAAATAAATAAATAAATACGTATAGTATAGAAAACTATAATTGTATCAAAAATCTACTCTCAAGCTGTCAAAACCTCATATTATCCCATTCTCATATACTAAAACTTAATAAAAGATTCGTAAACTTCGTAGTCGAGTCTCAGTTTTAAATTTTGATTTAAATGTCATCGTAATCAATTCAAGTTCACCGTACCATGACTGCCCTATTATTGTGTGCCCCCCTATTATTTAAAAAAAAGTATCGGATCGCTTCGTAATCATCTTTACCCACATATGACATACGTAAGCGTTTCATGAAACTCATGATACCTCAAATGTCAGCTAGTTTGCACATATTTCAAATAGAGAACAAAAGTTTAATAAAATAAGAATTTCATTTCAACTCCTAGTAACATCGTGTGAGAACTTATGTTATTGTCAATATCCTTTTATTCAAATCTTGCGAGTGTTACTTGAAATCCAGAATTTGCATCTTATAGTTTTCTGTTCGTAAATTTTCTTTATTAAAAAATAAATTTGTCTATCTTAAATTATCAATAAGACTAGAAATAAACAAAAGCAAATCTAAAGTCTCTCTTTTGGCAAGTTTTTTTGTTATTTAAAGTGTTTCAGTTTCTGCACAATTATTTCTTTATTTTCTTTTATTGTGATTGCCTGAAAAAATCAATATTTCTTCATTTACGTTCAAATCTTATTAAAAACATTATTATATGCAGTAAAATAAATACAGTTTTAAAAATCTTGTATGCGATATATTGCTTTTTGTGGCTCACAAGTGGGACTCGAACCTCCAGTACGAGTTGTGATAACCCATTTCTATGTTTACCATTCCTATTATTCCTCAGGACCTAGTCAAACATATTCTACTAAACCGTTTTAAAACATAGAACGTATATTTTAGTATTCAATATTATATACCTTATATATGTTTTAATAAAAGCTCACCGGTTTTCTTAGGATAAACATTCCACAATAAAGTTGGCTGGCTAACCTAAACTAGCTTTATTCGCAACTTCACTTTGCAAAACCAAAGAATTTCGTCGTTCGTTTGGTTCAACGTGCTAAATATCTCAGTAACTGCTGGTCGGAATAGACAATATATTTTGCTGTTGGATATTACATTTATATACGATATTATTTCTTTTATCTGTGTCAGTTTGAAATCTGATTGAATGCACTTTTTACACATAACCACTTGGAGCCATTGGTTTTTAAAAAAGGAGCATATCATAATCCCGTTTGTCCCTTTCAGAAGAACGCGTTTTGGCCAAAACTCACAGATATCCAGAAAAGTAAACGTAAAACGAGAAAGGTCTGGGTATCTATAGTTGCAACCCTCACACTTTTTTCTTCTTATTATTCTATTTATATAAAATTATTATGTAGATATTGTGGAATGTCGATAACTCGAACCTCGTTAAATCGAAAGCCTCAGTAAGTCGAAAAAAATTGCCATTCCCTTCCGCTGAACCCTAAATACGATCTCGAATATTTTAGACTTAGTAACTCGAACAAAATGTTGTTTCCCTACGAAGTATTGATAATACATATTTATACACTATATAACTCGAGTTTCAAAACGAAGACTCCGTAAGTCGTAGTTGGTAAAACATAATGACGTTTTACTTGGAATTCTCCGAAATAAAATCATAATTAATGTTCGGGTTCGGGGCTTCTAATCTATTGTTTTTATCTCACACACATGCCATGAATACATTCATTAATTTTGTTTGTTCAGTTTAATATGTAAAAAACATATACTACAAAACTTAAGTTGAATTGTTATACAAATCGAAAAATACACATAGAAATTGTGCCTCTGTAAGTCGAAATTTCAACAGTTAAGTCATATTTATCTCGAAGTTCCTGTTAAGTCGAAAACTCGTTAAGTCGAGTTATCGAGCTTCCACTGTATATAAATTATATTCTTCTTATTATATTTTATTTGTCTTATGTACTAATAAAAAATAAAGTACCAGATTCTAAAGGCCTAAATGTACAGGCCTGCATTGCAAGTGTCTTAGTATATAGACGGTTAGCACTTAGTACAAGTGACCCATATGTCCCCCAGTCCAATAAAACGATAATACTTACTTGTTGCTCATCCAATAGTAGATCAGAGGATTGAACATAGAGTTGGCCATGGCTAGCCAGTAGAAGGCCAGATATGTATGCTGTGCGAATGGCGCTGAGGCTAGAGACTGGTGGTGGTACACCAGAACGAAGTATGCGTGATATGGTAGCCAGCATAATGCGAATACCATCACCACTAACACGAACATGCGGACTACCTGTGTACAAATAATTAACAATTTAAAATCATCCCTTATCTATTTTTTTAGGCAATACATAAAATAAACAGTATCGCTACAAGCGATCTTGACCTTTTTTTTTAATAAGAGGTGGAAATGCATTAGCGCATCTCCTGCCCTTATAAGTTGCAGGGGTATGTGGGACTCGACCCAAATCTCTGCTATTCAGAGACTGGGTGAGTTATACCCACTAAAACCACCTCGAGTAGTTCCTACAAAGCCGCGTGTTTTTTTTTTTTTCGCCTTATCTGTCCTAAAAATCGACGGGGACACAGCCCGTCGATTTTTAGGTCTAAGACATGGCACTTCCCTCACATTTTCTTTCTGTGTATGTGCGAGTCTTAAAAACGCACGAATAAAAGTCCGGGGTCGAACGTAGGACCTCACCGGGGCTGGTCAAAAAAAGACAGATTCAGAAATAAATACAGATGTATAAAAAATGATTTACGGGTGAAAAGATGACAAAACATTTACTATTAATTTTTAATTAAAACTAAATCAGTATACTTATCAAGTTGGTACAACGAAAAATATAACTTCAGTGATATAGAGGAATTTGTACGTAAGGTATGGGCCTCAGATTTCTGTATCTGTTTCATGATCATTTGGCAATCTAATAGGCAAGAAGGTGATAAGCCTCTTGTGCCTGTCACACGCCGTCAATTTTATATTCCTCACGATTTTTTCCTAAACAGTACGAGCGAATGTTAAATGCGCACATAGAAAGTCTATTGTTGTTGGGCTGGGGATCGAACCTACGACCTCAGGGATTGGAATCGCATGCTGAAGCCACTAGGTCAACACTGCTCTATTTATTTAATGGGGTAAAAGATCAACATTAACATTCGAGGAGTCAAAAATGTACTATACTTTGCTTTATCATTTCATTCCTTTCACGAAAATAACTAATATATTCACGTAATATATAAGATTTGAAGGGCAAGGAATTTATTTCTGAACCAGTCGCCGTTTTTACTTACAAGTCTGATTCTTTTATCAAATATACGCGTTACACTGCTTTCATTTCTTGATAGATTTCCTGAAGAGCCATCCCATAGTAGTACAACATAAATCATATTGATCTAATATAAATCAACAAACAAAATGCTTGTATGGTATGGCGTCATATAAGTGCTCCCTTCTGTGTTAATTGATTCACGGATCGTTAATTTCCTTAAAGTAATTTGAATTTGGAACTCATCCGGAATTACAAAAGTTAAAGGCGCGCTTCCATTTAGACCGTGATTCGAAAATTAAATTTGCTAACCCTAGACATCCCTATACCGCCTTCAAAAAGATTTTAGTTGTCTATTCGAACAATTAAATATTTAAAAATGGAATTCATTTCAAACACATTCTTTTTTGAATAGTATTTATTAACGTGTAACCATATTGGGTTTTATGTAAAAATTTAAAAATAGAACAAGAAATATCATAATTATTATTTTAAATACCGCAGATATACGTACAGAGATTGTAATTGAAGATTATGCTAAAATATTATGTGTACAAAGAGGGCGTTAATGCTACGCGTAATGTCTACAAGATACCGTAGCGCCTCAGTGATTTTCATCACACTCTCGCTTTTTGTACTTGCAATCAGTCTCTCTCTGTCAAACACATTCAAATTTCGATTATTTCTTTTTGACAAATAGTATGCGGAAAATGTCTACTTGATGCCGCCTCAATTGATGTTACCCACGGTGGCCATAGAGAAGGCTGATACACACAAAAGTGTAACTTAAATAATACAATCATATTACTGTACAACGTCAACCAAGACTTCAGGATTCATACGTCATTTACGTTAGTTATTTAAATTTACAGAGGACGTACGTCAGTACGCCCAAAGGCAACATCCAAATTAAAATCTTTGAATCAATAACTTATTCTCGAAGCTTGTTTTGATTTGTGCCAAAAATAATATTGTCCCTTACGAATTCCAAAACCATCATGTATGACAATTACTTTCAGTAAAAAAATATGCCTTGAATACAAAACAGCCGATTCTTGATAAATCTAATAAAACCCAAGTTATATGAATAACGTAACCGATGAAATATTTGAGATCGAAAGGTGCCACGTTTTACGCTCTCAATTTACTAGAAAATAGAATTAAAAATTTAGCTTCGTTTCGCACTTTCTAAATTTACATTACAAGTATTTTTAAAGTTATACTTCTTTAGGCGCGTTATGAAAAATTTATGAGAGTGAAATTTTACGATGCGCGCGCACCGTGACACAAAATTAGCAGAATGAAGTTGCCCACGGAAGATGCTACGGCATTGGACATAATTTAAAAACAACATTCAAATAATAGAATTTATGTTACACTTAATGTAAGAGACTAATAATAAATATTTATTTATTTAATTTTTCAAATGTAAACTGAACTTTATTGACTATAATGACTCCTTTTCCAGTCATTGATTATTTAATTGTAATTAATTATTTGCATGCAATCAAAAACTATTTTTAATAATGCCAAAGAAGTATAACTTCTTACGCGCGTACATAAGTACACGCACCCTTATTTTATATTAATATAAATGAATAATATATATTACTAGCTGGCCTGGCGAACATCGTACCGCCTAACAGTCTATTCTTTATTTTTTTTTTTAATACTTATTCTGCTATTCGGGACACCGGTCTAGTAAGATAAAAAAAAGAAAGTTGATAATACAACAAATACATTATGTCAAAAAATTTAAATTTACCTTACCGGAACCCCTCCACTAACACTTGAACTTTATAAAATGGTATTAAAGTTCAAATTGACTTTTAAGTAGTATTACGAATATTTTGTATGGGAATATAGAAAAGTGTTTTTTTAGACTTTTTCACTCAATTTTTTAAATTTTTCTCTCTGTAAGAACCATCCTCGTACTTCAAGGAATATTATAAAAAAAGAATCAGACAAATCGGTCAAGCCGTTTTCATATTATGTCGTGACAACGGATATAATATAATAAAAATACTTGTAAGAACTAAACTATTCTAAATACGGTATATGGCAACTTTTGCGCGGTTATTGAGTTATGAGAAGGTCATTTAGGGCGTCAAATGTTGGTGACTTGGTGCGTGAACCGAACCTTGAACCCTTGCTTGAACTTGACGCTGCCGTATCATAATGTTTATTGGCCATCGAATATCCTCACTAACAATCCAAAAAGGCTCACTTATTACAAGACTAGTATTATTTTCAATCTAAAGTATAAAATTTCAAGTAATAAATTGAATTGTACGCTCAAAACGAGTTCTATGAAATGGTTTTTAAGTTATAACAGAATAAATGTTTTGAAATATTCCTTGAAGAAAAAGTTGTATAAAACTTGATTAATTCAAATAATAAAGAATTGTTTCACGGCTGAAAAATCGAGCTAACCAAAAGTAAAAAAGCGCCTTGCTCTGTAACTTCCAATAATGACATCCGATATTTTTGTATTAATTATAAATAAATAACAGAAAAACAATAACTAACCTTAAAATATATTAAACGGAGTCCCTTTAGGCAAGGTTCCGAAGATTAGTATCTTTAGCAGCGTTCCCAATTTAAATAGCTAGACTAAATCTTTGAGCTGCCAGCTCTTCGGTCTCCAACTTTTTGTATCCAAGTCCGATGTAGCTCTCTCAATAACAGTTCGGTAGACAGTCATTATTGCTCAGAGGCTCAGAGCCCTTACAACTTCTACCATCGACAGAAGTAAACTAATTATTAAAATCGGTATCGCTGTCGCCATTGGCAGTTACAGATAAAGGACGCTTTTGTCGGTGTAAAAGGCCGGCAACGCACTCGCGAGCCCTCTGGCATTGAGGGTGTCCATGGGCATCACTTAACATCAGATGAGCCTCCTGCCCGTTTGCCCGTTTCTATATTTAAAAAAATCCGTGCTATGCTACTACTAGTTTATAGTAATCTGACACGAATTACCAAATTAATTTTAATGTAAAATTTATAATATGTATTCGCGATCCCAGATTAGATTTTGAGTAATGACGGCTCTAAATATGACATATTGCAGCTCCTCTCATATCTTCTTAGTCTAAGTACACTGCCGTAAGATTATTTATTTTATAATGTCTAAGACGATTACAAAAGACTGATTGATTGTTCATTCGTGACAACTGGATGTATGCTAATCCATTCTTACAATGATTCTACCACATTCACCGTCCATTATCGATTTCCTGTTATCATTAAACATCGTCTACAGTAGGCGTGTTTTAATGATAACAATGACATTAATCATTACATGTACTTTCCGACATTTGGAACAATATAACTAAAAGTCGTCTTTACATATTATCGGATTCTTTTTGTAAAGAAGAAAGAAAGCCACGGGCGAGCTAACCCACGCGTTGCAACTAAAATTGAAATAGGCTGGTCATATTGCAGGGTATAGGCTGATGATGGGCTCGGAATCCACACGTTTGAGGGACCTCCGAGGAAGAGAAATGTAACGTCACAAAAGCTTACGACATAATAAAAAATTCTGGGGAGAGGATGGAAGAAGCAAAAAAACAGATCCAAATGGAAAGTTCAGAAGGAGGCCTTTACCAAAATGAAGTTGTTGACAACACAACTGCAAGCCACGAAACAATGGAAGTAACAAAGTAACCGAGATGACTACCACCGACATATGTAGAAAGTTTGGAATTAAAACTTCTTTATTATTACAATTTTTAATTAATAAAAACATCTTCATTACCATCTTCTGAGACTTCAATATTAATACTTAGACTGCTCGCGAGTCATATGTAGTATAAAATGTGTTTATTAATAGTAACAACTTCTTTATAAAGATGGCGAAAGATTGAAGTATTGTCAGGGTTCAAATCAAAGAATCCCAAAATTGGCATTTGGGTAAAATATGAATCTACTTTACATAATTCTGCCAGTAATTTATTTATTGTAATTAATTTCCATTAAAATAGTTATCAACAAACAGATACACAAAATGATTTAATACTTTCTTCAGCTAAATTTAAGAAATAACCGATATCTAAATATAAATCTTTTCTTATAACGGAAATGTTCGCAAAGTGTTAACTCCTTGAGCCGTCATTTGTGAAGGTTCAATGATATTGATTTTTATATATATATCGCGTCCTTTATGGATATTTGACTTTCGAATCTAATGGACTGTACAATGTACATTGTTGTACTGTATATTGTTGTATGTATACTGAATTCTAATAAAAATACATTTGGGTTTTGTTTATAAATTATTTATCATTATAGAAACATTTCAAGACCTCTCAATGGTAAAATTACTTTCTATTAAATGAAATCTGTATAAAATGACTATTCGGTCTTCAAAATCCAGTACATGTTAATATGAGTTTGACCTTTAAATGCTTCTGTGGTACTCTGTAACTTCCAATAGCAATTTAAGGTGCCACATACTTTTCTTGGCTGGCGGCTGAAATGAGTACTACCGTCGCCATTTTGGTGCGTACAATAAATAATTTTACTATCGACCAACATCTAATAAAAATCCAACTAAAATATATTTATTTTTATTTCTTTCATTATTAATTATAATGGCAAAGTTTCAATCATCGAACGGTTCTGATTACTAGGTATTTTAAAAGATATTATATTAATAGTACAGTCGTTCCTAACTTTGTGTCACATTTATTTAAGCCTAGAACTGTATTTTCTAGTATACATTATTTTATTAAGACAGTTCAATTAATTATTAAGTTAGCCTGCATGACTTCAAATTATTTCCCTTATAATGAGTAATTTTTATTTACTGGCAATACTAATATCGGTGACAGTGACGCTCTTACCGGCCATGATAGTATGTTGGACTGTACCCCGCAATCCGCCGAGGTTACGCCATTAACGGAAATTGAACATCAAAATGTGTTATTAGAAGTTCTTCATATATCATTATACTCAAACGTAGATAAGCTTCCTTATTTTTTAAACACAATCAATTTTTGATCGAGTAGAAAACTGTAGTATTATAAAATATTAAAATATGAAGAAATTGTAAATTGAAAGACCGCGCAAACTGTTGATTCAGCGAATGAAACAAAGCCTCATTATTCTAATTAACTTCGTATTCTTACTTGGTTTTATGAAAGTTTTAGTTATGTGTTTATTTTCAAAGACTAGACACAAAAAATTCAATAGCTATTTTCACTGAAGTTATTCTATAAAGAAAATATACGGGTCGAAGTGTAATCCTACGGGCTTTACAAAGTTGGTTTATAAATATATATGTAAAACGATGTGTACCTTTCTCTTAGCTCTGACGACCTGCATCTGATGATGGGTACACTCTCCAATAGTCCTTCCCCGAAGGACGGCACTCATCCTAGCGTAAGCCCATACCATCACCGACATTGGCAGCACATAGGTCACTCCCAGAAACACCAGGTTATAACTGCAAGTACAACATACAACGAAATAAATTTAAAAATGGTTGCTTGGCGGACCCATGCAACTTCTTCGATACAAAGAGTCACCTCGTGAGTTGTGCTGCGATCTTGCGGGCTACTCGATTGTGAGGAAGTTGCATGGATCTCGTTAGCGGAGTTATATTCTTTCCATTTATCTGATATCTTATCATAAGTATGTATCTGATTGTCCTCATTTTAACAAGTTTTTGAGAGTAAAAATAAAAAAACTAACAATGCTTCTCCAGGCTGGTCATGGTGGTCTATCTCTATTTTGACAGACACATCTGCATTGTGTCTGTCAAAATAGAGTTAGCGTACAGACAAGTGCATTCTCTATTCCATAACTCTCATACTACGATATACGGATAAATACCAGAGCATGCGCCTGATAGCTTTGCAAGCTGCAACCGCCAAGTTCTAAAGATACCATTGACATTTTTATTCATCTGGGAATTGAACCAGATGACAGTTGCAGTTTTACATTACTTGTTAGGCTCCCACCTTGTCCATTATTAAATGCCTTTAATAAAAGTAGACGTGGAACAAACACTATATAGTAATTGAAACGGCGATATGGATGGAATGTTTTAATGTAATTTACCTACCTCTTTTAAGTATGCCATTAGAAAGTATGATAAACAGCCGATAATAATGGTAGAATGTTAAAGAGTATTAAGTCACGTAGCTATCTCGTGTTGTAATTTCGTCTGGAGCAATGTCGGAAATGTAACGTCGCTTTTATATTTGGTAAAAAGTTTATAGCTTTTATGAGTACTCATCAATATTGCTGTACGTGATTAAACCGGGTTATCTTAGGGATAGATTATATAATTTCTGCGAGTCAGTTATGAAAGTCAAAGAAGAAGTGGAAAGAACCAGGGAGCTTTGTCCCGGAACCCGTTCGCGGCGGCGAAAGAAACCGCAGGCCCGTCAAATCCTCGCCACCTAAAGAGTGCCCAAGCGGGGAAGCAGGGGTCCATGCGTTCAAAAGAAGGGATGGTGATCCATCCCTGCAAGCACTGGACCCGATCTCCCCTAGCTATTCCTAAAAGCGTATGGCCCGATCTGTGAAGGATACTTGCTGTGTCAAGTATCTTCACAAATCAACAATGGGCGGGGAAAAGCGGACACAACCGCCGCATCGCATGTCGGGAAGCGGATAAGGCTCTGCTGTTACCGTATCCCGCCTAAGGCGATGTTGGTGGCGCCTTGGGGTTTTAGTGGGTATGCACATTCGCGAGTCCCACATAACCCTCCCGCACTAAGCATTCGCACCGCGGTAGGGTATGCGCAATGCATTTCCCCAAGTAAAAAAAAAGGGATAGATTATCGAAAAGCGCAAGATAACTCCAGTATGTCATAATCCAATAATTTTTTTTACCTACGGGAGTCTATCTTGGTTTCTGATTTTTTTTATAGGCACGAACGCAGGAGACTAGCGGGTCTGTTGCCGACCTGTCGGGAATGGTACATTATTTTATTGAATCCCTTAGACCCAAAAATCGACGTCACCCATCAGATACAGAAGGAATCTAATATTTTTTCTTTATAGGCAAGCACTGAGTGTGAGCATGTACTTGCCTATATATATACGCAGATTTATGTTTCTGTGGTTGCTCTTCATCCTATGAGCAATCTAAAATCGCGTACTTTACACGGCGCATAACCTCAGAGAAGGAATTCCCGCGTGGCTAGTCCTTAACGCAGCTGTAACCTAATGCTATTATATACACCGGGCTACTATTAAGCACAATACAGAAGATTTAATTCCCATTAGGATCTCCCGTAAAACCACTACAAACAAGGTACAAACTTTAATGAAATTGCAGTATTTGCATATTGTGATAAGCCAAGGTAGTTTCTCAAAGTGGTCTGAACCTTATTCCGAGGTAATTTTGTCGACTAAAATTACTATTCCTATGTTTGTTAATGATGAGAAAATGTTAATATATATTAAAATAAAATTATATCCAAATATTTTTTCGTTTATGATCATTAAATTTCAAGTTGGTCAATTCAAAATAATTTATTCATTTAGGTAACACAGTGTACACTTATAAAGAAATACATATTAATTGCCTTTTTTTACATTTACTGCCAGTTCTCAAATCAAGGGCGTAGGACGGACGAGAAGAACTGGCAATGAACTCTCCGCTACTGTTTAAAATCGCCAAGTTTTTTGTTTTGCAATTGTTTGTAAGGAGCTGCAACCAGTACATGATGTTCCACTACATACTATAATTTTATTTTTTTATTTTATTTTATTTTATTTTAAAAGGCACACTAACAAAACACATACAAACACTTACAGAGAACACATAACACAGAAAACAAGATACATGCATGTGCATCAATAACAAATGTGCACAGCATTTAAAGGGAAACATTACAATGAAGAAAAGAAAATAACTTAAACATTAAGAGTAAAAAAAAAAAACAATCTAGATTAAAAAAAAACATGCAATTTACAATTAAAAAAAAAACAATAATTTTTTACTTTGCAATAATCATTATTGGTCACGGATCAACAGTAGCTGCAGCATCTTACGCCTGAACACATGGAGACTATCATTAAATGGATCTGCTTGGCATGTACTCAGAGCGTCGTTTAATGTCGATAGAGATCTATGTAGAGGAGCATTACAACCGACGTTGGTCCTCACTGCCCGAACGTAAAAAAGGGTTGAAGTGTTTCTTGTGTTCCTATTTAAGAGGAAGTTTACTTGGCTTAAAACATTAGGTAAATCTACCAAGTTATTTAACATTTTGTACACAAATATAATGTCGATAAGGCGGCGTCTATCGCGGAGTGATTGTAAGTGAAAGAAAGCTAGTCTTTTTTTATACTCGCATTTATAACTAATGTTATTATTTAATCGGCATAGATGTTTGGAGAAATGGCGGTTAATTCTTTCGATTCTGTCAACATGGACAGAATATTGAGGGTTCCAAACCACACTACCATATTCCAAAATGCTACGGACCAGAGAATTGTAAAGTATGATTTTAGGCTTCACATTTTTAAAACACTTAGTCGACCGCCTTATGAAACCTAACATTCTAGAAGCTTTATTTACTATTGCATTATAATGAGGTATGAACGATAAATTACTATCTAGTATTACTCCTAAATCCCTAATTTCATTGACCTGCAGTAGTAGTACTCCGTCGATAGTGTATTTAGAGGGGACTGGTAGTTTCTTTTTAGAGAAAGTAATTTGCGAACATTTTTTGGCATTTAGAACCATTTTGTTATGATCGCACCACCTCTGTATACCCACTACGTCACTTTGCAATAACTCCACATCTTGAGCGCTATTAATTACTTTAAAAATTTTCATATCATCCGCATACAAAGAAAAATTACTATATTTAACAAACGAACCAATATCATTTACAAACAGAGTAAATAGGACAGGACCAAGATGAGAACCTTGTGGAACACCTGATGTGGAAATGTATGAATGCGATTCTATACCACCAACTGCCACAAACTCAGTTCTATCTGTCAAATATGACGCAAACCATTTTAATAACCCCCCTCCAATACCATATAAGTAATCCAACTTTTTCAATAAAACACTATGACTAACTTTGTCGAAGGCACTAGAAAAATCTGTGTAAATACAGTCAATTTGTTTTCTCTCATCAATTGCATTTGCCAAAAAATTTACATACTCAAAGAGATTAGTATCAGTAGATCTTTTGGCACAGAAACCATGCTGAGCAGTATCTACAAAAACTTTACAGTGTGATTTGAGTATTGGGCATAGAAGCGATTCAAAAATCTTAGAAAATGTATTTAAAATAGAAATAGGTCTGTAGTTCGTAACAATATTTGTCTCACCCTTTTTAAATATTGGTATGATTCTAGCTTTCTTCCACAGTGTCGGAAACGTGCCTAGTTCTAGTGATTTATTGAAAATTAAGTATAATGGTAACGTTAAAGAAGATAAACAACTTTTAATAAAAACTGGGGGAATGCCATCTGGACCACAACCTTTACAAATATCTAAAGTCTTAATTTTGTTTTCAATTTCTTTCTCAGTAAATCTAACATTGCATAACGGTAAGACATTACATATTGTGGGATATTGAGATTCACTATTTATACTAATATCATTGCTACTGAAAACTGATTTAAAGTGCTCCGCAAATAAATTAGCTATTTCGCTAATTTGTGTGGCTTTTTCACTACCTCGATACATTTCTTGTGGTATTGTATATGAGTCTTTCCTTTTGTGTTTAATGAAGTTCCAAAAATGTTTTACATTTTTAGATATATTGTTTTCGACATTACTAATATATGCTTTGTATTTATTGCTGATTAGTTTATCACAACGAGTACGAAGCAATTTAAATTCATACTCATCACGTGGGTTACCAAATTTTTTAAATTTTTTCCTAAGCTTATTTTTCTCTCTAAGGAGTCTAATGGTAGCTTTATCAAACCACGGCGGATAATTGGATTTTAAGATTTTTGTTCGAGGCACGTGAGCTGTAATGATCCCATCAATTTTGTTATAAAATGCTGCAACCATGTCATCTATGTTACCACTTACATTTAGCGCTCCTATCCAATCAATGTTATGCATGTGACTATTAATTGCAGAATAATCTGCCTTAAAAAAGTTTAATTTAGTAGCTGCCTTATTTTTAACAGACTTACATGAAGTATGCATAGCCAAACATATTACAAGTGGAGGGTGCAGAATATCTTTTTTAATTAGGTGATTATCTGCTTCCCGAAGAGTTAAAGCAACATTTGAAAGAACTAGATCCAATATTCTCTTATCACTATTAAGAACATAATTGTATTGATTAAGACAGGCTAGAGACATAAAATCCATTAAAGTAACACCAAGTAAACTATTACTATCGTTGACGGGGGCCAGGGTATTAGGGATTTCTCCGGGACACCAAGATAAGCAACTGAGATTCAGGTCCCCCATGATCAGAACATCATCGAGTGAGGCAATGGCATCACTCGCCCTACCAAAAAAGCACTGCGCCTCCCTCTTGTCTACCGGAGACGGAAGGTACACCACACATAGACCTAAATTCTGTCGTCGACCACTCTTCTGCAAGGTCATGGATATCCATAAGTCTTCATGGTCAGATTCTAGCTGCATCAAACGTTTACTAGCAATACTTTTTTTAATTGCTATGAGGACTCCGCCGCCTCTTAACTTAGTAGTAGAATTTCGATCTTTGCGATATACAGTGTATCTGGAGTCAAATAGTTCTCCGTTACCAATTTCAGGCAGCAACCAGGTCTCCGTAAACACAATAGCGTCATAATCCTCATTTAGGCAGCTGGCATAAAGTTCATTTGTTTTTGTTCTCAAGCCTCGCACATTTTGATAGTATATATTAAGAGAGGAAACCTTAGAGACCGATGTGACTGGTATGATTGAAGATTTATCATAACCGAAGGTTGTTTAGGTGTTCCACCGAGATGATACGTTTGGCTGGTTCACCCTCACCCTTACGGATATAGATGTTTCCGTTTCTGACCCATGTGAACCTGATGCCCAATTCTCTGCACTTTAATCTGGTAGCAGCCTGAAGACTTTTCCTCTCAGGACTCAGATGTTCAGAGACATATACAGGAGCAGAATTCCCTCCAATCCCAATCAGACTGGTATTTAATTTTCCATTAGGATTATTTTTGTTGAAACTGAAGATGGCTGCCAATAAAGTGTCACGGCAACGACTACTACGTAGTTTAACCACCACTGACCTTGGCCGTCCATTATTAGGGTTTTTCTTTGCCACTCTAAAGCTTGACAATATATCGCTGTCTTCAATGTTACCGGAGACTACTTCACTAATTCTTTCAACCGTTTTCACCAGATTTTCATTTTTGAATTCTGGTAGGCCGTGAATCTCAACGTTTGCCTCCCTTGAGTGTTGTTCCAGGTTAGACAGCCTAACTAACAAGTCACTCACTTTTCCCTCGAGTGAAGAATTCATCCCTAACAATTTTTTTACCTCTGAGTCACGCTTTTCAACCAAAGATTTCAATTCCTCATAATAGTATACAGTATATTATGTTATAGAGTACCATTACACATGAAACATAAAAAGTATTTCTAATATATAAAATTCTCGTGTCACAGTTTTCGTTGCCATACTCCTCCGAAACGGCTCAACCGATTCTCATGAAATTTTGTGTGCTTATTGGGTATGTCTGAGAATCGGACAACATCTATTTTTCATCCCCCTAAATGTTAAGGGTAGTCCACCTCTAAATATTTATTTTTAGATATTTTTTTCTGTTTTTATTTTTTTATGAAACAACATTAAAAAATACATACAACCCCTAACTTTCACCTCTCTACGATCAACCCCTAAATATTTTTTTTTTATTTTAAGATATTTTTTTCTGGTTTTGTTGTTTCAACATTAAAAAATATATACAACCTTTATCTTTCACCCCTCTACGATCAACCCCTATTTTTTTATTATAAATGATATGGCAAAACGACGTTTGCCCGGTCAGCTAGTATAATATAGAAATACATCAAAGTCAATCACTACTTCGCAATTACAGGTAATCTTACTTCGTTATTCAACTCTTTATATGATTTATAAATGGGGTACTAAAGGTTCGACCCACACATTCGGTGAGTAATGGTTTATAGGAGCTTAATATAAAATGACTTCAATAAACACGTCGCTTAGATTTTAGAAGGGTTTGAATTGATAATTTAGTTTAGTAACGGGTCAGATTTAGGCCGTGATTTTATCGTGTGTCAATAAATTAATGTTTCCCTAAACTAAGGCAATTTCCTCACGATGTTTTCCTTCACCGTTCGAGCGAATGTTAAATGTGCACATAGAAAGAAAGTCCATTAAAATTAGTCATTCCCTAAACTAAGTCAAATGATGTAGTACTAAGTAGTGTACGTTTTTTTAATTAAAATAAATAAATCAGTGGCGCTACAACCTTTTTAGGTCTGGGCCACAGATTTCTGAATCTGTTTCATGATAATTTGCCTTATAGGCAAGTAGGTGATCAGCCTCCTGTGCCTGACACAGGCCGTCGACTTTTTGGGTGTGAGGCAAGCCGGTTTCCTCATGATGATTTCCTTCACCGTTCGAGCGAATGTTAAATGCGCACATAGAATGAATGTCCATAGGTGCACAGCCGGGGATCGATCCTACGACCTCAGGAATGAGAGTAGCTCGCGGAAGCCACTAGCTCAATATATACACAAAATGAAATGTCGTTTATATAATTTGCTTTTTGAATTAATTAACATACAAATTGTTTTTCTAAGTGCTGATTATAATAATGAATTCAAAGGGGTAGCGCTGAACTTTTTTATAAAAGCATAAATACAATAATTATTGATTCATAAATATAAATCAATATTTATTGATTTAACATTTCGTTGTATTACAATGAGAATTTAATTATTAAGGAGGGCAACGAACGGCCTCACTACTTTTAAGCGATACCTTATAGGCAACCACTATTAACTATATTATTAATTTAAAAAAAAAACAAAAGCCGCTATAACTTTTTCACCCAAATTATTGTATCTACTTCTTGTTTTTCTTAAGGCTGGTTTCCTGACAATATTCTCCTTCACTGTCCGAGTAAGTGTAAAATTGCGTACTTAGAAAGAAAACTATATTTTTTACAGCCTAAATTACTCCTATTATTCATATTTTCTAAAAAAAAACGAACAAGTTATTAATTAAACACGGTCTCCATCTTAAGAATAAATTACATTATTTAATTCTCTTGTGTTTTATTAACCCCAATAATAACACAACTCGAGAATCAGGAAGCTGTTGTAACAGATTTCAAGGCTTTTTCAAGGCTTCTAATATCGGTTAACGACTTCCGTTTGGGAGATAACCGGAAACCGTGGTTTTAAATGTCTTTTTGAGATAAGTTCAGGGGAAAGTTAATCACAAACATTCAAATTAAGCTATGAAATGTTTCATTAAAATATTATTATTCACGTTAATTGAATACGTTTTCAATAAAATACCTTACATTATTTTCTGTCCTTTATCAAGATTGTGTGATAGATTTATATCTAATATATAAAATTCTCGTGTCACAGTTTTCGTTGCCATACTCCTCCGAAACGGCTTGACCGATTTTGATGAAATTTTTTGTGATTATCCGGTATCTATGAGAATCGGCCAACATCTATTTTTCATCCCCCTAAATGTTAGGGGTAGTCCACCCCTAAATTTTTATTTTATTTTTTAGACAAAATTTTTAATTTCTATTTTTTTATGATACAACATACAAAAATACATACAACCCTTTATTTTCACCTCTCTACGATCAACCCCTATTTTTTATTATAGTAGATGGTTATTTTTATTGAACTAAAAAATTTTTCCTACAAATAATATACATGGCAAAACGACGTTTGCCGGATCAGCTAGTTAAATATAAGATGATGTGTGTGGAGGAAGGATGGTCCTCTAGCGTAACGGTTGGATCCTTCACCATACTAATCTCTGACTGCCCGGCCCGAAGGCCCCAGTATTTTTTTAATCTCGTTGTTATCCTCAAGGGCCGTGGCGAGCGTAGCTTTCCGGAAATGGGCATTTTCTAGCTACTAGTGCAAAGTCGTTTCCTGCGAGACTCGGACCTCCCATTGGAGTCGCGGGGTCGTCAATTGCCTGAAGGGTAGGACAGAAGCTCACTGGAGTGACCGAAGTACGAAGTAAAGGACCTGACGTTTCCCGTGTAGGCGGACTTTTGATGTGAAACATCTATAGCCGCACGTAAAACCGATTTCTGGCGTGGCGACGCATGCCGTGGCGTCGCCAAGCTATATTATGGTATATATGTCACCGTAAAATTGTAAACACCGTTAGATTGTAATCTATCTCGCGAGATTATAAACTGTCGAAAGATTGTGAACCTCAACGAACTGCTTACAATTTAACGTATTATTATTCGGTAGTTATATGAAATTGTTGGAAAGTAAAATTACTTAATCTGTAATTGACCAAAGAAGTTTGAATGATAACTAAGTTAGTGTAGTACAATCTACCGAGTAATAATACGTTAAATTGTAAGCAGTAAGCTGAGGGTCACAATCTTTCGACAGTTTATAATCTCGCGAGATAGATTACAATCTAACGATGTTTACAATTTTACGTTAACTTATATATACAGTCTATATGCAGTACTGTGTAGGGTGTATTTCGAAGTCACTGATTAAACGAATTAAGTTTGAAATAAATTCGTCAATTTTTGTATTTAATGATAATAAATGTTTATTCCATAAATAGTAATCGTTATCTATGAAATGTTATGAAAAAACATCGTAATATTTACGTTATTATTATGACATATTTAGTTCCTATCACAATCTGTTCTTTTTTGCATATTACTTTTACAAAATAATGTCGATGTTTCACATCTCCCAGGCGTCCCGTGACGGCTCACACTTTTTTTTTGTAATCAGCTATGGTAATTGGATTGATTTGTTAGAACGAGTCGGGGCTTCCTATGTGCCTTTTTTGTCGGATATGCGTAGAGGTTGATTCTTTTACACACCAACGGGTTGGGATGGTGTTTAGCCTTGTCGAAATCCATGTAGACACTAATTTTATCCATTGAGCTATGGTAGGCAGATCCAGGTCATGGTAAAGATCGACGTTCCTCACATGACTAAGGCTGAATTCAGTCTCACGCTCACCGTCAGCGCTCATAGATCAGCGCGTAGTTCGTCAGCGCTGACGCTCAGCGTAGTTCGTTTTAGTATCGTACTGACCGCCTTACTCGACCTGTATCCACTTCGCTATTTGCCGTGACTGTACACGCTGACGACATCCGTTCGACACTACAACGCTCACTAAAAGCAGAGGCGCTCTAGCGATCGTCAGCGCTGACAGCTACGCGGCGCCGACGCGCGACGCGTACGGCCGCGCAGCCATCGGCGCTGACCACCGTGCGCGCTGATAGCTACGCGTCATTCAAAAACGCTTCCTAGAAGTTCAAATATCTCGACCATCAGCGCCGACGGTGCGCGTGCGGTCGGCGTGACACTAAATTCAGCCTATGTGTCGCACGACTGTAGCACCTTGCGTAGCACTAATGCCATTATCAAGTGTGACGATATTTGGCGGACTTTTGTCACAGCATGGCTTTCCCGTATACAGACATACCACAGAAGTATTTCCGAACCAATTCGACTTAGGGTCCTTCAAAAAAGAGCGTACTTTTAATCTAATTCTTGAAAGGCCGGCAACGCACTTGCGAGCCTTCTGGCATTTTGAGTGTCCATGGGCGGCGGTATCACTTAACATCAGGTGAGCCTCCTGCCCGTTTGCCTCCTATTACATAAAAAAAAGAGTTAACCTCTTGTTGAGGTGACAAGGAGAGCTGCTACTTATCTGTTACCTGAAGCTTATCTGAAGCCATGTAGTCTGAACGCCTATGATCATAAGAATGTCAAATGGAAGAGACAAGCTGCCCACGAAACCGGGAATCCTAATGTGGGAACTGCAATTTCCCGTGTATTATGTATTTATTCACAAGTATAGTTTTGGTTTGAGTATAAGACAGGCGGCATTTTTGTTTTAAAATTAGTGTTGTTTGATGATTTGCTATTTCAAAAGAGTACCGAGACTTTTTTAAGCCGGCTTTTTCTCTCGGCCTGCACCCGTATAGGTGATACCTGTATCTTATATTCCATGATAAATTATTTTTTTATTTTATTGTTAACTAGCGGACCCGACAGACGTTGTCCTGTCTTAATATGAATATTGATTTCAAATTGGTATCTATAATTAATTAAAAAATATTTCAGAAACAAAGTGTTTATTATTCTAATGCTTTATGTTATACAACATTCTTTGTTTGTTTTTCTGGCATTTTCGCATATTATTATATTATCAATATAATAACTCCGATCGAACCATTTATTTTAAACGATATTCATTTTTTTTACATCCTCTTTGACGATATTTGCAGCACGCATTCTGTCAATGTTATGTCAAACGCCATAAGGTTACATCAAAAAGTTCGAATTGTATGGTGGTTAATTATTCTTAAATTTTCTAATTTTCCGCGCATTTTTTTCTTTTTTTCTTTTATAAGAACCTTCTCCTGACAATTACAAACACAACAAAAAAAAAATCAGACAAATCGGTCAAGCCGTTTTCATGTTATGTCGTGACAACGGAAAACGGGTTTCATTATATAGATGAAAGTGTAAAGTTTTTAACCGAATTATTTTTCTTATGTGGAATACACAGACTTTTAAAATATTAAACAGCGAGGTGCTATATAAATATGGAACAGTCTATAAATAGAAAATATCGACTTACCAATAATCCGTTTTGGAAGTAGGATAGCTCCCATCTGGCCACTTCATAAAACATATTTCCCGCTCGCCATTAATGTACCTTGGGACAAAGTTTACGGTCATAAATTAGGTAACCAAAAATTCTTTTGTTTTCTAAAACAGGTTTACATATGACTGAATATTATTAAAATTAGATGGATGTTAACGTATAATCTTTATAACAATAAAAATTAAATTAGAGTATTAAAACTGGTAAAAGGCTGGCAACACAGTCGCAAGCCTACTGGGAGTGTGATTGTCCATGGGCGTTAGATATTATATTATATTTTTCTCTTTTTCTAAAAAAATCCCTTTCTATAAATTGTGTTCACGCCGCGATGACCTAAATTCGTTTAACCAGTTTTATTATCATAATTCTTTAATAATAATTATAATAATAAATAAATTAATATATACAACAATTGGTTAGTTTAAAAATATATTCCATAATATTAGTTGTGTCAGTATAAGTTTTAAAAATTTTAAGTTAGATTATATGTTTATTTTTTAGTTTTTATTGTTGTCAACTTCTTCATCTTTCATTTTTCTTATGTGCATTGTACATTTATAATATTATAATGTGGAATAATATGAGATTATTTTAATACTCTGTGAAATAATATATTCACAGAAGACTGGCCACAAAATGAGGAAGAATTAAGGAGAAGTACGCGGTAATCTACACTAATATTATAAAGAGGAAAACTTTGTTTGTTTGTTTGTTTGATTGATTGTAATGAATAGGCTCATAAACTACTGGACCGATTTTAAAAATTCTTTCACCATTCGAAAGCTACATTATCCACGAGTAATATAGGCTATATTTAATCTACACTAATATTATAAAGAGGAAAACTTTGTTTGTTTGTTTGATTGTAATGAATAGGCTCATAAACTACTGGACCGATTTTAAAAATTCTTTCACCATTCGAAAGCTACATTATCCACGAGTAATATAGGCTATATTTAATTGTGAACAAAAATAGGGTTCCGTAAGATATTAGGGTTTTTCGGACGCAAGGTGTAAAAAATCAACCAAAAAAGTTACTTATTTTGCGTACCCTGCCTAAACTATTAAAGATAGAACCATAAAATGTGCGACACACTATAGATATCTATGTCGAGTGAGGCACAATAACCATAAATGATATAATGACATGGCAAAACGGCGTATGCCGGATCAGCTAGTATTATATAATTTAGGGTAAAGACGCTTCATAATTCATAAACTAGAAGTATGTAAAAGTATAAGTTCGTTTTAAATGAAATCCCACCACTTTAAGTTTAGTTTCGTATTCAGCCATTATTAAAAATAATTATACTATTCATTCATATTGTATTCATTTTATGTGGTATGTGTTTGATAAAAATTTATAATAAATAAAAGATGCAAATTATTACAGCTAATTTGAATGGACTGTCTTGTCTCTAAACATACTGTTTGACTAAAATAGAAAATTAATCAGCGACTAACTCTAACCATCTAATAAAACCGCACATATTTGATGGGCTGAAAAGTTCTTAGACACTTAGATAACGCTACTAGTTTTAAAAACCATTTTTATCAGCCCTAACCTTCAAAAGACACGTGTATAAATTTGGCAACAGCCGAACTATTCCTTTGTGTGACCCATTACCCGGACATTACTCACCACCGAGCCGATACGCTGGACATCGTTGTCCACCAGGGAGTGACGTGCCAGATGACCCAGGACGTGATCGTCGACGAGTTCCTGTCCGATCACCTCCCTGTGGTCGTCACCCTGCTGGACACCGATCCTAGTTTAACGCCCATGACACCGCTTCGCCGTAGGTGCATTGACTGGGGGGTTTTCGAGCGAGCCCTCGACGACGCACCTCAGCCGCGTCCGCCCGAGACCCCCGCGTCAATTGACGAGCTTGCTACATCCCTCACTCTAACGTTCCAGAACGCACTACAAGCGGCCACCACGGAGCGCCCTCTGCCGGCGTCGTATCAGCAGTTGCCGCCGCGTTTACTGGCGCTCATTCGCCGCAAACACGCCCTGCGAAGACGCTGGCAGCAAACCCGCTGTCCGCGCATGCGCGCAGAACTGCGCGCCCTTGCCGAGCGAGTAAAGACCGCGCTCGACGAACATAATAACGAGTCGTGGGAGCGCTGTCTCGACGAGGCCTCCACAGATTGGGTACGGCTGGACCGACTGTGCAGGCGCCTCAATGGCGCAGCCGACCCGATCCGCCCGCTGAGACACCCTGACGGCACGCTGCTCTACGACGCCGAGGGACGCGCCGAGCTGTTCGCAGACCATCTACGGCGGCAGTTCTCCCCTAACCCCGCGGCAGACCCAACACGCGCGTTAGCGGTCGAGAACGCCGTCGTCGAACAGCTGAGCGCCCCTCCGCCGGCTGAAGAAGAGGTGCTGTTCTTTTCGCCGAGCGCAGTCAAGCGGCATGCAGCGCGGCTCAAGCCCAGGAAGGCCCCCGGCCCGGATGGTATTACCAACGCAGCTCTGTGTCACCTGCCCCATCGTGCGGTGGTGACGCTCATGTGTCTATTTAACGCAATCCTCCGGACTGGACACTTCCCCGAGGCTTGGAAAGAAGCCAAAGTCATAATGTTGCCCAAGAAGGGCAAAAATATCACGGACCCGGCGAGCTATCGCCCTATTTCATTACTGGCGACGCAATCCAAGCTGTTCGAGGCCATGTTGTTGCCGACTATTAGGCGACACTTCACACCTAGGCCCGAACAGTTTGGGTTCCGCACCGAACACTCAACCACCCTCCAGCTGTCGAGAGTACTGCACGACATCGCCGTCGCCCAAAACAAGAAGGAGGCGGTCGCTGCAGTATTCCTCGACATGGAAAAAGCGTTCGACCGAGTCTGGCACGCGGGTCTGCTGCATAGGCTCCTCGACTCCGACATCCCGCGGCGCGTGGTGGCGATCATCAGCTCCTTCCTCTCCGACCGGCGCTTCCACGTCTCCGTCGGGGGGGTGAAGTCGAGCTGCCGGCCGATCGCCGCGGGGGTCCCTCAAGGCAGCTGCCTATCTCCCATACTGTATTCTATTTATTCGAATGACGTTCCAGTTGCTGCGGGGTGCGCGGTGTCGCTGTTTGCGGACGACACCGCCTTCATCGCCTCCTCTCTCAACGCGCGCCACGCAGCCACTAAACTGCAGAGGTCGCTGGACGCCCTTCCAGCCTGGCTGGCAGAGCGGCGCCTCACCGCAAACGCCGCCAAGACTCAAGCCATCGTCTTCGGCTGGGGGCGTCTCCCTCCGCCGCTGCAATTCCAAGGGGTCGAGGTCCAGTGGCGCTCCCAAGCGACCTACTTGGGCATTACCCTGGACAGAGGCCTAACGATGCGCCCGCACATCGCTGCAGCCGCAGGCCGCGTTAAGGCGGTCGCCTCCAAACTGCGCCCTGTACTGCAGTCCGCACTTCCGCTAAGGCGCAAATTAGCGCTGTACAAACTATACATTAGACCTCATCTCACGTACGCGGCGCCCGCGTGGTACGCTCTCGCGGCCGAGACGCATCGGCGTCGGTTGCGCGCCGTGCAGAGCACCACCCTGCGGCGCATCATCGGCGCGCCGCGCTACGTGAGAAACTCCACGATCCAGCGAGATTTAAAAATAACAACCATAGACGATTTCATCGGCGAGCTGGCGAGGCTGGCTGACGCCTCAGGCCACCAGCACCTCCAGCGCCTCGCCCCGCTCCACACGAGACCGCCAGAACACCGCCGAGCCTTCCCGCGCGAACTCGTTCGCGCGGAACGAGACGAGCCTCACTCACAATAACGAATTTAAAGACAAAAGGACTGGACCCCGCCCGTTGGCGCCTCGGAGCGCGCTGAGGATTCAGCCGCAGGTCTGCCTCGCTGGGCCTCCCTCGGGTTACCGAGGGTCTCACCCGGTGTGGTATGACCGCGCCCACGCGCGCCCGTTGTCGCCACGGGGGGGCGCCACCAGACCCACCGTACAAACATACAAAGCGCTGCGAGAGCGAAGACGCTCCGCAGCGCAAGTGAAGCTCAGGGCCGCTCCAGGCCCGCCACAGCGACCGCCCAGGACCGCGACCGCGGAAAGGATACCCCCCGCAAGCCCATGGGCGTAACGGGGTACCCAGCGCCACCCTAGGGTGATTGCGCGGAAGAAGGCATCGACTATTCCTTTGTGAGATATAGAATTATTTCTTTACTAACAACATAGATTTATATCGTTAGATAGGCCCCGGCACCAAAAACTGTGGCATTGTTTTTGAATGTGTGCGTTAACGAAAACGTTTGAATGTGTGCGTTAACATAGCGTCCAAAAACAGTGCAATTTGTGTAGAAGGTACGGTCGAAACTAGTGTCATCTCTTTTTCTCCTACATTAGTTGCAAACACTACTTTCTCTTTCGTGCACTCGCCATTTAAATTTGTTATTTTAGACAGTGCGGAAGGAAAAATAAAAGTTTTTAAATCAAATCGCAATACTTACGAGTGAAATGTTACACCTCTGGCTTTATTTGTGTTTCTAGAATTGTTGTTGCACTTTAGAAAGGCACACGATGGCGTTTTGTGACACTAAACTGCTCGCAAACGTCCTTTACAACACGTCCGGCTAACATTGTGTTTAGGGGTGCACTGATCCCAGGTTAGTGAGCTCACTCACTTCGACTGTGGAACAACACGGCGCGGTCTCACTGCGGTAAGGGCCTATCTAACGATATAAATCTATGACTGACAAGTCATAAGTGTACATTATGTTACCTATGTGATTAAATGATTTTTTTTACTTATGAATGTAACTTTTGTTTGTTAAAAAAATGTATGAAATGTCGTGTTGTTACAAAAAGATGCAAGTGCAAGATAATCTTTTAACAAATAGAAATGAGTAAACCTTACCAAGTACCACGGACTTAAACAAATCGAATGATAAGAAACACAAAATTTAATAATATTCCAATAAGATAACAAGTAAATTGAAACTTCGAAACAAAGTTTTAACAACGTTGGCAGGTACTTAGGTTAATTTACTTGGTTGTGATTGTTAAGCGACCCTCACAAAAGCTTACTTACGCGGCCTTCAATAGACATTTTAATTCCATCATATCTTGAAATAATTAATATTTTTTAAGGTTTTACAGAGTTTTGTTTAAGAAAGTTTTGCGATTGTTAAAAAGAACGAAAAGAAAGAAAACTGAGGATGTTGGAACACCAATTTTTTTCTTAATAATAAATAAGAAAAGCTTCTAATTCATTTTTTGACGATGTCTAAACGGTAGCCGATTTTTTAAATATTGTATTTTGTTTAAGTTTACTAGAAATTGTTAATAAAAAGGCGAAATTTTTGAAGTGAAACTTCTTTATCGGGGTTGGAAAAAAATTTAGTGTAACATTTTTTCGTTACGCGTCACATTTTTCCGTAACGCGCCATCTTTTTGAAGTGAAACTTCTTTATCGACGTATGGGAAAAATTTTGTAGCAAATCGTCACGTTTTTCGGTTACGCGCCATATTGCTTTTTGAAGTCAAACTTCTTTATTGAAGTGAAACTTCTTTATCGACGTACGGGAGAAATTTTGTAGCAAATCGTCACGTTTTTCGGTTACGCGCCATGTTGCATTTTGAAGTCAAACTTCTTTATCGGCGTTGGAAAAAAATTACCGTCACATTAGTCGGTTACGCGCCATCTTGTTCTTGTCCCTACAACGTAATACAAAATGAAATAATTGTATTTGTATTCATGTCTATGATAATAAAAGCCTTTTGTTAAACTTTATCTAATTTAACTTGATTAACCTATTATTTGTAAAATTGCTTTCGAAAAATAAGGTCATAAAGAAGTTTCACTTCTTACGTGTGTACACCTAGTACACGCACACATTTTTTAAATATACCAATAGTAATGTATTTAAGTGACTTTAAAATATCATTATTCCCAGCAAAAAAGGTAAACAATTTTATATTTAATAATCTAGTTTAAATCCCGTGATTGAAAGTATTTAAATGATTTGATTATACACGACTCACCCGAAAAGCCACCACATCCCTGTTATTTGAAGTTTGTGCTAAATGGAATTTTGGTTCTGTGATGTGGTAGATTCATTTGAACACTTATTAGGGTAAGATTTAAGTTGAGGATCAGAGCTAAGCATTACTTCCGTTTGTCAAAAACGTAATGGATTTCTCGTTGAAATGGATGGGTTGTTCCTAAAACTGTCAATGTTGTTGAAATTGAATTATAAATATGACAATTATATGGGTCTAACTTAACTGATATTTATTTATTACAGAAATACATACTGTTAGCGGACTGACGTCATCTTGGACCAGAAACTTTTATAAGGCGAAGCAAAACCGACGTTGACTCACTTTTATTTCGAGACTTCGTGCGGGCCGGACGTGTTACTACCCTACCCTCAGTAAATTTTAAAAGTGTAAAAGTACCTACACGTTCTAATCTTTTGATTGTTTTTTTTGTAAATTCAATTTCGTGTGTATTCTTTTGTTTTTTAATTAAATCTGCTTCTGTTAACTAATAATACATTACAGACTATGCCAATACGATAATGTCGAGACACATTAAATATAATATAATAAAGTACATATATAATATTAAACCCATAATATACACAATATCGCTACTGTTCTGTATTCACTCTGCGAACATATAAATATGTCGATAGTGTCGGAGACAGCATTCAGTAGGCGCAACGCCTTCGTTCGGGGATCTGTACGGCAGTACTGGTTCTTGCCCTTGGTATCGCAAATAACCTAGGACTTCGCCGTCGCACCCCATAGGTACTAAGACACCCAGTTTTTGGAGTATACTTGGTTTGCACCCCTCAAGACTTTCAGCACGTAGTTAAATATAATAAAAACTATATTCATATTTTTTACATAAATTAAATGTTACTTGTTATCACGCATATTGTATTTTAAAGGTATGGGTGTTAAATAACAATTAAGTAAGTCGGTTTTAAATGTTATCTCAACTAAGGTTCATCTGTATTTATTTATGTTAAATTAGGATACGCTTGAAACTATAGTAACTAATTATATTCTGAATATGTACATAAATTAATTATTTGTAACAACATTTTGTTATTCATTTTATATAAACGTTTAAAATTGGTTTTAAATTTACCGTTCAAATAAACTATCACAAAGTTCAGTAAGACCAATAAACGATGACCTTAAAGGTATTAGTAAAAATTATAATAATATAGTTAAAATTACTATCGTAATAAGTAATTCTCTGAATTCTCGGAACTGTTCTATAACTGCGAGTGAGTTGAGTTATTTCAAGAAATTGAGTTGGTTACCTATTTAACTATGAATGAAGCTAAGCTCTATGGTTAATTATACTACACTTACACACATAAACATACATACAAACACGTATAAGTATACATAATATACTTATACGTGTTTTTTCAAAATTTACATAACATCTGTACGCTTTAGTCAGTCTATTTTTAACTTAAACCAGCAAGAATGAATTGACAAAATTAATAATCTTAAAAGCACTTTTCATTGTGGTGTTTTTATGACATAGACAAAAGACTTTCATCTCATTTTTCATGACAAATGTAGACGGTCATAAACCCAGGTACCACTTCCTTGTTTATACAGATTTTATTGCCAATTCTCGAAATGAATGCCGCAACCCGACTGCAGCCTTGGAAATATAATTTTCGCGTTGAGGAGAAAATTTGGAACATATATTATTTAACATGACCCCGTTACATTACAATCACAGCCACTTACATAATTAATTGAATAATTTGGCTATTCAAAGATTACAATTCATATATAATTAAAACGAAATTCTGTGAGATTTGTAAATTATTTTTATTTAAAAGTATTGCTTACTTTTGATACTAATAATAATAGCCTTTTTATTCAAATACATACATTTTCTTTTAGACATCTGTGTGTCCTTTTTCGGGAAAGGCCTCCTTCAAATCCTGCCATTCCTCTCTGCACTATGCCACGCTGTGCCATGTACCAACTGCTGTTTCTTTAATTTGACCTATCCAACATAGAAGTTGTGTTCCTGTTTTTCGTTTGCTGTACCTTGTGCCCACCAGTTTAGTACTTTTTTGCTCTACTTTTCTGTTCCTATAGCCATACTTACTTTTGATTAACATTCATTAAATTAAGTTTTTAGTATTATTTGGTTTATGATAAGAGCGTGGTATGGCGTTTCAAGTTCTGACAAATAAATCATGAGTGCGAATGTGACTTTGAAAATACTTTTAAGACCTAAGCCTTTATTGATAGATTTATGTTGAAGTATACAACTTTGATTTATTATTACTACGCATTTTGGTTTATTATGAAATCCATGGAAGATGTTCCAGTGAAGGAAAGCGTATTTAAAAATAAGCGTACAGTACAATGTAAAACGACTTTTTAATAATACATAGAGATTATACATATAATTCTTCAAATATATAATTACTATACCTTTCCTTAATCCTTTAATGAAAACCAAGTTGAAATTGGGAAACAGTGGGAAATTAATTTTTATAATCTCGACCTGAAGCGGATAATAAACTGCTGGAAATTGTATTTAAACATTTTAGAAAGAAATATAACATACGCTCAATGATATGAAGCACGGTAAAATAGTTTTTTTATATCAGTCCAATAGCTTATGAGAATATATCGTTAAAAACGTACAAATCTCTCCTCTTTATAATGTAAGTAAAGACGACTTGACATAATATATCGATGTTATGTCTTATTATTAAGCTATTAAATCCCACCACATTACATATTTATGCAGTAAAACTAGCTGCCCCCGCAAACGTCGTTTTGCCATGTATATTATTTGTAGGAAACATTTTTTTAGTTCACTATCTACTTTAATAAGAAAGGGGTTGATCGTAGGGTGAAAATTGAGGACTGTATGTATTTTTGTATGTTGTATCATAAAAAAATAGAAATTAAAAATTTTGTCTAAAAAATAAAATAAAAAATTTAGGGGTGGACTACCCCTTACATTTAGGGGGATGAAAAATAGATGTTGGCCGATTCTCATAGATACCGGATAAGCACAAAACATTTCATCAAAATCGGTCAAGTGGTTTCGGAGGAGTATGGCAACAAAAACTGTGACACGAGAATTTTATATATTAGATGTTGCCGAGACAAGACTGATCATGTTCAGGTGGTGGCCACACACACATACACTTTCGCAACATTGACACGGGCATAAGGTGGAACATATTCATTGCTTTTGTTATACAAAAGTTCTAATAACCAAATAATATTCTCTCAGTCTAATCACAAACGTGCCTTACGTTTCCCTATTCATTTTCCAATTTGTATACGCAAGAAGGTATTAAAAATACTTACTTTTTCTTATAAGTATCAGAGTAGAGTAAACTGGGTATCGCTAACAATGCACTAGCAAACCACACTGTGAATAATGCTGCTCTCGCCACACGACGGCTCAACCTGTGTTGGAGTGGCTTGACTATCGCAACGTATCTGAAAAGGAAATGATTTTATTACAATCATTAACAATTTATGTATAAGATGAAATGACAACATTTTAACTGAAATAAATAGTTATTAAACGCCCTATGATTTAAGAAAACAAATGATTCCTATAATTTTATATTAATGAATGAGCCTTTAATAACAAGGAAATGGGTTTCAATTGTTTCAAATAACCTCAGAAGAAGTAACCCATCTTTGATTTAATAATAATAAACTTGTTGTTACAAGTTTGCAATATCATGACATCGTAATCGAGTCGTATTAAATTGCTTTAGGCTAAACAGAATTTAGAGTAACTCTTAGATAGTGAAAATATCAAATTATTAAACTATTTAATTTCCAATATTAATAAATATTCCAACGATTTTTGTTTGTTTGATAGAGGAAATTTTCCCATTTAGAACTTATTTTTCTAAGTAAATAATTAAGGTAACATTGCAGGAGTTTCACTAACTACAGTGTGACGTTTTTGTGTCCAAATTCTAAATCTCTATTCTTTTTGAGGTCCACACTGTATCTTGTATAGAGCTACATCGAACGCAGTAGATTGTAACATTTGATTATGCGTAGCAAACCGGAAATGCTACGCGTATCCTCGCGTTTACAGTGTGTTTTAGTATCGACACTAAAATTTATACGACATGGTTGTTATTCATGATAAAAACAATATATCCAAACACTTTTTGATACAGCATTTATTCTTTGCTTTGAATTATGATTCAAGGCTCTTAGAAATATTTTAATGCTTGTTTATAAGAAAATTATTAAAGTAATTACACCTATTTACAGCGAACTAAGAGAAGCAATTAAGCTTAAGACAAAACTTAGGACCATTTTCATTCCTAATATCCTTTAATTTGGGAATTAGCCACACCTGGGCTTCCGTAACATCTGGTTTAAGGAAAAACATTAAATAAAACGGATATAATATGGAAATAAAAGATAATGCTTTATTTAATATTCAATTCTCTGCATTTTAAGAATGTTTGCAATTTGTATCCGTTGTAACAATTTTCGTGTAATGGGTACGTTGATCTTGAAGGAATTTCATTGTAATTTGTTTCTTAGATTGGGCAATTTTGGCCGGAGTCAACATTTGATTAAAATGAGATCGATATTTCTAATGAAAACGGTAAAAATATAATCTTTCCTAGACAGCTCCATGGATTTCAAACTATTTATTACTAGCTGGCCTGGCGAACATCGTACCGCCTAACAGTCGATTCTTTATTTTCTTTAAATACTTATTCTGCTATTCGGGACAGGTCTAGCTAGTAAGATAAAAAAAGAGAAAGTTGATAATACAACAAATACATTATGTCAAAAAATAAAAATTTACCTTCCCGGCACCCCTCCACTAACACTTGAACTTTATGATATGGTATTAAAGTTCAAATTGCCTTTAAATATTATTACGAATATTTTGTATGGGAATATAGAAAAGTGTTGTTTTTACTTTTCACTCAATTTTTTTTTTAATTTTTCTCTCCGTAAGAACGATCCCCGTACTTCAAAGAATATTATAAAAAAAGAATCAGACAAATCGGTCAAGCCGTTTATATGTTATGTCGTGACAACGGAAAATGGGTTTCATTTTTATATATATAGATTACTAATAATCTGTGGAATCTCCCAGTGTTGATCGTTCCCAAGGGATACGACCTCCAGGTATTTAAAAAGAGCGTACTTTACCCATAAAGACAACACACTTACTAACAGAATGCTTGTCATGAGCTGCGATAGCTGGCTTTTATAGCCGTCCAGTACGCTCATTATCTATCGTATAAACAAAAACTTTCTACTGCTATTTATTGAAGTTGGTTTGAATAAACTTTCCTGAGAAAGATATGTTAAGATTTATTGAAGTGAAACTTCTTTATCGGGGTTGGAAAAAAAATTAGTGTAACATTTTTTCGTTACGCGTCACATTTTTCCGTTACGCGCCATCTTTTTGAAGTGAAACTTCTTTATCGACGTATGGGAGAAATTTTGTAGCAAATCGTAACGTTTTTCGGTTACGCGCCATGTTGCTTTTTGAAGTCAAACTTCTTTATCGGCGTTCGAATGTAACTTCTTTATCGACGTATGGGAGAAATTTTGTAGCAAATCGTCACGTTTTTCGGTTACGCGCGATGTTGCTTTTTGAAGTCAAACTTCTTTATTTATTAATTACTAGCAAACTCGGCGAACTCCGTTTCGCTACCAGATGGCTTCGTTTTATGTAACATTTCGTTTGGTGATCCCGCTTTTCTGTTGAAATTTTTCCTGAAATTTCTTTGCTATAAACCTCACGGAGCCCGAGACCTTTCCAACGAATGCAAAACCGTGGAAATCGGTTCGTGCGTTCTGGAGTTATAGCGTCAGGAAGGAAAACCCGACTTATTTTTATATAGTAGATAATTTTAATTAATTATTAAACAAAGTTTATAATTAAATATATGACGTTATTTAAATAATAATTCAAATTATTGTTGAATAAATTGAATTTTTGAAGTGAAACTTCTTTATCGGGGTTGGAAAAAATTTTGTGTAACATTTTTTCGTTACGCGTCACATTTTTCGGTTACGCGTCACATGTTTCGGTTACGCGTCACATTTGACCGTTACGCGCGTCTTTTTCTTGTCCCTACCAGGGTTGATTCAAAGAGATTCTAAACCATTAATAACAAAAATGTATAATAACGATAACAATGATACTAAAAATTCTATTACAATTTATGAAATTCTGCAATTATCTTAGTGGTAATAAGGTAAAATGAAATAATTGTATTATTTGTTTTCCAGTCTGTGATATTAAAAGCCTTTTGTTAAACTTTATCTAATTTAACTTTATTTAACCAATTTCTGTAAAGTTGCATATAAATAATTTTTCGAAAAATAAGGTCACATTTACACGCACATTTTTATTTATCTTCTGAGGTCCAATTTGATCGTTATCCAAAATTATTTTGATGTACATGCGTGTTTGAATACCATTTTAAATGGATTTTTGGAAAGACTGTAAAATATTTTACTGTGTACACGTTTTGCGAAGTCTAATTTATTATAATATACGAGGTGTGTTGTCGAAGGGGTAATAGGCTCGTCTAAACCGATTTTTAAAATTATTTTACTAAGAGCCACGTTATTTATGAATATCGCAGGCTATATTAACCCGAAAAATGAAAAGACTTTTTTGTATGGTAGTAACTTTGACTAACGAAAACGTTTCAGATCAGATCAAAAAATACAAATCAGCTACAACCTTTTTAGGTCTGGGCCCCAGATTTCTGTATCTGTTTCATGATCATTTGTCAATCTAATAGACAAGTAGGTGATCAGTGCCTGACACACGCTGTTCATTTTTGGGGCTAAGACAAGCCGGTTTCCTCTCGATGTTTTCCTTCACCGTTCAAGCGAATGTTTAATGTTTATATGCGCGATAGAAAGAAAGCCAGGTGCACAGCTGGGAATCGAACCTACGACCTCAGGGATGAGAGTCGCACGCTGAAGCCACTAGGCCACTGCTCACTGCTCTAAAAAAACTTATAATCACATTAATAAAAAACAACTTTGATCATAAGTTGATGACCATGAATACTCAAATTTTATGATGAATTTCAGAATATGTAATAACAAATAATGATTGGCATTATTACTTTGTTGTTATTTACAACACAAAGACACTTTGACAGTAGACTATCAAAGGACTGTGTTGCGAATTGATAATTTGTTATCAAATCTGTTTTAATTGGCCAAAGAAGTTATGTCAACGGTTTAGTACTAGGCTTTGTCAGTAACGACAATAAACACTAATGAATTACCGTGGCACTAAAATGTGGGTACCTTAATTAGGGTTTTCATTGCCGTGAAATTAAAATCTAGGGCCTAAACTTTATCTATGTAGGCTAACATAAAATTTTATAGTGTTACGACTGTTACCTTTGCTGAGTGATTAACTTTAAGGATGGAGGTATTTTAGGTATAGAAATCATTTTGAGAATATATACACTTACTCTCATCTTATATGAATATTTTTTAACAGATACCTTTCCTCATTTACGATTAATTATGTTTACAAATTCACAAATTGCCCAGCGCAATAACAAATTATGACTGATACGTCTGAACTATCTTTATAAATATACTTCATAAATGGTTCCGAAGAACTTTCTAATAAATCACTAGCTTTCGGTTCATTATAATATATTTTTTAGCAGCTACGGTAACAAAACGTGCTCCATGTGGTATCAAATTATTTCAGTGTAAGTATTTTTTTTTTTTTCTTATGTAGTCAAGTCCACATTTCAAGGATCGTCATGCTTGCTTAAATGTCATTGCTTGTGGCGGCGTCCATGCGTCGGGTTGTCTCTCTCCCTAAAATATGGCCATGCGTAATACTCGTGAACGGGTGCTAATTGTGGTGACTGGTCGTACTTGAATTCGTGATGTTAGTTATTTCGACTATGTGTTGGCGTGTTGTTCCCACTAGAATGTAAGTGAGTGCTCCGATTTCACCATGCCTCCTGCTGATAGACGACAAGTCTTTGTTTTTAATTTCTATTTGATATCTTAAGTAATTTATCATGTGGAACATGGTTGCAGCTCCTTACAAACGTTGTGTAAAAAAAAACATGGCGATTAAAAATAGTGGCGGAGAGTTTATTGCCAATTCTTCTCTTCCGTTCTACGCCCTTGATTTAAGAACTGGCACTAAATGTAAAGTTAGAAGCATTTCATATACATTTCTTTTTTAACGTTCATAAGTGTACATTATGTTACCTATATGATTAAATGATTTTTGACTTTTGATTGCCATAGACAGTTACGGTTATAACACCCCTCTTTTTGTGTTAAGGTTAATAGTTAAAATTATAATATTAACTAATTAAATACTTAGTATAGACATCCGAATCTGACTAAAAATGTAGCGCCTACAACGGAATAGTTTTTTGTTACCGGAAATCTGGGCGTAGAATTATATCATTTAAGTTTGGATACCAAAAAACCAAGTAGCAAATGGATTTTTATGGACCGAAGCGCTTTGTAGAATTTTACAGTATAATTTTCAGAATAATATTTCCAATCATAATGATGTTTCCATGTAATACGAGCGTGTGTGGTTTGTAATTAAAAGAGATATGAAGGTTATTTGTTTTTGTGCTACAGGGAAATTTTTTAAATATTTCAAATTAAGTAAGTCCCTATGGGGTCGACACATTTCAGCGGTGGTTATGTTGTTTTGTATTTATTTTATTATATAATATAATTTTGCTATGAAACTTGCTTTCGAACCTTTTATTAATGAATTAATTTAAATCTTCTCTGCCTTGAGTAGTTAAAGCATTTTCTAAGAGTGCAAAGTTACGAAAGCTCACGTCTGCAGTATGATAATCTATAATAAAAGTTCAAAAGTAACTTTTATTATAGATTATCATACTTTTGAAGTGAAACTTCTTTAGGCGCATGAGGGTCAATTTTTAAGGAACGTCACGAAGATGTGCAGCGTTTTTGTCAAAGAAAAGGGAGAGAGCGATTGAGACCGATTGAGAGAGAGTGAGAAGGGTGAATTACCTTATAGAAATTATATTTTTAAAATTTCGAATTTATGAAATATTAGTTAGTATTTTATATTTTATGCAAAATAATTTATGGCAATCTCAAATGATGAATTGTAAATTAAAATGCCACGTGTTTTTCTTATCGAAGAAATAAATTTAAAAAATATTTTAATGACAATTAAATTCATTAAATTCCTAACATATCTTCCTATTCCCCTCCTAAGTCTCGTAAATCTAATGTTTTATATTTGTATAAATATGAACAAGAGTTAAAAATTAGTTTGCCAAAGAAGTTTCACTTCTGACATGTGTACTTTGTACGCACGCCCTTTTTTTTATTCATTTAATTGCTTTTTGAATGTGGTTATATAAGCCAGAGTTTGTTTTTCGATTAATTCAATTTAGTTCAATTTGAAACGGAAGGCCTTCGAAGAAAGATTGAAAACGCATCACGCCGTCTTGAGCAATAAGATTTAGTTTATTACAAGATTTAGTTATGTCTGAACTCCACAGACGAAAAATTATTATATATGATAAGCAAAAATAACTTTTGTTTCACAAAATAATATATTTCATAAGCTTCGAGCTAAATGTCATAAAATCTTTGATGAATAGTCGACGTGACGCAATAGATTACACTATGGACATTTTAGGCAGAACCATTCGGGAGTGGCGATAATATTCAAGGAGTGCTATAATCTAGGCGTAGAATGACATATATTATATGATTATAATAACTAAAATTGGTCATATCTTTTCCCTTGCAAATTGTAACATTTTTTACCTGTGTTGCAAAATTGATGGAAATGCATAAAAATTATTGCAGGCCAGTATAGAATGTACTAGTGCATCCTTGCTTATTTGTCCATTTATTTTTCTTAGAAGTTAGAAGTTTTTTATTTATGATATGTAATTTTTTGTGACAAATTATAAAATAAAACACTTCTAACCTAACCTACAGGGTAAATGTTTTTTTTTTATATATAATAGGGGGCAAACGAGCCTTAAATGGGCAGCATCATCGCAGCCCATATACACCCATTTTACACTCGAATTTTGAACAGTTTGAGGTCCTATCTCTCGTTAATACGTAAGAACCCATTTTTTAATGACCTGACATGACTTTAGGGTTTAACTAACATACCTTACTACCCGCTGGAGAGCGACCTATTTGTGATACATATAGGGGTAATATTTTGTGATTTAATAATGTACTTAGAAATTTCATGTATAGCAAAAGATTTTCTGGTAGTTTTAAAAAAATCACTTAATTGTTTAATATATAATCTTTTTAGTTGAAATTAGGCCATACATAAGCTCTAAACAAATAAACCTTAGTTCAAGAACCAGCGTGTTGTACGGAAAAGTGTAAAGGCGGAAACACATTATTAAAACGCCAAAATCTGACTCGTTATTTATTAAATCCATAGCACAATTAGCTAGCTACTATACAGTATACACCTTCACTATTGTCAGCTAAATGACTTCTGAATTTGCAAGCGTGTCGTGGTTTCGCGTGTTGGTAATGTGCACGATGCACGTTGCGTCGCGTGGCGTTTTACTAATGTGTTTCCGCCTTTAATGGCGCACATAGAATGAACACTCCATTGCTTCACCCCCCGTTGTACGGTGGGAATGCGCGAGGTATAGCTCAAGAACGATTTGTTTAATACGACTGTTAGGAAAGCAATTTACGGATGAATAATACTTTAATTTAAAGATAACGATCTTGTGGTTACTTACTTAATATCATTGCTTGCGATAATGACGATGAAATATTTTCGTATTAATTAAATATTTGATCATAAATCTTGTCTTGGTGTTGTGAAATTAACGATTGCAGATAAAACTATGTTGTCCTTCTTTAAGCTTTTTAAGTAAAGTTTAATGAAACATCCTTAAAATGCAAGAAATTCTAAGTATAAGAAGGAAGGTAAATATTTAAAAGAAAATAATAAAAGCATAAAATTTATTTATTTTTAATCAAATTGTAAAACTTCCCTGCGACTTTTACCGCTGAGAATACAATTTACTTACAGTCTGTGGTTAACAAATAGTTTTGATACGAAATATTTGAAATAAAGTTATCGTTCAGTTTCAGCTATTATAATTTGAGATCGCAATACTGTCAAAGGCAAGTGCAATTTATTTATCAAAATCCTCTGAGACCGAGAACAACTTTGCTCTTGTATATGTTCAAACATAATATGGCAAATTACTTAATAAAATAACAACCTTTTAGGTCTGGGACTTGATTTCTGTATTAATATTGTGATCATTTGTTTTTTTCTTAATATGCAAGACGTGTGTGACTGACACTGGTCATCAACTTTTTGGGGCTAAGGCATACCGTTTTCCTTCACTGTAAAGTGTTAGTTCGCGGGATTCGAACCTACGACCTCAGGGATGAGAGTCGCACGCTGATGCACCAACACTAGCTGAATAAAATAAAGCAGTTTAATATCAGAAGCGCATTACCTGTCAACAGTAATGGCGACAAGCGTGAACACTCCAGCCGATACAGTAAGGTTCGCCGTGAAGTTGCTTGCTGTGCAGGTCACAGTACCAAAGGGCCAATGTGCTGTGACCAAGAACACGAAGTTCGGCGCTCCGTTGAGCGTTGCCATTAGAAGATCTGCCACAGCCAGGTTCACGAGGAAACAGTTCGTAACTGTACGCATACGACGGTGAGCTGAAAATGTTAATTCGTTTTAGTAAAGTCCTTGATGGGAAAAAGCCTATAAGCTAATGTATTATTACATTATATATTCATAAATCCAGTCAATTATCTGTAATTGTTAAATAATTTTTATATTAAACAACGATGCAACTTAGCTATGATTTGGTCTGTAAATAACAGTTTAATATGCATAGATGCAATCCGTAACATAGATGGTGAACATAGTATTGTTTTTTAATCATAATTGTTACCTTAATAAGCGACCCTGAGTGGTCATATGAAGATGTCACTTTGGTAGCGATTATAAGCTACTTTTATATTGATAGGTGACTTAAATTTAGTGGCCTTAGTTATTTTAAGATTTTATTATTAGTTTAAATTATAAAATTAATTGTAATTGTAAATGAGAACCTAGTTAGATTGTTATACACCTTAAAGTGCACTTTTCTACTATAAAAATGTAGAAAAAAACAATATTTTAAACAATCAAAAATTTTAAATATGTATATTTATTTAAACAAAACCTATAATTAATAAGGTATATGTCATGTGCAGTACAAGACATTTTGACGTAACTACAATGTTATCGTTCCCGCCAAAACGCGCTTGTCAGTTTTTCACTCAAATTTGACGCTTGACTTGTCGTAGACGTATTCTCGTCTGTCTGATATAATCGCGCGGGAATTCTACCTTTGTTAAAGTAATGAAAATAGACATATTTTAGTCTTTGACAATTGCTTTAGGATACTTCTTTTATTATTTTGAATGTAAAGTTATACATTAATTCCAACAATACGATTGCAAGGTCGTTCTTAAGTTATGAATGTAATATTTTAAATTAATATTAAATAATTTTAATAAACACTTTTTAATCTCTTAAATTTCCGAGCATTGCCAACTTTAGTGAAAGTTATAGGGCGTCTTCGCAGTGTTTCCACTTAACTAAGGTAAACAAAAATTGGAGAAAAGAGCGAATTCAATTTAGTAAAAAGCACACGTTTCAAAATAACTTGCATGTTTTCATGGTTACGGGATTTTATGAAAACATTAATGCAATCAACTATTACCGACTAGCGGGATAGTGTAAATTATCATTACAATGTTTAATAAATCGACTAAAAAAAACAGAGTAATTTTAAAAGTCTGATTGCAATAATCGTGGTACCTTGAAATACGGGTTATCCTTACTTATCCGGCCATAGTGCCAGTCTATCTTTTAACCATAAACGATAATTAATAATCACGTTTACTGTATTATTTACCAAAAGGCTTGTAAGGAACACATCTTGACGTATATGAAAACGAAACATTGCCTAAAATATTAGGTAAGTTCGGAAGTTTATACAACACGGACCAAGTTTCTAAGACCATTACAAATAATTAGTTGTATGGCTTCCTAACTGAATACGGTCGCTTACGATTATTAATTTGAACACGATATGTATTTTGGTGTCACATGAAGCTTAGAAATACATAGCTTTATAGTATTTATGTATATAAAAGATACCTAATACGTGTTTACGAAGCCAGAAACACATATTTGTTTCATTTTGTTAATTCTACTTTGCCTGTTATAATTGTTTAAAGAACGGTTAAGATTGGAAATTTTATTTTATATACTTTTTGAATATAATTTATTTATTCCAATATTAGAGAAATTTATCTCCACTGCAAAATTATTTAATGCATTTTTAAACTCTGGTAGTGGATAAGATTATATGTTTACGAAAAGAGTAAACTGATTAAGTAGATTAATTTAAAGGAAAAAAAGTGTTAAAGGCCGGCATCGCATTTGCGAGCCCTCTGGCAATGTAAGTGGGCGGTATCACTCAACATCAGCTGAGTCTCCTGAACAAACGAAATAAAATGGCGAATGTTCAAATGCGCAACATTTAGTGCAAATCCAACTAAAGTTCGTCTTTAATTTAATCCATGGTTTTAACAAGGAAGCTATACCAAATTCGTTATCATAGTTACTCCAAGAGTCATTATCATATTTATTACATTTAGGTTTAAGAAAATAGCGTAGCGTTAGAAGTCTGCTGTGCAAGTAGTTAGGAATAAGCAACAGTCAATGACGTAACAATAGGGTGGCAGGGCTGCCAAAATGCCACGGGCCCCCGACCCAAGAGGGCCCCTGACCAAGAGATATTATGTTCTATGTATGGATGTGAAGTCTTCAATACGTATTGGGCTAGCGTGGGGACTGCAGACCATTCCCTCTCGCCTAAGAGAGAAGGCCTATGGGCATTAGTAGGACATGTACAACGTGTAATTGAGTACGCTGAAAATCTCGAAGTTTATTAAAACTAAACTGAGTACAACGTGTCGATTTTTACTGATAGGGCTCCATCAAAAGAATTTGCCACGGGCCCTAGATGGTAAAGTTGATGGTAAAGACAACAGTGATTATAATAGCCATATATAGGGTCTTAGGACCTGGATATCACCGTTATAAAGAAGCTTATACATTATTTGTAAGCAGTAATATTGAAATTCTGAACAGATTTAGTCAATTCTTTGATACAGCATTAGTGACATTTGATTGAATATATTTCCTGTTTACACACGAACGAAGGCATGTACATATAGGTACAATAAACATACGTCAATATCCTTCTAATGATATTGAATTGAATTTTAGGTGAATTTAACAAAGTTATTGCATATTTTTGTTAAAGTCAATCCAATTTTAGTATTGTTTATTACTTAAGTTTACTCATAGATTATGTAGTCATGATTTGTATATTTACTGTCCGCAATGGAATGCTTGTAACCTGTTACTACACGCCGTCATATCACCATCTTATCATCCCATTATAGGCACCCGCCTCTCACAAAGATGGTAATACCTGCAGCATGCAAACCCGTAATATTGCCAAGAGGTATTTAAAATAAAATGTATGAATTTAAATCACATTGTATTAAGTTAGCGCTCAGAAATTATCATCTGCAATTTGCATAGGAATAACTTCTGCACACTATCTGGGACGGATGCTCGAACTAACACAATTATGAGACTTCCTTTAGAATTAAATGGAGTTGGCTAAAGTGTTAGTTATCGGTTTTAAATCTTCTCTAAGATGAAAAATAATTGAAAAGTTTCAGATGAAAAGCTAAGAATTAAATGCGAGCTTCTTAAAAATTATCGAATTCTGTGCTGTGACTGTTAGTATGTTTGATTAACAACTATGTTGTATTAATTTTCGATAATTGTCGGGTGGGTATTCTATTAAGTTTTTTGAATATTTTATTTGTATAATATGCATTACTATTCTCAAAATAATATACTGACACGTATCGTAAATCTATTTAATGGGGAGTCTTGACTTAATCTATATTATCTCCCCGTATTTTCGAAGGACATAAGCCAATCATGGTTTTAGGAACACATAAACACATTAGCCTATAAATGTTATACATTATTTAAAAATCGCTTTGTATAATTAAACAGCGAAATAAATAATTAAATGAATGTCTATATAAATAACGATTGCATGGATTTCATTAATTTTCAAAGCATAACTTATATTTGTGGTCTACCATTATAAAGAAATTCTTTGTAATGTACAAAAGTCAAAACCACGTCACCGATTCAGAAAATTCTTTCACCGTTAAAATATATTATCCCTAAGTAATATAAGAAAGACTGCGTGCGAAGCCAGCGCTGGTCACTAGTCAGAAATAAGTATATGTACCTACATAGGATATTTATAAGGTTAATCAAAGTTATAAGTTATCTCTTCTGTGCTTGCGCGAATAAAGCCATGACTCATCTATTTTCTGATAAAGTGGCAAGTGAGGGAACTGATTGTTGAAATCTATAAAGCTTAATTAAGCGATAAAAGCTGTCAGCTTCTTAAAATGTCAGTACTATAATGAAGGTTTTTGATTTATTTTCGGGTGATATTTAATCTTGGTAATAATGACCCGTACCTGGGCACATTTCCGCATATGTTTTATTTTGTTTACAGTAAGTCAATCTTCTGTGACCATTTGGCTGAGAATCCAATTCAACATCGCCGGGTTATACTTTCGTTAACCTTTAGTACCAAGTATTGATCTTTCTTCGACGGTTACTTTAATGGCAAGCATTCTTGGGGACATGAAATGTCTAACAACGATCTATATTTACTAGCATATTCCTTAGTTCTCGTGACTATGTCAAATCAAATCAAAATACGTTTATTCAATTTAGATGCGTCTTAGGGCTTATGAATTTCAAAAACGTTAACAAAATTCGAGAAAGAGCACGACTACGCCATCCGTTCACAAAACTACCAGGAGGCCTTGTTCTGAGAAGAACGGGCAAGAAACTGAGCAAGTTTTACCCTCCTTCTACATTACAATTATTCAAAGGAAAATGTCATAAACCACAACGTCATTAACAAATCAAGGTATAATTAATGAGTATAGATAGATATCGTCAACAATATTGCCCGATCTCAAATCAAAGGCGTACAGAGGTACGAGAAGAACTTGCAACTCTTTTGATTGCCGAGTATTTTAACCGACAGAAAGTCTATTTAACATAAAGTCAAAACTATTGCCATAATAAAAAAAATAAAAAAGTCTATTCAGTTGATGATTAGTGATTTTTTTGTCGGTCATAGCTTGAAGACTGTAATGCACATTGATTTTAACACCAACCTTACATAAATATATGTAAATAAACTTTAAACCTTTCTTTTATACAACGAGGCCAATCGCTACAAAAAATATGGTTATTTACAACTTTTTAAAGCGTTTTTGACGTGATAACGTCTTTAAAATCGTTTTAGTCGGGTGACATGTTCAGAAACTTGTGTCACACCAAAACCTCACGAGCGCGATCGCAGGTATAACGAGAGAGAGACGGACCGATCTCCCGTCTCATCTCGAGCGCTGCCAGTCATTCCGTGAATGTATGAAGAAAAATGTATATCATAGTCGAATAAGTAAACTTGTCATTTTACACCCGAAATTTATCATCAAAAGTGTGAATAAAACGATAGATGTAATTTAAAATTTGAAAAAATTGTTATCTTCATTAATTCCTTACTTCCCAAAAACTTATATCACCAATAAGACGTTATCACGTAAGCATCTCGATCGTAAACCTACTTTACAAACAACCAATATTTTTTTTATTGTTTAAAATACAACAGAGAAAAGCATGTTTCATAATAAAACATGCTTTTCTCTGCACCACATGGTATAAATTATGATTGAATAAAATACTACACATGAACGCATCAATATGACACACTTATAACTATCACCACATACACCAATGCAATATGTTTATTCATTAAACTCTGTCAGGCAATTTTATAAGAATAAAGGTTGTTAAAACCCAAAACAAGCTATACCAAAGCAATTACTGTTAAATTTGGATTTACGCGATGCGTAAATTTTTCGACGCTGATCCCAAAATTACTTCCTTGCAGGCTTGTAAAGAAAGCATTTTATTATTTCCGTTTTATCTCCGCACATTCTAGTTTAATATCGTTACTGGAGTAGTAAACTGTTCAATGTCGTTACGTTTATGGTGTTAGAACCAGTTGATAACAGCTTCGCCTCACGTATTGTTTAATCTAATGGAAAGTAATATAAACCCAATGTCAAGTTTTAAGGCTTTTTTCCCGCGCGTTTAGTTGTATATCAATGGTTTGTTTTACTGTGTTATTTACGTTTGGTCTAGACATGTTTGATTTTGAATTTTGCCTATGACAGAATGGGGGGCAAACGGGTTCGCGAGTTGTAAGGGTGCGTCCACATCTGGCGAATTCGCCGCGGATGTGCAGCTCGCGAGCCGATCGCCAGATGTGGACTAAGATCGGATGAATCTCCTGCCCGTTTGGCCTGTATTATAAAAAAACATTACTACCAAATTTGTTTGATTAAGCTCTTGAAGCTCAGATTAAGTTCATTTGTTTTGGGTGTCAAAGAAAAAACAAAAGCAGTTTCTTTCAACAATAATATTTCAATTTTAATCAATCGCTAAGATATGAATAAAATAATGTATTTAATATATAAATGAATTGCTCTTCGTTGGTCTCGAGAATGGCTGTACCGAATTTAGATAATCTTGAAATATGTGGAAATTCAGAGTAGGTTTAAATGATGAGAAACATAAAAAATAAGTAAAGGAAAATACTAAAATCAACAATTGAAGTTTCCAATAAAAACTGTTATAACCTCTTTTTTATAGAACAGGGGGCAACGGGCAGGAGGCTCACCTGATGTTAAATGATACCGCCACCCATTGATACTCTCAATGCCATAGGGCTCGCGAGTGCGTCGCCGGCCTATTAAGGTACGCTCCTTACTTGAAGGACTCTAATTCGTATTGATTCGATAATACCTCGACGGGCAACTGGTTTCACACAGCAGTGGTGCGCGACAAAAATGCCTTTAAACACTCAGTTCTAGAACGACGGTGAGTAGTATGTCGTAATAAATGTCGTATAAATGCAACATTTGCACAAGAGCTGTGTGGAATAATGCTTTATTTATTTTTTAGGTTTAAGAATAGCTTTATTTCTCATAAGAATTAAAATTCACTTACTGAGAAACACATATTTAACTAAAACTAAGATTAAAAATTAGAGCGCACAGATGTAGGTACATATATAAAATAAGAAAACAGAGAAGCACCAAAAATGTGGGTAGACACAAAAAACTTGGCCAGTTAACCAAGCGAAACACGGATGTTGGAATTTGATTTTATTCATGTAGCAACACAAGAGATAACTGTGTTTACTCCGAGGACATTTCAGTAATTTGTCATAAAGTGTTTGAGTATGAGCAACTTACCTAAGACAATCCAAATGACAAGAGTATTTCCCAGTACAGCAAGCAGCAACATAACAGCGAAGACGACAAACCAAGCAAGCTGGCCCCACCATGGGGGGACATAGGGCCTCTTGCCCATACCCATACAGTTGCTCAGTGTTACTCTGAAAATAAATTATTGAATTAATAAAACATATTTTGAAACATAAACAGTGACTCAGATAATAATATATAGACTATTATATGTCTTATGAAAACGTACAATTCTTTGGTTTTAACAATTTATTTGTTTTTTCTTTATATAAGTACACAGCCAAATCATTTGTCATCTACATATAACAAAACAATGTTTTTTACTTAATTAATTTCATAAGGCCCAACATAGACAAAACGAACGCACCAATTCTTAAAAGGCCGTCAACACTTGCGAACCCTGTGGCAATGGTGCATAAGTGTCTATGGGCTTATATATCACTTATATATCATGGCGTGTTTTTAATTGTACGTATAATGTATGAGATTTGGTAATGTAGTTGTTAATAACCAGGTATTAAAACATTGTATGCTACTATAGAAAACCACACTCGCGTTTTAATGACTCTCAGCGGTTTCATAATCCACATATAACAATAAAACATACAAAAATAAATCAAATAGCATAATTCTAAGATTACGAAGACGAAAGATTTTGTATATAAACGCAAAAACTTTTTCCGCGAGTAACAAAGGTTTTATTTCTAAAAGTTAAACAAAAAGGTTGGACAGGTCGCGAGGATATGAATAAAATAATTTAGTTAATATATAAATGAATTGCTGTCGTTTGTCTCGAGAATGGCTGTACCGATTTAGATAATCTTGAAATATGTTGAAGTTCAGGGAAGGTTTAAATGATGAGAAATATAAATAATAAGTAAAGGAAAATACTAAAATCGACAATTGAAGTTTCCAATAAAAACTGTTATATATAACCTCTTTATTTATAGAACAGGGGGAAACGGGCAGAGGCAGTAAGCCTTCACTTCGTTAAATGATACCGCCACCCATTGACACTCTCAATGCCAGAGGGCTCGCGAGTGCGTTGCCGGCCTTTTAAGAATTTGTATGCTCTATACTTGAAGGATCCTAAGTCGAATTGGTTCGGAAATACTTCAGTGGGTAGCTAGTTGTACAAAGTCACCACTACCACCGTGCGCGGCAAAAACTTTCTAAGAAACGCTTAGTTGTGGAACGACGAACGGATCTAGTTGGGAAATATTTTATGAGATTTGACAAAAAAAAATTGTTACTTGGTTATCTTATTATAGATGCCTTCAGAAATGAGTGTTTCATCTTCATCATATCATTGGTCTTTTAAAAAAAATTGATTGTAGTATATTGTAGACAATATAATTAATAACCCGACCAATTTAAGTACCGCCGCAATGTTTGAAAGCTTTAATTTATTCTAAGCATTTGTCACATAGCCCGAAAAGTATCTTTTAACATAAACAAACAAAGAACATTAATTAGGAACATCCTTCCTTTAAAAAGAGCAGTTGGCGGACCCTTTTTAACAATTTGTTCGTGGTCGTCCATCTTTTAGCAAACACGACCGGAAACACATAAAGTTATTAACCTCCATAGAACTTCAAATCTAATTTCAAAACCCCATACTTTATAACACATTTAATATTTTTTAAAGAATCTAAACGCGAAATTATTATTTTTTGCCGCTTCGGTGTTACCGTGACTGTTCGTTTTAGTTAATGATAAAGAAAATGTATTTTAACCCACGAATTCTACTTAAAAATTACACCTTTACTATATTAATATTAAAACTTGATTTGTATTTTTTTTTGTAATGAATAAACTTAAAAAATGCACCGATTTCAAATAACAAGTGATGGTGTGGGTCAAGTCGCTGGTAGGTAAGGTCTACTAATTTGAAATATTCAAATATTTTGAATTTTATGTAAATATGATTGTCTATGTGTGTAATGTAATGGCTTAAATACTGAAAAATATAATAAAGTGCACTTCCTGTGATATATTCTTCTTCTTCAAAGGTAAGATTATTTCCTGTTATTAATTGACCTATCCAATTTCTTACAGCAATTTTAATAAAAGAGAGATCAGTAGTTAACGCGGAAATCAATATCCCAGATTCAAGTTTTTGTAAAATAATTGTTTCAAACGGAAGCATGCAAAAAATTGAAAGTGAATCAGAATAAGCCACGCCCTTTTGTTACTAAATTTTGTTTTACTCACATTTAAAATATACCATAATTACCACTCTACTTTTACGCACAACGGACCTACTGAGAGTCTAAGTGCGGAAACTAAGTCCACAAACTATAAACCATAACCGCTCTACTTTTAGAGAAACTTAAAAGTTGCTTAGTAGAAGTCTAAGAGACACGCGGTATGAAACCAGATAATTCCCAAAAAAAATATGTGTTCACAATTCCAAACCAATATAAATACATCAAAATAATATATAAAATTATCACTAAAACTAATAATAAAATAATATACATTGAAATAAATAACTAAACTTAACATAAACTAAAATATATCATTAAAAGGAGTCCCTTTAGGCAAGGTTCCGAAGATACTGGCAGCGTTCCCCCTTTGAATTGCTAGACTAATTCTTTGTCCGAGGTAGCTGCCAGATCTTCGGTCTCCTGTGATGTCGACTAACCTTTTTGAAATTTCTTTAAAAAGCCTTAAAGCGCTAGGACCCCACGGACCAAGGGTCTCGACACCGAATGGGACAAAATCATATTCTGAGCCCAGACCCCTGTATTTGCATGCTTTATTTTTTTCAGCCGCTTCACAAGCCGCACCAGCTCTGTAGTTGGTTCCATGTAGATGGGAAGGGGCCAGCGTGTCTGAACAGGTTGCATCCCATACCAGTACCCGACCCATCTTCCATGGAATCAAGCTCATACCGTCCGGTCTCTTGCCATCGTCCCTTGCAATACCACTCGGCTCAAGTAGACTTGGCACGTTGACGGTGGCAAGGGAACGGCGTATGATATCGTTAAGTGCGGCATGTCTCGAGAAGCGACCTGCACTTTTTTGGCATGACAGGCCGTGATGTCCTAACTTGTCGACATCACTGCCACAGGGACATATATGAGGAGCGCAGACCGGAACCCCAAGCCGTAGACAGGTTGCGATTCGAAGCGTGTCAGGCTCAAGAAAAGTTCCTGTATTTGAGGATGGGTAAGCGTGAAGCCAGTAGCCGGCCTCATGCGTACCCACGGCCAAAAGCCTAGCACGCGCCGAACCTGTACTACAACTCAAAAGATCGTCAAAAGTCAGTTTGCAGTGTATGTCATCCCAGCTCCTCTGTGAATTTAGAGATAATGGAAAATTTTGACCTGGGCATGCAATCAAGAAAGCGTTTCTAGCTTCTTCCAAGCCAGCAATCTCAAAGTTTGAAGGGGAAGCCCTTAAAATTTTACTTATGAGATTTGCTGAACTATGGACAGAAGATAGAAAAGCAGGCAAAGCGACACTGGAAATTTTGCGAATCCCTAAACCACCATAACGGATGGGTAGGGAAGCTTGGGTCCAAGATTGCTCGTTCAACTGCATATTAAGAAGTGATTCTAAGCTAATTTTGATTAAGTCGTCTAATGGTGTTAAAAGATCTGGGTGATTCCAAAAGGAGCAGCAACGGAGCACATATGTAAATTTTGGGAGGAAAAGACAGAATTTTAAGATGCAAAGTGCATAATGTGGACTAATTTCAAAGAGACGGTCAGCAGAATTTTGAAATTTAGTAATTGAAGAATGAATATAATCAGAAATAGATTCATTAAAAATTGGAGAACCTAAAAGGTAAAGGGAATTCCTGTTAACTATTTTAATATTTGGAGCCAAAATTTGAAATTTTTTTTTTACATCATTTAAATTTAAGTCGCAGTTATTTATGAAAAGTTCGCATTTGTTAAAATTAAGCTCCAAACCAATGGCTTCAAATTTATTTTTGATTAAAAGAAGGTCCGAAAACACAGTATCCACATCACCTCCTAGGGTTCCGTCGTCCAAATACCAAACATTGAAATTAGAATTTAAATTTTTGATTATCGGATTTATAGCCAAACTAAAAATTGCAGGCCCAAGGGGATCACCCTGCTGACAACCTACTTCTGAGGAAAGTTCATTAGAACGATATAACAATTTAGTTGGATCAGCGTAACTGAGAAGAAGATAATTGTATATTTCCGGTATATGTTGTTTTATTTCAGTCAGCAGGGTATCCCTATTTACCGAATTAAATGCATTTTTCACATCAATTTTGAGCAACACGTCTGGCTGTCCGTGACTTAGGAAAGAGCGTAGGGCATGGACGGCTGCCTCACACCCTCCTTTCACACCGAAGCCTAACTGTACAGGTTCAAATTCTGAATTTAATTTTGGTAAAATATGTCGAACAGCAATTTTGGAAGCCAGACGTCTTAGTGTTGATCCAACAGCAATTGGTCTCACCCCTCCGTCCTTTTTAGTGAGGGCAATGAGGTTCGCGCCGAAAAGAATGGGAACAATTTCTGTATTGACATCCCCGGAATACATAAAATTTATTAATTTTGTGATCGAGTTAATAAGTTGCTCGCCTGCATCACCCACAGAATGCGATGTTAAATCTTTCAAATGTTGGGGTGAGATTCCATCCAATCCTGCAGCCGAACCTGGTTTAAATGATAAAATTGCATCAGTTACATCTTTGTTTCGAATTTTAAGGCATGCTTGCCCTGCTGTTGGTGGGTCGAGAAAATATGGGTTTACTGGAGCTGGGGGATGTTTTGTCCGTAATGCCTCAAGGGTGTCAGGGGTATCTGGCGATAGCACGTCATTGGAGAACAAAAGGCGAGCGGCACCTTTAAGATCTCCGTCACAAATTTTGTTCTCGATGAGTTTTTTGCGATTAAAAGGGGCATCATGTTTGATTAGAGGTGCGGGTGAAGGTGAGGAACTTACAGCACAGTTATTTTTTATCTTTTGTGTCAGGGATAAATTCGGTTCATCAGTTTTTATTATGTGTACAGTACTGTATGAAAATAAAAATAAGTTCTGCCAGTCTTGAGTACAATTGCTTACATAACATTTCTGGATTAATTTTGACAAATGTGTAGCAACAGTCAATCGAGCTCCTCTAGGGATTCTTTTAACAATTGGTATACTATTTTTCAAATGGCTAAGTAATTTATGGAAAGGAGTTGTAGTGTTGGCTACAAAAGTAGGCGCACTCGGAATAATGGGATGGATGTCTAAAAGTGAACTGGGTTGGCTAATACAGTTCCTGTGTGTTTTAGAAATGTGAATTTTGAGGCCTTTCAAAGATTTGAAAGACTTGTTGCAAAATGTACATGTATGGGACGCGGTCGACGTGCCATCACAAGATAGGGTCACGGCCTGCATTCATAACAGTTAATAAACTAACATTAAAAAAACAATAACTTAAAACAAATTTAAAAACACAAAAAAGTAACTTAAAAAGGACACATAACAAAAAATAGGACAAGATCAAACATAAAAATGAAGGCTGCTGGTTTTGGTAACTCGTCGTTTCGTCACAGGATGAAAATAAAATAAACACACAGGCATCAGCAGGAGCACAACACAAGCAAAAGCAGGAGCACAACACAAGAAGAAGCAGGAGCACAAGCAAAAGCATAAATAGCACAAGCAAGAGCACTGAGAAAAAAGGGTTCAGGTTTAGGCATAAGCAAATTTTGACTGACCACTATTAAATTGTCCGTTTCCTCGACTTCACGTAAATTTTATTTTATTTTGTTTTTGTTTATTTCCATTTTTTACGCATTCAATATCATCATTTTGCATCATATTTCATTTAATTTAATCAATTTTTATTTCTAAATTCTCATAAATATTTTTTTCATGTTGTCACTTTGACAACTTTTTTTTTTTTTTTTTTTATATATATAAAATAATACAAATATTTGAAGAATTAAGCAAGTCTAATGTTGTACACACGTCTTTAATACAAAAACACTATTTTAATTCCAAACCATTCTTGAATCAACTCTGTTAAGATTTCACTTAGTCCGACTGCTGACACGGCATATTCCAAATTACCACAACCTTGTACATCCCGCACCTATTTTGTTGTTACATCTATGTGTTAGAGTACATCTATACAAATTATGAATGTTATATTGTGAGAACGGTTTCATTGATTGAATAGCGATTCAACTTATTTACACTTTAAAAGTCTAGACTTCCGTCTCGAAGCCAATTTTCAACCAGCGTAGACGGCACAAACGATTTTAGGGTTGGAATTGATTTGAGGCTTACAGCGTTTCATTTCGAGGTAGAATATTATGTAATATTATCTAACTAGCGGCCCGCCCTGGCTTCGCACGTGGGCAATGCTGTTACTAAATACATAGTGTTTTAGGGAGAACCGCGGCCTTCGAAAATATTCATTTAAATTATATGCTGTAAAGTGCCATATAGATCTATATTATATCAAAAACTAGTGGACCCCACAGACGTTGTCCTGCATGATATTTAAAGCGATTAGGATATTAATCAAAGTATGAAAGTACCGACTGCAGTGCACTCTGTCGGGCTGATTTGTGAATCTAAACCATTCCCAGATCCCCTTGAACACACACAAAAAATTTCATCAAAATCGGTCCAGTCGTTTGAGAGAAGTTCAGTGACATACACACTCACAGAAGAATTATATAAGTACGTATATAAAGATGTATTTAACATATTTAATTGGATAAGGATTAAGTATTAGTTAAAATCGGATATCCATAAAAGATAGACATATACCATCGCGGAGTTTTCTGTAGACATTGAAAAGGTCTACAGAAAATATAATATAAACTCATAATACTTAGTACATTATTTGGAAAAAATGTAATTATTTACGATATCACATTAGTAACCTCAAAAATAACAGTATTTCTCCACTATTTAATGGATGTTATTATACATATAAACCTTCCTCTTGAATCACTCTATCTATTAAAAAAACCGCATCAAAATCCGTTGCGTAGTTTTAAAGATTTAAGCATACATCGGGATATAGGGACAGAGAAAGCGACTCTGTTTTATACTATGTAGAGATGGCATATTACTGCGGAGTGAAACAAAATAATAATAGTGTTACAGATAGACTACAGGATTTTAGGTTTAGATGAAAGTACACTTTTTAGTATCAAGTACAGGTTTCACGAATATGATGTAATCATCCATATACATTCAGTTAAATAAAAACTTAAATTTGGAATATAAAGAATGCTAAAAACCTACAACAATATCGTCTATTTGTATGAGTAATCCAAAAATAAACCTTAAAGGTTAAATCATCTAGCGTTTCCTTATTTAAGCTTTGAATGGCATAGCGCGACCTTAGATGAGGATTTTGCACCCTTCAAACGACCTTAGGGGATTCTTTGGGTAAGTTTAATGCCGGAACAAAATTTATTTCGTAACGGCGTAACAAGTTTAACAGCTATCCTATTTACGTTAGGGTCAAGTACAAGTGAAATTTTAAGAAAGTCCTTTCACGTGAATAAAATATACTCTGTTTTACAAAAGCTAAGAACATTACTGTTTTATATAATTTGTATGCAAGACCCAATGAATTTTTGATCTCTTAGCTGTGTGCGAGTTGTAATTTTAAAACTAGTTTCTGTGAAGAGCTGTTTAGCCATTGTTATTGTATTAAGGTAGGGTAAGAATAAATTATACCTAGTTAAAAAAAACTAGAACACACGCTTTTAAAGCACATCAAACTAAAAAGTGAAAAATAATTCCTAATTTAGGCTGAAAATGGTAATGAACAAAAAATACTAGCAAAAAATAAAAGCGTGGGTTGCTCGATAGACGAAAAATATGGCACAGAGCGCCCCACGCTTTTTCACAATAATACCAGTATTTTTTGTTCATTACAATTTTTAACCTAAATTAGGAATTATTTTTCACTTTTTAGTTTGATGTGCTTTAAAAGCGTGTTTTTTAGTTTTTTTTAACTATTATTTATATTTAATTTTTTTTTTATTTTATTCATTTTTTTTCGGATTATTGCATTGTCATCGATCTTTGACAGGTGCGAAAATATTGAATTAAATCTGTCCTTTAAAAGTGGGTCAAAATCGCGTCCGAAGGTGTCGGTTACATGCATACATACATACATACAGGTGAAGCTAATATAAAGCGTGTAATATTGCATTCTTTAGTATTGTTATAGCAGTCCAGTCCAGTCTGTGGCAAAAGCTGTCTATAGACAATTACACCGTGTGTCATCTGTCATCTGTCAGTGTTTTAACTCTAACAGCTTGGTGGGTTAGTGGGAAATAACCTATAAATAGTCTTACGAGTTTTATTATATCGAGTCGTGATGCCTGTGTATGTAAGATCTATTATATTTTTCTCATAAAAACCAACTGTATAAGTTATGAAGTTACTTACCACCTGTATAAGTGACCAACTTGACTATGATATATGATATATATGAATGACTGCTTTTACCCAATTATTAGTTTGTTATTTAGCAATTTCTTTGGAACGTCATAAGTGTATTATTATTATTGAAATATGTTTAGTAGTATAAATTAAACACATACAATTTATATGCGTACTGTAAACCGAAAACGGATATTTAATATTTGAAATTAAAGTAACAAACCATTCCTTAACTGTTTGAGGATTGATAGCATTACAACGGATTTTTTAAAATTTCGAAACTAAAACAAAAAAGGTAATTTGTGAACAGCACCAAGTCATTGTTAAGAAGCGCGGCATCCAAAATTAAAGTAGCCATGATTATTGCCTTCATAAGAAGATGGCACTATAAGAATAAGAAGACCTATTTAGTTTTATAAAGAATCGGGCTGACTCTAGAAAAAAAATATTTGTATGCCTTGAAGCAGTTTAAATCATTTTAAATATGCTAAGAATAACTTACCACTAAGAACCCTTTTGTCACAATTATGTAAGTACCTCAGTTAAGAGCAAAAAATTGCGGCTTACAATGGAATTTTTAGAGCTTGGAACGAAAAGATTTAATTCTGCTTTACATTCCAAACAATATAAATGGAATATTTTGGCATTTTACTTTTATGTTATAGCATACAATGAAGATTGAAGGCTATTATGATTTAGTATTGATAAAGGTCCAAATCCAAAAAAGGTTTAGAGATTTATTATATACCTACATATATCTTCAAAGAGCACAAGTATATTTTTTTAAATAAATTTATTAAGTATAATGATATATATCTGTACAGCAATATAACTCGTTATTACTTTATATATGTTCACTTTTAATGTTTTTTTTTTTAAATCTGAGATGACGTTTCACGTTCTTGATTTAAGAGAAGACGTCTGTGGAGGGAGGATGTTGTGCACATCCTCCGACGTAAAGGAAGGATACTTGACCTGTCTAATCACTGTCTGGCCGGCCTTAGTATTAGCCGTCGAAGTAACGCTAAGGACTCACGAGGCGGTTTTCACCCGCGCCCGCCGTTGCTTGCTGGCCTGCAGCCTATGTAGAATACAGATATTTATGTAAAAAATTGAAGCACATTTCACGACGCGTTTCACGCTCGCGGCGTGTGCGATTGTTTCGAGTGCCGCTGCACCGGCGGTCATCTTGTACCGGCGGGCGCGGGTCGCGGTCCTGCAGCCGCGGCGGGTTGTACTCGCGCGCTCTGCGAACGGTTGGTGGGCGACCGCAGTGGAATTCGAAAATAATTAAGGAACTTTTCTTCATTCTTCTGTAACTCATTAATAAGAGTATCAAATAATCCATAAAGATTTCTTTCCGCAATCAGTGGATGCACCCAGAACCATTTGGACTTCTTTTTTTGAGTTCTTCTGTGAAGTAAGTATAACGCAACAACTCGTTTCTGGTGTGTGTCCGTGGTGGTCTGGAACTCAACTAATCGTTCAACCGCCCGTCTTGCAACCGCCCGTATTACGATAATCAACCGCCAAGTTTGCCAAAACTCCGCTCTCATGACGTTTGAAATTTGAACTCCGCGGGTGAAAACCGCTTCGTGAGTTATTAGCGTAACTTTGTTAGCGCGTTTCAGGGTATGACGTCATCCCAGTCATTGGAGCCTCGGATTGTAAGTGTCCCTACACGACTTTGAAATACTAGTCTTTAGTACTAATAATAAATTACTGGTTGTGATGTCTTCAAAGGCTGACAAGGCACTTGCAAGCCTTCTGGAAATATGCATGGGCGGCGGTATTTCTTAACATCAGGTCTCTGCTCCGTTATAAAAATAAACGATTTTATTTAAGTTAAAAGTTTAAGGTTAAGTTTAATATGTAAGGATATTTTTTTATTATAATAACCGTAGACAAAAGACAACATTCACAAATAAATTGAAATTGGTCTCAAGATCTACCTTTTTTATTTAGACGTCCTTGACTTAAGAGAAGAGGACTTTGATATACCAGCCATTAGTTTTGAACAACTTTAGGATAACAAATTAGTGGTAGGAGTCGAATTTTTAGATTTATAAAAAGATCGCTTAAAGCTTTTATGGTAATAGCAGTAGAAAACTTGGAAAAAGTTAAAATTCTCGTTGAAATGTTAAATAAACAGTCGATAGCCAAAAGTTGCTACCTACTAAATTACATCTATTAACATTGAATATCTTATAATTTGTATTAAAGTTTTGTTGTACGCTTATATAACTGAAAATGTTTACCTACGAAGGCGCACAGCTGTAAAATAAACTACCCACAGATATAAAAAATATTACTTCTATCAATTCATTCAAATCGAAGCTAAGTGAATATGTTAAACAAAATTACTTTTAAATTCATTTCTTATAATTACTTTTAATTCATATTTCTTTGTTTACTTTTATTTTTAAATTTATTGCATTTACGGCTATATTTTATTGTGATTATTTTAAGAACGACTACAATGTTATGTTATCTAGAGTATTATTCTCATGTAAGTGACATTTTTTGTCTTTTTGAGAAATAAAGTCTTTAACCCTAACTTTCCGTGAGCCCGTGAAGTGAATTCGTAATAGGATCGAGGCAGAAACTCGCTAGTAGATTGATTATTTTGCCAAGAATGGACCTCGGGTCAAGTAGATCAGTTATGTGGGTAATTAAAAACAAAGTAAAAAAAATCAATTCAAAGAAGGCAAAAGATGACGTGGCCGTGAAAAAATCATCGTCCTCAAAACTGTACACTGTATTACTACAGTAGTAATAATAGTAGTAAGGCCTACAACGCACTAGCGGCTGGCCGCGATGCGGTGTGTCGCTGCGGTAGGCCGCACATTACATGAAACCGCACGATAACGACGCACTGATTTACGGACAACCGTCAACCGCTCCGGTTGTTCTGGAGCTGCGACGAGCCGCACCAGTTGAATGATGCGGCGCGCCGCGTCCCCTCCACGCACTCGGCGCGGTTAGCCGCAAATACCGTGTCCGTCATCGCTTGTTCCTTGCGCTAGACACTACGCAGAGTTTTTTTGACGATATTTTCTACGATGATATAAATAAATAACTGCCGCAACTTCTTCAACGTCCATCATGTGCAATATTTCAAGAAGCACTGACGAGTGACGATTGCGGCAGACCGCAATAGGACCGCAATAGGGACGGTTAGCCGGAATACGGCAGACCGTATATACCGCGGCCTTGTAGGCCTAAGAGAAGCGCTGGACAGAAACCTGTGGAAACTTGATTTGTACCCTCCAAATGTTAACTTGCTGACCACGACGCTCAGGCATGAGGTACCGACTGAAGAGAGAGAAAGAACGTCAATATTGTACTGTATACAATTCCTGCCTATGTGTGTAATATTCGTATAAAATTCGGCCAAAGGAATTTTCTGCAGCGCAATAAAAAGGCTGCGCGGGTAATGGTACAAATATAATTTAAAAAATGTATTCGAAATTCAATTGTAAGAGAATTTTGCGCGCTATACATTTTACGACTACATTACCTGATTTTGATGGGACGGGATTTTGCGTGCTTACTATCTCACCTTACCATTCGGGTGCTTGGACGCGACGGACGGGTTATAGATCATCTTATATTGATTTGTTTTATAAATAATACCATTCTGATCGTCAAGACATATTAGGTTATATTTTAATCTCTGCCTTGCAATTCTGTAACTCACACAGTGCGGCAGCGGTTTTCACTGCGGCGGTCGCACTCAAATCAGTCGTGAAGCAGTCATTTTATGATTTGGCATTCTAAGGTGGGAGCTTGTAGTTGATTGTTTATCAGAATGCCAGTGAAGAATGCTGTGTGAGTTCGAAAAGTGAGTTACAGAATCGCAAGGCTGTAGTGGCATCTGTAGTGGCAGATGTTAGTGGGTATAGATGTTTAGTTGTAATCTTGCAAATACAAATTTCGTGACAATAGAGAGCGTTAATATTTTAATAGGCTTCATAATATCAAATAGTTATCTATCAACTGGACGTGGCAGTGTTTTCCTGATCAATATTGCTTTAAAACATTTAAAACCGTTAAATGATTAATGATTTAAAAGAGGTGTCATTAGGAGATATTCTGAAAGATGAAGAAAATGTGAAACAAGTGGATAAGTTCTTCTCGTGTTCTTAGGCTTATGTTGGTATGTTCAATCGGATGAAAAGTATGACGATGATAAAGACGATAATACTGGGAATAGAGTGAATAGAGCGTTCCTTCCTTTTATTCAATTCCTTTATGTTTTACCAAGAAATCGCGGCTCGACTGGTCGTACATAGGACAGTGCTTATCCCGACGTTAATATAACATACGTTAGTGAATGTTGAGTGTGGCAAAGAGAGACTGAATGTAGCATAAATGCCGTGGAATTGAGAGCGTTAATTTGTGTGTAACATTGCGTGATAGGATAAGTAATTGTGAGATACATGGGCAGTGTGGGTTAAAAAAGGACGTAATAACAAGGATACGAGTAGGAATGTGTGGAATTTCTATGTAAAATTCATTTTAGGACAAATTTGCACTCTATTATGTGCGGCAGAATATACTGACTCTTGTACGATATTCTTGCAAATAAATTATTATTATTATTAACGCGTAGGTGGTTTAGTCACGTAAAACGGATGACCGAGGAGCGGTTAGGGAGCGTTCAAGTATTACGTAATGAAATTTTGGGGGGGGGGGGGGTAAAACGTTACGATACGGGGCGGGGATTGAATTACGCGTTATTGTTAATATTATTTTCGACTTTCCAGTACTTTACACCACATAATGGGAACTTTTAGGTATAAATAGTCACTAGGTAGTCACGAAACGTTGTACTATACTTGGGTACAGAAAAACGTTACGGCCCGTTACATGGGGGGGGTCAATAATCTCAGGACGTCCTAGAAATGGGACAAGTAAACCGACGAGCATGAATGGCGAATGATATAAGTGCATGAAGCGAGAGAGGCATGTCAAGACCATAGCAGGTGGAGATCTGTGGTCTCTGCCTACCCCTTCGGGAAAAAGGTTTGAAGATATAAAAATAAAATGATGAAAATAAGTTGAACATAATAACCGAAATTTCGTTTTATTTGTTTCTAATTCTTCAATCTCATTATGCATTATGAGGTAGGAACAGTTTCGTAATTTTCTTTACAGCTTATGTATTTTTAATAACGTTGAGTGTAAGTGAAAATTTCGTTCACGACGGCCATACAAAAATGGAAAATATCTTCGCTAATGTTTTAAAAGAATGTAGGCATATTTACATTGAGTGGAACTTGTAAATTAAATTGCGTAGTACGCTTCTTTTATTAAAATAAGTATGTATATTCGTAATTCAGGTCGGAGGCCAATTGTAATCTATAATAATCATTGTGTCGCTTGAAATCGATCCGTGTTCTGCGTATTTAAGCCACGAAGTAAAATCACTTAATACGTAGTAATACTAATTTTGTTTGGAAAAGTCATCTTATATATATAAAATTCTCGCGTCACATTGTTCGTTCCCATACTCCTCCGTAACGGCTCGACCGATTCTTATGAAATTTTTATGCATACTCAGTAGTATTTTATTTGATGGTAAAATCATCAAATTTACCACTGGCACATTTTTGTCTCTTATTCAGAAACGATACATAGCTCTACGCCTGAATTGACGTATGTCAACATCCAATTTTGACAGTTCAGTTCCGTTTTGATAGCTAATACCTTGTACCGTTTGTTATGTACTAAAACCTTCCACTCGTTATTGGTAACAATCGGGGCTTCGTAGATTGATTTGGTCAATTGTGGGAAAGAGCACGCTGAATATATAGCCAGTTATAACGTCACTCCATTTTTCAATCAACCTTTAGTCAGTTAAATGTAATTTGTCAGCGGTGTCAACCTTTGAACAATTTGTTGGTGATTGAGTTCTCTGACCCATAAAAATCACTACACACATTCCTAAATTTCTTCAAACTCAAACTCAAATCTTTATTGCATTCCTTATGTACATAATTTATTACAATAATGAATAAGAACCTTGGCTAGGCACAGCAATGTTATGAGAGGGCATGCTTTATTTTAGTTCATTATATTCTTATACATTCCTATTCTTATAAGATACATTATTTATTTGGTATATTTACTTTGGTTTCACGTTGCGAAAAGGTACTTAACATTATTTATAAACTTAACTTTTATAGAGAAATTAAAATCTATCAGTCAGATACTCTGTAACAGTGTAATAACATTTCTTATATAATAATTCCTTTAGAAATTCTTCTGCGAAAACCATCATAGGAATTCCATCACCACTCTTTCCAATTCTTCGCGATTTTTCCGGATTAAACAGTACTTATCCGGTTTTGAATATATGCGGTAGTAGGCTGATCGGTTTTAAAGAAAGCATTGTTAAGTGCCTATCTTGAACCTAATCCGCTGTTTTGCTGTTTGTATTTGAGCTTAACTAAAAAAAAAATTAAGTTTTTTTTGTTACATACCTATATGTTTAAAGAAAAAAACATAATATTGTCTTTGATTGACATAACCTTTACACATTTAAAGAAAAAACTTTTTTTACCGGATTAAAGCTATGTATTATTATAAATTTACAATTATTTAACATAATTTTAAATTTATCCGACGTTTCGCGTGCTTTACAGCGTTCGTGGTCACGGTGACTGAAGACAAAAGGTGTTGGATGTCAAAAAGTATCACAGCTGTAGAGATATAGCCTTATCTGTATTTATTTCCCCGGAGTTGGTATCGACTAAAAGATGGAGTTATAAACCTAGTTGTTTACCTAAATTGTTACACGTTTTATAACATAAAGCGTAGATTTAGTACTGTGTATGATGTAGTACACTTTAATAAATAAATACCTTTATAATTAATATAAAAAATGAAAAAAGTATAATATACTTCACAAAGCAAATTTTGAGCGAAGGGAAATACCACAACATGAGATGTATATACATATTTTATTTATTAGTTACCTTACAGCTAACATACATGATATAAAAAAAAAACACTTAGACAATATAGTAAGCCAAAACAGATTACATAAATAAACCATATATATATATATGAAACTGAAAACACAAGTACGAACAATTTTTGAATTTATAAATGTCTTCATAATTAACCTAAAACTGTAACTCTAACTTGTATTTCACTTAGAATCTCATTACTTATCTGTTATTTACTTACACATTTAAAAAAACACATTTTATATGAATGGTATCTACTGCCGTACAATAACAAGAGTCCTCAAATAACTGTACGAATATTTCGCAGAAGGCATTTTTAATATAGCCCGGGTATAAACATTTTATTGTTATTAAGATTTATATAGACTTTATTAAGCGTTAACTGCAGACGTCTTGCCTTCTTTGATCAGATTCAATGAAGTGGAAGTAATGTTAATCAGGGTTGAAAGCAAATACTCATTTGCGTAAGTAGGGTACTATGTATTCTAATTGCGTAATACTAAAAATTTACAGTAATTATAATTACAATACTCATAGCCAGCAAAATCTTAAGATGTAGAAGACACCAACGGTGAACAATAATGTGAAATGCGTGATAAAACGATGGCCCATTTCAAAGAATCAACACACAACACAACTTTATACACATAAAAGAAACTTGTATATTGAACTTTACAATTAATAAGTGAGAAAGAAGACAGGTATATTACTTTAAAACATCTGTGTGAGATAGACTGATGTTCAGTAGCACCGTTGTGCCTTTCTGGTAAACATCAACATTACTAAAAATCGTGACTACTCAACTGGAACTGACTAGTCAATTAGAAATTAAATCACAATCAAACGTAATTCACCATTTCATGTTTCGTTTGATATTGTAATCTATTGCGCGGGTTAAAAACATTTAAAAAGAACGAAATGCGTAGTTAATTCTCGTTACATTTTTTTCGTTTGCGGTACAAAGCGTAGGAAATTTGACAATGCACACATTGTAAAAAATAATACCACAATCTTAGAATCTAATCTAAGATCTAATCTTTAGAATTTTTAACAAATTGGCTGAACTATAAAGACGTGTTTGTGGCTGACGCACATAGCATGCCACATAATTTCATTGCATTGTTTTCCTTTAGAAATAACAATCGTTTTGTACATGCTATATGAGGATAAAGATTGGTCTTAAGACTAATGTCGTAATCAAAACGCTTTGTTGATTAACTAAAATTTGTTCGCAGTTACGACCAAGACAACTTTAGACAGCAATTAATTGTGAAAACGTCGACATTAAATTTTAATAATTATTCTAGAAGCTCTCGGGAGTTGATTGCATAGACATAGACTATTCAGGATGTTTTAGTCTGAATATTCGAAGTCTGAAGAATTATTGCTGTTTTGAGTGACACCAGGGAAAAGAAAGAAAGGTCGCCATCTTGCACGGTGGACTGATGAGCTTAAAGAAGTTGGTGGCAAAGATTGGTAGAAAAATGCTCAAGATAGAGAAAGATGGAGCCAGTTAGAAGAGACCTATTCACTATCAGAGATCCTTGGAAAAATATATTTCTGTATAAAATTTTAAGTGTGTATCTTTTGTTATGTAATATTTCAAGGAATAGCTGAGGCTTAATGTTATTATTATGTAACTCTAGCTGGTCCAATTCTGTACCCGTCGAATAAACCACAAAAAGGCCGGTTTCATTAGATCGTTTTCCTTTTTTTAAACGAATCAATTGTCCCTATATTGTGGAGTTCAAGCCGCGAACCTTAATTAGTTGTTATTCAAAAAGATTAAATATCTATTTCACAACAAATGTGCACATCTAATTCAGAAAACGATTAACTTACACAATAGATCGGAAAATTATACCATAGCATAGCGAGGATGAAAAGCGTAGAGGTTTTCCTCCCATGGGGCGGAAAAATTCCGCGTTAGAATTTTTCTGTAGTGTAAATAAACTGCTATATGAATACGAATAAACAAGTTATATAAGTTTATTTATATGGTTATACAATTTATATACTCCCATTTTAACCCTTAAATCTGTCTTAGGCAAGAATTGGTCTATTGGCAAGTATTCGTATGCGTCAAGACTATTCCTGTTTAGGACAGCTTGAATAATTTATGGATTTTTTTGTCTATTTTCAATACTATTTGTACTATGCTATACAAATACGACTTCGATTCCGTTCCATATATACGCCCATTTCCACTTACTGTACACACAGTGGGGAGGATCAAGTCTAACATAAACTTGATTTATTTATTCACAAAAAACAACCTTACAGTACTAAACCAAAAATATAATGTAAAAAATATCTAATAAATAAAATTCTCGTGTTACAATGTTCGTTCCCATACTCTTCCGAAACTGCTCGACCGATTCTTGTAATTTTTTTATACATTTTCAGTAAGTCTGAGAATCGGCTACTATCTATCTTTATAGACACAAGTCCATCGGTGCACAGCCTGGGATCGATTCTAGGACTTTAGGGATGACTGTCGCACGCTGAAGCCACTAAGCTAACTCTGCTCAGCGTCTTTTTATCTAAATACTAGCTGACCTGGCAAACGTCATTTTGCCATGTATATCATTTATAATAAAAAATAGAGGTTACTCGTAGAGGGGCGAAAATTAGAAAAATAAAAATTTATCTAAAAATTGAAAAATAACAATTTAGGGGGATAAAAATAGATGTTGTCCGATTCTCAGACATACCCAATATCCACACAAAATTTCATGAGAATCGGGCAAGCCGTTTTGGAGGAGTTTAACTACAAACACCGCGACACAAGAATTTTATATATTAGATATATCTATCCATCATCTCTTTTATTTAATTTGCTTTTTTATTATTTAATAGACACTTTGTGGTGTTAAAATTCCATCCTTGATCACTGCATTACGTGTCATATGTAATTATATAAAGCTTCAAACTGATGCAGAGGTAATAATTACTGGTCATTAAAATTGTATCAGACATTATATTAATTATTTTTCTGTGTGCAAGCTAACTGATTTTCATTTCTATAAAAACTATATTTAAGCTATTAACAATGTAATAAGTTTTGAGAAAGAATGTTATTTACAATTAATCTATAAATAAAAATGAATCGCTGAAACGGCTGGACCAAAAAGAGAAAATATTTTTTTATTTATTCCTTGAACTCCGATGGATCGGTTTTTATCGAGAGAATGAATGGTTTTTTTTAGGTTTTTGTTCAAGAATACAGTCTGCATAGCATAGCAAAATCTTCCATATTTTGGTATGTAGCTACTTAAAAGTTAGGTTAAGTATAAAAATCATATAAAGGCAAAACCAAGCTCGCGAGGGCAGGTACTAAATATTATTAACTTTTAAGTAATAGCTGCCAAAAGTTATTGACCTCTCACTGTTGATGATCCGTCAAAAAATATAATAATCTAACTCAGATTAAAATATTCATAGTTATTTAATTTGATTCAGTGGAACACAACGGGGTTCAATGAAAGTTGTAGATTTAGCCTGTCCCAAGAGGCATTTATACCTTTAATGAGTAAGCAACATTAGACTAGCCCTTTAAACATAAACACCCATCTTTTGCGATAAACTCTATTAAAAATGTGTACTAGGAGTACTAGGTGTACACACGTAAGAAGTGAAACTTATTTATGACCTTATTTTTCGAAAAATGATCTACTATATGCAACTTAACGAAGTTGGTTAAATAAAGTTTAACAAAAGGCTTTTATTATCATAGACATGAATACAAATACAATTATTTCATTTTACCTTATTACTATTAAGATTATTACAGAATTTCATTAATTGTAATAGAATTATTACTATCATTGTTATCGTTATTATATATTTTTGTTATTAATGGCTTCGAATCTCTTCGGATCAACCGTGGTAGGGACAAGAAAAAGATGGCGCGTAACCGAAAAACGTGACGATTTGCTACAAAATTTCTCCCATACGTCGATAAAAAATTCATTCTTACGCCGATAAAGAAGTTTGACTTCAAAAAGCAACATGGCGCGTAACCGAAAAACGTGACGATTTGCTACAAAATTTCTCCCATACGTCAATAAAAAATTCATTTTAACGCCGATAAAGAAGTTTCACTTCAAAAAAGGCTTACTATAAAGTCAACGATTATCTACTTATCTAGTTGATGAAAGGGCCTGGGACAAGTGCTAGACAGGCTACTACTAATTAATTTGCGATATTTGTTTTAAAAATAAGTGTTGTTTGATGATTTGCTATTTTAAAAGAGTACCGAGAGTTTTTTACGCCGACTTTTTCTCTCGGCCTGCACCTGTCTTCTTTGCCAATGAGTAGGGATGCCTACAAATTTTAACCTAATGACGACCATAGTAAACATATTTTTTATTTTTAATAATATATATTCTGTAGATAACCTTGTACAAAGCACTCGAATGTTTGAACCACGATTTGGATTTTGATTTTTCAGTAATAGAATGTCTATCAATCAAGAATATTGTTTCCTTTTAAGCGGTAGTCATATGTGACGTGTTGATACTTTATAATTTAATAACACATCTATATCTTCTAATATATCAAATTCTCGTGTCACAATGTTCGTGCCCATACTCCTCCGAAACGGCTCGACCGATTCTAATGTTTTTTTTTATCCATATTCGTTAAGACAGAGAATTAAAATATCTATTTCTCAAACCCCTAAATGTTAAGAGTGTTCACCCCTAATTTTTGTTTTTAGATACAAAATTTGTTTTTATATTTATACAAAAATACATACAACCCCTAATTTTTACCCCTCTACGATCAACCCCTATTTTTATTATTGTAGATAGTAATTTTTTTTCTAAACAACGTTTGGCGGGTCAGCTTGTTTGATATAAATATAGAAAGAAGACGTGTTAGAGTAGTTATTAATGGTAAGATTTTCCATCTAGGTTTTCAACCAATGGTTTTTCTTTGTGTTTTACACGTACATTTGGGCACAGGCTAATCTCTTATTTGTCTTTAAAGTAATATCTCAATTTTGGAAATGTTTTCTCCATGGTGTTAAATCTATGAACGTATATAATTTACTCACTTCAGGGACATATCTTCGTGAAGCTGTTTTGGAAGAAGATCCAGTAGCTGAGACACATTTAAGTTCTCCCATGACAGATCTCTTCCTAAGATCTGTTTGGTGCAATTCAAAAAAGTCTGAATATGCTCTTCGGAATCCATTTTTCACAATACACTAATTTCGCACTGTTAATGATTTATTGAGGCGTTTAATTAATTTAAATTTCACTTGAAAATTTAATATATTATTTAAATTTAAATAGGTATTACTAGTTTGTATAATTACACAAAGCGTAAAATGTAACAGTTCTTTACTTGTGCTTAATATCAAAATACTATTGTATCGTATTTATATTTAAAACACGGGTAATAAATCTTTAAATTGATTTTACACAAATATCAAGTTATTATAAAATGAAACATTGTACGTCATCTTTAATAAGATTAAGTCGTATACACAAAAAACGCTAGTGCAACGGTTGGGCTTATCTCTAAGCGATGACTTTCAGGCAATTTATTAAAGAAATGCGAAATATTTAACAAAAGCAAAATTATGCGTAATTAATTCTTTTAATCGGCTTACAATAGTGTATTAATTATCTTTATTTAAGATTTTATTGGTAATTCAAACCAACACATATTTTTATCAGTACTTTTAATAAATGTCGGTTTTAAGCATGTTCGTCCTATTAAATAAAGTATCACAATACAAATAATATGTTGGTACGATAGTTACTAATAACTATGGAGCAATAAAGGCACTCATTTTCCGTAATTTACTACAGATTTACGACATAATAAACAAGCTGGATTTATTATTACATTACTGATAATACGAGTTTCATATATATGTTATTATTATTTGTTTAAAACAAATTAAAAAAAGGAAATCGCAAAGAATTTTTCAACACCGAAATTAGTTTAGATTTCAAAAATAAAGAATTTTAAATGTAATTAATTTTTAATTGATTATTTAGTTTTAACTATATCACTATTAATTCAAACTTGTTACTTTTTAGTTAATCGCACGAGTCAAACGTGTTTGACCTTCGCGTCCTCTCTGGAGCGCTGCGTGAACACAACTGCCGCCTGAAGGAAGCAAGAGACGAGACTACGATATTCAGTTAACAAAAGTTTTATTGGAACATAGTAAAATATTTCTTCTATTTAGCTTTTTTAAATCACTTTATTCATTTAAATCTCTATATCATTTCTACTTCTTCTAGCCTTTTTAGTTAAGATTTAAGCAGCTACAGTTTGATTAAAAAGAAATCAGTGGCGCTACAACCTCTTTAGGTATTGACCTCAGATTTCTGAATCTGTTTCATGATTTTTTTTTAAATCTAATAGAGGCAAGTAGGTGATCAACCTCCACTGGCTGATACACGCCGTCGACTTTTTGGTTCTAAGACATGTCGGTTTCCTCATGCAAATGTTAAATGCGCACATAGAAAGAAAGTCCATTGGTGCACAGCCGGGGATCGAACCTACGACGTCAGGTATGAGAGCCGCACGCTGAAGCCATTAGGCCAACACTACTCAAGAGTTTGATAAAAGCGTTATTTAAAAGAATAGAGTTGTACACTCTTTGTGTCTTGAGTACATATTACATCTGCTTGATTATTTTTCTTATATACTAAGGAAACACAAATTCCGACCAAGAAATGCCGTGCCGGTTCGGGTCCCCTTTGCCGCGTATATATTAATAATTGCGCACCTCATTAAGAGTCACTAAGCGTCATGTTCCCGACCCGGTTGTAGCAGATTACACCGCTGCTTCCATCTCGTCTGCAGCATGATGAATAGCATAGCAAGTATAGCATAGTAGCAGCATAGTCTTCGAAAGTTTCGTTACATACATCGTTCTAAGCAGCGTCCGTTGGTCTGTTTTCAGCCATAAGTTTATCTAGGTTATCATGAGATCCGGGAAATGTGGCCAAGATATTGCAACCATGTATCATAACGAAACGATTAGGGTGTACGATCTCAGTATATAAACGCAGCAAAATCTGCCTTGTAGTTTTATCTATATAGATACTACAAGTGTTCCACAGCAATGTACCTACTACACGAAGAATCGCGTTCTTAATTATATAATATTTATATACTAGGGTTCATGCTATTTTCTCCTCACATTTCAATTAGTATTTTTTATATAATCTCTTAATTAACTAAATAAATAATCCTTGCACCACACTTTTATGACATATTTTATAGAATTATTTTAAAGTGACTTGCGATTCGGAACTCTATTGAAAAGAGCGTACCAATTCTTAGAAGGCCGGCAACGCACTCGCGAGCCATCTGGTATGCGAGTGTCCATGAAAGGCGGTATCACTTAATATCAGCTGAGCCTGAAAAAAAAGTATAGGCCCTCATTAAACCTAGGCGTAAAATTTCATTAAGAAACAGCACTGAGTATCCGGCTGGGCCCAACTAACCCGTTATAAATTCTCCCTTAACGTCTATCTTAAATGGACAACATATGTTCCCTATTTTCAGTCAAATAATCAGTAAATAGTTCCTTATAGCTTGTTGTTGGCCTATTTATTGTCATGTTAATGTCTTAGGCGATATTTTTCCTAATAAATGGAGTAAGTGACTATGGTCGTTGATATCCAGAATAACGTACTGCCAGCTCGATAAACGAGATTTCATAATCATTTATAAAAGTATTCCTTACTTACAGAAGTTTATCTTCCTTTACAGACCACTATATTTATCGTAGTTTCAAAGGCTTTCGCTTATAAACAACTATAGATTTACAGCTATAGGGGTTCACGGCACGTGCACTCTTGGCTATATTATTGTACCCAATTATGTTTAGCTATACAGTCAGCCATAATATATCAAATATATAGTTATTTATAAGAAGGAAACACATGCGTTTTGATATTAAGAATTTTCAAATAATATTCTTAATCCGCAAGCTTTATATGGGAATAATAATATTTCAGTGGTGCTAAAATCACAGTGATTCATTGCCATTTTTTAATAATGTAAATATTAAGTAACTAGTCACACATAGTCTCTCATACACGCACACCCACAAATATCTTATAGTTTTACTAGGGTAAACCGTTCGTGTCATCATTTTTTGAGTATACATTTTGGCTATCTAAATAAATAAATAAAAATGTCTCAGTAATATTCTTAATGCGTAGGCCAAGTATAGGAATAATAATAATAGCATTGTCGTAGTGTTAAATTGTAGATGTGTAAATTTAATAATATTTTTTTTAGTACCAGCTAGGCCTGGCGAACATCATACCGCCTAACAGTCGATTCTTTATTTATTTTAAATACTTATTCTGCTATTCGGGACACCGGTCTAGCTAGTAAGATAAAAAAAAGAAAGTTGATAAGACAACATATACATACATTATGTTAAAAAAATAAAAATTTACCTTCCCGGAACCTCTCCACTAACACTTGAACTTTATGATATGGTATTAAAGTTAAAATTGACTGTTAAGTATTATTACGAATATTTTGTATGGGAATATAGAAAAGTGTTGTTTTTAGACTTTTTCATTCATGTTTTTTAAATTTTTCTCTTCGTAAGAACCATCCTCGTACTTCAAGGAATATTATAAAAAAAGAATTGGCCAAATTGATCCAGGCGTTGTTGAGTTATGCGCTTACCAACACATTTTGCGATTCATTTTTATATTATAGAATTTTTGATCCATGAGATATTTTACGTGTTTTTCATAACTCGAATAGCCCGGAATAAAATTCACATTAGTTTATTACGTAATTCGATTTTCCGTTCTAAGGATTCCGAATGTGGTTTGAAACCGAACAGTGAAAATTTAAATCCACAAGTGAAACAATTACGTGAGTTGGGTACACAAAAATGCGGTCTGATTCGCTTCCAACTTTTAAATATTTTTAGTTCCGCTATACGGGAATGCGTTGAATTCTCAAATCTGGACAATTTACCACAATTTGTAGATAAACTTCTGACCAAAGCTTATTTGAATAGGGTTTTTTTGTACAAAAATAGATGCTTAGGAATTTCAATTAAATATGTATTTCCAAATTCATTTTTTTATGAAAGTAAATTAAGAATTTTATCCTGCATTTTTGCAAACAGGGGGTGAGAATGTAAGCGACGGCGCGATCTATTTGATCACGATTCGTAAACAGTCTCTAACACAGACTCGATACACGATCTGTCCTTGTGTTTGACCAATCTTGTTGTATCTTGTTATACACAGCTATTGTCAAACAATTTAGTTTATATTATACTATCATTATTGTATATCAGTAAATTACGAGTTAAAAGCAATTAGATTTTGAAATTTATCATATAATTTTCTATACACTTTGGAGGTTAAAATTTGATTTCATGTATTTTGTACATGTTACACCATAATAGATTTAAAGCGAAACCGAGCAAGCGGAAACTAATAGAGTAATTTTATACCTAACCTTTTCAATAATTACCTCCAGAAATACAAAGGAAATTGTGAATTATTCGACCAAAGAGAGTACCATGGTTCTATAGAGTTCGGTCGTCTATGGGAATTGAATGATGAATTTTCTTCGAAACTCGGAGATCTTGAAGCTCCGCGATAAATCGACATCGTTTATCTTTATCTGAATTTTTATCTGTGAAGCTCATTCACTCGTGACAGTGAAAAAGGTTTTAGGGAGTGTACTTTCATGTTAATTAAGGACTTCGGAATTGCGTCCAACTTAAATATATATATATATACAGTCAAAACCGTTTATAACGACATCGTTTACAACGACCTATCGGTTATTACAACCAGATTGTACGGTCCCGTCCGAATCCCTAGTAAACTATTCAGTAAACAAACCGCTTATAACAACATCGGATACAGCGACATATCGCTTACAACGACGAAATTTTATTGATATTCATCGGCTATAACGACCAACCGCTTCTTGTCTCAGCAAAACAAAACAATACAAACGATTTTAAATATTATTTAGAGGCGTTGAATGAATATTTAGGCATATTATTACCTACGCACTTTCTCCCAACGAACAGTTTCAGCCAACAACGATTTCCGAGGCTCTTAACGCTGTAACGATTTTGCAAAAATTTGTTGCCTTTAACGAACAGTTTGATACTCGTGATACTCATACCTTGAGACTGATTACTTTTGTACCTAATTATTTCGTAATAAATATTTTTGTTTCTTTTTTGACTCGTTTACATATTATAATATTAACATACCATATTATAACCCATACCTACCTATTCTAGATAGATAACTATGATAATATAACTTGTATGTATTGTACATACATATGAACTATACTTGTGTATATATAATATATGACATTGCTTATAACGACTATCGGATATAACGTCGGCAACTATACGGTCCCTTCAATGTCGTTATAACCGGTTTTGACTGTATATCTAATATATAAAATTATAGTGTCACAATGTTCGTTCCCATACTCCTCCGAAACGGCTCGACCGATTCTAATGATTTTTTTTATCCATATTCGTTAAGACAGAGAATTAAAATATCTATTTTTCAAACCCCTATCTCTTATATCTTTCAAGCCCCTAAGTGATAAGGGGTCCCCCTTAAATGTTTTTTTTTTATTTTTTAGTTTTTTTTTTGTTTTTATTTTTTATCATACAAAAAAACATACAACTCCTAATTTTCCCCCCTCTACGATCAACCCCTATTTTTTATTATAGTAGATAGTTATTGTAAAGTATAAAATAAAAATAAAGTAAAAATATTTCCTAGAAATTATATACATGGCAAAACAACGTTTGCCGGGTCAGCTAGTATATATATACACTAGTACATTTTCCCGTAGTCAAACTTTATAAATTATAATACACATTGAAATATCATTTTAATTAATGAATATTAACGCAAATTTACTATAATTTATATATTTATTATAGTTTGGAATGATTTACTGCAGTCTTGGATTTCATCGTCTTAAGTATGACTCTCGAATGACAAAAACGTATCGAATTACAAGTGTCGACTCCATCACCCGGTCTTTAGCATGCTAACCATATTTATAAAAGGAATGTTATTTAAACGAATTTCCACAATTATTTATTTATGTTGAACTTACAGACTACATGAATATAATATAATTATTAAAACTATTGCACATCCGTAATACTACAAAATAACATTATCACTTGCTTTTCAATTAAGTTTTATCGTTGGCATGGTTTTGATTTAAAACGGCTAACTATGACTCCTTTATGTGTAAAACATACTGGACTTGGACATACGGCATTCATTTCGCGCTATATCTCGACTCTAAATCTTAAAGTACATACGTCAATATGGTTATATAGATTAATAGGTTGGCTGAAAAGATCGTAGGCTGACACATAGATGGCGCTACTAGCATCACATTAATAATGATTATTTGTTAGCCCTAACCTTTAAAAGACATGTATAAATTTTACTATTAGTTCGTGAGATATAGTATTTTGAGTGAAGGAAGTTATGTTTGTTGTGAACGCTGGACAGTAATTTTGCGTTGGTAGAGGTAATCGCCATAACTGAAGCCTATTTTGAAACTAAAGATCTATGTTGTATCGTTCTCGAAGGCAATTGAATTATCAAATAAAACTCTATTAAGTATTTTCTTTTATTGTTAGCCGTCGAGCATTTCAGCCCACCTGTTATATAACTTATATTAATAATTTAAATAGTAAAAATACGATAAGAACGTATTTGTTATACAAAGCAATACATAAAAAAACGTTCAACAAACAACAAAGGCATCTTAGTCTTAGATTCAGACCTGGTAAGCTTCGCTTTGTAGGACAATGTTTCTAATATTGTCTGAGAAAAGCCAGTACCTAATCCCATGAGCAAAGATTTCTTTTCTTATTTTCCTCTAGATATTGAGCATTTGTATCTGTATTATAAAATATCATTTCCCAAAGGAATATTGGAAATCATTAGCGTAGTAGAATTATCGTGAAACAAATTATAAAGTATGTATATTTTATTATAATACTTTACGTATAAAAGTTAAAATAATATCGCTTTTCATGTTGTATTTTTGACATAATTGATAAAGTTAACATGATAACTAAAAAATAGTTATGCATAAAGCATATGGGAGTAATAAAATTATAACAAATAGTCACCTCCTAAAGGGAATACGTCGAATTACCAACGCTGTATAACTGTTAAATTTAATTTGTCAAGTCTATGTACCACGGAAAGACTGCGTTTTTTTTTCATTGGACAAATAAGTGGTTTGATTTTAAAAACACTTTAAAAATTGATCTAAAAATTTAGTATTCATACAATAAGGTCTTTTCTGTTGTGATATGGATTATTACTAAATAGGCTTAGTAATAAATCCCATTGTTTATTCTGGAACGTTCGAAATCACAATTCCCTCGTTTATTAGATCTCAGAAACGAGTTTAGAATAATTTAAGAGCGAAATATAGGTACTAAGATTTCATCATGTCATTATTCAATCAACACCAGTTTCAAACAGGGACAGTGACCACTGACCAGATTAAATTGTTTTTATGGCTGAACATATGACTTAATTCCGACAGGTTAATAGTGGCCAGAAAAAAACGAGTGCAAATCATAAGATTTTTTAAACCGAAGAGTCAATCCTCTCCTCAACACGGAGTGGGTGTAATTTATGACAATGTGTTCTAAAAGATAGCGTTAAAGATGTTTTACGGAGGCAAATTGCGCCTAGCAATTGTGTGGCCTAAACATTTTGTATCTACTATTATAACTATGAAAGATTTGATTGTTTGTTCGCATTGCATACAACCAACTACTGGACTGAGTTAAAAAATTCTTTCACCATATGTTCTATATGTTCGAGTTATGTAGTGTAGGATATATATATGTTATATAGTGTAGGATTAGAATCCTACACTATCCCTGATGAATATAGGTGTTAGAATTGAACTTATTCTCTTCCTATCTGGTCTGTTTGTAACGGGCCCTGTTATTTCGAAAGTACCTCTGTAAATTATCTGATAGGCTGTGGTTCGAATTGCTTAAATGCACTCTTAAAAGATTTCTGTTAGGCAGATATATTGTATGATCTATAAGTAGTAGGTCTTCCAACTTTCTCGAATATAAATTTATCCTTAAGTGCTTCCGTGTTGAATTTGTGCATTGGCTATGTGTGTTTTATCGTCGAAGATGCAAACCTTACTTTGACCATGACAAGATAGCGATCGGAATCCACATTTGTATTTCTGCAAGTCTTAACATCGGCTAGGTGGGAAATGAGGCGCCCTTCAATTGCTACACAAAAGGTCTATAATCTCTGATTAATTATTACGTAATAGTTATCTCTAGTAAAGTTCTATGGTTAAGTAGATTAGTAAAGGACCTCATAATGTTGAATATAAAATTCCCTGGAGCGTAAACTTCACTCGACTCGAAATATTCACCGTACACAGATAGTTAAGTACTTGGGGAATTAAAATATAATAATTTAAATCTTAATATACCTATATAAATTACGTGTCACGTTGTTGGTCCGCGATGGACTCCTAAACTACCGAACCGATATCAATCAAATTTGCACACCGTGTGTAGTTTGATCCAACTTAATAGATAGGATAGCTTACATCTCAATTTATACCAACAATTTTATTTTATTTCAGAATATTTGTTTATTATTTAATAGTCACAATTCTAACAGATGATGCTGTGTTGAAAGTACCAACGTTTCACATAAGCTAAAATTTAATGGCATAACCACCAATAAAGCATGGTGGTCCCCATGACCGATGTTCTCCTAACGTTTTCCATGAATAGTTTACTACTATGTAATATAACAAAAACCTTAGCCACAGCAACGCTTGGCCGGTCTGCTAGTACTTTATAGAGTTTGCATTTAATGTCAATGGTTCGAGTACGAAATACGACGAAAGGTGGAAAAGCCTTATAATAAAGCCAATTTCCCAAAAACTAAGCTCAATAAGATCTGCTTCCACGGCGTATTACACTTCAAATATGGCTTTGTACAGTTTATTAAGTACAAGAACTTTTAGGTCAACATAAAATCCTTTTGTATTTTGTGTACAACTCAGGAATTTCAGAAATTATTTGATGTAAAAGGCACAGAAGCATTACGTCGTAACTTTGTCTGGGTGGAACGTGAAAATGTTGCATTAGAAGGATTCCAAATTCGAATGCATCTTTATTTTTTTTAAGATATACACTTTAGAAATAAGTTATTAACTAAATATATACATAGTATTGTCTGTTATTGACATAACTTTTACACATAGAAAAACACTTTTTTACCGGATTGAAGTTATGTATATTATAAATTTACGTAATTTTAAATTTAACCGATGTTAATAACATACAGATAATACAACTTTTTCTACAGCTGTGATACTTTTTGACATTCAACAGCTTTTGTCTTCAGTCACCGTAACCACGCACGCTGTAAGCAAGCACGCAGAACGTCGGTTAAATTTAAAATTATGTAAAATAATTGTAAATTTATATAATGTTATATTTATATATTTATATTTGTATGCCAATCTTCGCATATAACAAGTACATAATAACAAGATTGATACAATTAAAATCATTTTAATCCAGGCTTACTGGTACAAATAAATCAATAAACAAAATAAATTAGTTGGGGAACACATCTGACGCCTTTTTAATTGTTTCTCTGACCATTTAGGTAGGTGATCCGTCTTCTGTGACGACACTTCGACGCTTGTGTCTTTGCTTTCTTTATCGTACAATCTATTGCTATACACCTTGAACCTTGAACGTCCAAGCAAGCCAACACTACTGTACCCTTAATTCACATATGGTAATTATTTATAAACACGGTTTTAACGAATAAATGTTTGAAATGGTTTGGTTTGGTCAAAGCACCAAGTCATTGTTTAGAAGCGCGGCATCCAAAATTAAAATAGCCATGATGATCGCCAACCTTCGCAAGTAGATGGCACTATAAGAAGAAGGATATTTGAAATCAAACATGTAGTAGACACGTCGCAGACTCATTTCTTTTTAAAGGCAACTAACGCCCGAATCCAATAAGCTATCTCAATCCATGATCCACCATCTGAAATAGTAATCTTATTCCAAATGTTGTAAGAAGTGTGCCAATAAGCAATCGACGGATTGTAATAGCCATCTGTCGATACAAGCTATCTATGGGAGGTCGTATCGGTGTCTTTGGATAGACCTTTGTATGAAAATGACAGTTGACGAAAGCTCGATTTCAACAGTTAATTATTTTAACAGATTTTATTTATTTATTTATTTAATTATAAGTAATCTTACAGCTAACATAGTTATATAATCCCGTGTGTCACCACCATAGGATAATTATATTTTATATAAACAAAAACCCTTGCAACATAGTAGTACAAAGATCCTTTATATTTCAATAGCCGAAGTGCTGTTACATGATTTACGAACCACTCTTAGTTCTTACTAAGTGACGTTTCCTTGTAGAGCGTGAGAACAATGTGTCAGCACAACGGTCACGTAGGCCTTTAAGAATAGGATATAAATATAATAGAATACTTGTAATATTTAGTATTAAACGGACCTCAAATCGGACCGGTTGTATTCATTTTAACTTTAAGTTTTTTTAAAAACCCTTTCTTCGCGGACTCACTACTTGACTGGCGCTGAGGACAGGATAGTCGCTCTAGCTGCACGTACTTCTCAATTATCGGTTCGAGCATCAAATTCTGCTTACCTAAAAAGGGGAAACTACGTCGCGATTGCTAAAAACGGCTATTCAAAAGAACAAATAAATTTGTCAAGAACGAAAATCCAAAAGCGTTAAGGGTATTTTGTGCGAGTGTTGAGGCAGCGATGTACTGGTAAGTCACCTTTTCACCTTTCAAATCCAGCCCTCTCCACTTTTCTTTTGTTATTTTGAGATCGACATCTCTCATCTTAACGATAGTTTTAAGACTTTGTTAGAGTTAAATTCATATAAACGTAAATTGTAATAAGTAAATTAAAGAAACATAGAAGTAAGTAGGTTAGTGCATGAAATTCTGCAACCCTAAAGTAAGTGTACCTAATTATAAGTTTACATTCACATCAAATTCTGTGAACCATAATTATTGTGTAATTGTGTAATTGTTTAAACAAACTTAAAATGACGGAAATTAAGATACTGCCACGTGAATTCTCATGTGTTATTCCGCTCTTTGATGGAGACGGAAAATTACTTAACACCTTTATCGACAAATGTGAATATGTTATTACCGTTTACAATAGCGTTAACAACCCGGAGCAGGAATTATACCTGTATCATTTATTAACTAGCAAGTTAGTAGGCAAGGCTGCAGTGTTAGTTAGTGAGAGACGGGACATTAAAACATGGCTAGAATTAAAAACATTATTGATTCAACATTTTGGCGATCCTCGCTCGGAGGAATGCATTGCTATTGAATTGGAAACTATGAGATTACAAAACAATGAAAACTACATCGATTTCTGTAATCGAATTCAACATGTTAAAAGTTCGTTAATCGCGAAAGTAAACTTACTTACAGACAATCATTTAAAAGCGAGTAAAATCACAATTTACTCAAACCTTGCGAAGAATGTATTCTTATACAATCTTCCCGAGGACTTAATTAGAATCGTACGATTAAAAGGATGTGATAGCCTTGAAGCTGCCCTCTCCATCGTATTAGAAGAGGTCAACTTCAAATACCAGTACCAAGCCCATAGCACTATGTTAAGGTCTAATATGCAAAAACCATCCATATTGATGTCATCCCCAGAGCAATTAAATAACCAACACCTACGAAATAATTCATTTGTGAATCCATCCCAATTTAAACCACTCTTTTCACAACCGCAGATGCAACAAGCTCCACAAAGTAATTTTAAGTTTGGCATTCCCCAAAATACGGCATTTAAATCTAACTTTCAGCCCACTGGTTATAGACCACCATTTCAACCCTCAGGATACAAGCCAAATTTTCAACCTATAGGATATAAACCCAACTTTCAGCCCACAGGTTGGCATAGGCCACAATTTCAACCGACTGGATATAGGCATAATTTCCAACAGAATCAATTCAAATATGGAATCCCCAACCAAAACTTTCAGCGATTTCAAAATCCACCAAATCAATTTAAATTTGGCATTCAACCAACACAACAACCGTATAGACTAAATAGTGCGTTAAAAACTGATGTTTCTATGAGGACAGCTCCTCCTCAAAGACCCACTAATATGAATCAACTATTTTATAATCAACTGCAGGACGATTATGTAAACATCCCCGAATCAGAATACTACCCTGAAAACTACGATGATACCGAGTACCCTGAATATTACCCCGAGGTCGAATATATACCCACAGAGGAAACCCCTGATACTTCACAGAAAACTGAAACCGAAAATTTTCAGACAGAAGCCTCGTCCATAAACCCGACATAGTTCAAATTAATACGGAAAAGGTAAATAAATTACCACATATTTATATCCCCGAAATTGACGCAAAATTTATGATAGATACTGGCTCTACTAGATCATTTATGAGCCCTGATATGGCAAACTTTTATTTTTCTGATTTTAAGTATGAAGAACCGTTCGAGGTGATAAGCACTCACTCACGAAGTAAACATAATGAAGTCATACACATTCCCTTACTGAAAACGTTTCAGAGTCCGCTCAAACATAAATTTTATTTATATTCTATAGATAAAAATTATGACGGCTTAATTGGTTCCGACTTACTGACAGAATTACAGGCAAGTGTAGACATGAAAAATCAATTGTTAATAACACCTAACACAGTAATACCTATTATTTATAGCCCCTCACGTCAAATCGTACTTGAACCACGTTCAGAAACCCGTGTTAAAATTCCAACTAATTTACAAAACGGTGAAGCCCTAATTGAATATACAGAATTCGGTGACGGCATCCGCATGCCTTCAGCTCTTGTGAAAGTCATAGAACATCAAGCTTCAACAGTTATTCAAAATCTAACTGACCAAACTGTCACAATTACATTTCAAAAACCATTTAATGTCCAGCCCTTTCAACAAAACGATATCATGTGTTACTCCAACACAGTTACAGACGACATTCAGGTTGACGAAATCCTAAAAGAAAATCTTAATAAAGTCCGCCTTGATCATATGAATGATGAAGAGCGAAAAGCCATATCACATTTATGTTACGAGTTTCGAGACATATTTTATACTGAAAAATTACCGTTGTCATTTACAAACCAAGTTAAACACGAGATACGTACGACAAATGAAGATCCGATATATGTAAAACCCTATAGATTACCCCCGATTTTAAACGACGAAATTAATCGACAAGTAGAAAAATTACTGCAGGATAACATAATAAAGGAATCACACTCTCCCTGGAGTGCACCAGTTCACCTGGTTCCCAAGAAATTAGATGTCTCTGGTGAGAGAAAGTATCGCATGGTAATCGACTATCGCCGCCTAAACGAAATCACTATCGATGACAAATTCCCCCTGCCAAACATAACAGATTTATTAGACAAACTAGGAAAAGCTATATATTTCAGTACAATTGATTTAGCTTCAGGTTACCATCAAATAGAAGTTTTAGAAAGAGACAGAAAGAAAACCGCGTTCAGTACACAGAACGGCCATTACGAATTTACGCGTATGCCGTTTGGTTTAAAAACTGCGCCTGCAACTTTTCAGCGAGCAATGAACAACGTTCTCAGAGGTCTCCACAACATTCATTGTATGGTGTATCTTGATGACGTCATCATATTTTCAGCCAGCTTACAGGAACACATACATAAATTAAGAACAGTTTTTCAGCGACTTAGAGACTCAAACTTAAAAGTACAATTAGACAAAACCGAACTTTTATGTAAAGAAGTTCTCTACCTTGGCCACAAGATTACAGAAAATGGCTTGCAACCAAATGATGATAAAATTCAAGCAGTCCTGAAATATCCTTTACCAAAAACCACAACTGAAATCAAGAGTTTTCTTGGCCTTATCGGTTATTATCGCCGATTCATAAAAGACTTCGCTAAAATCACAAAGCCGCTGACAAATTGCTTAAAAAAACGTAATAAAATTGTAATAGATCAACAATATATTGACGCCTTTCAAAAGTGTAAGGAACTATTAACAAATTCACCTCTTCTACAATACCCAGATACAGAAAAAACCTTTATCCTAACGACCGATGCTTCACAAATAGCCTTAGGTGCTGTACTTTCTCAAGGCATAGTAGGCAACGACTTACCCGTTGCTTACGCGAGCAGAACCCTCACTGAAACTGAATCTAAATATAGCACGATTGAACGTGAGCTTCTAGCCATTGTGTGGGCTATCAAACATTTCCGCCCCTATCTTTATGGGAAGAAGTTCATTATTTACACAGATCACCGCCCTTTAGCGTGGCTGCATTCTCTTAAGGAACCCAGTAGTAAACTCACCCGTTGGCGGTTAAATCTCCTGGACTACGACTTCGAAGTAGTCTACAAAAAAGGGAAACAAAACTGTAATGCTGATGCTTTATCTCGTATTAAAATTAACGCATTATCCGATAAAGAATCCATGAAAGTAAACTGTGATAATAAGGAGATACAAAAACGATTGCGTCGCGATTCACAAGACTCAAGAACGATTTCAATTACTGACTCTGAACATACAATCACTATTTCAGACATAGATTCGCAAAAATCCAATGAATCTTTCGAAAAAGTTACAAACCCGATTCCATCTCTTTCGAGTAAATCTGAAACTATACATTCAGCACAAGACCTTGAGTCACACGGTATTCCTATTTTAAACGAAGCAATTGATTCGAAGCCTAACCAAATATTAGTCTTCCAATGGTATAAAAACAGCATTCAAGTTCGTGACGTGTCCCGTGAAAAACAAAGAATCTTAGAAGTTTTTCTACCCATAGATAATGAAAATTTAATCAAACAATTCCTGAAAGAATACATAAAACCCAAAAAGAAATATTTTATATATTTCGAAAATACGGAACATCGCAAACAATTCAGCAACATGGTAATTAGGCTTTTTAAAGGTGGATCAATTCAATTTTATGAGTGTACGGAAAGAATCGTTTTTATTGACGATGAAAATGAACAGAAAGCCGTTATTCTGAAATTTCATCTCGGAAAAACCTGTCACAGAGGTATTCAAGAAACTTTTACACACATCAGGCGACACTTCTTTTGGAATAACATGAAAGAAACTATATCAGCAGTAATTAATTCTTGTGAAGCCTGTAAACAAATGAAATATGACCGAAAGCCTTTGAAACCATATTTACAGTTAACTCAAACGCAAGATGCCCCATTCCAGGAATTATTTATAGATATATTTAGTATCGAAGGAAAAACATACCTCACCTTAGTTGACGCTTTTAGCAAACTAGGACAGGCGATTGAAATTCCTAGTAAAGGCACACCTGACGTTATCCGCGCACTAATAAAATACTTTTCATTTTACGGTATACCTAAGAAAATAAGCTGCGACCCTGGTACTGAATTCAACAACGATCTATTGAAAGAAATGATGTCACTCTATAAAATCCAAATACATATCGGCACGCCTAGGAACCCTAATTCAATGGGAATAGTTGAACGTTTTCATTCCACCTTAATCGAAATTTACAGACTGGCAAAATACGAACAACAATGTACCGACGCCGCATCTATTATGACCTACTCTATCATGGCATATAATAATGCGATTCATACTGTAACAACTTTAACACCGTTTGAAGTAGTGTTTGGCCATGTAGATTCTGAAAACCCATTCAATATAGACTTCGAGAAACAATACTTGCAAAAATTAATTAAAGACCACGCCAAAAGAATAAAAGTTTTATACAAATACATATCTGATAAAATGTTAACGTTTAAGGAAAACTCTAGAGAAAAACGCGGTGGCGAATCCGACGTCCCGTTACCAGAAGGGAAAACCATTTTCACAAAATTAATAAACACTCGCAGAAGTAAGGACAAACCTTGTTTTGAAAAGGCCATAGTTACAGGAAAACCTGAAAGAAACACCATCCCTATTACAATTAGAGGTAAACACAAAAAGGTACCAATTAAAAACATAAAACGACCTTCAAAGGTGGTGCTTAGTGATCATGATGACACTCACGAGCCCCAGTTTGGGCCTTCAACTTCAAAAGGTTGAAAACAATTCAGGGATCCGTAAGACAGGGAACAGCCTTCATCCAACAGGATAACTGGCTTATTTTTAAGGTATTAGATTTAAATGGCCTACTAATGGAATTAGAATATAACAATAGGAAATATAGTAATTTTAGTAAGATAGTAAGTGATGGTAAGCCTTAGTTTAAAGAATTTATAGGAATTAGGGAACAAGTAGAGTATTTGCAAAGAATAACGACTGAAAAGATTAGGCAAATAATCCCTTCACACCTAGGACGAAGAGGAATATTGAACCCTTTTATTAAAATTATAACTGGAAACTTAGATCAGGAAGATGCTCAACGATATGAATAGTTAATAAATCAATTAGGTACTTAGTCAACAAATTTTCAACAAACATGCGTTTAATAGTTATTTCCAAAATGTTAGATGGACTCATTAATTCATCAGAAATATTACACAATAACTCAAAATTATGGACGAAAGACTAAAACGTGTAGAAAAAAAAAATGTTAAAAGACATAAGTACTAAAGAAAATAATGCAGTATACTCTACATATGTTTTAAGTTTATATAATCTTTTTGTAAGTAATTTTAGAACGCTTTATATAAAAAATAAGATAATTAGAAATTGCTTTGGCTTTCACCAAAACCAATGTTTTACACATTTATTACAGATTTTAATTTATATATCACAGTCAGAAAATCTTATGTATCCACCCACTTGGGATAATTTAGTTAAATTAGAAGATACGATTAATGTTAAATCATACATGATAGACAGGAAAATAACTTTTGTATTAGAGGTAGCTTTAATAACCAATTCAACTTATAGTTATAATAAAATGTATCCCTTACCTATCTTTCATGACCCTAAAAACCTAACCTTAATAATCATTCCTAAATATCCCTATATCCTGGTGAAAGGTGTAACATACTTACCGCTTATACAGCCTTGCAAACAAGTCTCTGAGGAAAATTTATTATCTCTGCACACAAGAAAACAGGGGCACCGTATCCTGAAACGACATGCATTGAGGAGCTGATGACCTTCAAGGAAAACCCATCCCACTGTTACCAGAATACAGTAATTATAGAAGAGAAAATCTGACATCAGAACGTATCCCATCCATTAAACTGCTGGAGTTACAGCCACCAGTGAACTTTAAGGAAAATCAGAATCCAGTAAACATACAAGGAATGGACCTTAGTGACCTGCAACACATGTCTTACATGCCGAAACAACTTAACAGAGAAAGTGATAGTGAAATGGGCAATTCAGTGAAAGTGAAAAGCATTAGTTTAGGCACTCTTTTATTGTATTTTGCTAATTGTTGTGTTTTTTATAAAAAATAAGATTATTAATATGTTGCAGTGGCGAAATAATCAGAATTTGCATGTGCAATCCCCTGATAATTTCGCTCTTAAGGAGGGAGGAGTTATATAATCCCGTGTGTCACCACCATAGGATAATTATATTTTATATAAACAAAAACCCTTGCAACATAGTAGTACAAAGATCCTTTATATTTCAATAGCCGAAGTGCTGTTACATGATTTACGAACCACTCTTAGTTCTTACTAAGTGACGTTTCCTTGTAGAGCGTGAGAACAATGTGTCAGCACAACGGTCACGTAGGCCTTTAAGAATAGGATATAAATATAATAGAATACTTGTAATATTTAGTATTAAACGGACCTCAAATCGGACCGGTTGTATTCATTTTAACTTTAAGTTTTTTAAAAAACCCTTTCTTCGCGGACTCACTACTTGACTACATACATAATATTACAAAACAAACACTTATACAGTACAAAAAGCCAAAACATATTACATAGATAAACAATATTATATAATTATGTACTACTCGTACTTTTTCGAACAGTTTGCTAAAAGAGTTAAGGATTGAGATAGGTCGATAATGGTCAATTCTGTTTTTGGAGCCTTTTTTATGAATAGGAACTACATGTGCTTCTTTCCATTTTAAAGGGAATGCACAGAATGTGTTAAGGGACAGATTATATATATGTGATAGTGGTGCTGCAAGTTCTTTACTACATCTTTGTAGGAAAACTGCGGGTATTCCGTCACTACCTGGACCCTTGTTTATATTTAAATTTTTTATAGCTTTTAAGACGTCGTGTTCCGTTATGTGAATGTTATTATATATGATATCTGACTCAGGTAGTTCAGGTAGGTCATAAGTATCGTCAGGAGAGTAGAAGACGCTGTTGAAGAATTTTTAACTCACACCAGTTTTTAAACAATTAAAAAAACTGTTTGTTATGTTTTCAACATAGACATATTTTAATGTTTTTTGTACGGTTTTATTTACTTTATTTGGTTTACATTGATTATCAAATATGAGTGAAAACTCGGTAAAATGGAACGACAAAGAGCATTTTATTCGTCGCCAAAAATGAAATGTCTTCGTAGGGTTTGGTTATTGGGATGCAGATAGGAGATTGATCGAATGTCACGGTCTGATCTCAGATTGTCTTCAATCTGAAATTGTGGATTGATTATTGGGTTCGAGCGTAAGTGCCTACCAACTCAATACAAACAGCTTCGCTGAACACGAATTATGGACCTGTTTCAACATTGGAACTTTTGAGCCACTCATATACTCAAAAAGTATAGGAACTGTTTTATACATATTGGCTTCATATTGCGTGATTTGTGTACAAAGTTAACGTAGTTATTCACGTAAAATAGGTGTTGACTGTTAACCAAATTATAATTGGATATGCAAATTACTAACAAAAGGTTATTATTAAAATGTTGTTACCTACAATTAAATCACTATCGACAAAATTTAACAAGGTTTTTGTCAACCATATAACATTAGTATATATATTTTTATAAACATAATTGGTTTACACGAAAAATATAATCCTACATCAATGTGGTTTATGATTTTTATTCGCGAAAGGTAGAAGGGCAATTAGTACGAGATCCGGCTGCAAGATTAGTGCGTTCATCTGTTATTTGCTAAGGACCAAAAAAATTTTTTTATGTATATTTATAGCTAGGAGAATATACTCGTATATCTGGCAAATTGCCTATCAAAATAGCCGCTAGTATTTTTAATTGATTTTTGGGGAAAAATTCGATCACTTGTTTTTTTAAATAAAATATCGTCTACTTCGGGGCAATTTACATAAAGATTTTAAAAAATCACGGTTGCCGTTGCGCACCTGGCCGCAACTCTTCGCAGCTAGGTGTAAACAGGAATGATTTCGATACATTTATGAATTATATATCAAATTGAAGCTAATTTTTTTCCTAATTAAATCTAGCCGCAAATAAGGGTTGCTGGTTGTTAAAGGCGATAAATATTTAAGGTAGAGTGAAAGAGAGTTAACGCGTAACATCATTTGTCAGACAAGGATAGCGATTGCCGGCTGTGTGACGCTTTTAAGCCATTAAGCCAAGCCAAGCAAGTACGCACTAATCCTGCAGCCGGATCTTAGACTATATGTAAGGCACCCCACTCCAGATTGTCTGCTGCCCAGAACAATAGCTTACAACTGTTTAAGTCAAGAAAAAGAAAAGTATGTCAAGAAAATAGAACATCGAGATAAGTTTGGTGGCGGTTGTTTTTTGGATATGTTCAGATATTTTAAATGAAACACTTTCTTTAAAGCTGGCTAACAACATTGTTTAAAACATGAGCCTGTAACTATGATAACATTAAGGGTTGCGACGCTGGATTAACAAAAAACTAACTTGACTTATGGAAGAGTTCGTAAATCTAATAGTCCATTGAAATGTTACAATTTGAGGACCAAACTGAACATTTGTTAGAGGACGCAATTTTATTTATGGGACATGTAGGCGGGGTCAATACAAGCTTAACCTCAAGTTTGTAGGGTTGGCCGCCATCTTGGAAAAAGGGATGAAAACACGTTTTTGGCTATATCTCCTAAACTATCCATCGTAAAAAAAAATTGTAAAGACATATTTTGTAGAAAATCGCTATACCTACAATTATGTCTGTGTGACTTTTTATCATAAAGCCAAAATTCAAAAGTTATAATTAATTTCCTCTTTTGCTAAATAACTATTTTTCTTTTGATTTTATCAAAAAATTATGTGAGAACAATTTTGTAGAGGATCTCTTTCTGAAATCTCCATAATTTTTTTAAATTTCCTTAATTGGAAACGCTGTTACAGCGCTCCCAAGTAGACCGGGTTTTTCAGTACCCTTGGGATTTACACACGCTATTGATAGAAATAATAATTAATGAACAAACAATATTAGTCAAACAATTTTAAATTTTGGGTATTCGACATGTTTTTATACTAAAAGCTACAAGTGGAACTTCAAATTCAATTAACTATCAATGTACACAATAGTTTATCACAATATATTTTTATCAATAACTTCGTTACATTTTGTTAATAAAAACTAAATTCGCTGAAACGATCTTTACTTAATTTTAATTAGAGTCATATCAGATATTTCTTCATAAAATAAAGAAAATAAAAATAACCGGTGGCGCTACATCGTTCCTTTGATAGATTTCCTTTAGGGGGCGTCCATAAATTACGTGAGGTGTTTTTTTAAATTTTCTGGACCTCCCCCCCCCCCTGGTGAGATTGTCGTGAGATTTTATTCAACCCCATCCCCCAATCTCACGTGAGATTTTTCAAAATGTGGGTTTCTTACGTAAACGCGTAAGAATCTATCTTGAGCTCGGAGAACTCAAAATAACACAGAATTCGTACTATTGAGCTCGAAGAGCTTAAAAACAAAATAAGTGAAATGTTGAGCGTTTAGGTATGGAGTTAGCGGGAAGTTGCAGAGATGGCCTTTAGGGTCAACCGTTTTCCTAAAAAAATTTTTTCACTCAGAAAAAAAATTGCGTGATATTTTCCAAGACGTCCAATGTAAGATTAAATGAGATTTGACTCGAACACCTCACGTAATTTATGGACGCTCCCTTATAGGCAAGTGAGCAGCCTTATGAGCCGTCCCGGTGAATCAAATAAAGTTCTATTCATTCGCCTTCCGGCCAGGTTTATGTATTATGATTATGTTATGTGTGAGCCTGGGTATTCGGAAGTTATATCCCTATCCCTTCCTACGGTAAAATACTATGCGCTGGTTCTGTCACGTGCCAGTATAATAAAAAGCTAAGACTAGCACTTACCACCAACGGTGGTGTGTCCAAGCATTGGATCCTTTAATAATGGTAAAAAGAAAAAGCGGTCTAATGTTAATGCGCATGCGACAGCGATTAATTTTTAACTACTGATCCTTGCGCTATTACGCCGGAATTTACCATAATTTATGGTTCGTGTGTTAAAGCCAAACGAGACAATTGTGATCCTTTTTTGACTGACAGCGAATTAGCGCAATTAATGATCATAGTACCATTAATACGTAATACACAACACAAAGCGAATACAATATTTATTTAATACTAGCGGACCCGACAGACGTTGTCCTGTCTTAACTATGAATATTGATTTCAAATTGGTATAATTAATTAAATAATATTTCAGAAACAAAGTGTTTATTATTCTAATGCTTTATGTTATACAACATTATTTGTTTGTTTTTCTGACTCGCATATTTTTGTATTATCAATATAATAACTCCGATCGAAGCATTTATTTTAAACAATATTCATTTTTCTTATAGGTCGGTTATCGAAAGCTGGTTCGTGGAAAGTTCATATCATATCATACTTTATTAACATCAACTATCAGGTAACGAACAAGATTCGGAAATTCACAGCAATAACAGTAGGATTTTTCTCGTTTTTTCCACGAAATTGAACATTCTTAAAATATTATTATATCATCCTTACTTCAAGAACTAAACCAGATTGTATCCCTGTTCAGAAAATTCCCATTCGGTGTCATTTTAATGAGATAATTATATATGGTACAATGTTAATTGGACTGTTCATCTTGTCTAAAACAAGTAAAACTTAATTAAAAACAGTTGAACTTTGTGGCAGGTAAGATAAAAAAATATTGACTTCCTTCTACGTACCTTTTATGGCAACTTATTAGGTTACTTAAAGTTATAAGTACTATGTATATTTGGTATGGAACGCTACTTGTGTTCGCCTCCCTGGGACAATCACAAAAGCGCAGCCGCAGGGCAGGCGGAATATAATAAACAGCTCAAATATAACTGTCTTTCCTCCAACTTCTATTGTGTTTCCCTTTGACTAGAGACTCAAAGAGAGACGACCCAAGGTCGTACGGTTTAAGTGCTAAGGCGCTAATTAAAAATTTAAGTTAGTGCCTGGTAGATAGTACCGGTGATCAGCGTGTGAAATACCGTGAGGAAATGCTGCCAGCATAAAAGAAACACTGCACTGTACAGTAGCAAATATTTTCTTTAAATAAAATTGTAATACTTTTCTGTATGTTAGCTTTAAAGTTTTTCCAATCTAATTGAATTATTTTCCTTGTCACAAAACCGTTATCACGTTCTACACGAAATGCCACTATTTATTAATATTAAACTGAACCCACCATTTCCCCAACATTCGAGAGGGAATATAAATTGAGATAAGCTTGTATTTATTAGCCACGGGTTAACAATTATGAAAGGGAGGAAAGTCCCTTTCACGATCTTAATACATTTGGGTAGATATCTACATTTCGTATATTTCATATTTTAATAATATTTTTTTTTCAAAGACAATTCACACCAATTGACCTAGTTCATCAGTTGTGTTATGGGTACTAGGCAACGGATATACATACATATTATAGATAGATAGACATATAAATACATATTTAAACACCCAAGATCTAAGCACAACACCATATGCTCATCACATCGATTTTCGTCTCAGCCGGGGATCGAACCCGGGACCCATGGATTCGTAGTCAGTCGTACTAACCACTAGACCAATGAGTCGTCGATAATAAATAATAAAAGCCTTTATTGCTGTAATTGCTTATACTAGTACATAAAATGGTGAAGTACTAAAAATATAAAATAAATACTAGTAATTAATCGGCAAGCCGGTTGATTTCTGTTATACAGCTTGTCCTTGGACATAGGCCTCCTCTGAGAGCTTCCACTCTTCTCTGTTTCTAGCTTGACGTAGCCACATAGGGCCAACTGCTCTTCACAAATAATCTTCCCATCTTTTTATTTGTCTTCCTCGATTTCTTTTGTCATAGCGAGGAAGCCATTCCGTCACTTTCTTCGTCCAGTTATCTTCTCTCATAATGTGTCCTGTCCATTTCCATTTCAATCTTTTACTAGAAGTAACAGCATTTTTAAACTTTATCATATCCTTTATTTCTTCTAGTTTTACTCTATCTTTCAATTTCAGACCTACAACACACCTTTCGATACTAATCGGACATACTCTTAGTTTGTTTTCGTGTTTATCAATGAGTGACCAGGTTTGACATGCGTATATCAGGCACGGTAATATACAGGCATCAAATACTTTTCTCTTGTAAAACATTTTCAAAAACAATCAGTGGCGCTACAACCTCTTTTAGGTCTTGGCCTCAGATTTCTGAATCTGTTTCATGATCATTTTTTAAATCTAATAGGCAAGTAGGTTATCCGCCTCAGTGCCTGACACACGCCGTCGACTTTTTGGGTCTAAGGTCCTTCACCGTTCGAGCAAATGTTAAATGCGCACATAGAAAGAAAGTCCATTGGTGCACAGCCGGGGATCGAACCTACGACCTCAGGTATGAGAGTCGCACGCTGAAGCCACTAGGCCAACACTGCTCGTACAAACATTTTCAAGTTTCTGTTTTTCATTATTTCCGTATCTCTCTTCTGTTCTGTATAGTATCTTTTCCAAGTATTTGTAACTCTACAGTTCAGTTCTTTGCCCATGTATTCTTTATTAGCTATTAAATGTCCTAAGTAGACTATATACTCATTTACATATTCAAATTCATCTTCATTCACGTTTATTGGCACTTCTGTTGAATAATTTAATCTACAATAATTATATTTTGTTCAAGCGACCCCTACAATTTGTGATTAAAATATATAACTCCTTGCACTAAAATTTAAGCAATCACATCGCAATTACCCCGTGTTTTGTATCAAATTTAATCACTGCGCTGCTCCAGTTAATTGCTGTATAACAAGGCTGTTCAAATCTAGTAATATAAGTAGGCTTTGTATAATTATATAATATTTAATACGATTAGAAATTTCCATTGTAATATATTGAAACAACATGCAAATTTTAAATATAAGTAGATATGGTCATTTTCTCAAACTTCTTAAACGAAGCAAAAATTAATTGTACCTAAGTAATTTGCCGCCAGTTCTCCTTTTTATTTAATTATGTCAATTGTACTATATTAATGTATATGTAACGAAGTATTAATAAATAAATAAATAAATAATTTTATTTAAAAAAGTTTTTAATTTTGATATTCAAAATTCACATCGATTTAAACTCGGATATTAATTTCTGTGGACAAAATAATTATAAACTTTTTTAAATTCATATTGAAGTTGTGATAGTTCTGTAACAATCTATAGCATCTATATAATTCCTTTAGGATCAATTTAAGTGCCATCTACAACTTACATAAGATAAAATATATTATTAGGCTCATAGATGGCGTTCCAACGAAATTAATGTTTCAAAAGTATTGCACTTTCTGTTTAAAGTAATAATACTTTTAACTGCCAAGAGAGGGCGTTAGGCTCCAATAAAATTTAAACTAAAAATAGCAAGCTGTTACACAATAATTTATTTTTAACCTTGTATATTATTTGATGTTTTTTCCACAAATTTAAGGAGCGTTTTTAATTTGATTCAAAGTTTGCTTGTTTTGAGCAAAGAAGTTTTATTTAAATTATTTAAAAAAACATTATTTGTACTGTTATAATTTTTATTTACCCATAACAAATATAAAAGCGAACATTTAGTCATTTGAGGGAATTTTTGTGGCATTCCCAGTATTGAGGTCGTCGCACGACATATCGGTGTGGAGTATATATATATATTTAAGAGAGCTGTAAAATTTATTATATATTTTTTATTCTATAGAGTCCTTACACTTTAATTATATGTATAGGTGAAAGGATAATTTAAAAGTAGTTGTTAGTTTGATATAAATATTTATTCTATACAAGAATATTTGCAATATGTATTGTATAAGTGATACCGGTACCCTGAATATGTCATGACATATTTTTGTGATCTGTTTTACTGATCTTCATAACAAAGTAAGTCCCATTTCCAAATCAAATATTACCAGCAATCGAATTCTAGATCGACCCACTATTCTCCATTTAAACTTTTGATTAGAATAAAGATATATGTAGCACATACAAGGTATTAAATGTTTAAAATATATTTCAGATATTCTGTACTCTGAGAGTTAAACAAAATCATCAATTTGCACCATTGACAGTGTGCCAATTCTCCATTGAGTTTAAAAAAACAAGTAAACAAGCAGTTAATATGGGAAGTATATTAGATGGAAATTTTTTACCGTTAGCGAAGGTGAAAGCCCAGAGTAGAACACAGTTGTAGGCCAACCGGCGCGCGCGCACGTTTAAAACCTGCATTTGTGGTGCATTTAAGAAGTTGTCAATTGTGAAATTATATTTTATATGTACAATATATAATTTCAGGTATGTATTTTAATATATTAATAAGCATGATTAAATTATTAATCTTTGTAAATTAATTTGTTTTTAATTGTATTTTTACACATAAAGCACGATTGATATTAAAGGAGGTAATGAGAATACCTCTACTCAATTATTTAAAACAGCTAATATATACAAATATAGCTATAATGATACAAATTACATTAAAAAACTGTGCCGCTACAACCTTTTAGTTCGGCGTCATTCTGTATCTGTTTCGTGATTATTCTTACGAATAGCTGAGTAGGTGATCAGCCTTATGTGCCTGATACACCCCGAGATTTTTTGGATCTAAGGTATGCCGGTTTCCTCACAATGTTCTCCTTCATAGTGTGAACGAGTGTTAAATTCGCAGATAGGCTCATGGTCCATTGGTGCACAGCTCGGGTTCGATGATACGACCTCAAGGATGAGGGTCGCATTCTTAAGCCACCAGGCCAACACTGGCACTACGAGGTGCAGTGTTGGCAATTAAATAAAGAAACATAAACCATAAATTTATTGATAAATCAATACGCAGAAATGTCACTAAACGTAGCTTTCTTATTTATAGTAGCTAGCTTTGGTATTCAGTTTCAGTTTTTTTTTGTATAATTAAGTCTCTTTAAGTCTTAAAAATAGCATGAGTAATCTAAAAATATTATATAAGACATTACTACAATATAAAAGACATATTTTTTTTTCAATCAATAATTACTTTTTTGTATGAAGCAATAGTACCAAAAGTATCTCATTGTGTTTAGGTTTTTTTTAATTCGTTGTAAATGATTTAAGCAATAGTATCTAAACTGTATTCCCAAACCTATAAACTAATATATCTGTGTTCATAACCAGCATCTCAAAGAAGGGTCTGTCGGTACACTCTCTCCAAACTCCTGCAGAGGGTATTCGCGCCGTGAAATATATTGTAATATGCCTGATTCTTTCAAAATTCCATTACCTAGAACCAATATTTCTGCTCGTAGAACAGACTTTTCACACTAAATCTGTATATAGAGTAAATAACATAGTTAGTTACTGTAGAGCATGCTCATATATTATTATTATAGAGTTTTATTAATGAGTCCACGCAAAAATTGGTTGGTTAAAATTTCTTAATATGAGTATTAGTTGTGTTAGTCTAAGTTGTAAAAAATTTAGTCAGTTTTTTTTGTGGTCTGGTATTGTATGGCCCCTTTTAGGGTAAAAGCCTCTGCCATATTTTCCATTACTCTTTTTTTTCTCTGATTTTTTCTTAGTCTTGTTTTGGATGATAGGTATCTTACGTATTTTTTTTATTATTGTCCTGTTCTTCGTTATTCATATGTAAATAAGGGTGGTGGTGGCTTTCCCCACGGGGAGTGTCTTGTTAACGATTTGTATTTTCTTTGATTACCGGTATGCTGCGTTTTGTTTAATTTTTAATTGCTAAATTCTCTAGGTCCTGACGTTGAATTTGCTTTGGAGCGAAATATATTTATTTAATAATTATTTATTTTATAATTTAGAGCCTTGTGTTGCTGTTTATCTTCAGATGGTGATTTGGAATGTGATGATTTCCTTTTGTTTTCCTTGAGCTTAGATGTTAGTCTTCCTTCATTTTTTATTTTCTGCCGAGTAACTCGTTATTTTGCTGGTTTACTAAGTACAGCTTAGCGTCTATAAATTCGAAGAATTTGGAATTGGATGGGATACTACTAGTATATTGGTTATTTTTGACAATATCAATACTCAAAACTCTCGTATCTAAGAAGTATTTTATGACAAAGGCCGTAATTAAAAGCGAGTAAAATACTTAATCTTAAAACCGTCACAACGCCGATCTAAAAACTTTGGATCTAGGTCCAAATTAGTATTCGAGACAGCTATGGCTGACCTTACGCAACGAGACCTAAATTTTATAGTCATTATGCTTTATTTAAACTACCTTTCCAAAAATATAGCTGTAAATATCCAATGGATATGTTAATTATAAGTCCAATTATAGTATCATATTTATATATATTTTGTCCTTGTTGTTGTTGTTGTTTTGAACTCCAGTTGTAGTTCAAAACCTGTTTAATCAATTTCGCAAACTTAACAATTACTCGTTAAGGAAACCGTCGTGGGTGTTAGATACATTAATCGACGTACTATGTCAGACATAAAAGACTGAACTCCCATACATTGCCTATAGCTCGGGAATCATAAACCAAAGCCCCTGAGTTTTTTTATACAGACCTTTGGTGACAATCCCATTCGATTTTATCTGAGATGTTGTGGCCTATTGGCGGGTGCGCCAGTCCAGGAGATGCGTATTCAACCGCCGCTATATATTATTACAACGCCACTAATATTATTATACACCTACTTAAACTACACAACGTTGATAATGTCGTCTTGATTTAAATATATCATAGAATTTCTGTTTGTTCATATATATATATAGCAGCAATATATTTGCAGGATGTTAGAAGATCGCAAAATGAAGACACAATCACAGGTCTCAAGCATTTTCGACATAGCCAAAGATACTGTTCTGTTCCTCGTGCTGTCATGTTATTATATACTAGAGTCACTGTTCTGGACTCTAGTTCCCAACGCCTTTAGGCCTATGAAGAGCTTAAAAGGGGACATTGTGCTGGTTACTGGAGGGGGAGGTGGAGTTGGAAGGCGATTGGCGATTAGACTCGCAAGACTTGGGGCTAAAGTGGTCATATGGGATGTTAATGAGGATGGTAAGATCAGTTTTATACAGTTATTGTTTATCAAAAAAAAGGGTGCGTGTACTTATGTACGCGCGTAAGAAGTTATACTTATTTGGCATTATTAAAAATAGTTTTAGGTTGCATGAAAATTGCAATTAAATAATCAAAGACTGGAAAAGGAGTCATTATGGTCAATTAAGTTCAGTTTACATTAGAAAAATTAAATAAATAAATATTTATTATTATTCTCTTACATTAAGTGTAACATAAATTATATTATTATTCCAATGTTGTTTTTAAATTATGTCCAATGCTGTAGCATCTTCTGTGGGCAACTTCATTCTGTTAATTTTGTGTCACGATGCGCGCGCATCGTAAAATTTCACTCATCAATTTTTCATAACGCGCCTAAATCGGGGGCTAGTTTTACACACTACAAGCTACTAGGCATATCTATTTATCTTTTGCGAAATGCGCAGATAAAATGTATGGAAATAATTACGTTTAATTAAGCGTATAGAAACAGTGCGTGCCGGAAATACGTAAGTAATTATACAAGAGAGTACCTTACAAAACCTCACATTTTTGATGGTGTTTTCTGAATAATTCGAAGAAAATCACTTCTACAAAATTCAACACAAAGGTTGAATTTGAACAACAGAATTTTGTCGTATCTACACTCAAATCAATTCTACCTTCTTTAAAGTGTATTCTCTCTTAACTATTTTTATGGTGTTAATTTATGGTTTTAATTTGTTTTGAAAAATTATTTAGAACCTACCTTTCAGAAGATATCATATTAGATATACCAAACAAGATAACAGACTACCAAAAATAAATAAGTATTATTTTGTAACTGAATGAAAATATCTCCAAGATTTGCTTAGTATAATGACGAGGTAGATAATTAAGATAACATAAAAAAATCTTCAATTACTCCAACAACAATTTTCGTAATGAGAGGTATCTTGTATAAGAAGCTAATTAAAATTCATTAGACATTCAAGAGACTATTAGCATACAGAATAACAATTCGCAATTTACAAAACAAATTTGTTATAAAAGCATTAAGCAAGGTGCAATAGGATATATTATTTATATAAAGATTCCATTTTAGTATCATCAATAATTAAATATTGATGGTAACGTCAATCGTTTTAATGCAATACAAAAATTACATACTTATTTATAATTCATTAAAAACTTCTTTTACGGTGAACGGAAGTTTAGTATACATTTGTGCTCCTACAGGCTTTTAGCATTATATTAAAAAATGTTGCAGCGCCTCTAGCGGCTACACGTGGAACTAAATTGCTTGATAGAAATATCTTACCCCTTTAATACTTGTCAAACACAATGTTTAACCATGGCATAACCGCCTCCTCGGCAAAATTTATCTTAGAAGAGTCCATTTCCGTTGAATAAATAAGGGTAAGGTATCTCTTGTCGTAATATAAAACATCTAGACACAAACTAAGTGTTATTCACGGGTTTAGGCAATTAATCATTCAATATTACTGAGAGACTCTTTTCTTGATTTCAGCATTAAATAAAACATGTTCTGCAGTTCGAGACGAGGGATATGAAGCGAAAAGCTATGTTGTTGACTTGGCTGATCGCGCTGCTGTTTATAAATCAGCCCAGAAAGTAAAGAGAGAGGTAAGCATTAGATTGTCCATATTTAGATGAAAATGAAAAAAAATTATTTGTATCTCAATTTTACAATTAATACATAAGTTGAGTCAGCCCCCGTAAGTAGTCAGAGACACTTGTGTTCGGGTTGGCTCGCTACTTCCCTTATTTATACAATATTGAGACAGTTGTTAGAAAAGAATACTCGAAACAAAACAAAACCCAGCTAAGAAGCAAAGCCGGTAAAAAATTAAATAAATAAAATGAAATGTAATTCTCATAGTTTCTCTGACAATTCTATGAACTTATTTTATGCATGCGTAGTTGTGTGTGTGTATGTGCGCATGTGTGTGTGTGTGAGTGAGTGAGTGAGTGTATACTCGTTGTTAAGTATATAATTATGTATGTGTGTGTCAAACTAGCGAACTCCTCATAAGTTAAAGGTTTTAGCTAATCTGTTATAAGTTCCTTACATTCATACAAAACTCTAGGATGATTAAGTTGATTCATAAAAGGCTGACAACGCACTCGCAAGCTCTGGCATTGTTAGTGTCCATGGGCGGCTGTATCACTTAACATCAGGTGAGTCTCCTAGTCGTTTGCTCCTGTTCCTTAAAAAAAGAATATGTAAATACTGTGGTCTTCGATGAACGATAAAAATATATTTCAATTACCTTACTAATTAATGACTTCACTTCCTTATCTCGTGAAGTTGTAATAAGCGCCTTCGCCACTTGATATGGATTAGATTGCAGATTGTAATATGATACAATTACCACTAGATACCTCTAAGGAAATAGAACAAATTGCACAAAGGTCATGGTAGGATTAGGATATAGGCAAATTTAATGAAAGATAAATGAATAATTTATAAGTAAGAAGGCTTATAGTTATCCTTTCGATTACATATATGCAAACAACTGGAATACTTTACACCAATGCTTATATAAATATACAAATTATTCATCCATGTTTTTGGCCTTACAAGGTTCAAGAAATAATATATAATTATTAACATATTAGTTACCCTTTATTGATGTATGTAGAAATTTACTATATACCTTTTGTTCGTAACCAAAAGGTATAAAAAAGAAAGGTATTACCAGGTGTAAGGCATGTAAAGAGGTAAAGTACTTTGTCAAACTTATGGTAGAATATAGAGGTATAATTCTAAATTATTTTAAAATAAATATTATAAATATAAATACACAGTGAACAGAGGCGGCGTGCGTGCCAACATGCGCTACTAACTTCATTCTGTTAATTTTGTGTCACGGTCGCGTGCATCGTTAAATTTCACTCTCATCAATTTTTCATAACGCGCCTAAAGAAGTATAACTTCAAAAAATATTTTCATAACGTTATACACAACGATTAGCTTTATAGCTAACCTTATGGTCTAGCATAACATACGCAGCGTTTCAAATTTGTTTATGGCTTTTCGCAGGTGGGTAAAGTTGATGTTTTAATAAATAATGCTGGCGTTGTCTTCGGAGAAACACTTTTAGAGCTAAATGACACGGCGATAGAACGAACATACAAAGTTAACATTCTTTCACATTATTGGGTAAGTTTAAGAATATCATTTATTATCTTACAATAAAATATGAAAGAATTGTAGGTGATTTGAAATAAAATGCAAATGTAATTACATACTTATTAAAAACAAAGTCGTGGAACGAGATTACAATAAAGTCAGTGAAACACTTCTTAGCAAATAAGTCTTTTATTACTTGAACACGCAATCTACAAAAGCTTTAAAAGCAAAATTTTAAATTAAAAAAAATATATTATTTCATAATTGTTACACCTACAAGGCGCCTAATATTTGACAACTACCCTCGGTTTTTGAATTCAAAAACGACATAGTAATAATGCATTAACTTTGGCCATGACCCAAGACCTGGAGTATGAAATACAGAAAAAGGCTAGAAATGCATCCTAATAAGCTTCCACGCAACTAACCATACCGGACCTAATAAATAGGCTTAAAAGGCGAGAAATCCTGTCTTGAGACACGGTTGAAAGAGAGGAGCAGTCTCGATGGAGATTTTGCTCTGAACGTCTAACAGCTCTCAACACATCTGCTCATAGTCTAGCTGACTAATTGTAAGATAAAGACTTATAAAATAAAAACTTTGGCCATGACCCATAATAAGAGATTTATTTCAGACTGTGAAAGCTTTTCTCCCAGACATGATAGAAAATGGAAAGGGTCATATAGTGACAGTTGGCTCAGTGGCTGGCCTTCTTGGGACTTACCGTTGTACAGACTACAGCGCTACAAAATTCGCCACTGTCGGTTTTCACGAAAGCCTTTTTACGGAGCTAAGGGTAAGTCTTAAGGATACGAAGGCATCCTTCTTCTATTAGTCTCTCAGTTTAATATTGAAAGATTAACTGCCTGAAGCAGCGATTCTGTGTCAATTCGAATGATTTTGTTTCAAGATAAATTCAGCTTTCAGTGCCCGTAAACTATTCATAGTAGCTTGTGAAAGATAAATAAGTAAGAAAACTGAAAGTAATGGGTGACTCAGTGGTGAAACTAATAAAATTCCGGTTACATAAAATAAATTGATATTAGAAATACATTCTATGTTGAATAGAAAAATATTTCGTTCGCAATATTGAAATTGAATGTAATTTTACCCACATCAAAGCATAAATGATTCACCGTTTAACGCTTACGTACAAGACCTTTACGACCCGTAGAATGTTTTAAAAAGACGACTCGTAGCTACAAGAATAAGGATAGTCTGGAGTATAGGACCTTATCGATATAAATTGTGTTTTCAGGCACATGGACACAGCTCAATCTATGCAACTCTAGTATGTCCATACTACATAAATACTGGGATGTTTGATGGAGTAACACCGCGATTGATGCCTATGTTGGAACCAGACTATGTGGCCGAAACAATGATCGACTCAATTCGAAAGAATGAGGTTAATTGTATCATGCCCGGCTCTGTAAGGTATCTTTTACCTCTGAAATGGTGAGTATTTTTCATATTATTAATAATAAAAAATAATGTACATAAAAAAACGAAAAGAAGAGTTTCTTGGCAGTTAATTTGTGAACATATAAGTTTAATATTTTATTTATAGACGTTCGTATTGAATTACCTATATTTATATTTGTCGACATCACAGGAGACCGAAGATCTGGCAGCTACCTCGGACAAAGAATTAGTCTAGCTATTCAAAGGGGGAACGCTGCTAGTATCTTCGGAACCTTGCCTAAAGGGACTCCTTTTAATGATATATTTAGTTTATGTTAAGTTTAGTTATTTATTTCTATATTAGATTGTTATTAAATATGAATAGGACCGACACATATTACAATAGTTTTATTACCTATATGCATTCTTGTTCATTATAATTCGTTTTACGAAACGACTTCGGGAAACTATTTCATGGCAAACTGTAATATGTTTATTACTAGGTAGCGACACCTACATTCTAGGGCTACAATCACTGCGAGCCATGAAAACTAACGTAGTTATACCTTCCTCTAAGGATATATAATATATTATATAACTTCTCAACCCTAGCTACTAGAGGTCGACAGAGTTACGATAGCCAACAGCCTAAAGGCAAACAACGCAAATTTCCATTAAAAAAAGCCACTGGGAGTCGGCCAGTCAATTAGGCTCCTTAATTAAGTTTGAGGAACTGTTTACCATCCTTCCTCAACAAATATATTATGTGGTTCTAATTAGTAATATTTTTGTATTGCACGCCAATTCTTTCTACAATTGTTATATAAGTATTCTGAAATTAATTGTCTGAAAGATATTTAATTCTTATTGAGACTCACGTGAGAAACTACATATTTCTCGAAGAAGAGAATAATATATATATAATAAGAAGAAAATAAATAAAATGTACTTTTTCAGCCTACTGCCGGCAAAAATGTGCTGGGATTTGATGCATCGAGTGATGAAAGGCCCTCAATCGATGATGGAGTTGAAGAAAAAACCCCAAGCCATATAATAAAAAGGCTTATATTTTGTAAATAGCACACAGAAAATTGTTGAATTTTATAGGATAAATTATTAAAGATATTTATTTTTTACTTTAGATTTCTTATTTTAGCCTTCTTATTTTAGTTATTCTGAAAATATTGTTTTTTTTTTCATATAATATACAAACATCACATCTTAATCCCACCGATTAAACTGATCTGACGATACCGTCGCGAGTGGGGTGCTAGACTTTAATGCTTTTCGTTTCGTAACTAAATATATACAGTATTTCACATTATTTCTTAAGTGAAAACTTCTTTGCAAGCATCCTTGTGATTTAAGTCGATGAAACGAAAAAGCGACCGTAAAAAGAGACGGACACATAAATTCACAAGAATTAACGTGGGAGAAAATGAGATAGGAAGCGTTAAGCTGCGTATAAATTAAGCGCGGCAGCCGCGCGAGCCAATGTTCGACCAGAGTTGACCTTCATTTGCCGCGCGAGCCAATATGTAGATATAAATTTAGTTGGACGTGATTGCCGCGCGATCAGGCGATCCATCACGAACAGACCGCGGCGGATAGTCAGACCAGTTCACTCTTGTAAACCTGCGAGTATGGACGCGCATGGTCGGGCGGCTGCCGCTTCCATTGTGATTCACCATCTTATTTGTAAAAAAAATAAAAGAAAAATAAATATTTATTTATTTAATTTTTCAAATGTAAACTGAACTTTATGGACTATAATGAATCCTTTTCCAGTCTTTGATTATTTAATTGTATGTAATTAATTATTTGTATGCAATGAAAAACTATTTTTAATAATGCCAGAGAAGTATAACTTCTTACGCGCGTACATAAGTACACGCCCCCTTTTTTACGTATTCGCCGCGCGAGCCAAATCACCAAAACTATAACCGTCCCAACTGCGCGCGAGCCAACGACTGAAGCTCCTTTGATGCGGTCTCAAAAACCGACAGCGAGCGGATCGACCCGCGGCACGTTCGAGCCCGGCAATGTTCGAGTCGCCGCGCGCGGCGATCCCGTCTACATAGAGCGCGGCCAATGTTCGATGGTTTGCCGCGCTTAATGTATACGCAGCTTTAAACAGTGTATAAATTTTAAATAAGTGTATTTGATCATTTTCTGAATTTAAAAAAAAACATAGATGTGCAAAAAAAGAGATTAATTTAATAAGATGAAATTTATGAATTTTATTTACATACCATTAATTATATAAACTTTATGAATTGAAGACTTCTTACTATACTAATTCAAAGATTATACACTGAATAATGCTTCCTATCTCATGTTTTTGCTGTCGCTTTTTCGTTTCATCGACGTTCAAATTATATATTTTTGTATTAAACTTTAATTATTTTAGTTTTTATCAAAATTAATAATTGATATTAAACTTAAAAATTAAAACTACATTCGTCTCATTATCTTGAAACCAAATTTATTGAACGTTTCACCTCTACGACGTTTGAATCGCACACGTTTATATATTTTTTTTACTATAAGAAAAATATTGTCTTGTCTCTTAAGGGCTCGGGTGATTAGTTATTCAAATTGGTAATTAAAAGTGTTTTAACCCAGTCAAGTTTAATTCAACATTGGAGGAACAATAGGAAAACTCTTAATCCCTCTCTTAAACAAACACAAAAATGTGTCTGTCATATAATAGGCACTTCTATAAACCGTGTGGTATTTTTTATGTTTAATTATTTAAAAAAAACAAACATTTTTATTGGGACATAATTTATTAAACCTAAATATAGTATCACATTTAAAATAAATCATAGAAGTAGTCCAATCCCTGGCCTAGTTCCCATATAGCAACTCCGGTACCCAACTCTCTAGCAAGATCTAATCGTTTCTGTATTGAATATAACGTTGGGTAAAATACTTTTTTCGCTCCTTGCAATGTCCTAAAATTAAAAAATAATGTTTACGTGTAAGATGTCTTTGGAGTGGGCGATCATGGGGTTCAAACTCCCACAATACATGCATTAACTTTCCTTATGCGTAACACTTTCCCGTTTGGCAACCTTACCTTATCTCAATATAATTCTCAGCTGTATTGTTATTGTATGTAAGCATTTGATTATTTTTGGCATTTTTCAATAACTCTATATATTCTGTGCCAACAATAGGACCTCCTCCATTAGCAGTATACGAGTTTCCATAAAAGTTTAAACCGAGTAATATTTTTGAGCGTTTGGAGGGATTGTCTTCATTCTCAATTAATTTCTCTAAACACAGTTTTATCCAGTATAAGGGTGCATTTGGTCCTGCAATTTTTAAGAAATTGTTCACTTTTGTATCAATCATTTGATTTGTTTAATAATAAAAAGAAGAAATGAAGCTTATTATGTGCAGAAACTTTTCTATTAAGAGATATGTCAGATACAAATACAGATTTATTTATTTATTCGGTAGATGTTACAAGCTCTTTTATCTAAAATATATGACCATTTTGGTAAACATAAATGATACAAAAAATATAAACAAAATAAAATTACTAGGCGCTTTTTGTTTAAAGCAGAAAAAAAATTATCGGCAAAACAAAACAGATTCAAGTTACAAATTTTTGTTATAGTGTTTACCTGGTTTTTGAGTACTTGAGAAGTCATAAGTCATCACAGAAATAGCTTCAACATATGGATAAATATCATTATATGCTTTAACAAAAAACTCATCAGTTGGGTAGCCTCGGAATGGAGGGTAGACTAGAATCAGTTTTAAGTTGTCTTCACTCATTTCTAAGCCTATAAAATAAAGAAGTTGATATGAGTATAATAAATTATATAAATCCTTTTTAAAATAGCTTTTTACTTTTAAAAAACAATTTAATCATATTGGTCTTACAAAGTTTGTTAATAGGAATTATTTTCTTATGTTAATAATTGTCAGTTCACTGGCAATCCATTCACATCTATATATGAAACAGGCAATAGACTGACTGTCTATTCTCTTCACTTCTTGAGATGCTATATAGTTGGAGTCATGATTCTTAAAAAAACAGTTTTTATCATCATGGACATAGATTGGTTTAATAGGAATAGTCTATATGGGGTCAATAATTATAAATTTAGGTCAATTTTACAGTTAAATATTTCAATAGACAACAAGCAAAAGCATTGTGACTAAACAAAGATTAAGTGTTAAATCTATTGAACAATATCTCACCAAACTGCTGGATAAATTTGACAGATTTCTCTACATACTTTCCAATCTGTGAAAGCATTTCTAACACTATACCATCAAAATTCCACTGTTTGCATGTTTTCTTCACTTCTTCAATCAGAGCTTTTTGTTCTGATAGTGAGGATGGCTCTTTGAAGAATGCCTTTAGATCTGACAGCTGCCAATTTTCTAAAAGCAGTCTTGGTAGAACTGGAAAAGAAGTATTGGAAAATTGTCATTTAAAATAATTTTAAGTAAAAATGTTGTTGATGAATAGCTATTTTTAAATTAAACTTATTAAAAAAACATTCAAAAGCAAATTTCTTACATTATTAACATATCTCATTCTTTCTGAGTGTCAAGACAATTTTTCTTTAAAAAAATTAAATTAATTGATACCTTCCAGATATTACAGCGGTGTAAGTAGTCTGGAAAAAGTATTAAATTGTATAATGGAACCCTAGTAGCTATGCCACCTCTTAAATCATTATGTTTTTTGTATTAAAACCACTCTAAAAATCTGGGGCCACACCAAAAAAAAGATTATAGCTGTAATGTAAAAAATACTTACTTTTAACATTACTTGGTGTCCCTTTTTGCTTGACTACTTTCATCCAGGCATGATCAACATCATGTAACCCGGAAATAATATATATGTTAGGACTCTGTCGTTTTACTTGTAGCCATACAGGTGATATATAATTAAACTTAGGTGCCCATGCTTTAGCCACATCATAACCCTTGTTGTTCCACTGTAAAGATGAAATTTGTAAGGTAACTTATTATTCAGATAGCGCCGATTTTCAGTGACATCTCAGAGAGAGCCCACTCAGGGTAGATATCAGTAGCTTATAATTTTAACAAAATTTCATTTCACCTACCGGTGTTACAAATCCTAAGACTGAATTCAAGAAGTTACGTGTTGTGATACTTTGGTGGAAAGTTGCGTGATATTTTATTATATCCTTAGCATATGGTGATTCCACAACTAACTTCCTGTCCAAAACATTATTTTTTCGTGGACCATCTTGAGGTTTAACCCCTTTTTGGGACTTTTTATCGGCTGGTGGTGATAAAGTAGCAAAACACACACTTAACATAACCAGAACTTGTATGATTGTTGATAGGCATTTCATTTTAATGCAGTGAATACTTGCACAAAGTATTACGGATAACAGATAGATAACTTAATAACTATTAGTTTATTTATTAAGATTTAATAATATTGATATTTATATTATCACCGGCAAAAAAAATAGCCGGTCGCCGGAAATACAACGCATTGTCCACAGGCGGACAGTTCACAGAGCAAAGAGTAAAAATTCAAGATCACAGAGTACCAAAACCTTGTGCAACTAAAATTTGCTTGAACATATTATTATGTTTGAAATGGAAATGTCATTAAGTATTTAAATTAATAAATGCCTTTCCCATTAGGGATAAATTAATATCATAATTAAAGGAATCAATAATAAATATTCTTACCGTTCAATTATAATCTTAAAAGTAAAAATTTAAAATGTATATTAACAAATTTTCAAGATTTTGATTCCCGTTATGTATTGGATTTTTACATACCGCGTCTAATGCCCGGGATACACGGGGCTAGTTTTTCAAGCTAGGTAGTACTGTCCTGGCTTGGAACATGCTAGTTCTGTTTACATGAGGCTAGGATTATTTTAAGCTAGTACTATTGCAGTGACTGAGGTGACACACACCACGGACCACACGTCCAAAATGAGCATGACAAAAAAACACTATTCGACTGAATGAGTTACTTCGAAGTTGTGCCGATACGCACTAGACGAACTAGAAGAAGAGTTACAAAACCGTGGATTTTAAGAAGAAATAAACGTGGATCATCTGCTTTAATATTGGAAGAATTTTGCAATGAAAATTTAGAAGAGTATAAGAGTATTTTGCGATTGACGCCTGATTTGTTTGATATTCTGTTGAGTAAATTAATATCCATACTTAGTATTGGCCTAAAGGTCTAGGTACCAGGCCATAAACTCCAAAAAAAAAAAAACCATACTTAGTTTGGGCATCTTAAAATCTCAAAAACACGTCGCGGACCGCGGTGACAAAAAGAAACAAAACGCGTGGTTGCTGCTTACTAGCCAACCGAAAACTATTTTCGCCGGCCACATGAAGCTAGTATACAAGCCAGGATAGTAAAATCAGTGGTGGGGGGCGCTACTATCCTAAAAAATAAAACTCCATCCTATTATAAACTATCTTGGCTTGTAAACTAGCTTACTAGCTCAGAAATGAAGCTAGTTTTGTCTACACGAAGCCAGAAGTACTATCTTGCTAGTTTACTGACTTGCTAAGCCTTGTTTGCTATTTCTGAATCTCACCCTAAGTAATTAGTATAAATAAAAAGCTCTTATTACTGTATCAATCATGATGTACATCGACTGAGCGAACTGAACAGAAGGGGAAAGTTTAGCGTGATTATTTTTCTGACTTAAATTGTTAAAAGAAACTTCACTATTCACAGACCAATTATATAAAAAAATCCTGGACCCTATAGAAGGCATGATTCTCCGAAAATCATATTATTTAAAAAAAATTTAAACATTCTCCAATTTGATTTGATAGAAAGTTAGTGGTAACTGGTAAGTTGCTGTCAATGATTCAGTATTACAAGAGAAGCTGTGCCGACAACATGGCTTGTCGGCTATCTCGATTCTATTTTAGTTTAGCCCTAACATTTATATTTATAGGTAACTAACATTAATATGATGGTGTTTTGTTATTAAAGTGAACGGTGAACGTGATATATATTTTTTTTATTTTAGGAACTCAGGGAAAACATGTGCATAAAAGGAGTTTTCAGGATATTAAATGCCATGAAAATGGAAGGTTTTACAGGCAAGTGTTTTGATTTTTTTTATTTAACATTTATTTTTCAAAACAACAGACTACAAGAACTGAGCTTAGACGAGTTTTTTATTATAAGTGATAATAAAATATAATATTAGACACACAAACATAAAAATAAATTATACCTGTAAATTAATATGTTTATTATATTTTCGAGTTAACAGTATTACATTTAGGTATAATGTTTTCATTAAAAAATACTAGATTAGAAATACTTTCTAGGTGCATAATTTACTTATGAAAGTATAATTGTATTTCTTGAATAACCTTACATAACAATATTGCTGTTATAAACTTTTTATACATAACTTAACATATTCACATTATTAAAGTTAAGTAATAATTAGATAAAACTTACGCGATTTATGAAACGCTAACTTAGCATTTCTTGCTCTTATAGTTTGTAATAAAATACTGATTTTCTTTAAAATATTAATATTTTATAACCTTTCTTCATTTGCCAATAAACAATGAGTTTTGTTTATTAATCTGTGCCGAACATTACATTGTCATAATATAGCTTTGCAAAATACTCTATTTACAGCCGAAAAAATAATTCATTCAACTATAATTATTGTCATCGTGTATGTAAAAATAATCAAGTATAATACAGTTCCGTAAATATTAAGAGCACGCAAGAACTCACGCGACACTGATTACTGATATAAAACAAACAAATGCATTTGTACATTTCCCGCCATTATAAGCGGGTGTTGACCTACACTTTCGCCAACCTTGAGCTTGGTTTTTTGCGCATCTTTTTTGACGCATCTCTCGCTATATGCAATAGACGTAGTTGCCATGATCAATGATGAAGCACTTAATGATACAAATATATGTGCATATATTCAATTTAAAATTAACAAAAATATGACATTGTAGTGTACATATTATGTAATCCGATCAGGATCGCAGTGTTCGCCTACGCCTTACAAACCAACACGACTTAATAATACACCCGAAAAATAAACCACGAAACAGATACAAAAATCTAAGGCCTAAAAGGTTGTACTTTTTAGGCCGATATTGTTTTTTATTTGTAAGCCCTTGTACCTTAAAATACCTGAAAAGAATTAAAACATTTTGATCTGCCAAAAGACCCAACGATCATATTTCACACGGTACGTCACTATATTGAATTTCCTGTCGCGTTGCGAGAAATTTACTTTCGCTTATTTATACACTGCCTTCGTCATTTGAATTAAACTCGCCCCAACATCAAATAAATATAATTTAATTTTAAAACATATTAGTTTGATTATTAACTAAATATATCGAAATAATAATACTTCCGTTCATTAATAGTAATAATGTTAAATCAAAATCAGTGCTTTCTTTCCTTCTGACCATTACTGCTTGTACTTACTGACTCATTAACATTAGTTTCGGATTTACGGATGCCCTGGGTCTCCAAACACAAACACAAATACACCTTAAGAAAAAATGAGAAAATTTAAAAATAAAAGAAAAGAATCTATACTTGGTTTGGGTTCACAATAAATTATTTATTGGAAAATTCGACTGAATAAAACTATTCTCGGCTTCTAAATTGACTTGACCCTTAAGCTCTTGTTCTAGAAACTTTTTTCTTCCCGTTCTTTTAAGTGCGCGAGCACTATATGGACTATTATATCTCTCAAAAGCTAAGCTAACAGAGCAAGACGTGTTTTTCATATTAACATAATATTCAAGGAACCCCGATCGAGATGAAGACACAATGTGGAATGCTGAGGAGTGCTCAAAATATTACCTGTGCTTAGAAAATGAAGTATTCGAATTTCGATGCTCGAAGGGTCTCCTCTTTGATGTCAACCGCCAACTATGTGATATGTACCAGAATGTACACAATTGTGATCTCACCACAGGTAATTCAAAACGTGTATTTGGACTGACCGACTAACAAGTTATACTTTAACTGGCTAATTATAGAAAAATTAATAAGCCAGTTATTCTTTTTTAACTATATTTAATATGACAGAAAGAGACGAACAGTACTTTAGTAAAAGAATGTAATTAGACTGATTAATATTGTTTGGTAGTATTGTTATATGTATTCATTTTATTTGTTATTTTTTATCTTCCAATACACAAAGAATAAATACGACATTGGATGGGAATTAATTAAAGTAGTATCAACGTCTGTTGTTCTTTTCCTTGTTTCTTTAACACTCCAATAAACTTACTAACTCATCTTCAAACGTCTTTGAGTTGATACGCCATTACGATACTCGTTCATTATATTTAATTAAATGGTTGGTTGTTTTTCCAAATCAACGCAACTTTTCGCTTCTATACCATTGGCTTTTTTAGAAACCCTGGTGCCAAAACCCCTGTTAGATTCAGCGAAATGTGCCAACGAGACACACCTTGGCTGCTCAGATGAAACCTGCATACCTGCAGAATACTTTTGTGATGGAGCCAACGATTGTTCTGATTACTCAGATGAGGTAAGATGTTTTATTAACTGAGAAATTATTCAGTTTTTTACTATTATACATTTAAAAAAATTTATTACAGTTTCACGTAGTAGGTAGAAACTTCTATCACAACTTAATCGAAAGATCACAACTGTTTTAATAATAAAGTATAGACTATACTGCTATTTCAGCTTACACAGACTGGCAACATCGTAAAATTAAATAGTTTTTTTTAACAGATGTTAGCTTACCTTTTTGTTATATTTTTCGTTTACGTTATCTTAAGTTAAATTCGTATTCTAATATATTCTGTAGTCGTGTAATTATTCATGAAATTATTATAAGAAACGAAACACACACTAATATCTGTGATTGTGGGATCCCTTCGGTCTTAAAGGCAGAATAGTTTAATCAAGTAGTAATTTTTATGAGTACATTATAAGTATTTAGGCACCCAATGTGAAGGTCAACTATGTCCATTATCCAGTTAAGCGAAAGATAACCTGAGTAGTGGTTTTACTATAGAATATACTTCTAGTTGCTAACTTGAAATGAAACAAATATTGAACCTCCAATATCAAGTCGATTAAAAAAGCAATATTTTATGGGGTACCGGTAAAAGTATATCATTTCTCTAAGACACTAATTTACACAACTGGTTTTGTTAATTTTACTTTCACCTCGTGTTTATTTACAATCTATAACTTCCGATGTTTTTGTAGGAAGGAAATATTTATACACATGCAACCTTTTCAAGTGCAAAATAATAATTGGGTTAGTATTTTATTGGTGACGTCTCGTAATTAGTGGCACAACGTTTGTTTTGATTATATCCTTTTGTTGCGCCTGCCTTGATTGTTTTCTATGTAAAGAAAGAAGATGCAGATTCCGCCAGTGATGCCAACTTGAGGTTTATTCCCTTTAAATTTAGAGGAAATCAAGATGTCCAGGAGCTTTTTTAGGGGGTAATTTTTTCAAGAAAAAAAATTCTTAAAAAAACTTGGTTTTTTTTACATTTTATATTAACTAAACCAAATAAAATTTTCAGACGTGTCTGTAAATGAAATATAAAAAGCTAAGATATTTTATACTACTCTCAAACTGAGTGTACCACAAATGGTTTAGGGGTTTTTATTCGATGTTTAGGAGTTTTTATTCGCTGTTTAGGGGTTTTTATTCGATGTTTAGGGATATATAATTCCCCTTTAAGAAGTACTGTAAATACTGGATATAGCAAAAGTTAACTTAAACAGGATTTAATAAATTTTGTATTGTTTTTCGTTAAATTAAAACATCATATATCATAGGTTCATTGAATATACCATATTTATAGGAAAGTTTTAACCATTGACCGCATCGATTTATAAAAAGTAACGGCGGGTTTTTAAACCGGGATATGAGTTCGCGTAGCAAGTGTATTGAACACGGTACAACCCTACGTCCAATACAATAGTCAAAAAGGTCCTTTTAAATGTATCCAACTATCTATTTTTTCCATAACCAAAGGTGATTATTATAATGGAAGAATACATTATGTATTACATATAATTGAACATATTATATAATAGCCTTATATAAGCCGGCATTAGGCATATATTACGTGTATGACAAGAGGGCGTTATAGTGAAAGTATTGAATACAAATAACTTTTGACTGGTTGTAATAGTAATTATATACTTTTTCTAATGATTCAATATCGTTGATATATTATCGTTGGACTTATTAATGTTTCTGACGGGTTCAATTACCGACAATATTTTGTTGTTTTAATAGGAATAATTAATATAAAATCGTCCTCATACGTTATAGTTAGAAAAATACTCATGTCTTACAAATCAGGGAGAGACCAAAGACACAGACTTGCTTGATCCTTATATATCGCTTCCCTGATTCGCACGTCGGTTATGGGTGGTCACATTCTTCTTTTAGAACGTACTAAATCTACTCCAGGATTCATGATCAGATCTTAAATCCTTAAGCACAATAATAGTATATACCTGCCATAGATAAATTATTTAGATCCTAGGCTCCTATGCACTGATACTGAGAACTGTATTTCATCAGCCAGTAGTGTGTACTTTCTAGTTAATTTTTTTATTTTATGTGAATCAGTAGAAAATTAATTATAATTTAAATTGTTTGAGCTAATTGCATAAATAGTTTCATATAATCTCATTCGGTAATATTCTAATTATGAAATGAAATACAGGCTTTAAATGGCATATTTTATTTACATACTTCTTTAAGAAAATTAAAAAATTAAATTAAAGCATTACTCTCCTAACTAAACAATGCTTTAAAATATATTTTTTAATTATTAAAGTACAATGTGTCCCGACTAAGGAGGTTTCAATTCAATTTGAGTACACATAATCTGTGGTGAGCGCGCTAGTTCCAAGCCAATAGACCAATAACAGACTTTTGTTTCTTTTATATTACATTTAATTAATGTAAAAACCTATAGCCATGAGATTAAATAAAGTAGTGTATGAAACTGCATATAATTAGGTAATAAAATACTCGTGTAATCTTATTTCGACACTCATGTTTAAATACCCTCTATTATATGACAGTTGAATAAACTACTATAATAATATCCTACATTTTGTTATCAGGGTTGGTGCGACGTGAATTACGACCCGAACGCTGCTCTACCCTGTGACCCAGGATTGTGTCAGCTACCTAACTGTTTCTGTACCAAATATGGCAACGCGACACCGGGAAATCTAATTCAAAGCCAAGTAAGTTATACAAACGCAAATAGGGGATAGATGAGGTCATCAGCGGCAAAAAATTGTTCTACGGGAGGTATCTAAGGTCAACCCCTGCAGAGTTATGATTTATTTTGGTTTTTATATGAAAATTGACTTTTTTTACTAATTCTTCTTAAAATTCGAAAATATCGACATCCTGTACCTTTCTCATAATATCCACTAGATTGGTACTGATCAGTTCTTGCGTTAGACATACTATTTGTAGTTGTTTACTGAGTGTATTCAAGATAATATTAAGTGATACAATATAACATTTTTTCCAATAATAAATTTTCCTTTACTTCGGACCCCACTGTGAAAAAAAATTACTCTACCGAAAAGTGACCCTATATTACAAGTTTTGGCGCATTTCATAGGGATTCTGAAAAGGTATCTCTTGGGTCACCGGGACTATCTATCTTTAATTAGCGCCTGTGCACTAGGCGTACACACTAAGCTACACTGCCAAGGGACCGAACTTTTTGAACTTGTTTTAAATTTCGATTTATCAATTATTAATGATTATTACTATTTTTTACTATGCTGGTTAAGAATAATGTAAATACTATGCTTAACTAAAATAACTGGTCACTTTTTAATGCAATTCTGATTAAATTTCTTACTGCCCAACGTTTTATATTATCATACATAAAATGCTAACATAGTAGCTAAGGTAGCTAATGTTCCAAATCGGGTCTATTATATCTAGGTCGTCTGAACTAAGTCAAGTAAGACTGGACCTCAAAACATAAGGTTTATGTTCTGATACGATATGCTAGTGCATGAATATAATTTCCAGACACCCCAGATGATAACTCTGACGTTTGACGGACCCGTTAATCACGAGAACTGGGATATTTACGCGAAGCAAATTCTAACATCGGAGCGCAAAAACCCTAATGGATGTCCCATTAAGGCCACTTTCTTCATATCACATCCATACACCAACTATCGGCACGTGCAAAAACTATGGAATGATGATCATGAAATTGCCGTTCATTCGATAACGTAAGTCGTCAATCACTCATCAATCATTCCTTTCTATTTCTTGTGAATTTATATTATGCTTAATAGGGAAATTTTAATTCGATTCCGATCATAATTTTGTCAACCGAAAATTGAATCTGTTTATCCAAAACGTTGTTTATAACTTGAAGGGTCTGTTTCACAATGTACGGATAAGTTCCAAATGAGCTATTTATTACTTATTGGTAGGATAAACACTATTTTTGCGTTTCACGACTGTCAGATAGCGATATTTGTCACACAAAGTCCATCATAAGCTATGAGTCCAATGAAGTGTCAAATAGCACAATTTATCTCCCAAATAACTTATGTGTTGCATAGCTATTTGGTACTTTATCCATACATTGTGAAACAGACCCTTAAAGTATTCTAGTAAACCACTCAAAGTGTCAGTCAATGTCAAGTGATTTATAATGTGTGATATTAAAATAGACAAATAATTGTTGCGTAGACACCGCGGTCCTGAAGAATGGTGGTCAAAAAACGCAACTATTGAGGACTGGTTTGACGAAATGGTCGGCCAGGCTAACATCATCAACAAATTTGGTAGAGTTTGGATGGAGGAATTCAGGTAACTATAATACTCTGCGCTTACAGATTACTGCGATGACGTCATACGAACTTATTCCGGCCTCTAAGGATATATAAAATTCTCGACTTCAGCAATTGGAGCCTTCGGGGCGGCGAGTCAGTAGTTAGACTGGTCGAGGATCATCCCATTCTCATACAAAATAGGCTCTTCTTCGTAGTTTTCATTACTGAAGGTTGTCTTGAAAAGCCCTAAGCGATACGTTGACTTGCTACCTCCACACCAGTCTATCCTCAGCTTGTCTCAGAGGTTGTTGAGACCCTTAATTGTCTTAATTTGGTCAGACCAACCAATTGACTATATCAAAGATTACATGAGAAAAATTGTTTCGCGTTAAACATAAAAACTTGAAGTCACTTAGCCGATACCATCTCTTCGTATACTAACACGTAATAATATTACCAACAACAACAAACCACAAACGAGGTGTAATTTTCAGAGGAATGCGCGTGCCGTATCTGTCCGTCGGTTGGAACAGACAATTCTTGATGATGCAAGAATTTGGTTTCGTATATGACGCTACTGTTGTAGCACCGCTTGTGGACCCGCCATTTTGGCCTTACACATTGGATCATAAAATGCCGCATCAGTGTACGGGTGAGTATATATATATTTTTATGAATTGTGGAGCATAATTTATACCCTTAAGCAAGTGATCCTTGATTCTGTTCTGTGTCAGACACATCTCGATTTTTCAAATTTCGAATGTCAAAATACGGGAATCATGATTGGCGATAAATCTCGACTCTGAATCTTAGGGTAAGAAATGCCTTGCTATTTACCTTCGCCGTACAATCAAGTTTTCTGTTTATGGAAGGACATGACATGTCATGACATCAGGGTTGAGAATAGCACGCTTAGCTTAACCACTAGGCTAAAACAAGTATTCAATGCGAATCAAAGCATACATAATGAAAATGTAGATAAGTGCCCGTTTACTTAACAGTAAACGTAAAATAATAATACTTGCGTCCGTCAATAATGTATTGGATTTTTTTACCCTTAATAATATAGCAACTTAAATCAGCAATTATAATTTCTAAATTACAATACCTTTACAAAAGTCTTGACAACTTTCAATTTGGGATATATCTCAGAAATAGTCGATTTAAAATTCCATGAATAGAGATTTAATGATAATGGCCCCATATTCACAATTTTAAGATACAACTAGTTAATAACTGTAGCGTGAGAAATTGTGCAAGATCGAGAAGGTATTGTTCGCAAAATCGTTTGACATCTTTGTAATGCTATCTTGACAATATTGCGCAAAATGTACGAGAACCTTGTGATTCACATAATACGTTCCAAAAGTAATTTATGTCTCCATTTCAGTACTATTATAACTTTTTCGTAATAAGAATTTATAATTAAAACAGCCTCAATCAACACAAATAGAAAGTCTATTAAGTTTAAAATACGAATGGAATTCAAAGACTGTCATAGTCCCATCTGCGCCTATAGATTATAGATATATTATTTTAATAGTTGAATAGTTGAAGGAACTTTGAAAAATAATTTAAAACCAATAACCCACATAAGAACTTAGGTTAATAAACGCTGATACGTTTGTTTATATATATACATATGCGTATTTTCAGGGATTGTTTGATGTATAGGTACCTAACTAGATACTTTTATTTTTTATAAAAAAAAGTATAAATCTGTGGCGCTACAACCTCAGATTTCTGAATCTGTTTCATGATCATTTTAAATCTAATAGGCAAGTATAGGTAGTCAGCCTTATGTGCCTGACGTCATCGACTTATGGGTTTAAGACATGTCGGTTTCCTCATGATGTTTTCCTTCACCGTTCGAGCAAATGTTAAATGCGCACAAAGACAGAAAGTCCATTGGTGCACAGCCGGGGTTCGAACCTACGACCTCAGGTATGAGAGTCGCACGCTGAAGCCACTAGGCCAACACTGCTCTTTAATTTTTTATAATCGCACTTTAATGTTAAGATTGGTTTGTATCCTAATAATTCGTACTGTAGCTCCGTTTACTCTTAAATTAATAGATAAACATGAGTTCCACATCCATCACAAATTCGATAATTTAATTCATTTCTTTTTTACAGGTAACAATCAATATTGCCCGACGCGGAGTTACGCAGGTATATGGGAGATGGTGATAAATCCACTTAAAAATGGCGACCATACCTGCGCTACCCTCGAGTACTGTCCCTCCACACTAAGTGGTGAAGACGTGTATAATGTACTGATGGAGAATTTCAAAAGACACTATCTGAAGAACAGAGCACCGTTCGGTATCCATTTGAACTCGACGTGGCTGAAGAATAACGAATATCTTTCGGCACTCAAAGTATGTTAAATTATTTATTTACATAGTTAATTTCGAAATATTTATGTTTTTTTGGCAATAGATTTTAGCCTGTTCTTCTAGCCATTCTTATAATTGTTTTGCTGGTCTCCAGCCCTGGACTCCAATTAGGGCGCTTGAAGACTAAAGAAAGTATGGCTAACTTAAGCCTACTTAAATTAAATTTAAAAAAATGAATCATATTTTAATTCAAGAATTTTTTTCAATTTCAAAATTCAATTCAATTACAGAAATTCACTGACGAACTACTCAGGCTACCGGACGTGTACTTTGTCACATACCGTGAAGTAATCGATTGGATGAAGCGTCCAACACCCGTATTGCAATTAAAGAAATTCCAACCATGGCAATGTAAAAACCGACGGTTCCAAGAGTCCGAAATCGCTTGCAATAAACCAAATACATGTAAACTACCCTCAAAAGTTCTTGAACAAGACAAATATATGATCACTTGTGTTGATTGTCCCAAAAGCTATCCCTGGATACGAAATGAATTTGGCTTTGAATAATAGTTAATTGTCAATATAAATCTATAGTTACCAACTTATTTATAAGTATTATTTGAATTTAGAATATTTAGTTTAATGACTGATACATGTTTTTAGATTAAAAGATTCATACTATAGAAAAGTTTTACTATAAAAATCCAGGGTAATGATAGCTTATAAGTATATAGTAATAACTATTATACTTACAAGTCCAATTTAGTATTTATGTTTGAAATTAGGTCAAGATGTTGACTTGTTTTTATGTAATTTACATTATGAAAATTTCTTAAAATTGTTGACTATAATTTGATTTATATATAAAAGATAAATTATATTTTAAAAGGACATAAATTTGAAATTATATGGGTCACGCTAAATGCAAATTAAAATAGATAAACATAGAAAATGTATGAAAAATGCCTTTTATTTGAGAACTTAAATAAAAATTTACTTAATACTATGAATTAACATTACTCCTGAGCTATGAAAGGATTAGGTATTGCCTCCATGCCTTCCATAGGACATATTAAAACAACAGATGTACCACGACATACCACAAGTCCTAGTGCTCTGGTATCATCAAGTAATTTGTAGGGGTCATCAGGATCTGAAAATAAAAAAATTTGATAAAAAGTGTGTTATTAATTGTTTTTTGTGTTTAAATAGGGTAAATCGGTAATTGAAAATATAGAAAATAATAAACTTTTTAAGCTTACAGGACTTTAAGCTTACAGGACTTTTAAGGGAGCTTGTATTACATTATTACATTTTAAACAAATATCTCACCTTACCAATAAAGTAGCTGTAAAATTATTGAGTAGATTAACTCTTTTAAGAACATTTATATGATGAAATAAGAATATTAAAGCAAGATACTGGTAAGTACTACTAAGTTTCCAATAATCCATCAAAATGATATTAGTTATTACTATTATTGCATATTACTGTACTCACCTCTTAAGTATTCTGTAGTATTGTCTAACACTAGGTTCAATAATGGATCATAGCCTTTTAGGATTCCAGCTGCTTCTCTTCCCCCAGCAAATTTAACCCTAATGCTCTTCTCTAAATATTTACTTAAGTCTAATATAGACTCCTTTCGGCGCTTTTCCTTATTATCTCCAGCACCTTGTGCACCCTGAAGTAAAGGAGCATACAAAATTAAAACATTTCAAACATAGCACAAACGTTTACAAAAGGTTTTATACCTTAGTCTTTTCATTACCCTCCTTTGACGCCATTATATTATTAGCGTATAAAGTATCTATCTATTTTTCTATTTACAGCTTCTATAAAAACAAATACCAAAAACAAAGTTTAAGGTTATTATTTGGTTTACCGCAAAAGCAACTTAGATTTTAGAAGTGAGACTTGTCAAGTTGACAATTAACAGCAGTTGATAACTAAGTCTAAGAACTTTAGTTATTTGAAATTTTAAAAAACGATTACACGTAATTATATTATTTGGTAAAAAATAATTATAAGGAAATAACAGTTCATGTACACAACAGAATAAATTATATGAATTATGAGATTAAATGTTTATAGTGATGGATTCCTAATTGACAAAAGTTTGTCTATAATATGTCAATAGTAATGAGATGTCAAGTGAAAAAAGACACCTCGAATCTCCTTTGATAATTAAAAGAAGGAAAAAAACAACAACAAATAGCTTTATAATAATGATCCCAAAAATAATAGCTTATTAATTTGTCACCATAATTGGTAAAATATATTAGTTACACTTACACTTACTAGTGTGTGATACAGATACCATTTCGTACTAATCTACTAATTTATACCGTTATTAAAAAATTCCTTATAAGGTGAAACTTTTTAAATGGCCTTGTTAAAAGTAGTGGAACGTCGATTGTTCTAACAATTTCAATGCGCTCATCGGTAAGCTATATATTATCGCACGCGCCCGGGGAGTCGGTGATGTCGCACCCGGACTACACACAGGAGACACAGCACCATGCATGCCTTTTGGTGCTGGTCAAAGGTATTGGGGGCGTACTCAAAAATTTTAATAAACTATGGGAGCGTATACAGAAAATAAATAACATCAAAGTTACAGGTAAAATATAAAAAATAATTTATAATACAAGTTTTATTTTTATTTTCATATGTTATATATGTGTGTTTACATTATACAATCATTTGTTAAAGGCAATGAATTTGTAGCTAGTTTTGAGTTTTGCAATATTTAAAATGAATATTTATTTTAGATGAAATTAATATTTTGTTTGCCATTATATGCATTGTAAACATTTCAGATTCAAATGGACAAGTGAGAGATATTTGGGTTAGATATGTACGAGATTATCCAGTTGAAAACAATGATTGGGGTGATTTTCAAACTCATAGGTAAAATTGCATAATTATACACAGAAATACCTGGTATTAAATTTTAAATAAATTAATAATATCAAATTGCAGACGTCTACTTGGACTGATATCAATAAGCAAATTTACAAACCAGGTTGAGCTAAATGAAGTATGCAGAGTTCATGAATCACTTAAAGTGAAATATACAAACACCTTATATGACTCCAGAGCTTTTATGTTTGGTCCTGGGAATAATTTGAAAAAACCAGAACAAGAACCAGAAACATACAGTGTTGGTTTAGATGATGATAAAGTGGCTAAAGAAAAATCAACCTTCAGTGATAAGTGAGTGAGATGATGCTTAAGACATTGGACTGACTGACAACCTATTTAAATTTTATAATAATAATAACACTTTATGTACATTACAATAATATAAAAATCAGGAACAATAAAATACAGTAAAAAAAGACAAAAGATATTAATGGGCAGTCTTATTGTAAAAGCAATTAAAATTTAAACTTTACAATTTTTTACACAATTGTCTAAGTCTAGAATTAGCTATGTTCTATACTATAACTTTATTTTGACAAATTACTATCTTTATAAAAAATTCTAAAAAAAACAATAATAAAGTTCCTTTTATATTTTCAGAATCTCATTACCAAGTGAGCAAATAGATAGCTTATCATCAACAGACAGCTTTCCGAGATCTTCATCATCAGCCTCATACTCTTTGCCAGAAGAGAACTTTACAACACCATCCAATTTTAAAACCCATGCTATGTTTTATGGGGAAAATGATCCAGTACTTGACTTGGAGCAACACGTTGCAGATTTGGTTAATTCCTTGTTCTGGGTTGTGGAGTCTAAGCGATTGGAAAGGTCTAAAGAGAAATTAGAAAAGGTCTCTTTATTATTAGCGCCATTTGAGAAGCGTGACTTTGTTGGTATGTTTATAATTTCTATCAGGTATATTATAATATGAATTACAGCAATAACCATTTGGTATGATTGTGTTATATACAGTAACAATTAGTCCTTAAAACTACTGGCAATTTTTAACTGTAAGTCATACATTATTAAACATCAGAGTTGGCTTAATTATGAGATCCTTATACTAGAGGTATATATAAATCATGGCACCAATAGAATTTTCAGTCACACAAAATCAAAAAAATTGTTGATATACATTATTAATGTGTCAGCCATATCACCTACATGTCTATCTTATTATATATAAATTACCTGTCACGTTGTTTGTCCGCTATGGACTCCTAAACTACCAAACCAATATCAATCAAATTTACACACCCTGTGCAGTTTGATCTAACTTAAAAGATAGGATAGCTTACATCTCACTTTATACCCGCAATATCTATACATATTACATTTGATATAATTCTAACAGATGGCGCTGTGTTAAAAGTACCAACGTTTCACATAAGCTATCTACCTTTCAGATAAGTTCTCCTACGGTTTCCCTTGAATAGTTTACTACTATGTAATATAACAAAAACCTTGCCACAGCAACGCTCGGTCGGTATGCTAGTGCAATATAAATGATTGAAACGCCCGAACGAAAATGCAATCAAAGGCCCATACCTATTTGGTAATTCAGTGAATTCAGTTCAAGAATTATTATTATTATACATTAATTATCAAATTATGATTGAAATATGATTAGCTTTAAAAAAAGGGTACTAAGTTAGTTGTCATAAATTTAATTTAGAATTAAGTCGACTAGAATTTATATAAAACCCATTTATTTTATTCATTCATATTTCAATTTAAAGTGGTATGTATATAGAGTTAAAGAGAGGATGAATAGTAACTGCTTCCTGCATATTGCGAACACACTTCTTTACTTCTGTGGCAATGTGTAAAATATACTTGGCTTTTAGAGAAATCAGGAACTTATTGTATTTTGACAAACGCCAGTTCTACTCTGAAGCCCGTATTCTAGAATGTCAATCAAACATAAATCTAGTTTCAAAAGCTGTCAAAGAATTTTTTCTGTATGTTTGACATATTTGGCAGTCAAACACGAGATTGACTTGAGATACGAATTAGAATAAGGACCTATGTCTCGACCCTGAATCTTACTCTAGATTCCCCTTACAACAGCTAAAAAAATTATATGTTATACTAGCATACCGGCCAAGCGTTGCTATGGCTAAAGCTTTTGTTATATTACATAGTAGTAAACTATTCAAGGGTGACGGTAGGAGAACACCAGTCATGGGGACCACCATGCTTTTTTGGTGGTTATGTCATAAAATTGTGGCTTATGTGAAACGTTGGTACTTTCAACACAGCGCCATCTGTTAGAATTGTGACTATCAAATTATAAACAAATATTTTGCAATAAAATAATATTGCGGGTATAAATTGAGATGTAAGCTATCCTATCTTTTAAGTTAGATTAAACTGCACACGGTGTGCAAATTTGATTGATATCGGTTCTGTAGTTTAAATTCAAAAATCATTTATTCACGTAGGCAACACAATGTACACTTGTGATTCGTCATTAAAGAAATAAATATTAATGCTTCTAATTTTACATTTACTGCCAGTTCTCAAATCAAGGGCGTTTAGGAGTCCATAGCGGACAAACAACGTGACACGTAATTTATATATATTAAGAAGATAATATTCAAAAATTCTTAATAGGAAACTTATTATTTTTTAGTCAACTCCATAAATAACTACAAAAGGTATATTTCAGGTCTTGATATGGAATCACGCAATAATAAAAAGAGATGTATGGGGAGGGTGACGAAAAACCTTGCAGATTTGACCCTACAAGCCGGTCTAGTGGGAGAGTCATTGACTTTATACCATTCCTCAGCTGAAATTCTGAAATCAGTTAATGACTGGCTATGGCTAGCTGCTGCTAAAGAAGGTACTCTTACTATACTTTAAAATATACATTAGAAAATGAAAAATGTTAAAAACAAATATTCACAAAGAAAAGCAGTGAAATTTAATGAGATTCTATTCTTAATGAGATTTAAGTTTTTATTTAGTTTTGGTTATTATTGTTATATTATTAGTTTATTTTTAATGTCTATATTTTAGTTTTTATTTTGTGGTTGTTTGTTTAATTTTCTCCTTTGATAGAACGTATAATTAAATAAATTCAAAAGTATTAAAAAAAAAAAATCGATTCTAGTAGACCTTTTGTTTAGCTAACTGAAAATAAAATCTTGCTTTTATTTTATCCTCATACATGTAACTAAGCCATAAGCCTATTATGTATTACAGGTCACTGCGCTGCCTCTGCAATTCTGATTTATCCAAACCTTCGAAACTCAACACCGTTACAACGTAACGCAAGTCTTCAAGAAAACTCTCCACTTAAAATAAAATCCCTCTCACTCTACCAACCAAGCGACCCGTTTAGAAAATTCAAACCAAATTCACCGCTCAAAGTGTCCAGTCCGGTCAATCCACCCAGCGAGCTGACTCCATCTTCATCGGAAAGCATGGAGACATCATCGCGGCAGTCGGAATCGGAGAATGCTGATACCGAGTCCCTGTCAAGCGATATTGAATACCAGAGCCAAAGATCTTACCTTACACCGGACTTGCCTTCGATACCAAGAGCGCCTCATTTACAAATCCAGCATCTTCTAAGTGGAGAAGATATAGCAGAGAAATATCGTAAAGCCATAATCCACTATAGTAAATATCAAAACGCTGGGATAATTGAGACGGAAGCATGCTTCAAAGCGGCCAGAATAGCCGTGGAACAGAATAATAGTCTGATCGCGTCTGGGTTTCTGCAAAATGTTATGTTTATTAATTTGACGTTGAGTGAACAGGAGAAGATACAGCGGTTTGACACATTGGCCGAGCTTTACAAGGAAATTGGTAAGTTTTTTATTACCGGTACAACAAAAAACCGGCAAACTTCTTGAGCATAAAACGGGGGAGTGGGGGAAAGTGCGCATCGTACACAAACGCGAGACATAAACGTCAACTGATTTACCAATCACGCGATCCACACGTCACTGTCCCGCCGCCGCGCACCACCACTCGCCACCCAGTGATACCTGAAAATCGCCAAGGACATTTGTTTAAGATGTTTGCCGGTATCTGTATTATAAGTGCGAAAAACTACGTATTATATTTTTAAACGGACAGATAATTAAAAACATATTTCTAAAAACTTATCAATGGAATTGCACTCCTTTCAAATACTATTTTGTGTCTTTTTTTTAGATTCTGTTCTACTGAGATAAATGTATTTTAGTTAAACTGTAAAATTTGTTTGTTTTACTTTACTTTATAAGAAGGATATTCCCTATCTCACCTTTAAAACGAGCACTATTGTTAAAAATTTAAAAATATGTCTGGTTTTATTCTCGACATTGGAGATACATTGTTTATTAAATAATTTGATTAATAACCAAAGAGACTTATTCCAATTTTAACGTGTTTGTGACAACGAGCACGTGTATGTACTCGCGTACACTTGCGATAGTATTACGTAGACGATGTGCTGCGTATTAGCGCTATTCGCATTTGATACTGAAACGTTTAGGGGCATTTTTAAGTATTTCCAACGATCAATTTGTACTCCATACTAAAAGAGTTGGTATTAGGTATACAGTACTTCGGAATACATAATACTGATTAATTTATTCCAGGTTTTCTTCGCAAGGCGGCGTTTTGCCAACGATTAGCGGCAACTCGTCACGTGAGCGCTAATAACCCAAACCCGGATTGGAGACGCTGCTACTACCTCATGCTGCACAGCTTCCCAGGACATCGACTTAGCCTGGATCCCGGTTATGCTGTACAGCATCAAGTTGGTAAGTTAACGATATAAGAATGTCTATTGGCTTACCTCGAATTTATTTCTTCACATTTAGATTTAAATGTGTGTGAAATGTGATATAAAGTGTAAACTCCTTATAACGTTATTTGTTATAACAAAAAAGTCTATAACGTAAAAATGAGGTAAATTTATTTGTTTTAACCAAATACTAATACACCAAATCTTCCCTTCCTATAACGAAATCTCTCTACAACGAATAATAATGCTCGGTTCCTTGAAATTTGTTATAAAGAGTGTACACTGTACACATTTAGTGAATTTTTCATCCATTATTAACCTGTCGACTACTGTTAACTTACACTGTAGATTGAGCTTTGTCAATCATCATACTTAAAATAATTATCGCGGTAATATAATTATAAATTAGACTCGTAAGTGTCTAAGTAATACTCTCGACTCGAAAGAACCACGACTCCCATAGATCAAATCGAGTTTGTCATAAGTATAAACTTAGCTAAGTCTGGAATTCTTGTACAATAGAGAATCTTACCCTTTTTTTTTTTTTTTTTTTTTTTATTATGGCTCTGGCACGGTTTGTGCATTAGCCAGCGTCAAGTATATGATTTTTATAATTCGTGCTTTTTGCCTTAGAAATTCGATCATGTCCTCCATGTACGGTTTAGGCACTCGCCCGGTACCGCACAACCCTCCCAAAGGCCGAGAACAAATTTTAAATTAAATTAAAAAATTGCCCTCGAACCCGGTACCTCTCACCTAGCTGCCACTTAATAAGACCGCTAGGCTATGAGGCCCCCTAAAAAATTTTACCCTTAGGCTGGCCCGTTCTTCAAATCCAGTTATTACAAGAAGTAGTGGTAGCAGCGAAACGTATGGTGCACCCGGCACTCGCGACGCGGCATATGACGTTCCTGTTGCAGGCCATGTGGCCTCATCTCGGGAAACACGAGCAGAGAGATCTCGCTATACAGCTTCAGGTATCTATATATATATAAAAGAAAGTCGTGTTTGTTACAACACTTATAACTCGAGAACGGCTGGACCGATTGCCATGGTTTTTGATTTGTTGGATTTGTTTCCGTCCCGAATAGCAGAATAAGCAATAAAATATCGGATAGGTTATCGAATAACAATAAATAAATTAATTAATTTTACGAATGCAAAAACCATATGGTGCCATCTGTTGACAAAACTACGCATCATTTTACGTCGAATTCGTGTCAATTCAAGAAATTCCGATCTTGAGGTGAATGAGGAGATGCATAACCATGCTTTGATCCTGATCAAAGATGTTGGATATCAGAAAGTGCTTAACATGCAGTATCGCCATATTGACGCTAGAGAGAAGATGCCTAATGTGTTAAACCTATAACCTAATGAAATCCTAAAATAAGTTAAATTAAAGTAACAACGATATTATAAGGTTGTAGGGCGGAACGAAGTTAGCCAGGTCAGCTAGTTTAATATAAATGTCAAAGTTTTATTTAAATTGACTTTTTAGGAATAAAACTTGTTTCTGTGGATTTCGTTTTTATATATATCAGTGATATTATTAATTATTAATATTTAAGATATTAAGTGATACCGCCGCCCATAGGCACTCATATTGCCAGGGGGCTCGCAAGTGCGTTGTCTGCTTTTTAAGATGTAAATTATAGTTTTAATTAAGCAAATATTTAAACATTAGATTATTAATTAAATATTACATAAACAGCTAAATGCATGTGCAATGCACAAATCTGTGTCAAATATTTTTGTGACTTTACCGATAACGGCCACAAAGAGTCACAAAAAGATTTTATACTTCTATAAACATAGTTTTGTTGACGTATCATGGCGGCAAGCAAGGAATTCTACAGACTAGAATCTGATGATAGGTCAGATCTGATCTCAAAATAGGAAGATGAAGAGGCATCGGAAAATAACATTTTTCAAACTATTACCAGCCAGCTTACTCTATTAGCTTGCATTCTTAATTTTCGTACCGCGCAATTCCAAGTTTTGGCACAAGAGCTACAGATGAAACTACAGTCAAAACCGTTTATAACGACATCGTTTACAACGACCTATCGGTTATTACAACCAGATTGTATGGTCCCGTCCGAATCCCTGTTAAACTATTCAGTAAACAAACCGCTTATAACAACATCGGATACAGCGACATATCGCTTACAACGACGAAATTTTATCGATATAACGGCTATAACGACCAACCGCTTCTTGTCTCAGCAAAACAAAACAATACAAACGATTTTAAATGTTATTTATAAGCATTGAATGAATATTTAGGCATATTATTACCTACGCACTTTCTCCCAACGAACAGTTTCAGCCAACAACGACTTTCGACTTCCGAGGCTCTTAAAAAAATTTGTTGCTTTTAACGAACAGTTTGATACTGGTGATACTCATACCTTGAGGAGTATGAAACGTAAAATGCAAAAAATATTTGAGACTGGGCTAAAAAAAAACATACTGACTGATTACTTTTGTACCTAATTATTTCGTAATAAATATTTTTGTTTCTTTTTTGACTCGACATTTTATAATATTAACATACCATATTATAACCCATGCCTACCTATTCTAGATCGATAACTATGTACATACATATGTACTGTACTTGTGTATATGATATTGCTTATAACGACTATTGGATATAACGTCGGCAACTATACGGTCCCTTCAATGTCGTTATAACCGGTTTTGACTGTATATCTAAATTGGACGTATTTCGTCATAAGCGTTAATTGTTTTATAGTAAAACCAATGTTTATCTAGATTTCTGGTACAACGCTCTTACGTGTCCTTCTTTGAAATTGTTATAATAAGCTAGAATCAATATCTTGTGCCATGTTAAAGTAAGCTTTATAATTTTGATGATTTCAGGCACTTTCCGCCCAATGCGAGGGTGGGCCCGTTCCGTTAGTACTAGAGACTGGCGAAGTCATACCCCCAGCAAATCTGACCCACGTACCCCATTGTTCCCATTTCACACCACGTCCATTACCACCTCCTCGGATGCCACATCTCATCAAATCTAAGCCCCAACAGGGACCTTTTATATTCACACCGATACATTTTGGAAGCTTGGAACGGAACAAGAAGGATGTGGGGAAGATGGGTAAGTGAATTTATCCCGGTATATTTTTCATACAAAAACGTAGTTTTTTGTTTAAATTGCACGTTCTTTTGATTCAATTTTAAGGTAAGTTTTCTGTGCCTTTTATGCTAAAATAAATAATCTTTTTTCCGGAAAACAAAGCCAGGACCTCATGATATTTGATAAAGATTTGTTTATATATAAACTTATTTGGATATTTCGCCATACAATAAAAATAAATCAGTGGCGCTACAACCATTTAAGGCCTGAGCCTCAGATTTGTGTATCTGTTTCCTCTGATCTGTCTAATTATTTGTCAACCTAATAGGTAAGTAGGTGATCAGCCTCCTTTGCTTGTCACACGCCGTCGACTTTTTAAGTCTAAGGCAAGCCGGTATCCTCACGATGTTTTTCTTCACCGTTCGAGCGAATGTTAAATGCGCATATAGAAAGAAAGTCCATTGGAGCACAGCCGGGATTGAACCTACGACCTTAAGGATGAGAGTCAAACGCTGAAGCTAGGCCAACACTGCTCTGAAATACAATACCCTCAACCTACAAGTTCCACTTGACCTTATATCCACATGTATGTGTCGAGTGTGCTCCCATCAAACATCTGTTCTATAATAATAAAAGTGCGCTACAAAGCTATCTTGTCTTGACCTCAAACTGATGTTTCTGTGATCATTTTCTTTTTAATAAAGACATGTTGCCAATTTCCTTACGGTTTCCTACGCCGAATGAACAATTGTTAGAAGCGCAACATGAGCTCCAAGTTTCTATACAAAAATGTATACTCTATACGTTTATAATTAGATCGAACAGCGGTTCCAGCTTTTATTAAACAAATTGCGGTTCCAGCTTTTATTAAACAAATTGCGGTTCCAGCTTTTATTAAACAAATTGCGGTTCCAGCTTTTATTAAACAAATTGCGGTTCCAGCTTTTATTACTGTGAAACTTTACAGAATACCTCTGGGTTGAGGACGACATATGCGAGGTCCAAATGAAACTAACAAACCCGCTACCATTCGAGTTAAAAGTGTCGAATATGCGCCTGTTGACATCTGGCGTAGTATTCGAATCGATCCCGGAGACGATAATACTACCCCCAGACTCCCCAACGACAGTCAATCTCCACGGCACCCCAAAAGAAGTGGGGGAGTTGCAAATTTTGGGATATTCCACCCATACATTGGGAGTGAAATCTAATTGCCGACTTAAGAATATGCCCCTACCGAATAAATTTCCGGCGTCGTTTAGTCTCGATGTTATCCCAAAATTGCCGACAATCACAATTGAGACTGAACTCATCTCGGGAATTGAGTCATGCGGGAGTGTCACCAATTTATCGTTATACAATGGAGAGAGTACAGAATGTACCATTAAAATAACTAACACTAGCAGTGTCCCAATTGAGTACTTGGATATTTCCCTTCAGGTTTGTTTTACTCAAACTAATATCTTACTCTCTTTTTCTTTGTTAAAGTCTTACCATTTGACATGTAGAAGTGTAATTTAGTTTTATTGACAAAAGTACATACTTTAAATCGATTCATATAAAATGTTTTGGCATTCATAAGTTTAAGAACAAACTAATTCTTTTTTTATCCATCTCGTATAATTCATTAGTTAATTTAAGTTTGTTTGAATTTTTAAGCCTAGACACAAACTTAGTTTTAATGGTAGGAAACGTAACTGATCTCAAAGTTTTCACTCATCACATTTTGCGGCGTTTAATTATGCTGACATGTTTTCTATTTAATATGTTAAATATATATATTTTTAGTCAAATATGGACAGCCAATTACAGTCAAAAGTATTCCAATGGTCCAACGATGATATCCAATCCCAATTGCCGATAAAACCTAACGCAGTCGCCACAATTATAATGAAATTGTATGGGGAAGCAGACTTTTTGGATTTAGGGGGCTGTGATTTATTCCCCAATAGTTTGACGTCGAACTATCCATCGAGAGTTGGATCTCCTGTTCCACATGCTTCGCTTCCAACTCAAAGTTCAAATCAGCAGAATAGTTTGAGTAGTGGCCTCATTAATAGGACTTCCGGAAGTTTTAGGTGAGTTCATGTATCTACATTAATGCGCATACATATTACATACTTCACTGGTTCCAATGGTTGAAGGACCATTAACACGTTCAATAATTATAATTATAATAGAGACATGCTAAATAATTTTGTAAATAATATGATCTAATGTGATTCAATAAAATCTGTAATTGATTTGTTAGGCGTAGTCATAGCAACGAAATTTTATTATTAGGTAAGATTCAGACATCCTATCCATTTTTGACGTACGGAAGTCAGACTTAGAATTAATACCTACTACTATGCGATTTTTATTGGTTACTTGGTTAAGCTTACGCTTATATCTTAATACGAATCAATGTTGGGAATGTTTGTTTTTATATAATATGGAAAACGAAAAACAGATGTCTAAAATGTCTATTTCAGATCAACAAATTCCCAAACAACTAGTTGGTCCGCGCCGTTGTCAGTGATGCCCCCTTCGCGGGGACGACAAATTGAAACACAGGTATTTCAGATATCATACTACGCAAAATTTTTGAAATAGTTAATATAGAAATACCCATTTAATATGAAAAACATTATTCAATATTAATAAAAAATAAATTAAAATTGCCAATATTTTATCGCTGAAGCTTATATTCATTAAATTACGTGGCAATTAATCAATACAAACGACTGTTAACAAAAAAAAAAGTGCGTCCCGTACGCCCGATAGATGTGATAACTTAAACTAATCCAAGTTGAACTATTTAATATTGAAATTTTTTAACTTGAGAAAACCTTAGATTATTACTTAAATAATATCTATATTAATATGATAATATAAGAAATTATTTATTGGTTATTTCTTAATAAAATCTTTTATGGATTATAAAATATATTTTATACTTCACGGTTTTGACGGTTTCACTTCGATAGATTACAATCTACCGAATAATAATACGATAAATTGAAAGCTGTGCGTTGAGGTTCACAATCTTTCGACAGTTCACAATCTCGCGAGATAGATTACAATTTACTCCTACGCTCACTCTACAACGACAACGCACTCTTCGCCTTCTGGCATTATGACTGTCAGTATCAACTATCACTCTAGATGAGCCGCCTGCCCTGTCCTATAAAAATATTTATTTGGGCTTAAAAACTACTGGATATTTTACTAAAAGTCCCCAAATAGCCCAATATTTTTTGTCCTTATCTCTCTCGCTTTAGAAAATGTAACAAAACATGCTTATTTTTGGAATTACGGGACCTTACTATTTCGTCAAAGAGTTGTTGCAGAGAGCTAGAGTACGTTTTCGTCTCTTTCCTTCATATTGTGTTTACGCCGTGATGAAAAGAGACATATTTTAACGGTGCAATTGGCCTGATTTAGTAATCAATAAGGCATGTATATTTTACAGATATTACTGAGATACGCAGGTGGCGTTGGAACGGAATACTGTCGTCAGTCGACGTTACAAGTCAACTTAGAACTATTGCCCAGCGTGTCTATAACGCATTGGGACGTCCTACCCGCAGAAATGTGAGTTTTTTATTTAACTTCAAAGGCATTCGAATCCTTGGAAAATGTGTATTTTCAAAAATAACTTTAATATTTTTTTTAAATCCCTATAAAGGTTTCAACTATGTAAGTGATATATCACTATTGGAGATTTTAAATAGTGATTTCTAAACGGTTAGATCCGAACAATATGATTTTTTTACTAAAATTCCTTAAATGATAGTTAAATATGGCTACGTTATAATTAACAAAAGAATTAAAAATAGGATTTTTTAACCATCCATTATAAGCAAATTTCAAAATTTAATTTTGTACACACTTATCAAATAATTTATTTGATTTATGGTTTAAACTAGTTCTAAATGTGACTAAAATTGTGAGAAATCTATTATTTTAGACCCAGTCAACTTTACTTAGTACTGGATGTAACAAATTTGACTTCTGAGGAATTGGATTTACAATATACAGATAATAAACATATACTAATCGAAGGCAAGGAGTCGTGTAGAGTACCAGTTCCCTTGGATCGGTGTCCTTTCAATGTCACAGCTAAGACTAATGATGGTAATTTTTTTAAACTACCCTCAATTTAGAGAACAAAATATTTTTTTTTCATGGACTTTAGAAATATTCAAAATTTATTTAGGTTCGTGGTGTTTAATCGCTTACTATAAAAAAAAAATATTACTTTGATATTGCTAATTGTAACTTTTTACTTGCTCTTTATTCATATAGATAAAACAATTTATGGATGTCAATAAATATAAAAACTGTATAAATCTACGCCTCTCTTTTAATTAGCAATTTTTTTATTTCTGTCTTTGATTCCTGTCTTGTGTTAAAGAGTATTATTAAATCACATATGTTTTAACTTTTCTCATAAAACTGATAGATTGAACCTAATACAAATTTGGTACCTAAAACTTTATGGAACAATAATGTGGTTTTTTTTAAATTCCGATGTTCTTTGTTTAAAGTTAGTTCGTGATCCAAATAAAATCCATTAGACAAAATATGTTGTATAATTCGGTGCGGTCCAGTAACTTTGTGTAGTGATGAATGAATATAGAACTCCCACAGATAATATCATTATAATTGCAGATACAATAGATACAAAATCCATAAGCACGAGCTGTTCAAATACCCTTGAACTAATGTGTTCAGAGCATATTACTAACAAAGTGGACCTAAGGTGGAAATTAGTTCAGTCCAATATACATGGGAAAGCCTCAGTAAAGGGTATAACGCTATCCCAAGCTATGATAGATATTGTAAGGATGTCACCGCTGAACTGGGGTAAGAAAACACTCAAACACAATAAAATATTAGGTTCACAACAACATGTTATAAACTGGAAACTCCTTAAACGATTAAACGTATCGCATAATGTTTGAAAGTGTTAAAGACCATAGAGTAGAAGTGGTTTGAATTTTTGACACACAAATTTTTAATTTTTGTACATAAGTACTTAATTTTTCTTTATAAATATTATCGAAATTCTCTAATTTTGGTCCTTCGAGCCGGATTCGATCTTGTTATCTTTATATATAAAAATCTTCAAAGCGTAGGTTTTTAATTAAGCTCCTAAACTGTTGACCGATTTTGATGATTTTTTACAAGTAAATTAGAGAATTAATTTGATTTACAATTAGATATTTTTATTAAAGTTTGAAATGTTTGTATTGTAGATGTGTGTACTGGATATCTGGTTGGGTCCGCTAATATTACATGTTTTCTGTCTTTTTAGAAGTGAGCATAAACAATCAATGTATAAAGCCCCAAGAGGAATATAGTTGTAACGCTGGCGAATGTTTGTCTCTGGGCGTTTGTATAGGAAACCACCTGTCACGGCCCCTTCATAAACTTTGCTTGTCTGTGCAATTCTATCAAGATTATAATAATGGTGTTATGAATTATAAATTGGATAATTCAGTAGCTACTGCTGGGAACAATAAGTAAGTGAAATTACAAAAATACACGTCCTTTTCTTACCTTCGCTTTTTTTGAACATCTACTGACTCCGTGGCTTAGAAGTTCACTCATGAAGTACATAGTACGACGTATTCCCCGTTAGGTGATAGGGTTGACAATACAACATCATAATATTTTTTTCAAAAACGTATCAATTTAAATCTTATATTTTCTACTGATTCATAAAAAAAGATTTAACACCAGTTATGGAAGTAGTATGGAAATGCTTTTTTTTTTTCTTTTTTTTTAAATAAGTGCTGTAAGGTGTTATAAAAACGGTTATATTTTGCAATCTGCAAGCCAAGTTTCATGACGTTTTTTTATGTTTTCGAAGTGTTTTTCGATTCGCATTGTGACATTTGCAGCAATAATTGTTTCAATAACATTAAAAATTAATATTATAAACCAGAAAAAAATATATTAATATATTAAAATATTATCGACAATCAATTGACAAGACTCCAAATCTAAGACTTGATTCAATATGATTTATTTACAGAATTGTGTTATCAACGTTAGAGGAAACAGCAAAAGCCTACCACGAGTGTACAGTAGTCTTTCTGACTCCCGGCGAATTTAAAATCGACATACAATGTTCGACCACAGAACCTTTGACAGATGACCCAAATGCCAAAGATATGTCAATTCAGCAATGTGCTGGCGAAATAAGTCATGTCTGGAGATTTATACCACCTGTAGCTATAAGTGTCACAGATTAGTTTAAAGCTAAATGTTATTTATTTGTATTAAAATTGTTTATAATGGAAAGTGTTTATTATTCTTATATTGTTCAACTGAAATGTAAATTATATATATCGATACATATTAAAATCAGTAGATTTTATAATATTAAAATCGATTAGCGCTTAGAAAATAGTGTTACGACATCTACAATCCGAGGCTACAGTCTGCACGATGACGTCACACCGTAAATCGCGCTAATAAAGTTATGTATCCTACTTTTAAAGCAGTAAAAGTGCTCTATCTTTCATCTACAAGACAAAAAAAAACTTACAATCTCCTGTATTACTTGTAGAGGAATAATGAATACTTCCTTCGCCCGAAGGGAAGATCCTCAACCAGTCTGCTGGCTGGCCCAAAGGTAGAGTTATGTATGTAAAACTACCTGTTTATTTTTTTGTAATGTGAAATAGTCTAGTAGTCTAGAATTAAGTGAATAAATTAGTTGTTATTATAATACCAATTAAAGAAGTTTTATTTCATCAACAATTTTTTTTTCACAATATATGTGATGTACTGTTAAATTATGTAAGAAAGGTAATAATAGTAGGGGAGCCCACGATGCTAAATGGGGTTCCGAAGCTTAGATAATTATAAGAAAAAATGTTATTTAAAAAGAACTTCATCGGTGGGGGTATATAGATGACGTTTTTTTTTACAACATTGCAGCCCTCCCCTTTCGTTACGTTACTTGCAAGTCAGATTAGTGAAATACAAACATATGCTTCTTAGCATATACACAACTTAGTCTACCTTAATCTGATGCGCTCGAGAAAGTCTGATCATTAACTTTTTTTACTAATCTGATCCTTTGACCTTGACGGGCGGCCATGTGTATTATGGAACATATTTGGTAGAGATACTTAACCGGGGGGCGGGTACAAGATATCTCCCTGTGTATTCAACTGCGGAACTGCCACACTGGAGTAAATCTCGAATTCCCCTCATGGGCTATAAGGGCAAAACATAGATTTTGTTACCCACAACCCGATGGTATGGTACTGGATGGTATACGTATTATTATAGGTCAACGTTTGTTTTTTTGTTTATACGTTTATAATGTTCGTTATCTGTTGACAGTTTAATGTTTTCTATATGTCAAAGTATTATGTTACTCTGTAGTCTGTGCTCAGTTTTGTTTACTAAGTTAAATAAGTAAACTGTGGAATTGGTTATCCAGTTACATATTTTCCTGTATATTCGGTTTTAACTTGAATTAAACTTATTTTAACAATTATTCATAGAGATGACGAATACGCAGTGCGCCGTTCAAAACTGTAAAATATCAGTATTTAACAAACCTCCCGGGGTTACATTCCATCCGTAAGTTACTAAAAAAATTTGGTTGGTCGTAAACTTAGAAACGTTTATAAATTTAGATACTATCGTTCCAGATGTCCAACTTCTTCCGAAATCCGTAATAGATGGCTAAACGCACTGAAACATAAGTGTATCCAGTTAGATTGGAGTAAAAGCAGAATCTGCTCCAAACATTTTGAAACTAAGTATTTTGATTCCTCTCGCAAACTTAGACCAAATGCAGTCCCAACAATATTCTCGAACATAAAACAACCCATTCATAAAGTAAGAAAATTACCATTTAGTAAACACACTAGCAACAAATGCTAATGTGTAATCTAACATTATACTATACATAGTGCACAGCTGTATGTGTAGATATAAAAAGTGCATGTTCTTGTTAAATAATTGTACGCCAATGGATATGTCAGAAATATACTTATAGTGCTCACCTAAATAGTATGGGATGATGATGAACTTTTCATATTATGACATACTATTCAGGTGTATCTGTAACTTTAGCTATTTGATTTGAAATATAGAATTGTTAATGTAGTTTCTATGTTTTAGGTGTTTTCTCCAAAGAGTAGAATTGAAAGGCTGCTCAGCAAAAAGTCTCAGTCTGACATATTGCAAGACATACAGAGTTCCATGAAAAAGTTAAGGGAGCCATCAAATTTGGATAATATCATTAATGACCAAGTGAAATTTAGAGGTGAAGTTTCCAATGAAGCTCAGTTGTGGCTTATTGTTAAGAAACAAGAACACTTAAATAAAAGATTACAAGCAATTAATGTACAAAATATGAAACAGATTGAACTTTTGCAAAACAGTGTACAGCAGTATAAGAAGAGAAGCACTGACTCTAACTCTGAAACACACAAATATATTGTAAAGTGCTTGCAGGAGAAACTCTCAACTCTTGAAGAACAGATAGAAATCTTAACAGCTATTGAATCAAGATAAACCATATTGCAAAATAAAATGAATAATACTTAAAAAAAAATCTTTATTTTAATTTACTGCTATTTAAGTTTTATTATTAAAACTCCCAACACACACAAAAATAAATAATTGGTCACATGATTGCTAACTCAAACTATAAAATATCAGTCTTAATTTATTTTTTCCTTAATTGCTTTTCTAAAATTTCTCTAAGTTTGCCTTTTTTATTAGTCTTATCTGATAAAGGTCGGCCTAGTGGTATTAACTCCATCTGTTGCAACCTTCGTCTAAATTTTTGGTAAAATTCCAGGACATGAGTGTCCGCCCAGACATGTCGGGAATCAAAATCAAGAACTCTTAATGTATCTAAACTCTGTGCTCTACTCAAGGCAACATAGGCTTGACCAGCTTCAAAAATCTTTGACAACGACATCTCAACACAATCTAAAGTAAGGCCTTGAGATTTATGTATGGAAAATGCCCACGCTAAATTCAATGGTACTTGTTTTCTACAGTATAAAGACCCATTCGAATTTTTTACATACCAACGTTCTGTACGGGCCATGTATTCCTTTTTATTTTTAAATCTTACAACAGGTAACCCCTCATCGAATCTAACTACCACACCCCTCGCACCATTTACTAATCCAGAATTAACATTAATGTTTTTTAATAACATGACTTGAGCACCTATTTTTAAAACTAATTTTGCAGGTGCAATAGTCTGCATATCGAGTAGAGTACTAGCATTGTCACTATCTTGAGCTGAATATATCTTCTCTTCACCATCTAAGTCACGCAATTTGGAATTGTTTATCATTTTTGAATCATTGGTATGTGAACAAAGTCTAGTAGCTAGAATTCCATCACTCTCAATTTTTTGAGTTGCTGTTTTAACAAGGCGTTGACTTATTTCATTTGTTACACGACCTATTCTTATACTATTTAGTATTGTTATAAACTCTTTATCAGTTTGTCTGTGTACTTCTTTTAATTCAAAACATAAGTCTATACATTTTTCCCAACACATAGTTTGAAAACAAAATCTCTTTCCAGTCTTAGTTTTGTCAACTACAGGTGGTAATTGAAGAAAGTCTCCACATAAAATTAATTGGATGCCTCCAAATGGCTTATCATTCTTGCGAATATATCTTGCCACTGCTTCCAGTTTCTAAAACAAAATTAAAAATCTATTATTCACATATAAACAGTAATTAAACAATCCAGATCATAAATAAAATTTTAAAATATGATCTATATTAATTCAACACTATACCTCAAAGTAGGTTCCATCTACCATTGAAATTTCATCAATTATAAGATGTTTGCACTTCCTCCATTTCTGTGCTACAAGTGGTAGTTTCAGTGCTTTATGACACAAGCTTTCAAGTGAACCACTGCCATCACCTATTCCAGCAAATGCATGTAGAGTAGTACCACCTTAAAACAGAAAACTCGATACACTTAATTAATTTAATTTACTGCATCTTTTTATTTATGAAATAGTCAATATAGCATACAACCAAATTAACAATTTAAAAAATTCATCAATGCTTATAATACCTACCTATATGGCAAGCTGCCACTCCGGTAGATGCAGTTGGCATAGTTACATCAGGAGGCAATGCAGCAACTATTCTCTTTAATAAATAACTCTTTCCAGTTCCAGCAGATCCCGTAAAAAATATGTTTTTTCCACTAAGGCAAGCCTCCAAGACTCTTAGTTGTTCAGGATTTAAGGGACCTCCAGTAGTTAATGGAGATGGAGAATACAATTTTTTTGGTGCTGGACCTCTACATACATCTTCAATTTTTCGCTTTTTGGATGGTGGAGAAGGAGTTGTTGTAGTTGCTTTACTGATTTTACTTTTGGCACTACATATATCAGCTACTGTGACTGGGCTTATCTCTTCAAATGCTTGTGACCTACCACTTAATAGCTTAGCTCGCACTGTCTGTTTGGACGGTGTGGTATTTAAGGTTTTCTCTCGATCTCCAGTCATTTTTACAAATATAGTTCTTAGAAACGAAACAAGGTTTGTTGGGGGTGCATTAGAAATAAAGACAGTACATCCGGATTCTTGAAATTTTATGCTTGCTTTACCCTCAGCCATAAATTTCTTAAAAACATTTATTCCTTTTAAAGCTAACCTGGTCGCAGCATTCTTATCACCGCTTACTTCCATAAACATTTCCCTAAATTCGTTCCTTATTATTCGCAAAGATGCTGACTTTAGTGTTATTTTTCTCATAATGGAGCCTTGAGGCGTCATCCATTCAACAGTTGCCGCACATGATAAAAAGGTCTCACCAGACTCCATGGTTTTTATAAACTGTAACTTAATTAGCCGAAAAATAGAAATAATCTTTTTACTCGTTCATTTCTGTTACAAATTAAGAAAATTCAGATCTTTAAAATGTAAATAGAAATTACCGAATACCGCGCCGAAAGCAGCGACCGATCCAGAATGACATTGACAAATAGATCCACAATTAACTACAACAGATTGATTATATACCATAGAACAAATTTTTTCGGTGTCGTGATTTGACGACCCCATCGCCTTTTATAACTTTCCCTTGGCATTTGACTAGACAAAAAAGTCCCTGCAATTATTACGCGAATATCAGATGTGGATGGTATATGGTGGATGGAGGTGGATGCCCAAATTGTTCTGCATGGAACTCTTTATTCCATTTTCTGCGGTGCCGAGTCACAGCCCTGGTTTAAACATTCTTTCAAGGCGGAAAGCGAGAATACTTTTAAGCGTGGGCGGAAGCGGTGACAGCTTGAGATGCCAATACCGACAAACATAAATAAGCATGTAACTCTGCCTCCAGGTTGCTAGGGAAAAGACCATCCGATACGGTCCGTATCACCTCGACGTCCGTCGTTCCACAACAGAGCGTTTTCTTGGGCAATTTTTGCCGCGCACCACCACTATGTGGAACCAGCTGCCCACTGAAGTATTTCCGAACCAATTCAACTTAGGGTCCTTCAAGATAAGAGCGATCCAATAATTCTTAAAAGGCCGACAGCGCGCTTGCGAGCCTTTTGTCAGTATCACTTAACATCAGATGAGCCTCCTGCCCGTTTGCCTCCTATTACATAAAAAAAGCTCTGGGATACTCTTTACATGATCAGTACGGGAACAAACTGGTGTTTGAAGTTGAAACTCTACTACGTGGTAGTCTCGGTCTAGGGTCGACTATAACTAGCCCAATTTAACCCCAAAATGACCATATTTTCCGCTCAAACACACTGAACATTGTTCAGTTTCGCGGTCATTTGAAAGGAAAGGCTGATTTGGCCATCAAGATTGTCCATGAGCGGTGTTCAGAGTTGTTCGGAATCCTCCAGCTGAGTTTTATCATCGAACGTTGAATATGAAATTCCACCTCGACTTCCTTCGTTCCACGACTGAGCTTAATCAATACGACTTAGGGTCCTCCAGAAAAGAGCATTCCAATTGTGAAAACGCCAGTTACGCTCTAGCCAGCCCTCTAGCATTGTGAGTATCCATGTTATTACTGTACATACATGTTACAATCCAAATAATAAGTTGGTATTGCTTTTGTTAAATTCCTCTTCATCATTCCCGAAGTTTCATTATTTAAGTACTCTATTGGCTAGCCACTACTTTATCCCGGAATATCTACTTTGGAAGGGTCAGTGTAAAAAAGGAAATGTCAACGAGTTCAATATTTAATTAAAAAAAATTATGCTAGTTACCATCATATTACAGCTAATCTTCATAGAAAGTTATGGTTTTAGAAAATAGAACTTTTATACTCAACTTGATACCAAAAGTAAAATAAAAAATTGAATATCACATCTATTAGATAAATTCTGTTTAATCTACTACTATGAACAGAATTTTAAATTAGTCTTCTAACTGGAACGTAATACACTTAACTAGAAACTACTTAACACCAACCTCGTTCCGATTGGAACTAAGAAACAAACTTCTTTACCTTAATAAGAATAACTCTAATACTGATTCCCTAGAGCTTATGAGAATGCCCTTATAACAGGATCTACCTAATAAGGACAATACAAAATATACAGTCATTGTGAATGAAGTTGTTAAAATAATGGAAAGGAAACATTTTTTGTTACCAAAACATTATATTATCCAACTATTTACACACTACTACGTGATGCAAATGTGTAGGTATGAAGTTCGCGTTCCACCACCTACAACTGAGATGCATTAATACCATGATGAAGCACCCAGTTTATGTTATCACGTGACGTTTCGATAACTAAAACGACATTGATTGTTTTAACAAAGCTATTTAAATATATTATATGTATGAATGTTCTGTACATAACTCTGCTGCGACCAGTGCTCACTTATCGTTCGGAAACCTAGCCCCTTAGCAAGAATCATTGGTCCTGTTTGCGACGACGTTAATTGGCGTATTCGCTACAATGAAGAACTATATAAAATCGTAGGCGATGCCAACATCGTCCAATTCATAAAATGCAACAGGCTCAAGTAGCTGGGACATGTGCACCGAATGGCGAACGACAGAACCCCAAGGTCCTTACTAAACTCACAACCCGGTGGCAAGAGAAAACCCGGTAGACCAAGTCTGCGTTGGTGAGATGGTGTTGTCAAGGACCTCGAAACAATAGGGGTTCGCAATTGGACGCGGGAAGAACTGGATAGATTGCGATGGCGAAGTGTGATTGAGGATTCTAAGGCCCACAAGGGGCTGTATAACCATTGATGATGATATGTATGAATTAATTACCTCTTCAAATTTTAACTATGCATAAACATTATATCGTAAGCTTCCGTGATATGAAGTTGACAAAAATTGTTACCTACCTATTAGGTACATGACATACAAAATAATAGTATGTTTAAGTTTTAATTTGCTTCATGTCCGGAGACAAGCTGTCACTCGGCGGACAGCTAATAACTCATCGGTGGCCGTAAAAGCATCTAAAGATAAACATACTGTCAGTAAATAGAAATACGCCATTATCCATATAACTGTGTACCGCGTAAAACATTTTACGATAAAATATAATAGGTACTGAAATAAAATTTTAGCTTCACAATGATAGAGGTTATTTATTACCGTGAAGCGTATATAAATCATTGGTAGCCTTTTAAAACTTTTGAAATATTCGGTATAACAGTAATATTTACTAATACTAATATTAGTATAAAAATAGTTAGGTATAGTCCATTTTCTCGTAAGAAAATAAAAAATGATTGTCTTGATCTTTGTTAAAAACGTGGTGTGAGCCTACCTTGACCTTCGTAAATTTTTAGTAATAATTCTTTCCCTATTAAAGTTTTTAGTTTTTTTGTTATGGATAAATCCGTGAAGACCAGTAGTTATATAGTTAGTAGTTATACAGCAAACCTAAATAAGGTATCATGGATTCAAAATCAAGCATTTCTTCTTAAAATCCTGGAAAATAAGGCGATTCCTGACCACCATCCAATTCTCTGTAATACTGTTAAAAATAGGTATACTTAGAAGTAAGTACCTACCTTAGCCGGGAAAGACCTGTTATAGGTTATTATAATTAAATGTAACTTATTTTTATAATGTAGATGTAAATATATAATGGTTACCCCAAGCTAGACTACCTTTAGTGCACGCATATTTATAATCTAATTATATTCTAATCTAAATAATAATTCAGGGTTCGATTACCGTTAATAATGCACCGAGCTGATGATCTAATGACTTACTTTTGTTAAAAATATATATAAGAAACTATATTATATATATCTCTCTAATAAAACTAGAAACAATGCTAGACAGTTTCTACAATGAAGTATTGTTTTCGGTGGTTCAAATGATGATACTAATTATTGTGGATGACCATTTCAAACTAATTGTATCAAAATAAATATTTCCCTTTAATAATGGGTGTGAGTTTGACTTTGCCCGGAACACTTTTAAAACATCCATTGTCCTAGGCTTAGGCCCTTTCTCCACTGCTCCGGTCCGGCGTCGGATACCGGAATGAGTCATGAGAAAAGTATCGGAACGCCGGATTGCGCTTCTCCACTATATCCGATCCGATAATAATCGATACTCGTATATTTATCATGCAATACTTATATGAACTAAAACCCATATACTTTATTTTATTAATAAAACGTTCTAAATTCTGAATATGTATTTAATTGCCCTGGCAAGTTTATTACTTTTTTATATTGTCTATCTTAAAATATTATAATGTACTTAATAAATAATTCACTAATACTATGGTATAAAAATATAAATAAATAGCAACATAATTTGGTTTGGTCCAGGTTATCCAGATTCTTTCAAATTAAAGAAACTATAAATAAACCTGTAAAAAATAATTTATAACTTGGATATAAATTATTTGGACCCGTGAATTATATTATATTATTAAATAAGTGTATTTTTTCATTTCAAATCAGGATTTTTCCATAACAACATCGCCATTGAGTAATAATTATCTAAACTGAACTGAGGATTAGATTTATGATAAAATATTTTTTCAGTTCCAAATACCTTCTAATTTGTATTAGTACAGCATAACCTATACGTCAATGATATACGTATGACGGACACGTACGCTACGTTTTAATACTTCCGATAATTATCCATACAAATAATAAGTAGTGAAGGATTTTAACACAGAAATATTAAAATGAACCGCAAAATACAAGGGGCCATAAATTTTACAGCTTTCGTAAAAGGCAGCTGCCGGCGGCGTCATTCATAATTTACAAAAACAAAAGTAACTGCATTATCATTATTTGGTTCTATGTATACAATAACTTTTCTATGCTTTCGGCAAAAGCTCAACATAGTTTATTGTTGTGGTTAGTTAGTTCTGGGTAAGTTGGCACGAGTCGTTAGATGCGCAATTAGGTTTTAGGTCGAATACCTACTACTAACGCTCCCACGACATATGCCAAGCTACTAGTGTGACTCTTGTTTCTCAAAAACGTATTGGATTATGACATACAAGGGTCATTGTTCTCGCTAAGGGTAATATTCAGAAATGATTTAGACTTGGCATACGTGAGTGTACTAAGCCTGGTTTCTGCAATGCACCGCTTGTAGTAATAATCCTCAATTACTTGAACATGCGAATACTGAATTTGCCCTCGGCAGTGGAGTCGTTGGATGGGAAGTTGTTTTTCAACTTAAAGTACATGCCCCAACTTTTCGCCGCGTACTTTTGCCAATTTAACGTAACATTTTGTCTGATGCACTGAAATATCTCCGCGTTGTCATGATAACACGAGAGAGCCGTGAAGTTTTATTACAATTAGATTGCGGTAATCTAGTTATTTTTTATATTGAAGTAGGTACACCAAATAAAATATGTATATGAAAATTATGGTAAATTTAAATGTTACCAAAAAATAAAATAAAGACACTTCCAATTTTAGATTTCACAACTTACGAAAAGCAAAACAAAAATGACTAGTATAACAGCGGATTAGGCACTTAACAATGTTTTTTTTAATTAATCAGCCTGCTACCGAAAATGTCAAGCTCTGGATAAGTAGTGTTTATTCCGTAATATTCGCGAAGAATTCGAATAATTGATCCCGAAATGTATGTCAGTAATCTGTGGTATAATAATTACCTTGTTGCGTATACACCCATATATTATTTATTTTTTAAAACTATCACGTATACCAACTAAAGGTTACAATCTACTTGAATAACCATTAACAGATAGTACTCTGTCAGAGCGCACTGAGCTGAAATCCGCATCATTCATTAGAAGTCGCCGCCACGAGGCCTGCGCCGGCTCATTCAAAACAGATGCGGCGTTTCAAAGGCTTGTCGTGACATAAACCAATATCGAATAGTAATAATATTGGAGGTTTTTTGCATGGAATGATATCATCTTATTAACAGACTAGCTAGACCTCGTCTATATAATGGTATATACATCAGGAATGTAAATATGGTCACAGTTAATTTAAGAGATCTCGTCTATATGTATAAGGGTTTATATATCAGGAATTTTGTTATCCTCTGTAAATTGTTACCGTGAGGAACCGAAAGCGGATCACCTTTTTGCCATGTGTATCAACGTCGAAGGACATGGGTGTATGACTGTATGGGTGATTTTAGACTAGAATATCGCATACATTTTTGCAAGCACAATCCCATTAAAACTTAATAGCTATTTAATTATGTGATATAGAGTATATCTTCACTAGCAGCAAAGATAATTAATTACTTTGTTAGTATATTAAAACAGGCCGTATATATTTGCCAGTGTTAAGTGTATTAGTCATAATATTGTCTTTTGTTTATTATAAATAAGAATACCTACACATAAATTAAGAGAACATCTTTGAAGTTTTACATGTTAATTCTAATTTAAAAATAAACACTTTGTGTGCAAATAAACGGGCGCAAATATGATACAAAATTTTATATGCCGTTGATATCTTTGGTACTATAGGCGACCGGAAAAGTTAAAAGTATCAACGCGACGCTCATTTGCTTTCACAGTAAATATGATTATTATTTCACGACGATTCAAAATATTCACCGCTGAAAGACCGTTATATAGACTTTAAAAATATCAAATGATTCAGGAATTGTGCAGGTCACATCCACAGGGGTCCGATCTATTTTTAACTTAGTTTTTCTACCGATACTTCCTGACGTGCGAAAAATTCATAAGAAATATAATCGTGTATTTTTGTTGTTAGTATTTAAACAGGCTAAATTTATGATCGATAAAAAAGTAGTTTTATTTAAATCTATTTCTGAAATAGGGTTGCGTTTTTTACTGACTTCCAAAAATCTCGAAGGAGGATTATAATTCGCTTTATCATTTTTAATTTTCGCCATCTGTCATTGCATTCTAGGAAAACAACTATACACAGAATAGTTTAATTATAACTCTTACTTAAGCCAAAGATTTGAATACGATTCTTTATCAGTCGGTAACTCGGCGTCCATTCAATCCCGTAGCTGAGTTTGTCCTTATAAATAATGATTTTATTAATCGACTAATAAATTATGGTTTTAAGACTGACACTTTACAAAAGCGGGATTAACATAGTAATACTTAGTTTCTATAAATGTTCTAAACTCAATTCAAAGTTTATGTTATTTTTGTGATTATCCTTAAGTACATTATTTAATCTTAAACATAAACTTATGAATTATTTATCAATTAGTCACTTGGACAGTCATTAACAGGCTCCCACAGTCAGTAAACAGATTATCATACCTTTATGAATTTGTGGAAGTAATTAAGATGATTATTTTTTTTGACGGAGAAATTGTGATCAATTTGTGTTCCACCGTCGCATTAAAGTCTGTATTCTTTTTAATAAATGAATTGTAACTTAAGTAGTTTGTAGTTATTACCTAGCTAATAGTACTTTGAGTTAACGTGCTCATGGAAACCATCAGGTGCTGCGCAAGTAGTAAGTACTAAAATTAACTTTGCGATACACGTTGCAATACCTACGTGGCAATATGTCAAAGATGCGATAATGTTCGTTGCGTAATTTGAATATATTTGTACAGTTTTGAATACAGTAAGTATTTATGCCACGAGCAGTGTTGGCTTAGTAGCTTCAGAGTGCGACTCTCATCCCTGAGGTTGTAGGTTCGATCCCCGGCACCAATGGACTTTCATTCTATCTACCTTCGCATTTAACATTCGTTCGAACGGTGAAGGGAAACATTGTGAGGAAACCGGCTTGCCTTAGTGTTAGATGGCGTGTGTCAGGCACAGGAGGCTGATCACCTACTTGCCTATTAGATTTACAAATGATCATGAAACAGATACAGAAATCTGTGGACCTTAAAAGGTTTTAGTGCCACTGCTTTTTAAAGTATTTATTAATTGAAATTCTATTGGTTAAATTCGGCTGGCTCTAGCTGGATGCAGCTTGCCCATGGCAGATACACCTACGGAGGGGTTCTTGTAAACTAATTAAAAAATAGACTTTACTTAGTACATATATTTTAAAAATTATAATAGGATACGGTTGATTTTGCAAGAAATAAATAATTTTTTTTTTTTATACTGTGTTGACAAGTGTATACAAAATTATTGAATTGGATTCCTAATATCTACATTCTATGAACGTTTTGTGTAATATATGTAGTTGCCATTTGGCTACGTTCCGAGTAGGTAAGATTGATAGGAATGCTCGGGGTTACCTTACCTAAGAGTAACGACTGAAACAAAACAATTCGTGTGAACCGGACAACACAGGGAGATGGTGTGACCATGTTCCAATGTTAATTAGGACTTAGTTAATAAAAATATCAACGACACATATAATTACTCTCTTATTATTATTTATTTGTTACACACTACACTTATAATAATATTTACAGAATTATACAACACATAAAAGCCAAAAACGGAATACACATTTAAGTAAAAACATAAAACACAGCTAACAAATATTCTATTAAAATGTAAAAATTTAAGAAAACGTCTTTTTATTATATCTACGAAGTTATAAAATTCATTGGTCAATACAAATGAAAGCTATTAAATACCTAATTTTTAATGTGTTCTTTAGGCAAGAGTTTTGAGTAAGCTTTCCTTTGTTTTGATTAAAAGCTCTTATATAGTACATATATAGTAATTGATCAAAACTATAATATAAATCAAATTAATTTATTATCCTATTATACTCACACTATAGATATTAAATATTAATATGTTCCAAGTATTTAAAAAACACAATCATTTTATCTACCTAACGTTGAAAAATATATGCGGAAAGAATTGTTAGTCTAGTAACCAAATGGAAAATGGTTTTTACTTTCTATTTTTCGTAAAATGTATAATAATAAATCAAAGTATTTACAAATACGACTCATTATATTGGCGTGCACCGCAAATACTACACAAAACAATAGTAATATATATTATCATAATAAAAACTTGTACGCTTATTCTAGTAGGTACAATTGTGAAAATTCCTACGTATTTAGTATAATATGGTCTTAATAGCGAGGAGCTTCAGTCGCCACACATGGGACGCATCTGTGCGATCACCGAGCCGCTGGAGGTACACCCTGAAACGACAATATATAGACCGCGCAGATTATTTATAAATATTTATGATACATTTCTATTATTCTAAATATAAGAACTAATTATCAAAACAAGTAAGACATTTCATTATGTTTGAGAAAATTTGTTTAATTAAATTTATATTATATCCGAACCATAGACATTCATCGTAATATCTATTATTAGTTAATGTTTGATTCAAAACATTTGTAAAGTATCTAGAATAAATCATTAATTTTACGATCTACATTTATACGAGTACGAATCGGATTAAATATTTGCCAAAATGATACTAAAATATATTTGCTTCCAATTCATAATTACCTCAATATTTTACCTGCTATCTGTTGCATAAAGAGTTTCGCCGAATTGTACTGGAATTCACCATTAATCCGTTTCCAAAAACTGCAGCAGATGTTTGGTATTAATAATCTAGAACAATGGCTTATCAGTTGAAACAGGTAACCGCCTGGACTATGAATTGCTATCGCGACGTATTTTCTCAACCCAGCTGCAGTTTATGACTGAACATTTAAAAACGTTATTATTTATTGCCGTTTAGAACCTAATCTCCATTTTTACTATCCGGAATAAAACAATGGTCAATCGGTCACTATTTTGGCATATTGCGCGCAGATGTTTACGTGGGAAAGTAATAAGACAAAGTCGAGGAATAAATGTTTTACGATGTAATATTAAATGTTGCTTTGCGTTACTTCAAAACGCTTTGCCGAAATATACCACTGTTTAAATACCACTAGGTATAAAATATCATGTTATGTCGCCTTATGAGACCAAAGATTATTAGACATGTTTCTTCGTAGCAAAGGAAAGTTTTACGCGGTTATGCTAAAGTTTTAAAAATGTATCTGAGAATATGCCGTAATCAGTAATGTCGGGCCTTAACTATGATATTATAAAATAGTAATTAGCTCCTATATATTTCTCTAGTAACAATATCCTTTATACTAGATGTTTATAAATTATAAAATACAAGAAATTAAAAATAAAGACATACTTACATATTTAAAAAATACGCTATGGGTATCGAACTATTTAATAACCTTCTTAAAAGTTATAGGTCACTGCCGCGAAATGTTCAAAGCATGGAAAGGTGATCAGATAGATCATAAGTTTTTACAACAAACATAAAAATATATCTTAACTGTTCCTTTTATCATTATATTTGTATAGCTATTTTAATAAGGCTTATTGTGCGGTATTTTTAATAATTAATCAACCTGAACGTACTTTCTTTGCAAATAAAGGAATAATTTAACATTATTATAGTATTAGTAAAAATAAAAATTGGCAGCCGGTAGCTCGCCAATTCACCGGATGGGCCCTCGAAACCTTATTAATTATTATTATTAAGTTTAGTCCCTACGGCATCATCAAAATAAACCTATTTATGTATTAAAACTTTAGTCTATCGCAATAAATATAGTTGGATGAGTTTGTCATTGAACCAATGTCCTCGCTAAAACTCCTATCATTTGAATTCAGACAATGTGCAAAATATTTTATTGATAATAGACTTTCTATATATCTTCTTACGTATAAATAATGTTGCATTTTTCTCTCTTAAATAACGAGTAAGCGTTACCTTCAATTGTCTAAACTGCGTTGTTATTTGTGATCCCGAAGATGCTTGCAAAAAAGAGGTCTTGTAAATTACGAGTATGCAAACACTTTCAATGCGATAGAATAATCTTGTTATCTAAATCAGGTGTCACTTTCAACCGCAAACCCGAACAAATAGAAAATAAACTAAGCCGTAAAACTCTTAACAAAATAAACGAACGCGTTAATCTCACAGCTAAAACATCTGTGTTCTTAAAACAGGGGGATGACAGGGTATCTTTACCCTACTTTAGAAGGGATTATCGTAATCGATAAGTACCTAGGTAATATAAATTTCTCTAAAAATGATAATAACTTAATCATAAATCTACTGTTTGATTTGTCCATACCATATCTACACTAATATTATAAAGAGGAAAACTTTGTTTGTTTATTTGTTTGATAGTAATGAATAGGCTCATAAACTACTGGACTGATTTTAAAAATTCTTTCACCATTCGAAAGCTACATTATCCACGAGTAATATAGGCTATATTTAATTTAAACAAAAATAGGGTTCCGTAAGATATTAGGGTTTTTCGGACACAAGGTGTAAAAAATCAACCAAAAAAGTTGCTTATTTTGCGTACCCTGCCTAAACTATTAAAGATAGAACCATAAAATGTTCTAAGTAATTATAGATCTTATAAATATCTACAAAAAAGTCCGCGACACACTATACCTATCTATGTCGAGTGAGGCACAATAACCATAAATGATAAACATGGCAAAACGACGTTTGCCGGATCAGCTAGTATGGTATATAAACCATAGACTTTTAATCGCAATTAATAAGGTAAAAACGATGACGTACGTTTTTAAATTTTCAGGAGGCATTTATAACTGAAAGTATTTATTTCCAACAGAGCAGTGTTGGCCTAGAGGCTACAGCGTGCGACTCTGATCCCTGACGTCGTAGGTTCGATCCCCGGCTGTGCACCAATGGACTTGCTTTCTATGTGCGCATTTAACATTTGCTCGAACGGTGAAGGAAAACATCGTGACTCGTGAGAAAACCGAAATGTCTTAGACCCAAAATATCGACGGCGTGTGTCCGGCACTGGAGGCTGATCACCTACTTGCCTATTAGATTTAAAAATGATCATGAAACAGATTCAGTAATCTGAGGCCAAGACCTAAAGACGTTGTAGCGCCACTGATTTATTTATTATTATTTATTCCCAACAGATATACACTACCTACTTATTCTTACCTACATAGTAATTATCAAAATTAAAAATGGATAAATATAAAATTTTAACAAATTTAAGGAGTTTGGTCCCTGTAGCTTTAATACTAGCAGAGATCTTAAAAACTATATAATACTGTTACTAACTATACTATCTATTTATTTACAAAACCCTTATATGGGACCATTACGCATCAAATCCCAATCAATTCTTGATCATCCATATCAATGTGAACATCATTCTTCGGGAAGTCGGTTAAAAGTGCAGTTTTCGGTTTTGTAACTCAAACTGAAACTTTACCCATATAGGTAAACAAGTACACTTATAAATCGTCAAAAAGAAGTTAAATTAATTGTAAATTTACATTTACTACCAGTTCGCAAGTCTAGGGCGTAGAGCGGGTAAGAAGAACTGGCAAGAAACTTTCCGCCACTCTTTTTAATCGCCAAGTATTGTCATACAAATTGTTTGAACTGGAGCAAATCAATCCCAAGGATTAGGATCATTTAAGTATTCGTCAAATTTATAAAAAGCATTATTGATTAATTTATGTTTTGCGAGGGCTTTGAATTTATATAACGATAATTCTCTAATTTCGCTTGGGAGTTTGTTGTAAAAACGAAACGAAGTGTAGTATATACCTATACGTACATACCTAAAAGCATTACCAGTATCTACAATAAATACGGCATGCATTTGGCCGATTTTTATTCTAGAACCAATGTCGCACCTTGTCCTTACAGATATACACACGCAGAATTATAAAGTACACTTGTCTAATCACCACTTTTTGATAAGCGAGGGGTAGTTTAATCTTACCACAGATAGGTGAATATTATATTATGATACTAGGTTGATATTTTGAACAGAGCCAGGATAACTTACTTAACAATATATGCAACGTTAGTTCATTTTTATTATTAACAAGAAATGCTAGAAGCAGGTAGCAAGTGATCATAATTTTAATAATAATCGCGGCTTTCGACACAATAGGGTTACAGGAAATCTAGGACTAAAGCAATAAAATCATTAAACTCTTATCTAAGATTAAAAAGTGCAATTTCAAATTACCTCCACAAGATTTCTTGACTTATTATTTCGAGTATTTTTAGCAACTATGTTGTATGACTTCTTTTTGGGAACATATTCGTCATATATTTTAATTATCGTACTTTTCTATTTTTAATTTAGTGGCGATGAATTTTGAGACATGTAATATATGATGTTTCTTGTTGTATGTGGCTGCGTGATTGATATGGACTCAGTTGGCTTGTATTTTATATGGATACATTAATGTAGAATAAAATATCATATTTTGCTAGCTAACACTGATATATTTCTATTTGTGGAAGGATTTATTTAATTTCGCCTTGTTACATATTGCATATTTATAAAACTGCTAAAGACACCTAACTAAATTTTAATAATTAACATGTCTTCGCTAAGGAACTCGCTTTCTTAACACAGATTTTATAGTGAGGGCGCTACAATGCACATGCTTAGTTTAAATAAATAAATTCCAATGTTCTCAGACCTTTTTTATATCCAAGGTAGAAATGCATTTGCGCATTCCCTGCCCACAATCTGGAACTCGGCCTACATCAGAATCTCTGCTATTCAGAGACTTGATGAGCAATATCCACTAAAACCACTTCGAGTAGTTCCTACAAAACCACGTTACAGAGGTTCCGGGGTCGCTCTCGCATTGTACCGGGACCTCAACGGGATGTTACGCTCAAAAAACCTCCGGTGCAGTACACACTAAATAGGAGGTACGAGATATCTTCTCCTATTTACTCCGTGTCTTCTACTCTTTTAACCCTACGATTCGTCCTAAAGTGCTCCCTCTCTCGTTCTGCTGTCTTCTTCTGTAGCATCACTTCCTCACAGACGGATACCACTGCATTCCATACCTCGTCACAGCCAACCATTTTTTGGACAACGCAAGGCAGATCAACCCATCACAAAATAAAGATTATGACGAGGGACCACCGCGGAGATGTTCTAAAACCTAGATTGGATGTGTGGGTCTCTAATTTCTATATACATAATATGTATTAAATTTAAAACCAAAACCAATTTTGCGGTTTATTCGTGATAAATATGTCAATTAGTATATACAAATAGTATATACATATATAGCACAATATTCTAAATTTACAATTTTGCCATTTTTCAAGCCCTAATTACAACTTCATTGACAAAAGTTTATCAGGGTGTTTAAGTTTAAGATAACGGTATAAGTATTATGAATGGAAGTTATAGGCAAGTGTTCAACAGATGTTGCAATGAGTCAATGCAAATCTCCGGGAAAATGCGCTTAAAAAATTTAAATAATTTTGAACGGACTTTGTAATAACTTTTTGGAATCACTTGGAAATAAATGAGTTATTTGGACAAATTAGGCATAAGATAGATTAGGTTATTGTTGTATCATTGATAATTTTCGTTACCGCAAGTAAACACACACCTGGATATTAGATAGGTACGCGATAAGTAAAGAAAATAGGTAAAGAATTTTATGTTCCCAGCTCAAACCAATTGAAACTATTTCGATCTTATCCGAAATATTCGCTGATAAAAAAAAAACAAACGTATTTAGGTCCGAGCCTCAGTATATTTAACGATCATTTGACAATCTAATAGGCAAATAGGTGATCAGTGTGTGCTTGACACACGCCGTCGGCTTTTTGGGTATCACGACATTTTCCTTCACTGTTCGAGCGAATGTTAAATGGGCACATAGACTGAAGTCCATCGGTGCACAGCCGTGGATTGAACCTACCATCTCAATGATGAGAGTCGGACGCTGAAGCCACTAGGCCAACACTGCTCTGTTATTCGCTGATACAGAAACTTAAAGGCGAGAGAATATTTTAAATCAGAATCAGAAATATATGTAAAGAACATAATTGTAGGTCAATCCACTGCATTGCTTAATTTGTAAGTAATACTTTGAGCCTATTTTAGTATAGTAGTTTTATTCCAGTGGTACATTGTCTTCACATATAATTATTTAACTAATGTAGACAAAATATTGTAAAACTTATTTTAAAAGAGTAAGTGTGGAGTTTCTTGCCCATTCTTTTCCACACGAAACTACCTTTTGGAAGGGGTAACTAGAATCATCTTTAGATTTTATTTAACGTTCAAAAGTGCCATTTTAGGTGGTCTAATTGGAATAAATGATTTGACTATTGTCTATAAAATTATATAGTGTACCTAAATAAAACTGTATTTTTTGTAGTAGATTCTAAAGGAATACAGCATATGAGCATATATTACCATTTTTATACATCAAGGTACTTTATTGAATATACCAAAATATCAATCGAAGTCTCCTTAAATGGGCCAAGACCGGACCCTACTTTAGCACACATCTCATTTTATTTCCTGTATAAATCACCTGCTTTCAAACATCTACAAATACTTGTGGTCCAATATTAAAATCGTTGCTTATACAAACAGAATTTTATAGTTTATCGAGAAATACGGCATTGTTATTTTAAAAATACAGTATTGAATAATGATGCTATTAACATATCGTCACTCGTCGTTCCTGCGGTTGGTAATTATTCCCGAAATATACCAAACCCCTTTTGGCTGTTTTATATTTGGATGTTTATATTTCATGTTTGAAAGTTTGATAAATCCTCTTCCGAAGTTCAAGGTGGGTGATGTGATGAAAATAATGTTAGGTATATTATTTTTCAATAGATAACAGTTTATATTTTAATTGAGTACTACGTTTAATTAAATCTTCTTTAGTGCATTTATTAGCTGTCCCCGCGAACTTGGTTTCGCCTTAATTTGACTTAGCCAATTTTTTTTGGCTACATATTATTGTAACATTTTGCTATGCTATTCCATAGAAACTGTTCGCTTTTCCGAAATAAAAACCTAAGAACGAAATAACAAACATTTTCATGTTTTTTTCTAATATTTATCTCCGTAAAGACATTTCCTCAGAGTTCAAGGAATAAATAAAATAAAAATTACTCGCATTGGTCCAGCCATCTTCGAGTTTTGCGCTTAGAAACATATTTTGCGATTTACAGTTTAAACATATATTTAATACTTGGATTTATAATACAGATCTAGAATATATGAAATTTTAATGATCAGTCTCTTGAATTCAAAAAATTAAGTTATTTTTGTTGATAAACGATAGGTAAAAAAGATAGGTAGTTTCATGTTTGATAAACGTTCAAAAATTATTCGTTTGGATGATAAACTTGATTTTTCAAAATCTACGCAAGAAGAAAATTGTGTTTTACACATGTCTCATGTGTAGATTCTAAATATAGTTTTAAAAACAACTGTCTTGCCTTTACTTATTAACTTACCTTTGTGATGTACCCATGTTCCACCTATAATAGCAAAGGATGTAAGGTGGTAGGTATATTGCATTTTCTTTATTGTAATCAATTGCTGAAATCTGTATCACGCTTTACCTATGACTTGGTGTTCTATATTAATTATTGTTACAATCCAGACTCGTAGTAATTATCCTCGCATGGCCATTATAAAATGTCTGTCATGTAATAACACTATCCAGATCACGTCAAGGCGATCTGTTCAGAGTTAAGACGATAAACATATTAAATATTTATATTATTGTAAAGCTTGGGTCCGTGGGATCCCTGATTACGTCAGGATTATTTTTAGTCTAATCGGCGACCGCCCGACGAGACACATAAAAACTTAGAAGCAAGGGTGGCGCCGAAACTCTGTCACCTAGGCTAAAACGTAAAAAATAATATTTAAGTGTTATTTTAAAGCCCTATTAACTTTAAGAACTAGCCGTTAATCAGACAACGAATTTCGCAATGTCTTATGCAAGTTAAAAACTGAAATATAATGCCGGACTGTAAATCAAAGACAGGATGCTTTATTGATGAAATCAATATGGCGTCCGAGCAAATATACAAAGTACATAATATAGGTAAATGCGACCCTAAAGACGGACAGGACAAGATAAGCATTGATAGACCGTATCGCCATCTCACTCTAACGCATACAACCCTGCAAGAGTGGGAGGTGCGCCGAGCGGGAGGCGCTTGCACCGAAACCGGTCCGTTTTTTTGTCTTGTCAATGAAAGGACGGGCAGGGGCAGGGCGTCTCAAGACATTCAGTCAGTTTCTAGACGCGCATTAACCGCACATGTTGCACGACGCTATCCACCTCGCGCCCGCGTTTCAAACTATGAGTTACGACTGTGAAAGAGTGCCTATCAAACGCGAAAACGAATGTCCTGAAGAGGACGATTACTACGGTTACGCGCCGATCCAAGTCAAACGTGATACGGAAATGCAGGGTTTCGTGTCGTCTTCACCAACACATCTCATGGACCTCAGCAACGGGTCGGAACGGCCGCTTCAACAACCTTGGCCTGCAAATGTTATATTCGATAACGAAGAAAGGGATTACCAGCAACAGTTCGCATACGATCCCATGTACGACCAACGGCAACGGCAGTACCGAAACTTTTATTTTGAAGACTCAAATTCCCAAGACAGACTAGGCCCTTACTACGAAGCCGAGGCGCCCTCCGTGGAGTCAACATACCGCGCTTCAACTGAAGAACACAGTGAGGAGAGCGACGAGCATAGACGAACAAAGAAAAGGTCATCAAAATCCTCTCGCAAGAAAACGCAATCCTTCGAAGAGATGCAGATACAACGAGTGATGGCGAATGTGAGAGAGCGGCAACGAACCCAGAGCTTGAACGAGGCGTTCGCGAGTTTACGACAAATCATTCCATCTCTGCCCAGCGATAAACTATCCAAAATACAGACCCTGCAGTTAGCTACCCAATATATAGAATTTTTGTACCAAATCCTGTCTAACAGTGAATCTACGGCGAGTAGCGATAGCAGTGATGCCGGGAGCGAACACGGGAAATACTTAGCACAAGATAAACTAAGCTACGCCTTTTCTGTATGGAGAATGGAAGGCGAGTGGACCAATGGTCAAACGTGATAGTGAATAATACTTTGTGTAAAAAGACGTTATACGGTAAATAGTTTGTAAGACAAATTGTGATAGTCACGAACCAAATATAGGGATAAATATAGGTTTTAGTACTAAGCTTTACCTGCATACCAAAAATGTAATATTCCAGTTTTGTACATTTTATCTTAAGTAATAAATAATACTTTCATAAGTTTCATCTTTTATTTATATTTGAATATTTATTTACAAAATCTACTATATAAAAATAAGTCGGGTTTTCCTTCCTGACGCTATAACTCCAGAACGCACGAACCGATTTTCACGGTTTTGCATTCGTTGGAATGGTCTCGGGCTCCATGAGGTTTATAGCAAAGAAAATTCAGGAAAAATTACAACAGAAAGCGGGATCACCAAACGAAATGTTACATAAAACGAAGCCATCTGGTGGCGAAACGGAGTTCGCCGGGTTTGCTAGTAGTTTATATAAACATTTAATACGTAAAATCCATTTGTTGCATATATCATACTTTTTACAAATTTCATTCTATACAGAATTAAAACTGTTTATATACTTATTTACATACAACATTTTACCTATTGAATATTTGAGCACATAGATAATATTACGTTACCTTCATAATTGAAACACATTTGGCAAATTACAATATGTACAAACATATTTTATAAAAATAGCCCTCATGAAATCAAGAAAATGTAAAATTGTGCAAAAAATATCAAATGAAAATCTGTAGGTGTTTAAAAATAATTTTTTAGAACCTTCGAAATGAAGTGTTAACACTGAAAATTCTTTTTAAAGTTACTCTTATTAAAAAAAATACGATAAGACACGGGTTGATTATAATAACAATCAAAATTCTCCCGATGTATGTATAATCTATATCTCCAAATGTTCAGACAATTTTTTTTTATACAATTAAAAAATATTCAAACACAAAATATACTAATATAAAATAGAAGTACATATAACTAGAAGTAACTTTGAGTCAGTCGTACTTTACAGTCAAACATATGAGCTGATGTCTAACGATAGAAGTTTGCAATAGCGTAAAATTAATAAAAATCCTGAACTCTTTAATCTATGAATCAGCCCCAGTATAACCCGCGGCACGTAAGTCTAGCGCTGACCTGAGGGGGGCTAGCGGAATGAAGAGCGTCGATTGGCTCTCCAGTCGCATTTTGTCCCCCGCGCGACAGTACACATGCGCAGCAATCCCCTCCACGTATCGGCCAGCGCTAGACTTACGTGCCGCAGGTTATACCAGTAACTTCCCATAGATATTTTTTATAATAATTTAAATTCGATTTAGTTATTCTAATACAACGCATGTGTGGCAATTTAGAATCTCCTGGTAACAGCATTGAAATCTCTATTGGAAAATATAGACTACATGCGCAGAATTTATTAGATAACTGTCAAAAATTACACAAAAATACGCGTAGGGTAACACATGTTAATAATGGTCATAGAAACAGAGACCAATCAATGTTACTCCGGTATGTTAAATTTATTGTACACATATAAGTAAGTAGTAAGTCTCTAACGTCCGAACCCAATAACCTAACTCAATCCAGTATGAGATAGTAATCTTAATCCAAACATTGTAACAAGTATGCCAATCGACGGATTGTAATAGCCATCTGTCGATACAAGCTATGGGAGGTCGTTTCGGAGTCTGTGGATAACCTTTGTATGAAAATGACAGTGGACGAAAACTCGATTTCAACAGTTAATTATTTTAACAAATTTTAACTTACACCAGTTATTTAAATAATTAAAAAAACTGTTTGTTATGTTTTAAACATACATGTATATTTTAATGTTATTTGTACCGTTTTATTTACTTTATTTGGGTTACTTTGATTATCAAAACTCGGTAAAATGGAACGATAAAGAGCATTATATCCGTCGCTGGTTATTGGGATGCAGATAGGAGATCAATCGACTGTCACGGTCTGATCTCAGATTGTTGATGAAATCCAAGGATTTTTTGGAGAAGGGAACTTTTTTGAACTAAGCCAAGTACGAATAATAGTATTTTTTTGTAGAAATTTTAATTTGCATCTACCAATTTGAATAACTACTTCAGAATCTGTGTGTACTTTTAGTTCTAATGTTTCAGTTCTCTTGTAGAGATAACGATAAGTAAAATCATTAATCACAATTCTAAGGTAATAAATAGCCATTAGTTCATAGTTTTTACTGGAGATGACTTATTGTATATTTTAGAGAAAGGCAATTGATCAACGTATCTACGATGAAAAAAAAAATTAAAGTTATTTTGAAAAAATCGATTTATCTCTCATATCAAAACCAACCTGTTCTTAATTAATAGTTCTTGCTTGAAGAGTCTCTTAAAAAACCTGTCTCATTTCATCGCAGCGTAAACACATTTGACAGAAAGAGACGTAAGACTTTCGTTAAAAGAGTTTATATTGATTTTGGTTTTATGAATAAAGTATTTATTATTGTAACACACCATTTAACTTATATTTGGGATTTTAATAATGCAATCAGAGTTAGCAACTTATATTCGATAAAAAGAAATATTCCAAAATTACAATTTGTTTTCCGTGGTTCCGTGGGTTAAACCGAAATCAATAAAAAAAAAATTGTGTCTTAATAATTGGAGTTTTTATTTAAATTACTTAAGATGTCATGTGGGACATGGTGTAATGGTTGCACTGCTTACAAACATTGTGTAAAACAAAAAACTTTGCGATTAAAAAGAGTGGCGGAGAGTTTATTGCCAGTTCTTCTCATCCGTTCTACACCCTTTATTTGGGAACTGGCAGTAAGTGTACAAACAAAAACACACACACACAAACACACAAAATAATAATAATCAAAGAGAAATATTAAATAAAAAGATATTATGAATGTTCATAAGTGTACATTTTGTTACCTAAATGAATAAATGATTTTGATTTATTATTTTATTTACATTATAGATATTCACTATACAACATATTTAACTTATAACAAGTTCAGTCGAATTTAATTCATTTATCTGAAACAGAAACAAATATTAATGAAAAGGTTTTATATATTTTATTTTTTTTGAAGTTATACTTCTTTAGGCGCGTTATGAAAAATTTATGAGAGTGAAATTTTACGATGCGCGCGCACCTGTGTCACAAAATTGGGAGTGTGATTATAGCGTGCGCGAGCGAGATAGGAATAAGACAATCTACATGTAAAAAGAAATAGAATATGCGTGAAGTTCGAAGATAGCAAATTTTGAATGACCATATTCCATAATGACATTTGTCATTTACCTTTTAAACAAATAAAGGAGTTTTAATTATTTTGTCAAAGAAATTTAGCAATGCTTTTTCACAAAGACCTATTGTTACTTAGTTAAAAGGTTATGAACCATACCTAGTTATTAAATTGAATGAATAATATAATAAAATAATAAATAATAATAATTATTAATATTAATTGATTATTGAATAATTTATTAACGTTAAATATTTATTATAAAAAATAAAGAAAGCCAAAGAAGTATAACTTCTTACGCGCGTACATAAGTACACGCACCCTTTTTTTATTATTTATACGAATAATTTAAGTATAAACTTATCAAGATATGTGTCGTATAGAAACAAAATCCGCCAGATCCAGTTTTGGGGAAAAATAAGCTTTTGTAGTCTATGGATTCAGTATCTTGAGCTCTATGGTCCAATAATATATATAATCTTTCAAACCCAGTTAAATCCTAGTTAATTCACGTACTTTTTTTGCGTTTCATTTCAAAACACGCCAGATCTTTGACAAGACAACATCAAAAGCCGCTAGATCCACCTCAGCCAATCAGAGAAAAGCATTTTGACAGAAAACCGTCATGGCGTTACTAAATATAGTAATGGCCGCTCATGCATTTGCTTGTGATTTCGTGCCGGCTATATCGTGAATTTTCATCAAAAAAATGTCCGATTTACTAAAAAAAATAGAATCAGTTCTTCCGGAACATGCAAGGAAGCGAGGGGTCAACAAAAGTAACTGGAAAAGTGAGAAAAAACGATGTGAGCGGTGAGTGAAACTTCCATAGGATTTGCTATACAGAGTGTTACAGGATGTGTACTTATTATGGTTCCAAAGATAGTATTTTAAGACAGGCAGAATCAAAGTAATAGAGTCCCATTTGGCACCCTTCGTGTATGGAACCCTAAAAACGGATTCGTGTCTAATTTATGTATTGTTTATTTTCAGATATTCTGCGAAAAAACTGCCATCTTTCCCAAAATGTAAGCACAAAACGAATTCTACTTTTAAATGCCTTACACTAAAAACGCAAGATGTTGCTCGGTTTCACCAGAATTTCTACAAATTGAACAACAAAGTCAGCCAAGACAACTTTATACTAAAACATTGCCGTCTCTCCAAATGCCACAGAAAAAGGCTCAAAGATCAGTCTAGAGGACCAAAGAATTTAAGTGCAGAATACTATGTCACAATTAAAAATCCTCACAAACAGGTCAGGGTATGCAAAAGTGCTTTTATTAAAATATTACAAGTGGGGAAAGATAGAGTTACAGGCATTCTACAGAGATCTTATAAAGATGGAGGCAGTGTTGCTAAAGAGAATCGAGGTGGAAACCACAAAAAAGATCGATATGCGCAGAGGCAAAGAAGTGTAATGACATTTATTGAGTCCATAGAAGCAGCTGAACCTCATTACTGCAGGGCCAAATCGTCTGTAAGACTGTACTTGCCACCTGAATTAAATATTAAAAAGCTGTGGAAAATGTATGAAGAGCAAGTTGCAAGTACCCCCTATCTAAAGGTAAAACAGTCATTTTTCAGACAAATCTTTAACCGCAAGTACAATGTTGGTTTTGGTTCTCCCTTGAAAGATACTTGCTCCAGATGTTTTGAATTAAAACGGAAAATAGAAACTACTAACGGCCAAGAGAAACAGATTTACATAACCCAAAAAAGGTTACATAGCATGAAAGCCAAAGCCTTTTATGACTTGTTAAGAAAGGAAGAACATGATACCATATCACTGTCATTCGATTGCCAAAAAAACAGCGCGCTGCCTAAACTGCCCGACCAAGCGGCTTACTTTAGTAGGCAGTTCAATATGAGCAATTTTACAGTTGTTATTGGTAGTTCTAAATCTGCTTTAGATAACGTACGAACTTATTACTGGTGTGAGAATGAGCATGCAAAATCTTCATCTGAAATCGCAAGTGCAGTATTCGACACATTGATCAGCTTGGATATCCCAAGCGATAAAACAAGAGTAAGACTGTTTGCTGACGGTTGCGGCGGTCAGAATAAGAATACAATTTTAGTGGGCATGTGCATGAAATGGTTGTATTCAAACGCACCACCACACGTAAAAAAACTTGAAATTATATTCCCCATGGTTGGACATTCGTTCTTACCGCCCGACAGGGTATTCGCGAAAATTGAAAAGGAAGTAAAGAAGATGTCAGTCATATGCGACCCACAAATGTATGTAAATTTATTTACAAAACACGCAACTATTGTGAAACATTTGGGTGTGGATGTTGAAGTGTATGACTGGAAGAACGAAGTGACTAATGTATGTAAACCTCCTGGCAGCTGGCATTTCAAATTTAATTCTTGCAAACGATTTATACTGCACAAAGGACGCCAGAATGTAAGCGTACAAGGAGAGGAAAACTACAGAAGCGAATGTACTCAGCCAAAATATGTGACTAAGAAAGGAAGACGTTGCGCGGAATTGGAACCTGTAATAAGACGAAAGGGGAATAAAATTAATATAAAAAAAATTGCTGATGTCTCGAACCTGTTATCGAAGCACTTTGGCGAAGACTGGAGAACTATTGAGAGTTTAGCTTACTATAGGGACATTGAACTTAATAATGACAATTCCGAAGAACGTGAAGATCTAGTATGCGTACCGCTTGAAGAAAGTGACAATTGTATTTGATACAATATTTGCGATATTAATTAAAGTTCAGATTTATAATTTTTGGTAGTTTTACTTTCTCTTAATCTGTAATTTTAGAACACCCTGTAAGTTGACAATGACCTAGCGTAGTTGGCATCGATCTCCGCCACATCCATTTCTGTCAGAAACAAACTCCGTCAGATCCGTGTGTCATTATCAATAACCGCCAAATCCAATTTTTTCAGTTGGTTATTAGTTCAGTATCCTTGTAATCTTCAATTGTTTATTATAAGGTCATTTAAATTAGTCAAGTAATATTTTTCTCCTTATTTAAAAAAATAACAGTTAAATGTAACTGTTACCAGCAAAAAAAAATGTATACTGTAAAATTCACCTTTCTGGATCTGGCGGATTTTAATTCTATACGACACATATACTAACTTCAGTGTCTTGTGATTCACCTCCTTCCGTTTCGTCTATATTTTCATCCCAAAGCAGTTTAGTCTCATTCTGTTCGACCTAAAATCATATATTAAATGTGTAGTGTCATAGATTTCTGATTATCAGGGAGAAATCTATATCTAATATATAAAATTCTCGTGTCGCGGTGTTTGTGGTTAAACTCCTCTGAAAAGGCTCGACCGATTCTCATGAAATTTTGTGTGCATATTGGGTATAACTGAGAATCGGACGACATCTATTTTTCATCCCCCTAAATGTTAAGGGTGCCCCTAATTTTTATTTTTTATTTTTCGATACATTTTTTTTTGTATGATACAGCATTAAGAAATACATACAATCCCACAATTTTCACCCCTCTACGATCAACCCCTATTTTTTATTATAAATGATATACATGGCAAAACGACATTTGCCCGGTCAGCTAGTAATCTATAATAGTAATAAATAACTAATAATAGATGTGTTATAATAGTCAAGTGATCAAATTATCAGCCTTTTGTGCCTAACTCACGACTTTGTCGGTCAAAGGCATTCCGCTCAAGCAAGTGTGAATGCGCACGGCCGGCCAAACTTATATGAATTAGACTAATTACGACATATTAACCTAAATGTGTAAAAAACACACATTTGACCAAAATATGCTTTTCAAGGGTCAGGGCAGACTATTCCATTGCAAATGTGACTGTCACTTTCCGTGCATTACTCAAAAAACTTGACAGCTGACAGGTGATAACAGTTTACATTTAAATTGATTGTTTGTTCTTATGTGTTTTTTTGTTAAGTTTTTGTAATAATACTTCTTGGTGGAATCTTACGAAAACACATTGATAAAATAATAAATTAAAGATCATGTAACGTGCGAATTAATTTTAATTTTCATCCAAAAGCAGATTAGAATTTTACCTCATCTGTGACATTAAAGTATATAATATAAATATCCGAGTATATTTTTTTATTTTGAATGTTTAAGTTATTTTTTTTTATAAGACAATTCACACCAATTGACCTAGTCCCATGCTAAGCTGGTGAAGCTTGTGTTATGGGTACTAGGCAACGGATATACATACATATTATAGATAGATAGACATATAAATACATATTTAAACACCCAAGACCTAAGCACAAAACCAAATGCTCATCACATCGATGTTCGTCTCAGCCGGGGATCGAACCCGGGACCCATGGATTCGCAGTCAGGGGTACTAACCACTAGACAAATGAGACGTCAAATTATAAAAAAAAAATGTACTTTAAGCTTTTTGGATTTCTCAATATTCCGTTTTTATTGCTGGCCGGAAATTATTAGCGGAATAAAATACTCACAGTATTATCAACACTGGCTTCTATGTGGGAATGTGCCTGCTTTACATGGTCCTTGAGGGCGAAGGGCCGCGCGTAACTAGCACCGCACTCCGTACATTTGAACTTTAGGCTGTTTAGACGCGAGTGTACTTCCATGTGTAAGCGTACCGCGTATAAGGACGCGAATGGCCTAAAATCAACATATTTTTATATCCAGAAGAGCACAAATCTGGTTTATTCGGGATATAATCCTGAATTTATTCTATTTGTTTGATGTCATATCGTGAATTAAATACATATGTATGAAAGGGGATACCAATATTATTAAGATTTTATATATTTAACTAATAAAATATTACGTTGTATAAAACAATGGCAACAATTGCAAAAATGGTTGCCAGCTCTCAGTCGACAGCAAAGTTAAGGTTGCCAGGTATATTACATACAGCTGTCGGTTTTTCTTTAAGTTTTATATTTACTGTTTACGATAATCCATGGTTGTCATTAAAAAAATGTAAATAGTAAATTGCATTAGTTTAAAATTAATTTCATTAAAAAAAACAGCTTCAGAATCGAGCAGAGTGATCCCGAAATAGTTAGTTTATATGAATAACGGATTTAAGAGTCTATTCATTTAAAATAAAAAAGGTGCGTGTACTTATGTACGCGCGTAAGAATGTTATACTTCTTTGGCATTATTAAAAAAATAGTTTTTATTGCAAGGAAATAATTAAATACAATTAAATAATCAAAGACTGGAAAAGGAGTCATTATCGTTAATAAAGTTCAGTTTACATTAGAAAAAACATTAAGTGTAACATAAATTATATTATTATTCCAATGTTGTTTTTAAATTATGTCCAATGCCGTAGCATCTTCCGTGGGCAACTTCATTCTGTTAATTATGTGTCACGGTGCGCGCGCATCGTAGAATTTCACTCTCATCAATTTTTCATAACGCGCCTAAAGAAGTATAACTTCAAAAATACAGCTAAATACATACCTATTACAAATTTGGCACTGAAAAGGTTTTGTGTGAGAATTTTTGTGTCCGGCAAGTTGTACTGACGTCTTGAACGATTTCGGACAGAACGGACATTTAAAAGCCCGTACGTCCGAATGTGATAATATGTGATGGTGGTATACGCTATGCGCTTTAAATCTGTAAAAAATATACAAATATACTCTTTAGTTTTTGATTCCGTAAATTAAATTTAAGCAGGCCATTAATCTTAAAATAATAATTTAAGCTTAATACACATCTTAAACACACTCAGTGACTCGGTGACTTTATTTATAAATTAATAAAAAACAGACGACTAATTATTATATTTTTTGTGACTTTGTGTGATAAGAACATTTTTAACGAATAATATACAAGACCGAGCATTAAGAAGCCTAGTATTTTTTTACAAAAACTTTTAAATTGCTTCTAAGTTATGTTTAAACGCTTGGATTTCGTGTATTTTAGCAACATTTGCGACCTCTGTAACAATACATTCCTTTACGCTTAGTGTAAACCAGTACTCTCTCTTTCGTGTTAGGCTATGTTCACATGTAACGCGCGTCAACGCGCGATCAAATTTGAAGAGCGTTCAGATGATGAGCGCTAACGCGCGTTGCGAGAGTACTCGTCAGTCTAGTTCGGTAGAACGTAGAAAATGGACGTGGAAGAGGCTATTATTTTGTGGTTATATTATAAAGAAACATATAGAAAAAGAAAACGTCCAATTTTGAAAAATAGACCCAGTTTGTTATAAATATAATTACGAAAATTAACAAAATTACATGCGATCGCGATGAAAGCGCGCGCTCATCTGAACAGCAAACGGACATTACATTAATATCAAAGCGCGCGTTAACGACGAAGACTTTTTATGTGAACAGTTGTATGAAAATACCACAATGTCTAGTCGTGCGATTTGAAAACGCGCGTAAATTTTTTGTCATCTGAACATAGCCTTAGGGATGAACTAATATTAAAAAAAAAGTATTAAACGCTAATCTAAAATATTTGAATGAAAAATCTGTTCCGTCAAAGAGTAAACAATGTTAAACTATTCCAAACTCGATTTTATTATACAACTAGCAGACTCGGCCAAGCGTTGCTGTGGCTAAGGTTTTTGTTATATTACATAGTAGTAAACTATTCAAATGTAACAGTAGGAAAACACCAGTCATGGGGACCACCATGCTTTTTTGGTGGTAATGCCATTAAATTGTAGCTTACGTGAAACGTTGGTACTTTCAACACAGCGCCATCTGTTAGAATTGTGACTATCAAATAATAAACAAATATTTTGCAATAAAATAATAATGCGGGTATAAAATGAGATGTAAGCTATCCTATCTTTTAAGTTAGATCAAACTACACACGGTGTGCAAATTTGATTGATATCGGTTCGGTAGTTTAGGAGCCCATAGCGGACAAACAACGTGACGCGTAATTTATATATATTAAAGATAAAGGCATACCTTTTAGGACAGTGCGGACATTCGTACGGGCGTGCGCCCGTGTGCGTTCGCATATGCAACGTAAGACAATACGAAACACGAAACGATTTTCCACAAATTTCACACATGTGGGGTTTTTCACCTGTAATTTTAATTAATTTATAGAACGTATTATACTTACTAGAGAGTTAAAATACCCAAAACCGACGAGTACGAATGTCTCGAAGCGAAAGTAAGACTAGCTAATGGAGATCAGTCTACCCCTTCGGGTTATGTAAAAATTATTTAAAAAAATCCTACAAATCATTAGATTTTGATTATACTTTCGTACCTAACACACCGTTAACTGTTTGGTCGACGGAGGACAACTCTTTGTTTTTAATTTATGTTATTATTATTAATTACTTAAGAACATCACGTGGAACATGGTTTAATGGTTGCAGCTCCTTACAAACGTTGTGTAAAAAAAAACTTAAAAAGAGTGTCGGAGAGTTTATTGCCAGTTCTTCTCTTCCGTTCTACGCCCTTGATTTGAGAACTGGCACTAAATGTAAAGTTAGAAGCATTTCATATACATTTCTTTTTTTGGAGTTCATAAGTCTACGTGTTACCTATATGATTAAATGATTTTTGAATTTTTTTTTGGTCTAAGTCACATAGAGAGAAAGTTCATTATTGCATAGCCGGGTCGAACTGTAAGCCAAGGATAGGAAAACATGAAAATTTTAGCCAAATCACCAAAGACGAGAGAAGAGAAGATGTCGTATACGAACCAGTATGGATCCTCTCATGTTTCACCTTCTCATGCGGTTTCGCAAATTTCCTCACACAATAAAAGCACTGGTATCGAAGTTCGTCGTTCTCTTGCTTTTTTGGGTTTTTCTGAAATAATTACATTACTTCAATTTCCAATTACAGTGTTACCAGCTGCTCCTGAAGCACCGGGCAAGAATTTACAACACTCCACAATTTTTTTAAATCGCTCTTGGTTAACATGGAGTAGATGTTTACCATGGAGATCATTCAGAAGAGTTGATCGGAATACTAGCTACAGCTGAATTTCATCGGACGTCGAGGCAGAATACGAATTGCGTCGTTTTTAAGGCATTTGGAACCAGCTGCCCACTGAAGTATTTCAGGACCAATTCGACTTAGGTTCTTTCAAGAGAAGAGCGTACCAACTCCTAACATTTTGGCAACGCACCTGTGAGCCATCTGGCAATGTGAGTGTCCATGGGCAGGTATCGCTTAACATGAACGCCTTTTGCACGTTTTATTAAAAAATCATTAGAATGTTCGACAGGCCTTCAATGGGCCTGGGATTTATTTATTAGTTTTAATACCATTAGGTATTCGCTTTAAAAATCCAAGATGGCGTGACCAGTGCCTGTGACGTATAAAACTAGTAAACACGTAAACAGACGTCAAGTTTTTGACATAACACCAATCTTAAATTACCCAAACACGCATATCGCGTCTCCAAAAACACTTAAGTCAAAACAGGATTACATTAGTCAGTCATTACATTATTCACATTACATTATTCACATTACATTATTCACATTACATTATTCACATTACATTATTCTCATTACATTATTCACATTACATTATTCACATTACATTATTCACATTACATTATTTACATTATTCACAAAGATGCTACGTAGCTCTTGATCCGATTAATCTGTGACCTGTCACGTGACTGTCGTAAGAACATTTTAATTATGTATTTTTGATACGTAAGCTCCCACTTAAACTTATGAAAAATGATTCGTGATCACTGCCTTGCCTTACATATGGAGCACTTAGATTTTCAATGGTCTAAAACAGTAACCAAATGGTTGGTCTAAAACGAAAAAGGAACAAGAACAATAGAGTGATAGGCCGATGGGGTCGAAAGGGCAGCTGGAAAAAATTGGATGACGATGGCACAAAATAAAATAGCGTGAAAACAGTTGGAGGAGGCCTTCTTCCGGGACCGCATCTTAGAGTAAAAAAATTATTTATTTATATTTTTTCTAAATAAATTATTTTTTTTTTTTTACATAACACTTTTTAAACAGATTTTACTTATTACTCACAAGAACCTATGAAAAAGCCTTTTTGATGTTGATTTGGGGTCGGGCTGCTGACATAGAATCCATTTTTATTTTGCAAAAGAGAGCGGTCAGAGCCATTTATAATCTACGGCGTTGCGAATCTCTTAGGGAACTATTTAAAAAGATTAATATTATGACAGTACCTTGCCAATTCATTTATGAAAATATTATGTATGTTAGAAAGAATCTACATCTTTTTAGTAAAATAAATGAAAGACATAATTTTAGTACTAGAAATAAAGATAAAATATATCAACCATCTTTCAGATTAGCCAAAGTTCAAAATTCATTTATGGGGTACTGTGTGAAATGTTACAATAAAATACCATGTGACATTTTAAAACTAAATGAACGAAAATTTAAATGTTTTATTAAAAGTACACTTTGTAAAGAAGCATATTACAAATTAGATGATTATATTCAAGATAAGAATGCTTGGAAACATGCTGGTCCTGCTCCATAGGACAATCATAGAGCCTGGACAAAATCAAATTGGTTGCTGACTTTTTGCTGTAACATATTTTTGTTATTATTTTTATTATTTTTAAATTTCTAAATGCTACAAATGTAATTATTTATTTTTTTTGTATCTCACATACTGTTTTGTTGTGTTTTTTAATATTTTTATTACACTTTAATGTTAATATTCTACGGTTTCGATATTTGTAAATATGTGAGGAACATGTATACTAACTTTTTTAGTATAGTAGTTTATTCTAAGAGTACATTGTCTTCACATATAATTATTTAACAAATGTAACAAAATATTGTAAACCTAGTTTAAAAGAGTAAGTGTGGAGTTTCTTGCCCATTCTTCTCCACACGAAACTACCTTTTGGAAGGGGCAACTAGAATCATCTTTATATATATATTTTTTTTTTGACGATCACAAGTGCCATTTTAGATGGTCTAATTGAAATAAATGATTTGACTTTGATTTTCCATCAAAAATTTCTCTATGCGGGACTAAAAATCCGGGTTCAATTTAAGAAAAATGTTGGTAATGGAATACTCTACAGAGCTGTCAACGATCACGATACTCGGTTGTCAGACATGACCTGATTTAGGGATTTTTAAAACAGTATCTATTGAAAAATGGGCGGGGCATATGGCAAGATACACAGATAATAGGTGGACTTTAAAGACAACAGTATGGAAAGGACCAAGAGGAGGAAGAAGAGGTCGCCCAAAAAAAAGGTGAATAGAAGAAATAGAAGCGATAGCAGGAAACGAATTGAGAAAGAGAGCCATAGACAAAGTCAGTTGGAAAAGGCTGGAGGAGGCCTTTACCCGTGAAGGGGTTCCGGTCGACGGTACTGAAGGAAGCTAGAATATAGAATAACAAGCAAAAGAAAAAAAAATGTATAAAAATGTAAAATAATCTAAGCTGTGTATAATAATTTGTTTTTTTGTCATGATTGGTAATAAAACGGGCTTTATTATTAGTATCTATTTAAAAGTTGTGGGTGAAGATTCCACCACCAGTTTAAGATGCATCTGTATCGAGATTGGAAAAACTTTTTTAAACTAACCTTATACATATTATGTACATTCGTGTGCATCTCAAGTAGCTCCCGCGTTGCAAATACCTTATTACAAATATCACAGGTCAAATCCTCAGGCAATTTATGCGAGTTTTGATGAATTAATCGATATTCAACAGGTATCCCCTTCTTGCAAATGGGGCACACATACAACTCAGTATTGGTGTCTTTTGATCCTACCGGTAACTCAATTGGACGAGGCCTGGAATTAATAAAGAAAATTTTAATTCAATGATGTGGACCTCCAACCGACTGACCCAAAAACACCGCGCTAATCGACCAGTCACATATATTTTTAGCGTCGGGAATAACTACGGTAGTGCATTTTTAATATCACAGGGCGCTAACAGGCAGGAGGCACACCTGATGTTAAGTGGGAGCGTCACGCATTTTTTGGAAATTATTGACCCCCGTGTAACGTGCCGTAACGTTTTTCTGTACCCAAGTACAGTACTGTACCAAGTATAGTAAAACGTTTCGTGACCACCTAGGGACTCTTTATACCTAAAAGTTACCATTATGTGGTGTAAAGTACTGGAAAGTCGAAAATAATATTAACAATAACGCGTAATTCAATCCCCGCCCCGCATCGTAACGTTTTACAAAATGTATGTAGGTATGCAAATGTTTTCAATAATAAATTAATATAAACTATACACTGTATTTGGATGGTCAATCTGTTGATATAATTAACGGACGAAATAACCAAAGAACATTTTCTAAAGGTGAAGACACTTACTTAATGGGATAATGCATTCGCCTGTGCAGCTTGAGGGCTTTGGTCGTCGGAAACCAGGTATTGCAGACCTCGCAGTGGCATTTAGTACTGCGCGCTTTTGACACACTGTCAACGGCTGTAAAAGTTCAACATACTTTTTTTTTTTTTTTTTTTTTTTACTATTAAAACCAGATTATTCCCCGACTATATAGTCGTCGGAGGTGTTAAAAAGCTTACAAATGTATTGGTAACCCGAGTGTCTCTACTACTACCTATTTCTTTTTACAACCCCCTGTATGACCCTCACAGCAAATCCCAAAAAGATGCCCCTCAGCCTAACATTGAGCATTATTTCCTTCAAACTAGTCTCCGTTACCCTCATGCCCATAGCTTGCTCAGCGTTATACCTGTCGTATCCATACATGGGACAGTCGGTCAGAACATGCAACACTGTCTCTTCAGCTGCATCGTCACAAGGACAGGCAGCACTTTGTCTAACCCTGAACCTGTGAAGATACGACAAGAAGCCACCGTGACCTGTCAACATCTGAGTTATCAATCCCGTTGGTTTCACTTGTTTAATTATCGAAAAGGCCGAAGCAACATTTGGAAGGAATAACTTGGTTATTGCAGCTGTTTCGCCGTCTCGATATCTGTGATTCCATTCTTCGATCGTGTTTCCACGTAGACAGTTCTTCAAATGCGATATGGGAAATCTATTGTACACGGGCGCCTCTTCTGGATGCGCAGCTTCCTTTGCTAGTTGGTCTGCTCTTTTATTCCCCTCCATGCCCGAATGCGCTTTAACCCAAAAAATATCAATTTTTTTATTGATTAAATGCGCTTTATTTATGTTCTTACGAATTTCAACTACAAGGGGATTGAAAGAGCGACCACCCGCAACACTTTCGAGTGCACTTCGGGAGTCACTATATACGCCGTAGGTTGTTTCTGGGTGACAAAGGATCCTTTGAGTCGCTTTAAGAATAGCCACCAGTTCAGCTTGATACACGGAACAGCATGAAGATAGTTTCAATTTAAAAGTCTCGAATTCGGCACCATTTTTCCATAAGGAAACGCTGGCACCGACCAATTCGTCTACTTTACTTCCGTCCGTATATATCTTTACTGCCGGTGCATCTGTTCTAGGACGCTCTTGTTCTCTATAGGCTATAAATTTGATATCAGGTTCTTTGGAGGGGTGAGGAATACTCACCCAGGATACTCTTTGCTCCAGGTCACCTTCCAATTCAGACTGAAATAATCCTCTCTTTGCTTCGTATAGCACAGCGGCCTCCTGGATTCTAAGGTCTAAGGGCAATAGTCCAGCGAGGATCAAGCTGGCATTCAGTGATACGGTTCGGTAAGCTCTGCAGAGCTTCAGCGCGAAGCTTCGTTGCACTGAATTTAATTGCTTCCTAATTCCTAGCTTTTTAGTGGCTGGAGCCCAGACTGCTGCCGCATATAAGATTATCGGCTCGATGACTGCTGTATAAATAATATGAATTACATCTCGGTGTAAACCCCAGCCAATTCTCGCCGCCCTTGCTAATTGTTTGTAAATATTTGTTGCTTTCCTGCATATATTGGAGATATGTTTATTAAAGGTCAATTTAGCATCGAGAGTCAAACCAAGTATTTTTATTTCATCTGATAGTTTCACGGACACTCCGCCCATATTCAAATGTGGTTTGTCATATTTTTTTTTTTTAGTTATAATCATAGCTTGGGTTTTTTGTGGAGCAAATCTGAGTCTATTTTAGTGCCCCAATCTATTACATAGGCAAGAGCAGCATTAGCATTTCGTTCTATTTCAAATGCTGATTCTCCGACAAACACCATGATGACGTCGTCTGCAAAGGCTTGACAATAGTACCCCTTTTTTTCCATTTCTTGCAGCAATGGATCCAAAAGTAGGTTCCAGAGTATAGGGCCACCTATGGATCCCTGAACGCATCCTTTCGACGTATTTCTGTTTACCTCCTCTCCCGCATATTTTAGCTGAACCTTTCGTTCTTTTAGGTAGCTATCTATTATCTTTCTCAGGTTAATCGGGACCCCTAGTTTAGCCAGCTGAACCCGTATCATTGGCCACCAGGCACTGTCAAAGGCGCCCTCTATGTCCAAGGAAACTATCGTTATCAGTTTTTTCTTATTTAGTTGGTCTCGTATATAGCCGATAAGGTCGTAGAGGGAGTCTTCTGTGCTCTTTTGTGGCATAAAACCGTATTGACGGTGGCTTAGTTTGGGTATCACATGCCATTTTAATCTAGACACAAGCAACTTTTCAAGGATTTTTCCCATCACGGGTAGAAGACCTATTGGTCTATAGGACTTTGGACTCGTGTAGTCATCCTTACCAGGTTTCCTGAGAACCACTACTGTTGCGACTTTCCATAGTTTCGGGAAGTATCCAAGTTCTAGACATTTGTTTGCCATTGATAGGAACACTCCCGGATCCCGCAGGATAGCTCGTGAACAAATATCGAGAGTGAGGCCATCTGATCCAGGTGCTTTTTTGCAGACAAAGCTACCAATCACCATGTTGAGTTCAGTAATAGTAAATGGAGGATCATGGTTGTCATCATGGTCCTGTTCATTTACTGTTTCAGCGAGCTGTCTTGTTTTCTTATGTTCCTGATCATCGTCCTCCTCTCGATCGCGCGGATAAAAAACCTCTGCAAGTAGCTCAGCCGACTCCCTTGAACATAGAGTTTTACCTTGATTATTTAGCGGTAGGTCTTCATGCCTCTCAGTGGTTTTATTTATAATTTTATATATCCCCTTCCAGACTCCTTCTTTATCCTGTTTTTCACAGTACTCTTTCCAACTATTAATCTGTGCTTTTTTTGCTTCTTTCTCATATATATCCTTAGCCTCTAGATATTCTTTTATCACTTTCTGTCTTCGAACCGCGGCAGCGCATCGAATCCTACGCTTTTTAGTCACCATTATCCGTTTAAGGTTTGCCAGTTCTTTGGTCCACCACGGTATGGTAGGGAGTGATTTATTTTTTATTTTAGGTATGCAGGCATTACTGGTTTCTGTTATAATATTTATATATGTTGCTATAATGTCTTCTAACTCTGTTTTATCGGTTATATTATCTACGTGTTGTTGATTTATTCTATTTTCCAAAAGTAACTGACCGATTTTCTCTAGAAAATTAGTCCAGTTAGCTTTTTTAGTATAATATATCCTTGTTGTTTTTAATTCTGTGTTATTCTTTGTTATTTTCTGTTTTATTGTAAAGGTAATAGCATTGTGGTCAGAGCTAATTAAGTCTTGATTTACTTGCCAATTTTCAATTTTTTGTAACATATCTAATGTGCAAGCCGTTACGTCTATAAAACTGGTATATTGTTTATTGGCTCGTATGGTATAATATGTGGGGGTGTCTCCCTGATTTAAAATTTGCATTTCTAATTGCTCCAGTGTTGCAGCCATATCTTCTCCCCTTTCATCAATTACTGAGCTGCCCCACCAGACACTTTTTGCGTTTGCATCTCCTCCAAAAATTAAGTTGCGTTTAAATTTGCCTTTGATTTTAACTAGTTGGTCTAGGTATGGCACCAAGGGTTTGGGGTAGGGTTCAAAGTAGTAAGAGACGGCTACCATTTCCCACGCACCTGTGTGAATTTTAACCACCACAATATTGTTTGTGGTAAGTTCGGGGTACTGTTCAACTTTTAAGTCGTGGTCAAACACTGCTATCGCAGCTTTTACAACCCCCTCGTTTTTTGCGGTGCTTTGGTAGACCCTAGCCCCCCTATACTGCCTCACCCTACCTCTGGCGCCGATGTATGGCTCCTGTAGTAACGCAATTGCTATACCTTTCTTCTGTGATTCAATTATAATTTCGTTAGTGGCCAAGTTCTTCTTCTGTAGGTTTGCTTGAACTATTAAGTATGATTTTGAGTTTTTGTCTGTTGGGCCAACTGAGGCAACCTTAGCAATATGCTACTGAGGCCCTTGCCAATAAGTCCCATCTTTTCCTCGTAGGGCACTCAGAGTCAAAGCTGTTATGATCTGTAATTTCCAGGTTCGCACGTTTACAGTTAATACAGGATGGGATCCCCCCCGCCATATATTCCGGGCAATCGATCTTTTTATGAGGCCCACCACAGTGTGAACAGTTTTCTTCTTCTGCTGTACATAATCGCCTACCATGCCCGTATCCTAGGCACTTCGAGCATTGTATCAGGGGTGATTGATCCATAACTTTAACTCTTTGCAAGTCGATGTGCATTTTACCTTCAGTTGTTAGTATTCCCCACAATGGAGGAGAAACTTGTACAATTATGTGATTCGTATGCAAGTTCCTAGCTCTTCTACGATACTTTACTGTAGCCCTTATGTCCTCTTTATTTAAGTGTTTTATTAGGTGTTCATTTTGAGTATTAATTGATGATATAATATCGTCGTCCGTATTGGTTTGCAATACATCGTAAAGAATTATTAAAGGGTCTTTGTTTTTGGCAATCTGAGATGTTAGTGTCTTGTCAATCTTTAACCGTTCCGATACTTTTTGTAGCTGTTGGGTGGACTCACAGCCTATAATTACTTTTTGATCCTTAGCTTTTCTTACTTTATCTACGTTTATTCCGGTCTTTTTTGCATTTACTGCCGTTTTAATGCGCTCGATAATTTCATTGCTCGTCTCTTGTTCTGTTGAAGTAACAATTAAAGAGTGAAGTGCGGTAGGCTTTAAGTTGGATGCAACCGTGTTCCTTTCTCCTTTACTTTTCTGACCCGCAACGATACTGGCATATGTGGACTGTATCGAGAATGTAGTTGTTTCTATCTTATTTATAATCTTTTTTTCCCTTATTTCGTCTGTTTCATCCTGTTTTTCGATTAGTAGTCTTAACTGTTCAATTTTATCGTTATTTTTTCTTATAAGAGCTCCTTGTTCCTCTATTCTCATTAAAATTTCTCTAGCGTCGCTGCCACATTCCGTATTTAGCGTGTTTTCTTCTTTTGACTGCTCCCCTCCAACTAGTTGACTTGTATCGACCCGTGCTGTAATGTCACCATTCGTTTTTTCCAGTTCCTTGACAAGTTCAAAAAGTCTTTCCGCGGCACTTACAATTTTGCCTTTTAGTTCCATTTTTGTAAATTTCAAACTGCTGATTGTACTCTTGATGGTCGTGTATAAGATTTTCGCCTCGCTCGTTGGGGTCTTCGTTTTGGGAGACACTTGAGAATTTAGGATCCACGTCTTTATTGAGTTGTTGGCTGAAGCTGGTGTCTTTCTTGTCATTTGTTTAGCGTCCAACTCAATTATATTATTTTCTTGTTCCCTCACGCTGCGCAGAACCTGCGATTCTTCTGTTGACATACCTGCTTCATGAGTGCAGTCCTTGGATTTTACCATGTCTTTAGGTGGTGTTTTAAACATGTTAGCGTATATGTGTTGACAGGTCGTGCGTCACAAAGAAAAAAAAAAAAGAAAAATGTTTTTCAAAATAATAATATGTATATATATATATATATACTGTCAACTATCAGTATATATTATCAAATAATAATGTTATGATGAACGCGATGCATTCATTTGTTATAGGTACCAAATATTACAATATAGAATACGGTTCGTCGAGAAATTGATTAGTAATTCTTTTAATTATATTTACCGTACCGATACCGTACCTGTTCACGTTAATTCATACAAAACTTTAATATCCAACACTAACCCTATGCTATTTTCTAACAATATTTATTTGTTATGATACAAGTATAAAGATACGAAGATGTACATAGTTAGTTAATGTTTTTATATTATACTATAATTAACTAATGTCCTAAATTAACTAAATCTAATGTCCAATCTCCTATTATTTCGGCGATGTTAAACTTTGTAAAATAAATTGCACAGCAGTTATTTTGTTTTCACTAACAGTTAATTATATTCTGATAATTTTAAAAAGTTTATTGCATAAATGTTATCCTCAGGTAGTTTACTGTCCTCCGATGATAATGTCCACTTCTTTTCCTTGTACGATTTTAGTGATTGGTATTGGTAACGCCCCCTATTGTCGGACCTCTGAAGTACTTATAAAACTTGACCGTCGATCGATCGAGACGATCAAAGTGGACTTTGTTGTTATGGTACAGGCACTCTATACTAGATGGCGTTATCGACTATGCGCTATTGTTATCTTTTTGCATTCTCATTTAGCAAAAATAGGTTATATTTTTATTGATTTTGTTGTAAAAGTTCACAAAACTATAATTGATCGACACTTTAAAGTTTCAGTAACTAATTTTGATAAAACCACTGTTATTTCGCTTCGACTGGGTGTCTTTTGATAGCACTTCGACTACTTTTTGATATTGCACTTTTTCACAATTTAGCACTGAGTAACTGAATAAAAAGCTTTGCCCACACTGTATGTTAATAGATGATTGATTATTTTCCACTTTTTGGTCTATACACTGGGTTAGGGTACACAATTATTTTTTTAATGTTTCGATAAATACGGAGCTGATGTTAACAGCTACCTACTTTTTCGGATTTGTCCGAACAACATCAACATCACAACGTATGTTGTCAACATACGTTGTGATGTTACGTAAGTGATGGCGTAGACGCTCCTTCGTCGTGCATTCGTATCGCGGCTGCAGCAACGGCCTATGTGCGCTTTTAACATTCGTAGATACGCCTTAGGGTTTCGAAAACATAAGTTCATATGCTTATTATTGTGGTAGTTTTTATTATTCTAAATATTATTTAGCTTTTTCATCATGGTTTCCAATTGCACCAATTAAACATTAAACAAACGATAAACGATTCAAAGAAAAAACTAGAGTGTTACTGCTTGAACAAAATAAAAGTCTTCCCGCCTCTTCAAATACTTTCTCATTCTTTGGTGCGGTGGAATATATCAATATCCTTATAATTAGTGTCATAGTTACATAAAACCCGAAACATTGGCGAATTATGTCTATATATAGACAAAATTCATACCTATTGCGAGCATGTCGTTCGTTTAATGTGGCATGTCGGGAGGTTAATTTAGATTTATTCTGCACTAGTGTTACTAGAATGAAAAAAGCCCTATGTCATCAATACTTTGAATGATTTAGATCTAATATATAAAATTCTCGTGTCGCGATGTTTGTGGTTAAACTCCTTCGAAACGGCTTGACCGATTCTCATGAAATTTTGTGTGCATATTGGGTATGTCTGAGAACCGGATAACATCTATTTTTCATCCCCCTAAATGTTAAGGGTAGTCCACCCCTAATTTTATTTTTTAATTTTTAGATAATTTTTTTTATGATACAGCATTAAAAAATACACACAACCCCTAATTTTCACCCCTCTACGATCAACCCCTATTTTTTTGTTATAAAAGATATACATGGCAAAACGACGTTTGCCGGATCAGCTAGTTTTAATATAGCTGCCTTGAGAGTTTTTTGAGCATTAGTATGTAAAGATGTAATAATACCTAAATGTGGAAACTGATAATTGGCCTTCATCATATTAATTATATAATATAGAACCTTTTTTAGCTGTAAGTTTCCCTAAAATTGTAAAAAAAATGGTGCGTGTACTTATGTACGCGCGTAAGAAGTTATACATCTTTGGCTTTCTTTATTTGTTTTAAATATTAAATAATTAATAATTAATATTAATAATAATAATTATTAATTCAATTTAATAACTAGGTATGTTTCATAACCTTTTAACTAAGTAAAAATAGGTCTTTGTGAAAAAGCATTACTAAATTTCTTTGTAAAAATAATTAAAACACCTTTATTTGTTTAAAAGGTACTACAAATGTCATTATGGTCATTCAAAATTCTTGGCTTAGCTGCTAACGTCACGCATATTCTATTTCTTTTTACTTGTAGATTGTCTTATTCCCATCTCGCTCGCGCACGCTCGGCGCCCATACTGATAATTTTGTGTCACGGTGCGCGCGCATTGTAAAATTTCACTCATAAATTTTTCATAACACGCCTAAAGAAGTATAACTTCAAAAATAAAAAAATAATACATATAATAGGGATATATATAGGGGTTTTTCTGTATTCGTGTTACTTGTTTGAATGGGTTAAACTTACTTGGTTTCTCCTTATGAGCTTTCATATGCGCACACAAAGATTTGGGATTATCGAAGACCATTGAGCAGACAGTACAGGTATATTTCGCTGAAAAATAATTATATATTTTATCCATTAAGGTGCAGACTTCAGAATGGTTTTAATACTATTACAATTGTATTTAAAAGTAACCAAAACGTCAATACAACCTTATATGTACACACAATTAAGTGTTATTTTATAACATGATTGATCTAATAAATAACTTTTTAATACGTTCGAAGTACTGGTGAAAAGAAATATATGTATAAACTAATAAATAACATTGTTAAAGACATATAATGAAGAGTATTTTGTGTCACAATTACCTTTGACTACCAGTAATTCGTTACTCACATTCACAAAATTAATGTATATACTATTTACGCTTTACGTTATTTATACATACATATACATATATACATCTACAACGTCAAGTATAATTCTCTCTGTATAATGTATACGTCTTCTAGAACAATTGGTTAGTCAATACTTATTTGAAGGTGAAAACTATTTCCAAAGATTTTTATTAAATGAATCATATAATATAATATTTTCTAATTAAATTAATCATAATGAATGAGTGATATAAAAACTTTTACATAGATTTGTTAACATCATAGAAGGCCACGAAACTATTATATAGAGGACTAGCAAACTCGGCGAACTCCGTTTCGCCACCAGATGGCTTCGTTTTATGTAACATTTCGTTTGGTGATCCCGCTTTTCTGTTGAGTTTTTTCCTGAATTTTCTTTGCTATCATGGAGCCCGAGACCTTTCCAACGAATGCAAAACCGTGGAAATCGGTTCGTGCGTTCTGGAGTTATAGCGTCAGGAAGGAAAATCCGACTTATTTTTATATAGTAGATAATTATAGTGTAAACTATTTATAACGTTTATAACGAAAAGCTCTCTATAACGTAAAAATTAGTAAAATTTATTTGGTTTAACCCAATACCCATACATTAATTTATTTAAACTTACGAGTTTCCTTTATGACTTTCCTGGGCGCACAAGGTAATTGCTTGAACTCAGCCAGCGATGAAACAACATGATTGCAGTAAATACAACTATAAACGGTACTTTCCTCGCCATCCGTGTGAAGGGTTTTTACAATAACTTTGTGGAAGGTGGGATCACTATCTTCTTCTAGAAAGTGAGAATATTTATTCCTATTAAATTCAATGCTAGATACTTTTATTGATAACTATAATAATAGTAGTAGACCGGCCATGCTGTGGCTAAGGTTTTTGTTATATTACATAGTAGTAAACTTTTCAAGGGAAACGGTAGGAGAACTTATGTGAAAGGTAGATTATGTGAAACGTTGGTACTTTTAACACAGCGCCATCTGTTAGAATTGTATCTAATGTAATATGTATAGATATTGTGGGTATAAATTGAGATGTAAGCTATCCTATCTTTTAAGTTAGATCAAACTGCACACGGTGTGCAAATTTGATTGATATCGGTTCGGTAGTTTAGGAGTCCATAGCGGACAAACAACGTGATACGTAATTTATATATATTAAGATAGTTGATTTTCTATAAAATAGATAAAAAGTATAGTTCTTTGTTTGAACCAATAAACATAGTGTTACGAAGACAGGTCGACTGCAATGTTTCTCGATTTTTCCACTACTTAGAGAACTTTTCAGCAGGCTGAAATGTGATTTCTGACCGTTTCAGGAGAGAGCCAATCACATATTAGAAAATTTTAATTTACAGAATGTTACCCTAGTTTTCAGGAGGCTGAAACATTTTTTTGAGTCAGTTTCAGAACAAGTAAACAGGCATTGTCAGGCCTGGTTATACCCCTTTGATGAAGGAATATTCTAGATCCAATTTTCTAGGTGTGGGACAAGGAAGGTATGATACGCGAGAAAGAGGGAAGATCGGAACTTTCTCGAAACTAGACCGAGCACTCTAGAACGCCGTACGACAAGGACGGAGCAATGTGCGAAAGAGACAAAGAGTACGGATGTTCTAGAATTGTGCGATCGCTACTCAGTAGCGCTCATCCCTTTGATGATACATCTTCCTGGGGCGCGTAAAAAATACAGTTTGAAACTGTAGCAGAGTGAAACGGGTGGAATGACGATCAAGCTGTCACCGCCCTTATTACGGGACTGCGAGATGAAGCCCTTACCATATTAGATACCAGATACCATAGACAGGTAAAGTGACGTTGAAGCAACTGCTGGATGCCCTGGAATCACGGTACGGAGACGCACATTTAGACAACGTCTATAGGGCTCAATTAAAGGATAGAATACAGGAGACAAATGAAAGTTTGCAAAAATGGAGACTTGAAATAGAGAAGCTGGTTAGGAAAGCCTACGCATCCTCACGTGACGTTGCAGATAAGATGTTGGTTCAAGCCTTCGTTGACGGTATTCGAGACCGTGAAATTCAAATGGCTGTACACCTAGGTAGGACCTCAAGAATGCTCTTGCCCATGCGTTAGAAGTGGAAGCATTTCGCAGGGATTCTCGACCTAACCGCATTAGGGCTGTCACGGAAAAACGTAGTTCCCAACGTGGACCCACCTGTTATCTCTGCGGGGAAGTAGGGCATACGACGTTTTCATGCCCTAAGAGAGATCTCCGAGGCGAAATGAAGACAAGACGTGGGGAGCCCGAAGACGTGGATGTGACTGCCGCTGAACAGCGGCAGGCAAACGAATAGAAGCCAGGACCACGGGGCGGGTGTTGGCCGGTTCTGTAAGGAAGGCCCCAAAAGGTATGATCTCTCAAACTCAGGATGGGAATACCATTGTCATCGCCGGAGAAGTTAACGGAACTAGGTGTGAGTAACCCTTGATACTGGAGCTTCCCGGACAGTAAACTACAGTAGTACACTTTACAAAAGCCTTTCTGGAGGAAATGTACAGCTCCTTACAGCTACTGGTCAGCACATAACCGTTCGAGGAGAAGGTATCGCTACCTTCAAGAAAATCTGGGGAAAAATGGTTTACAACTTTGGACTTGAAAAGTGGGTACTGGCAAGTGGAGATAGACCCAAGTCATAAAGAGAAGACAGCGTTCTCAACTAGAAAAGGGCTATGGCAGTTTAAAGTTATGCCGTTTGGGCTTCGCAATGCACATGCCACATTTGAAAGACTAATGGAGTACTGTCAGGACTGATAGGGGAAGCCTGCTTGGTGTACTTGGATGATGTAGTCATTGGGAGAGATTTCGATGATCATATACGGAATTTGAAACGGGTGCTTACCAGACTGCATGAAGCCAACCTGAAACTAAGTGCAAAAGAGAAGTGAGCTTTGGGTACTTGGGTCACGTTATATCGGAGTTCGAACAGACCCTGAGAAGATAGTTGCAGAAGAAGTCCGCGCTTTCTTAGGCTTATGTTCTTACTACCGAAGATTTGTGAAAGATTTCGCGGATATTGCAAAACCACTTCACTGACACACCGAAGAGAAGAGGCAATTCACATGGGATTTATATATATTTCAAGTGAAAGGTGAGCACGAGCAAGTAATAGTCTACTTCAGCAAGTCGCTGTCGAAACCAGAGCGGAACTACTGTGTCACTCGGAGGGAACTACTGGCTGAAGTGAAGGCTTTGCAGCACATCAGTAAATACTTGCTAGGTCGCAAGTTCCGTCTTAGAACAGATCATGCTGCATTAAAATGGCTACTTCAGTTCAAGAATCCGGAAGGACAAGTGGCTCGATGGATCGAAAAACTGCAAGAGTATGACTTTGCTACTGAACATCGCAAGGGCAAAGCCCACGGCAACGTAGATGCATTGTCTCGAAGTCCATGTGAGGAGGATTGCAAACATTGTACAAGACACGAAGGAAGAGAGGTTGCCCATGTGAGAATACTAAGACACCTAATGGTGTCTATATTCTTACTCATTCTGTCCTCTGTGGCAAAGACTTGCCACAGAGGACAAGGAAGAGAAAGGAAGCACTGGAAACAGCTGGAGGGCTTTCTGCCACGAAGGCAAGCTGTACAAGAGGCATTGCAAGAGCTGTGCAACAGAACCTTCTTAAAGAACTTTTTTATATACTTATATATTTTATATATGTATTAAAAACAAATTAGGTGAAAAAAAATAAAAAATTGAATGTTACAAACACAATATTAAAAATCCTAATCACAGAATTTTATATTTTGTAACCAGTAAATTTTTAAAACTTACGAGGTCCATTTGTCCTGGGCGTACAAGGTAATTGCTTGAACTCAGCCAGCGATGAAACAACATGATTGCAGTAAGTACAACTATAAACGGTACTTTCCTCGTCATCCGTATGAAGGGTTTTTACAACAACTTTGTGGAAGGTGGGATCACTATCTTTTTCTAGAAAGTGAGAATATTTATTCCTATTAAATTCAATGCTTGATACTTTTATGAATAACTATAAGAATATAGTTGATTTTATATAAAACTAGCTGGCCTGGCGAACATCGTACCGCCTAACAGTCGATTCTTTATTTATTTTTTAAATACTTATTCTGCTATTCGGGAAGTATAGCAGAATAAGTAATATTATTAGGTCTAGCTAGTAAGATAAAAAAAAAGTTGATAAGACAACAAATACATTATGTCAAAAAATAAAAATTTACCTTCCCGGAACCCCTCCACTAACACTTGAACTTTATGTTATGGTATTATAGTTCAAATTGACTTTTAAGTATTATTACGTATATTTTGTATGGGAATATAGAAAAGTGTTGTTTTCAGACTTTTTCACTCAATTTTTTTATACTTTTTCTCTGTAAGAACCATCCTCGTACTTCAAGGAATATTATAAAAAAAAGATCAGACAAATCGGTCAAGCCGTTTTCATGTTATGTCGTGACAACGGAAAACGGGTTTCATTTTTATATATATAGATAGATAAAAAGTATAGTTCTTTGATTTTCTAAATTAGTTCTTTGTTTGAACCAATAAACATTGTTTTTAATTTATTATATTTTTCCTCACAAGTCGAAAGCTTGTGACTTGCCAGAGACGTATGGAAAGGAGCAAACTGGGTTACACACGGAATGATAGGAAAAGCGCTGTGGATCTCCGAACGATCACCAACTGGGAAGACGCAATGACCAGATCCAAAAGGCTTAAATGGAGATGGACAGAACACCTGCTCTAAGGCCAGAAAGTAAAATGCTCGAAAAAAAATGACTCAATGGACACCTCGCTGCAAGACCAAGCGGCGAAGAGGAAGACCATGTGTGGTCTTGGGTAGGCTGATGACTTTTAAAAAAGCCACCGGTCCTCTGTGGCAAAGACTTGCCAGGGATAGGTAGCACTGGTCACAGCTGGAGGAGGGCTTTGTGCCACAAAGGCAAGGTGTACAAGAGGACAGCTGTGCAACAAAACCTTCTTAATATATATATTATATATTTTTGTACACTTCTCTTGTATTAGTTGAAATAAAGACTACGAAATTGAATATTTTTCCTTAAAAATGAGAATGAAATTATTAACTTGAACGCCTGTGACTGATCCACTTTAAAAAATCCGAAGCCAATATAAATCACATAGTAAGGTTTTTGCTCCTAGATTTTCCTTTTTTTTGACCGACTGAAACAATTTGCATGAAACTCTCCACCACTTAAAATAAAACACTTACCAATAAATTGTCCTTTTAATTCATCATTTTCATTTGATTTGAATTTTTCAATCATTTCTAAATGAGCAAAGTATTTTTTGTGTATTAATTTTTTGGGTTCTACTTGCTTTGCATTCTGATTTACTGGTACTGAAATTTAAGTAAAAGGAATTTATAAATGTTACCTATAAAAACATACACAAATGTTTGTATGGTGAAGGTAATCATAAGGAAACCAAAATAGATAGTAAAATTAACAAGAATTGGAAAGAGAAAGTACACCTACTTGACTAATTAAAAATATCCAATTTTTTATAATTTATTACATAATCTTAGAGTCGTGGCGTATTTAATTTCCCTTAGTATCAACTACCAAAAGAAATTGTTAATAAAAGAGATAAAACCCACAAGACACATAATTACTAAACTAAAACCACTTTTAGGCAGATTTTGGTCAATACCAAAATGAATTCCGCAATCTGTACGTCATTTAATGTATAATTATTCAGTCAAGCCACATTCCATATATCTAATTGAAATATGAGGTACAGCATGGAAAAAAATTCAAATATACAAACACAACAAAATAAATTAATAAAAGCACTATTAAACATTTGAACGTTTGATTAAACAACTATGTTTATAGCACACACATATTAGAATGAACCTAGTAGACTAAAATAGGGACGGCTGATGGAAAAGTGTAGACAAGTTTTATGGCTTACAATTTTCTTGCGTCGTATCCTCAATGTTTTGAGATATGAAACGGCTGTTGTCTTCTAAATCTTCATTGTAATCTTCATATTCCTCAACATTAGAGTCAATTGGCTCCTGTATAAAATTATTATTATATTTATATAATCTCATTCGGTAATATTCTAATTATGAAATGAAATACAGACTTTTATTGGCATATTTTATTTACATACTTCTTTGCCGATGAGGAGGGATGCCTTCAAATTTAATGACGTGGAATAAGTGATACATGTATCTTATGTTCCAAAATAAACATATTTTATTTTATTTTATTTTATTTTAAGAAAATTAAAAAATTAAAGCATTATTCTCCTAACAAAACAATAGCTTAAAACAATTTTTTAATTATTAAAGTACAATGTGTCCCGACCAAGGAGGTTTCAATTCAATTTAAGTACACATTATCTGTGGTGAGCGCTGGTTTCGAGCCCATAGACCAATAACAGACTTTTATTTCTTTTATATTGCATTTTATTTAATGTACCTACCTATAGCCATGAGATTAAATAATGTAGTGTATGCAACTGTATATAAGGGGCCATCCATAAAGTACGTCACACGAATTTTAGGACTTTTGAACATCCATTTAACAACATTGAATCTTATTTAGAAACGAGCCGCAGGCAAGTTCAAAAAACTATACTCATGTTTTAATACCCTCTATTATATGACAGCTGCATAAAATACTATTAAATGATCATAATAGTATTAAATGATATCACATTCATATTTAAATAAATCTATGTTAATAAAGTATAAGTATTGTTGCAAAGATTTGGTAAATGAAAAGAATTTAAACTCAACCCAGCTGGAATTGTTCAGAACCTCAAACCATCATAAATAAACATCAAAAACAATTTATTAATTAATAAACATAATAAATTTCTGCTTATTTCACATATTTATATAAAAGGGTATTACCTCAACAACTACATTTTGGTTTGTATGATACTGCTTTATATGAGCAAGAACAGAAGGAAATGTCATTGCACAAGTGTTACAACTGTATATCTCTTCACCACTGTCTTGACCTTCTTCTTTTGGTACAGGCTCAACATCTAGATCTGAAGGTTGTTCCTTTTCTGAAATTACATATGAAGCAATATGATATATTAACATTAATTCCACAACAACTTTATCTCATGTTAGGATTACATAATATTACTAGCTGACCCAGCAAACATTGTTTTGCCATGTATATCATTTATAATAAAAAATAGGGGTTGATCGTAGAGGGGTGAAAATTAGGGGCTGAAACAGGTCTGAAGTTTGACGGATCAAACTCACTACCTGCCTTGAACAATGTTTTATGGTGTAATCTTACTTAATTTCATTTGGTCCGGAAAGACTCCACAATCGATACAAAATAAATCAGTGGCGCTACAACCGCTTTAGGTCTTGGCCTCAGATTTCTGAATCTGTTTCATGATCACCTTTAAATCTAATAGGCAAGTAGGTGATCAGCCTCCAGTGCCTGTCACACGCCGTCGACTTTTTGGGTCTAAGACATGTCGGTTTCCTTACGATGTTTTCCTTCACCGTTCGAGCAAATGTTAAATGCGCACATAGAAAGAAAGTCCATTGGTGCACAGCCGGGGATCGAACCTACGACCTCAGGTATGAGAGTCGCATGCTGAAGCCACTAGGCCAACACTGCTCCACAATCGATACATCTGTTAAAAATTACAGACAACTCAGAGCTTATTACATCAATATCGGAATTTAAAATGACTGTTAACCTTACATTTAGGTACACATTTTTCTAGTAATTGATTTGCAGCAGCAGGTGAAGAATCCAGGTACTTGGTCGTATTTAGTGGTACATTTGTGAAAAACTCTTCAAAAGGAGAAGATACCTCTGGGTCCGATTTTATTAATTTCCCTTTAACTTTAAAGATATAATCGATGCGACAGGGTTTTACCTAATTCATTTATTATTTTCCAAGTAGCTTTTACTTAATCCAAGCTATTTTTAATTTTTGAACATAAATATTGTGACTTTGCAATTTTGCAATATTTTTTTAAATTATTTGAATACAACCTAACATATTCCCTAAATTCCACACTAGTGTTACATATATTGCTTTTCATCATATATTTCATATAATTATTTTAAACTTTTTCTGTGTAACTCGTCATTTGCCCAGTTACAGAAACTTGTTTTCTCAGAGACCAATAAAGTCTTTTGAGTAAATACAATTTATCTGATATATTAATGATTCAAAAAAAGTACTGTATAAATAATTAGGGGATGTGTTGTCACTATATCATCTATACAGGGTGCTGTGCTGTGCTGTTTGTTATTCTTGTGGGTGAATGAAATTGTCTTATTAACACAATATCTCCTCTATTACTTTCTTCAACATTATTATCGAAAGCTGACAATATAGACAGACAACAATGAATTGCTCCAGTTCGACACAGGAAATTTCAGTAGATAGTTCTACAGCAGCTGATAATATTGTTTCTTTCTTTGCATTAAATTTTTTTATTAATTAGGATTAATGAGCCACCAGGAATTGCATTTTCTCTGCAAAGCACACTACCAACCCTGTGGTTACAAAAATTAAACAAAATTTCACTTTTTTTTAGCCAGTGCTGTGTTATGCACAGAAAGCCTATATTTTAACTATTCAAGAATAGTTCGATTTCATCCCATGTAATTTCATACAATAATTATTTGGGAATGACTTTTATCACTTATACTAAATTTATTATTGCTCTGTTGTCTTATTATCTAATTTAAATAAATATTATGCGGAATTTCTCCCAACGTCTTATTGAATGCTTGCTTAATAGAAGCAAGCGGTCTAGCCAAATTCTTGGCTGTCATCTCTATAAAATAGGATAGCGAAACAGCTGCCTATCTTTTTAAGCAGGTATGTAATAATATCTACCCTTTGTAATAAAAAACTTTACCTATTGGTATCTATGACAAAAAATGTATCATTGTACATTGCCAATGTATGAAATGTTTGGTTAAATATATACCTAGTGTCATTTTCTTTCTTAGGAAAGCTTTGGCTATAGGGAAAAGTAAACATAACGATCTTCTTAAAAGATCATGTTTAAATTTACATTTCCCCTGTTCCTTATAAAAAAGGGTGCGTATACGCGCGTAAGAAGTTATACTTCTTTGGCATTATTAAAAATAGTTTTTGATTGCAAGCAAATAATTAATTAGAATTAAATAATCAAACACGGAGTCATTATAGTCAATAAAGTTCAGTTTACATTTGAAAAATTTAATAAATAAATATTGTCTTACATTAAGTGTAACATAAATTCTATTATTATTCGAATGTTGTTTTTAAATTATGTCCAATGCCGTAGCATTTTCCGTGGGCAACTTCATTCTGTTAATTTTGTGTCACGGTGCGCGCGCATCGTAGAATTTCACTCTCATCAATTTTTCATAACGCGCCTAAAGAAGTATAACTTCATTCTTCAATAAAAACGGGTGCGTGTACTTATGTACGCGCGTAAGAAGTAATACTTCTTTGGCATTAAAAAAAATAGTTTTTGATTGCATGCAAATAATTAATTACAATTAAATAATCAAAGACTGGAAAAGGAGTCATTATAGTCAATAAAGTTCAGTTTACATATGAAAAATTAAATATTTATTAATATTATATATATATTTATTATTATTTTCTATTATTAATTAGTATTGATTTAAATATTCAATTTAAATCACTTCTGATTATAATTCAGCCGCACATATAAAATTGTACGCACTTGTATAATGAAAACACGTTTTTAGCTGTTTTAAAAGAGTACCAAGAGTTTTTTACGCCGGCTTTTTCTCTCGGCCTACACCCTCTGTCTTCTTTGCCGATGAGTAGGGATGCCTTCAAATTTAATAATGTGGGATAAGTGATACATGTATCTTATGTTCCATGATAAACATATTTTTTTTTTTAAATGTAGAAACTCAATGCATGTGGATAAATATTATAAATATAAATACAAAGTGAACAGAGGCGGCGTGCGTGCCAACATGCGCCACTAACCTCATTCTGTTAATTTTGTGTCACGGTGCGCGCGCATCGTAAAATTTCTCTCATAAATTTTTCATAACGCGCCTAAAGAAGTATAACTTCAAAATATTACAATTATTATTGTTTTTCACAATGTTTTTGAAAGTGGCATTGGGATAACAGCTGCATATAAATGTTGTCCATTATTTAATTGTAAAATATTACCCATGTTCTGTCCCATTTCATCAGAATAAATTATATTACTTTCTATAATTTTTTCCTTGAACTGAGTGTATGTTGTGGTGTATGTGAAGCTGTGAGTATGTTGTGATGTCTATAGTAATTGAAGACAGGGTTTCCTTTTATAATTGCAACTAATAGTTTTATTCTGCAACTGCTCATAACATTCTGCGGTGTAATTAGACATTTGAAGAAGATCTTTCATCACAGAAGAATATTTTTTTACTATGCAATGTAATTCTTCAAATTTAAGAATTTGAACCATACCCACAAATAAATTATCTACAATGGAGGTCACATTTAAGTATTAATTAAAATTATATACAACCACATACCTTCAATTTTGTATGTTATAGTACCATCCTCATTTTGTGTGGACACAAAATGACCAGCATTAATTACTGAACCTTTATCATCTATTATTACATATTTATCTTCACACTGTTTTACATTACTCAATTCCTGTGTATGTTGTTCATTTAACATTTCTGAATACAATGAGCTCACTTCAGAAATATCTTCGATATTAGCTTCTATTACTTCAGTATTATGAGAATCTTGAGTTTCTGTAATAAATAAATACATTTTCAAAGCAAATTTAATAATATCTACATAGCTGTTATTATTGTTTTGTTTTAAATTTTATAGTGATGACAAAATATATAAAATTTCTATGGTTTGTATTTCTATGTAATTTTAATTAAACCTAGAGCCTACATATTCAACATAACATAAGTTAAAAGCCATTGCCTAAAGCACATTATGCCTGAAAGAAATATGCCTAGATTTCTACTTGTTTCTCATAAGCAATAGTTACTAAGCTTTGGTATGAGTCAGCTATACATTTTACAAAATATTATTTTATTCATGATTTGGTCAGTAATTTTACTACAATTTTAGTACTTACCATTGCTTATTGACTCCGAGTTATAGTCTGATTGTTGTACAAGCTGGTTCTGATGGAGGTTAAAATCTATTGTGCCTACACAATTGTTGCTTTTGAGATGGCCAATAAGACAATCAATTGATGTTAAATTGACTGAGCATATCGGACAAAGTATATTATTGGTAATTTGAGTTAGATGATCAATGAGCAATGCCTTGGTATTGAATGCATTACCGCAACAGAGTGGACAGGAGATCATTTTGCCTAGCCTATTTTACATAAAAACGCTACAGCCTACAAATAATTGGCAAGTTTCTTTCTCATTAATAATTTAAAACATTGCTATGATTTTAATGTCATTTTTCATAATAAAATTCCAATAAAACTGTTTTGAAGAACTTCAGACTAATTTACTAACTCAAAATATTGCACGCAATTCACAACAATCGGACTTCGAAGTTTACTTCACGCCATTGAAATAATTTTCAGATGATGTTTTTTTTTTTTGGAGTTTATGGCCTGGTATCTAGACCTTTAGGCCAATTTTTCAGATGATGTTTGAAAGTATGATCACAGATCAAATCAACTAGAGTTAAAAGTACGAATTTGACTCGAAACGTCGTAGCCACAGACTTATAAGTATTTTTTTTTGGAGTTTATGGCCTGGTATCTAGACCTTTAGGCCAAGTCTTGAGTATTTTTATTCGGTTTATTATAATTTCCTCACTGTATTTTTGATGAATTTATATAGAGGCACGTAATAAGATCTATTTTTTTCGATTTTAATGATAACTATAAATGATAATGATTGATCGATTTTAACATATCACTCAGGTGGCGGGAGGGATCTTGCACTGTCACTTGATTTTGCACTGTGTCATTAATTTCACAAACTTGTCAATACACTCATATACACAGATAACACTTAAACCTCATTATGTTCGGTTTTAGTAATGTAAGTTGTAACAAACGATAGTTTTCGATTTCGATTTTCGTTCGATGTTGTTACTCATTTAATGTCGATTGTCGATAATTCGTTCGCTTTATGCAAAATCCTTCAAGCATCCAAAAAACCAAAGCCAAATCACGGGATGAATATGTAGTGGGTTATTGTCTGTAATTATCCGAAGGTCCATAGATGAAAGTGATCCGATTATACAATATCGAGTGTCGAATGAGAACTGAGTAGTTAGTACTGACTACTGACTCGGTGACTCCCTTACAGACTTAGGGATGTGAAATTCTGCATAAAAAATAGATTTTTTATTAATTTTGGAATTTATTTCAAAATTAGGAAAAAATTAAACACCTTAAATATTTTATTTTACTTAATTAAAAATAAACTATGGAAATTATAAGCACAAATTAAAGTTATAATAATCAAAATTGAAATGAATCTAGCCTTGTTTTGATAGATTTTTGGTGAAATTTGATAGATGCGGAGTGTATGCCTTTTCAGTAGCAAACTGCAGTATTTTTGTTGCCTTTTTTATTGTATGTAACCTTGTGTTGCTGAATAAATTTATTTCACTTTTAAATTATAGTGTTTAATTCAAACTGGAGTTTTTGTGAAATTAACTGGTTTTATCATTCTTCCGATGTTTAGTAAATATTAATGCATCGAGATCAATACATCTTCAAAGCACTGGATCTATTCAATGTATCGCATTGTAAACATCGATGTATATCGAATATCCCTAATAGTCTGAGGTCCGGGTTTTTTTTTTTTTTTTAATAGTCTCACGCAGAGCGTAAGACGTCCGGGTTATAAAACACACGACAATATAATGACGGGAGGTGGCAGATGAAAAATCGACTATGATTGATTTTCAATTATAAAAATAATCGATTATTTTCAAAATGAAAATGGTGTACAAAAGTCGATTTTCACTTCTATAATCGATTTTAATAGATTATTTCCATAATCGATTATTTTTTCACTGTATCTGTGCGACTGCGGACTGACGCAGTGACACCATTTTGTTTTTTAAGTATTTCGTTTTGTTAAGTGATTAATAATTATAGAAGTCTATTCTATGTAAATAATTAATTTAATTTCGTAGTTAGTATATTTAATTTACGCTATTTCATGAATGTGCCTAGAGTGATATAAATTGTGAGGATCGCATAGTTTGCAGCATTTGGTTTGTCAAATTGGCTGGAACATTTGTGTATTTCATCGAAATATTTACGCGGGTAAACAATTAACAAAATGTTAGGTAAAAGAATGCATCATAATAGTAAAGGAAGATTAGCAAGTAAAAGTCACGATAACGGTAAACCGGCTAGTCCTGGGTTGTCGCCTTACAGTAAACCCCCTAAAGTACCAGGTTATATTTCTGTTGGTAAAACTAGAGCTGAAATATGTCCAATACCTTATATAAGACAGCAGGATAACTCTATTGTTCTTCCAAGGTTAACAGCAATTGCAGCTAGATCAGCAGATGAGCCCATTGGAATGGATGAATTAGATGCTTTACAACTAGAGCTAGAGTCGCTGCTTTGTAACACTGCACTGCGGATTAGATATTTTCAAGGTGAGATTGAGAGTATTGATACAAATGAATCAAAGAGAGAGAAAAAGAGTAAATCTGCTGGAAAACAGTTACAATATCCAGGTAAAAGAAAATTTCCAGATGACAAATTTGTTAAAACAAAGGACTATGCTAAGTTATCAAACCAACCCAAAGTACCTAAATTCAAAAATTATAGTGCATCAGGAGCTTCTCAAGGATACTCAAATGATCCAGCTGGAAATTCTGACAACTCAGTTAAATTGGAAATTTCACAGCTTGCATTACCAAAGAACAATATTCCATACAAATTCTGGAACTCAGTAGATCCATTCTGTGCACCAGTAACAATGGATGATATGAAATTTTTAGAATCACTTCTCGTTCAAAGTAGTAATACCACATTGCCACCAATACCACCTCTTGGGAGACACTACTCTGAAGTATGGGCAGATGAACATATATCAGAAGACCAAAATGCCTCAAATCCAAATAAGAAATCCCCTGATGTACCTAACATTAGAAAGAAACTTGAAAAGTCTTCTGAAAATATGATCACAGGCCCTCTAACACAGAGGTTAGTCTCTGCACTTATGGAAGAAAATGTTATGACATATGATATGCCAGATATGAAAATTAAACAATCCACCACCACTAAGAACAGTTATAAGAACTCATTGACATTAGAAAAATGTTTGAGGAAGGAGCTAGTAGAACAAGGTATTTTGGACCCTGAAGATCTTCCTCCATTGACTAACCCAGCTGATGATGAAATATTAGCAGAAATAAAGAAGTGTCAAACTGAGTTAACAGCGGTACGTAAGGAAAATTGCAGAAATTTAAAAAATTTAATCGGTTTATGCAAACAGGAGATGATAAGGCTCAATTTGAAAAAGCAATTAGATCAAGTTGATATGGAATGTATTGACATTTATAAGAAAATGGTGGCAGCTAAGCAAAAGAAAAGACCAATCACAAAAAAAGAAAAAGAAGATGCCTGGAGGGCTATCAATGAGCAGATAAGACTTAACAAAGAAATAAATGCTTTGCCATTAACGGGACCCAACTCAAGTTAATTTTATGTGTATTATTGACTTACACTTACATCCTACTTGTCTCATTTAAATTGAAGTAAAATAAATACATGTTAAAACTAGATGCACAGAGTTCTTTTCCCTACATGCTGAAAAATCTTATTTGTCTTGTCAAGCCTTATGAAATTCCCCCTAAGCTTCTTTTTAAATTTACCTAAAACATGTATTATTGTATGACAGCAAAAAAAAAATATAATAAGTAGCTGTAAATTAGAAAATATTGAATTAAAATACCACTTAGAATACATCAATTGCCACAACTATATTCTATTGTATTATTTATTAAGAATTATGACACCATATAGAAACATGAAACAAAAATTGATTACTAATTGTTTACAACCAATTGAACGAACTCAAAATATCTTTATTCATGTATGTAAACAAGTACACTTATGAATTGTCAGAAAGAAGTTAAATTAATTGTAAATTTACATTTACTACCAGCTGACTAACAACACACTAAGAAATGCGAAATGTAATTATATGCTTATTAAAAAAAGTAGTTTCCTTTTGTTGTAACTGACTTAAAATAAAACGAAAAATCTAAAACTCGTGTCGCTGCGTCGCGATTAGACGCCTATAAGTCGATGGTTTATTAACATAATATATCGATAAATGAAACGGTTTTAAATTCAAGATGGTATAAACCTAATATCCTAATATGCAATCACTTAACAGTTCCAGCGATAATAAAGGATTATCTCACAAAAGTTTCATGAAGATCTCTGATCTCTAATAATTTCCTTACAAATCCATGACTTATGAACTTATATCAATATATGTTTGAATTTGTAATTTAGGTACGTCTGAGGTCTACAGCCTTGCGATTCTGTACTCACTCTTCGAAGTCACACAGCGGTTTTCGCATCGGCAGTCGTTCTCAAATCAGTCGAGAAGCAGTCATTTTAAGATTTGGCATTCTGATAAACAATAAACTACAAGCTCTCACCTTTTTAGAATGCCAAATCATAAAATGGCTGCTTCTCGACTTATTTGAGAGCGACTGCCGATGCGAAAACCGCTGTGTGAGTTCGAAAAGTGAATTACAGAATCACAGGGCAGATCGGATGTGTCTCAATAAATATTTAAAAACTCGCCACTCCGCGTCATGCTTAATCGCTTATAAGTCAGTAGTTTATTAATCTTTATACATAATTATAATTTAAAACTGTATTCGATTAAGGCTATGTTCAGATGGCAAAAACTTGACGCGCGTTTTCAAATCGCGCGACTAGACATTGTGGTATTTTCATACAACTGTTCACATAAGCGCGCGTCAACGCGGCGCTCAGAGAAAAAGTCTCTAGACGCAGGTGATCGCGCGTTGACGCGCGCTTTGATATTAATGTAATGTCCGTTTGCTGTACAGATGAGCGCGCGCTTTCATCGCGATCGCATGTAATTTTGTTAATTTTCGTAATTATATTTTGTTCTCGCATTTAAAATGAGTGAAATTGAAGATATTGAAATCGACTTACTAATCGATGAAGTAGAAAAAAGGCCAGCAAGTTGGAATATAGCAAATTTGTATAAAAAATATAATATAATTTGTATTTTTTTTCAAAATTGGATGAACCCAATGTGTACGTTTTCTTTTTCTATATTTTTCTTTATAATATAACCACAAAATAATAACCACGTCCATTTTCTACGTTCTACCGAACTAGACTGACGAGCATTCTCGCAACGCGCGTTAGCGCTCATCATCTGAACGCTTTTCAAATTTGATATCGCGTTACATGTGAACATAGCCTAAAGAGGGACAAACAAAGGCGTACAGTGGTATCTACTATCATCAAAAACTGTTTATAGTTTCAGCTATATAGAGAATATCTCACGAAAAGTTTCTAAAGTCTATCTTTATCGACCTTAAATTATTATTACCATAACTTCTATAAGTCAAAGTACTCTCAATAATTTATAGCTTTGTATATTGACATACTTCTGACTTTGTTTCATGCAGATCAGAACTATACTACTTTTAATGTGCGAGATAAAAACGTCTCAGTCGAGAGCAATGGAGAACGCTGATGTCTTATTTACGATGGCTATGAAATACACGGAGAAGTTTTGAAATAGTTCGCAAATTAAGCCAATATTCATGAACTTTATAAACACGGCGTACAGTAGTAAACAGTAGGTAATTTAAATTTATTTATGGTACGTTTTATAGTCCTATCGATATTGACAATTATCTCGGAAAATATCGCCTGTCCTAAGTGATCATAAGTCTTCATGATAAGGATCATAAGTCGATCTGATGATGAAAAGACCCTTGAACTACACCAAAGGCATCTCCATTCCTGTGGGACCTCTATAGTTGCACCAGAATTCTCTGGATCTATAGGGCTACTTCGGAAATCAGTTATGCATGGCTAGGGGGCGCCGGCGATTAGATGAAGTCAAAATTTCATCCCCTATTGGGTACACACCGCTCTTTCCACAATAATCCTGGTTTACGAGATTCTTGGGTATCGCCGCGGGACCGCGACCAAGGAGTGACTTTTTATTATTACATTTTGACTTTATCTAATCTCCAGCGCCCCGTCTCGTCAGTCAGTTCGACTTTCCCAGAGTTTCAGATTTTCCCCGGTACTCGGTAGTATTGTGCCACGATGCATACTCTACTTACGGTATCTGACAAATGACAACTGACAAGGACATGTCACATGACTAATTAGATGATATTAATCATTTATCCCTAATGGGAAAAGCAACACAGGTAGAGTATAGTCCGTCTACGGCAACAAATGACTAATTAGTCGCTTTTTGAAATTTGACTGTCTAATATCATAATCTCCTCCATTTTTTTATTGATATAGAGTATAGACGTAGAAGTTTTTATTACGACATGACTATTTAAAAAAATTAAAAAGCGCAATGTGGAATCATTACTCTCGTAATATTAGTTTGTATGTCAAATTATCAATTGTCATATTTGGCAGTTATGAAATGAATGACAACATGCAAACATCAACTCGTACTCGTATTCAAAAAATTTAAATTTTAACGATCGAGCACAACAACTGCCCCAGCTGCTCTTTATTTTGTACACATATTAAAAGTATATTATTTCTTTTTCCTTCAAGTGAATTTGATTATTGGGCCTCTCCTGAAAAATGGACGAAAATAACTATTTAACACCTAGTAAAATACTAAGATTACTTCATATGGCAGAGGATAGATCATTTAATGCACCTAGGACAATTCTAAACTATGACGATGCAATTAATAGGTAAGATATACTTTATGAATTTATCCGAAATATTGTGACTCCTCCTTTAAATGAAATGCTCAAAATAACGTAACAATTGTCATATACATATCTACTTTAGTTTGTATTGGTTTTAGAAACCTTCAAAACCCATCTCCTTACACTGGAGAGTCGTCTTCCGGTATTTTGGATTTGGAACGGTTAAGAGGTATTTATATTATATTTATTTATTTAAACTGAGCTAAGAGTTACAGTACAGTACAGTTAGTTACATCAAACTGTTTGCGTTTTTTTAAGAATTTAAAGATATATTCTATTTTCAGGCTTTGGTGAAACAAGCACACTTTCTGTAAGTAAGACAGAATTGATTAAATATTCTCTAATTATTTAAGTACATAAAGGCCCATTATGTCTAATATCTAATATCTTCTTAGAGATGTTAAGGAATATGGTGCATATTTCTTAAATATTTCTATAGATATCATTGATATATGCATATAAACCTTAAATAATTGAATCTAGTTTTGTAATCTTGACATGTCAACTTTATTAACTTATGATTTCAGACAGCATTCAATCCAGGTGAAATGACTGGCAGGTCCACGGAAGCAGTTGATAACAATGAAGCATTTGAAAATACTGGTCGCCATTCTGTTGCTCTGGAAAGCTTGACAAGCCACATGGAAAGACAGACCCAGGAGGTTTCAAAACTTATAAGGCACTCTGTTGCAAGCTTTTCATCAAAATACAATGTGGGTACCCTGTTTATGGCAAGTTATATTTTTTAAAACATGTTGACCTAATCTTTACCGAATGCTACTGCATTGGGAGGAAACGGAAAAGCAGACATCATTCTGCATCTATTATTAAAAGGGGATCAGTATTCTTAGCCAACACAAAATAATTTAATAATTTAAATAAAAACAGTTACTATGCCTCAGAGACTTTCACTATTCATTATATTATGTGAATGTCCTGAAAATGTGAAAAAGTGAAAGTAGATAATGTTTTTTATAAAATCAATATTGCAGGTGGATCTAAGTGCAGATGAAAACCAATTAATCAAGGAAAAATTCAATTCACCCCTAGATGCAACAACAACTTCTGAGTTAATTAAAGATATGCCCCAAAGTATGGTGAATCTACAAGATACTAGCATGTAAGTTTCTTATTTTTAAAATAAATCTAGTATAAATCGGACAGATCGGTGATGGAATGGCTTCCTCGCTATGACAAAAGAAAACAAGGAAGACAAATAAATAGATGGAAAGATTATGTGTGAAGAGCAGTTGGCCCTATGTGGCTACGTAAAGCTAGAAACAGAAAAGAGTGGAAGCTCTTAGAGGACACTTATCCAAGGACAAGCTGTATATAAGAAATTCACCGGCTTGCCAATTAATTATTAGTTGTAATTTTTTAGTACTTCACATTTTTATCTAATTATAGCAATAAAGGCTTTTATTATTTTTATTATTAGTATAAATCATTCTTCATGCTTGAGGTTTATATTTACATACAGTCAAAACCGTTTATAACGACATCGTTTACAACGACCTATCGGTTATTACAACCAGATTGTATGGTCCCGTCCGAATCCCTAGTAAACTATTCAGTAAAGAAACCGCTTATAACAACATCGGATACAACGACATATCGCTTATAACGGCGAAAGTTTATCGATATTCATCGGCTATAACGACTAACCGCTTCTTGTCTCAGCAAAACAAAACAATACAAACGATTTTAAATCTTTAAATATAATTTTAAATATTTAGGCATATAAAATTTGTTGCCTTTAACCAACAGTTTGATACTGGTGATACTCATACCTTGAGGAGTATGAAACGTAAAATGCAAAAAATCAGACTGACTGATTACTTTTGTACCTAATTATTTCGTAATAAATATTTTTGTTTCTTTTTTGACTCGTTTACATATTATAATATTAACATACCATATTATAACCCATACTTATCTATTCTAGATCGATAACTATCTACATACATATGTACTGTACTTGTGTATATGACATTGCTTATAACGACTATCGGATATAACGTCGGCAACTATACGGTCCCTTCAATGTCGTTATAACCGGTTTCGACTGTATTTTGATTTGCCTCTTATAGAAATTGTATAAAATATTTAAAACGTAATTATGTTGCTTCTAAATATTTTCAGGGTAAGCAATTTCAATATGTCCGAGAGAGAAGTGTATTTCAAACAGAAGTGTCCTAACTTTTCTGAAATCCTTGGAAACGCAGATAGTCCAGACAGATATATGAGGCCAAGCATTTCTGAAGGTAAATAATACAGATTAATAGTAAGAAAATATAGAGAATTGCAATGAAATGTTTCCACTAAATTATTTGTTACGGCAAATAAATTGGTCAAATGTCTTTTTGTATTGAAAGTGAACGTAAATTCAAAAAAATACAATTTTTTGTTTTTCCTTGTTACTTCTTAATTCATTCATTTGACATAAATATGATAAAATCTTGTAATGATAATTTTTGAAGTTATACTTCTTTTGGGGCGCGTTAGGGAAAAATGATGAGAGTAAATTTTTACGATGCGCGCTTTTTTTAATATTTGCTTTCAATAATATGACTTAAGACTAGAATTATCTCCTGGATGAGGCAAAGACATAGAGTCAATGCTAAAAATCTCTTGCGATCGGTTTTGAGCTGTAAACTCAAGCAAAAAAATCCCCTTAAAAATAACTATGAGGCTGTAAATTAAAATAAAATACCGTGTGTACTATTATTATTGTACATAGACTTTGTATTCAATACGACATATTATGAGTTGCTGGGCTAAAATTTAAGAAGTTGACAATTAAGTAAAGTATTTATTTTTATTAATTCATTCATTTGAAACTACCGAAATTTATGTGAACACAAATTGGTCACAATTTCTAAATCCACCAAAGCGTTGAAATTAAATACACTAATATTATAATACTTAAAATTAAAACCAATTACTTGAACTAATTTTTTTGAATTAAAAAAAAAAAATTTAAACAAGGAATGATAATTGGTTTACAATCTTAGAGTGTCAGATACTAAGTGCGAGTGTGGGATGTTATTATAGAAGCGCATGCCAAGTGTCGAGGTACAGAGGTCTTTAAAGGTTGTACAAGTATGTAAATATAAATCAAAAGAAAACAAATAAAAAAAAATTGACAATTTCGATTTCTAGTCGCAGTATAGGAATATTTTATGTACAATTCCACCAAAATAATGCAGCAAATTTGTTTACAAACATTTTGTGCAAAACTATAGCAGAACACGCACAAAGCGTCGGCTAACTGTGGAGCGTCAATGTTTCAATTGGTTTGTGACGTTTTATTTAATTTTAATGGTTATACTAATATGTTATAGTGTACTGGCCTTAGTATATAAGTTAGTTATTGAAATATGTTTGACGTCCTGGTGGACAGAAAAACTGTGTCCATTTTGTTTTTCCACCACACCAACTTATTTTCTATTTAAGATCATATATATATGTACATATATAATAAATAAATAAGCAGTAATCGCGTTTGTCTTCTGTCTCCACTTGCAAAGCCGTGTTTAACTTTAGTGAGGGTACAGTGTAGCATACTTGTTCACTGAGAAGATTTTCTGCCGACAGTTGCTAATATAGACTGGCAGGAAAACGTGGTGTTATTATGTTTTGCGCTCACAATTAAATGTTTTCGCTTTGGTAGCGGAAGCAAGACTGAGTTCGCGAACGAGTGTGTACGCGTCGACACGAGTCCACTACTTGTACCGTGTGCGCACACACAAGTGTACAGTTGTGCGCAAACATTCCTGAAATATTCGGGCACAATGTTATTGTTTGCTTTAGTTAGTCGACCAGAACCAACATTAGTGTCTTACGCTGTGCAACACTGTGCTGCAAAGTTCAGCACACTGGTGGAATCGTACCTTTACAAAAGTATCGATACGTATTTTTTAAATCTCACGGGAGATAAAATTCATATCATATCACAAACTGTAAAATTAAACTATTATATTATTGGTAAATATCTTTTTTTACAGTTTTTACAGGTTTTTTTTATAGCTAAGTATTTTAAGTTAGTTTAATTTTCTAAATTTATAATTTTTGCTAAACATATTCAATTTCAGTATCATCTCACAAACCAATAGAAACACCAAAGAGACAACACAAAACATACAATGTCGATCAAACTTTAGACAAAGTGCCAGTGAGACAACCAAAACCCACCGCTTTGATAAAGCCAAGTGATTTATCCAGCTTTGAGCCGGAAACATCAGTTATGAGTGAAATGGGGAATTATTTCCAACATGGCCCGAATTATTCTGTCACACCGTCCTTTAAGGGTCAGAAGAAAATAACACCAACGGATATTATGTTAAATAATTTGAAATCCTCATACCGATTAGTGCACGAGGATACAGAGACCTCGCCGGATGAATCTATTAGTGTGTCCAAGATTGCTGATTTTTTGAGTAAGTTAATTTATATGTTTATTTACAATCGCTTTTTCAACGCGAGTTTCGCGTCTATAGAAATATGTTGTTATTTGACCAATCAACGCACGAATTTTAACAAAAAATATATCACACTAGCTGTACCATGCCACGTTTCGCTGTGGCACATTTATATGATTGTATAAAAATCAGTTAAAAAAACTGTTTTTTCGCGGTCGTGGATATGTGACTGATGCAAAAAATAGATAAAAACAATCCTTGATATATCATGCTAAAATTTCAGCTTGATCAGTGCAGAACATTTAGTTTTTGAAGCGTACACAAACCAACATTACATTTTTATACATATTTATTTTATTTTATATAAGTCTTTTTACTTTACATTATTTACATAACTCGGGCGTTTCTAAAGAGTTTTAAAAGATTGTTAAAAGCACTTGATACGTCGACGACCAGTCAGTTTCCTAACGGATTGTTGCCTTGGCGTTGTGTAACGATGTAGGTCTCTCTGTATCTCCTACAGCATTTACCATAAGAGTGTTCAGAGTTGTTCGGATGAATTGCTGCAGCTGAGTTTCATCATCGGACGTCGAGGCAGAATACGAAATTCCACCCGTATCACCTCGACGTCCGCCGTTCCACAACTGAGCGTTTTTCAAGGCATATTTCGCCGCGCACCACCGCTTTGTGGAACCAGCTGCCCATCGGTGTATTTCCGAATTATTTCGACTTAGGATCCTTCACGAAAAGATGTTTTCAATTCTTAAAAGGCCGCCAACGCACTTTCAAGCCCCCTGGTAATGGTAGTGTCTTGGCGGTGGCATTACTTAACATCAGATGAGCCCGTTGGTAAACCTTTTTTTAAATACCTTAAGTAATATCCAAACTCCGGTATGACAATTTCCAACAAATTTTGACTTATCCTTAGATTATTAACTTAGTTACTCTATGTCTATCTTCCTAAATTGGTAAAAGATGATTTTTAGAGATTGCTAATGTTTGTCTGTGCCAAGCAACAATTAAAAACCTTTTTTTAGAGGAATAATTTTATCAATTTCAGACCGACAGTCAACTATATGCAAAGTGTCAGATATAATTCAAGTAAATCAAGTGAAACCAAATAAAAAACCTTTATCAGAGCTTCAAATGAATATAGATCAAGATATGTATGTCACGAAATTGAAAGATACAAAAAAAATTAACACTGCTAGCTCCTCTGGCACCGGAAGCACCGTGATCTCGTTGGATAATTTAAAAATATCTGAAAAAATACCAGATGTGATTGTAACAAAGGATTCCTTGACTATGGAGAATGAGAACCGAAGTAAGGCATCGGTGAAATCGAAATCTCCTTCCACTCAGTCAACCCGAACCACTGTACAGGAGAATAAAAGTTTCAAAGCATCGAACAGTCCTCTGCATTCCAGTAAAGGTGATAGTGAGTATTTTCAATTCTTAATTGTCATTTTTGGTTTCGACAATTGTATTTATTCTTCAGCTTTTGAATTATCTTCTGCAATTTTCTTTCTTTCTCCCTTCACATATTTCTAATAAAATAATGTAGATTTCACACGCACAGCAATTTTTTTAGTTACACTAGGATTATAATTATATTTATATGTCGGAGCATTGGCGTGTCTGTCAGGTGCCATTGTCATAAATTAATAACGTCAACGTCAAATCAAAACCGTTACTAGTAGTTTATTTGATTTTCCAATATTGCTAGATTTATAAATTAATGACTATTCAATGGTCGATAGTAGTAGTGATTCTATAGTCATTATTATTATTACATAATTTGTTTTTCGCTGTTCAGTTTAGGTAAAATTAAAATAAATAAATATTATTATCTACTATTGGATATGTTAATTTAAAGATCTAGCAATATCAAAATCAAATAAACTATTAGTAACGATTTTAAACTGATTTGACTTTGACGTTAATTTATGATCTCTGACAGCAACGCCATTGCTCGAACATATTATATATCTCGTTTTATCTATTATATATTATTTTGTACAGTTGTTAGTCAGTGTTTTAGTTAAATCACATGAAGTATGCAGTTCAACCATCTTAAAACAAATATAATAATTTTTTGTGAGACAATAGAGCATTATCATGAATCAATTTTCACTTATTTTTTTTATAAGCGTCCGTTGTAAAAGTAGTTATTTTCAGGCGAAGCTAATTCATCTCACATTCCTTCCCCAAATATCGTTTATAAAGAATTAGAACAGTCAATTGATTGGCAAGATGTGATACAACTGAAACGTTACAATGAAGAACGCTTTGCAAAAGGTTTGTGGGCTCTGCATGGGACTAACACGGCTTAATAATAAAACATCCGTATAATTAACACATATATGTAGTCCACGTTTTTAAAGCACTGGTTTAAGGTCAATTTATGCTTTTACTTTTAGTAATACAGTGCACATATAAAATTAGGTATCAATAAAAAGGGCGGGAACAGTCGTTTTCATCGCTAACAAACGAGCCCTACCAGGCAGTATTCGTTTCTTCTCTTCTTTTTCTAGTTAGCTAAAATAAAATTATAAGTAACAATTACTAAAATAAACAAAAAAAGTAACTATAACTAAACTTAACGTTCATGAATCACAATAAATAATTTAAATATGAAATTACAAAAATCACGAATGAGAAGAAAGGTCTTATTCTACATCGATTATAAACATGAAAACGGTAGAAGATTTAATCTCGTATCGTATTATTCGAATTTCAAAAGTTAAAACGATTTTCATTAACGTACAGACTATCAAAATTAAACTAATAAGAAAGATATGCAAAGGGGATTTGTCCATACTTTTTGACATATTGGTGTCAGAGTTTGAGGCCTTGTGGAATGTCAATCAAACTTATAGTTTCAAGAGCTGTCAAACCATTTTTTCTGTATGAGAAGTTTGACATTTGACGGCGCTCAAGACGAGATATGAGTTAGACTATGGACATGAGAGTCCACAGGTATTCATGGCGTGCACAGAATTCTAAATCGATAATACTAATGGTAATTGACACCAAAATAATATAATTAACAATTCTAGAGTCCATAGATGGTTTTTTTTATAGTAAAATATTTATTTAGTAAGTTTTTTAGACTAAAAATTATTTTCAGCTCAATGGATTGACATTGTGGCGATGCCTGTTCAAGGATACGTAGGTATGTTTTCAACTTTATTTAAAGTATACTATATGAAGTGAAAAAATAACTATTAAATATATATTTATTATAAATCAATGTTTCATAACACGTTGTCTCGAGAAATGGGCACGACTCATATAAAAATAAAGAAAGAGGAATTTTCAAACACTGCAAAATACTGCCTATAACAGAAAAAGTAAATAAATGTCTTCTAGTCGAGCACTTTTTTCGAGATGACATAAAAAAACGAATGGAGCATGACGTACAGACCCGAGCGGTGACGCAACTTCGGCTCTGTACATCGAGAGCAAACAACGTATACGGCGAGAGAACGTTGAGCTAATAAATGGTCTACCAAATCACATATTAGATTGCCTAACGCCAACCAAAATAAACAGCAAATTAAAAAACTACTTGTATACGCATTTGTCGCGCTCCTAAACAAGACTGATATGGTTACATTAATACAAACCACAGCGGTCTTCTAATGTAACATTGTGATTATATTATATTGTTTTGTGAAATAAAGAAATTAAAAAAAATATTAATATAAATTATCACATTAATCTTACGCTTCAACCTTTGAAGTCCGATTTCTATTTTATGATCATTTGTGTTTCTAATAGGCAAGTTGGTCTGCCTTGTGTCTGACACACGCCATCAAAGTTTTTCGGTCTAAAGAGGGCCATAGACGGACCGCATGTTGCAGTCAAGACCGACTGCAATATGCGGTCGCACGGCGATCTGCAGTTTCCATACTAAATTCATATTCGCAATACACGGACCGCTCGAGCAGTTCCTGAGCAAACCGCATATTGCAGTCGGTCTTGACTGTAACATGCGTTCCGTTTATGACCCGCTGACGGCATTTCGGTTTCATTCACCGTATAAGCGAGTGTTAAATTCACATTGACACAACGTCCATTGGTCAACTGACTTACGACCTCAGGGATGAAAGAGCGCTAAAGCCAACTTTCACATCTAATATATAAAATTCTCGTGTCACAGTTTTCATTGCCATACTCCTCCGAAACGGCTTGACCGATTTTGATGTAATGCTTATCCGGTATCTATGAGAATCGGCCAACATCTATTTTTCATCCCCCTAAATGTTAGGGGTAGTCCACCCCTAAAAATTTTTATTTATTTTTTAAACAAAATTTTTAATTTCTATTTTTTTTATGATACAACATACAAAAATACATACAACCCCTAACTTTCACCTCTCTACTATCAACCCCTATTTTTTTATTATAAATGATGTACATGGCAAAACGACGTTTGCCCGGTCAGCTAGTTTTAGTATAAATACTTTTCACGTAAAGATGCACCTGTCACTTCAAAATACCAGTTTTGTTAAAACCTATTTTAATTCCAGGTATAAGTACACCTGTGACCATAAACATAACGACTCGCGTGGACAGCTGGCTGACCGCGAGATTCGAACCGAACGCAGTCAAAGATATAACCATTGAACTACCGCGACAGCCGTTCCTCCTATCCCCTGGAAAGAACGAAAAATTCACATTCAACATCACATGCAATAAGGAAACAAAACAAATATTACCTTTCTCCATACATTTGAAGGATACATCGAAAGAAGAGATGTGCGAAGAGAAAGATGCGGTCGAAATAGATGTTAAATTGCCCTCAATACAGGCAATATCGAGAGATGGAATGAACAAAGTTATATTTCCTATAATACAAGAGAAGTCACATATAACAAAGTATTTTGTCATTGTCAGCGATTGTCCGGGAGAGTTGGAGTTAGACATGACAGTTGCCTCAGATCTCTTCGTGATAATGAACGTTCAGGAGATTAAGAAGAGCGAGATGAGTAAAGTGTTGATGGAGTCCAATTTGGTCCAGGGAAAACCGGAGGTTGGAAGGAAGTTGTGTAGGCTGAGTGGGGGGAACGCGGTTAAAGTTACGGTTATGTTTAAAGCGCCACAGTTAACGGATTTGGATATAGGTGAGTTTATAAAAAGCAACCAATACGTAGATTATAGTGAAATAACCTTAACTTGAATTTTTATTAAATTTTATTTATGCTCGCAAACATTACATATGCAAAAAATAAGATATACACGTGTGATAATAATATCAAGCAACTTCCTCGTAATCGTGTAACACAAATCGAAGAAGATAGCAAAAATATATTAAAGCGAAAGAAAAAAGGAAATAGTAAATAATTAAGAATGAAAAGTATGCTAAAAATGACGCCAGGTGGATTGTTAGATTATCCAACACAAACCTTTTTGTGTGGTGGTCACCACATCAATGTTTATTTTTCTATAACCGAAACTTTTTCTATTAAAAAAAAATTAGGGCACACCTTATATGAGGACCTTTCTTGAAATTAAAAAAAAAGCATTTAAAATTAATCCTTAAATTAATAAAAAAAGAAAACTTGTGTTAGAAATGTACACATATTCCAAAATTTTACATATTTTAAAAGAAAACAATTTATCAATTTTTTTAAGCTATTGCATAGCTTCTATCGCGGGCCTCGAGCGTGGAGACCGAATCCAGAAATTCCGTAACGAAAAACCTTACACGTTAGAGCGGGACAGAACGTATACTGCGTATTCGTTCGGTGCAGCCGGTGCGCGTTAGAGTGAGACAGACTATATAGGCGAGTTAGTCTGAGAGTGGTAGATTGAATTAATTTATCAAAGAAAAAACTTGAATTAATATCAAAGAAAAGAAATACTGCATAAATAAATAATTATAATTCCATAAGTTGAAAAATTATGCAATAGCTTTACCGCGGCAGTCCCGAGTGCCACACGTTTTTTTTATTAATATTATTTTTTCTGTACTTTTTATAAGTTGATAATAGTATTTTTAATGTCTGTTAAATATAAATGTGTAATGATGGTTTATCAGCACATCCAAGAAATAGGGTTTCAGCATCACAATCAATAAAATAATAATTACAAACCTTTATTATTAACCTTTGTCAAATAATTGGATTAATTTTTATATACAAAAATTTTCTGGGCGTGTGTTTGTAATGAAACACCTTAACGGATGGATCGATAAATATGTTCAGGTGGAGAGAATGTTTGAAATTTAAAATTAGATTTTTGAAATTATACATATATATTCATATACAATATATATTCTTTAGGCGCGTTATGAAAAATTGATGAGAGTGAAGTTTTACGATGCGCGCGCACCGTGACCCAAATTAACAGAATGAAGTTGCCCACGGAAGATGCTACGGCATTGGACATAATGTAAAAACAACATTCGAATAATAATTGAATTTATGTTACACTTAATGTAAGAGAATAATAATAAATATTTATTTATTCAATTTTTCAAATGTAAACTGAACTTTATTGACTATAATGACTCCTTTTCCAGTCTTTGATTATTTAATTGTAATTAATTATTTCCATGCAATCAAAAACTATAATAATGCCAAAGAAGTATAACTTCTTACGCTCGTACATAAGTACACGCACCCATTTTTTTACCATTTGGTTAATAGAGGGCAAAATGGCTACGTTTACCGGCATTTTGAATATTAATCTGACCCGTGTGAACACTGTACTAAATAAAGTGGATCTCATTGGAACTGTCGGAACTGCGCAGCTCGAAGTGAAGTCAGCTGGTAAAGTCCAAATAGCCGCTGGTAAGTTAAAAACTTATTTTCTCTTTTTATAGGCGTATGGTATACCAGCTTCAATGTCTTCAACATTGGCCGTCTTCCGAATTTTTATGATACTAGCTGACCCGGCAAACGTTGTTTTGCCATTGTCATTATTTCTAGGAAACATTTTTTTAGTTCAATAAAAATAACTATCTACATACTTTAATAGGGGTTGATCATAGAGGGGTGTAAATTAAGGGTTGTATGTATTTTTGTATGCTGTATCATAAAAAAAGCAATTTTTTTTAGAGTGTATGAGTGCATGACGCACATGAAATTTCACGAAAATCGGTCGATCCATTTCGGAGTAGTTTAATAACAAACCCAGTGACACGAGAATTGTAGTGTGTTTAAATAGCTCTTTAAATAGTGTACAATGTGTATTAAACGACTTGGATAACGATTAGTTTTTAAGAAAATAATAGTAATAATAATAAAACCCTTAATCAGATAGAAAATTTTACATAATTTTAAACTTAAACTATTACCACTAGTGAGTCAGTGACACCGACAACCCATATGTTTCCCCAACTTTGGCAAAGGCCTCCTCCATTTCTTTCCACTCTGCTCTGTTCTGAGCTTTCCTGGTCCAAATTTTCCCAGTTACGGATTTTATTTCGTCTTCCCACCTTCGAAACTGTCTACCTCATTTTCTTTTATTATTTCTTGGGCACCAATATATGATCTTTTTGTTCCACTTTTCTATACCTCTTATTACGTGGCCAGCCCATTTCCACTTCAATCTTCGTATCCTCGTTGTGACGTCTTCAATCTTCGTGTGGTTGCTTATGATTTTATGATTGATTCTATCGGACTTCCTGATATTTAGCATGCTTCTTTCCATCGCCATCTGGCATGTCTTCAGTTGCCTGGTTTGCATTTTAGTGAGTGCCCAAGTTTGGCAGCCATATGTTAATATTGGCAGTATGCAAGTGTTAGGCTGCTGCCTCGAATTTCGCGGGCAGCGGGGCGCCAGCGGCTGCGGCGCGGGAGCGAGGCGGCCAACGCATACCTGTTCTCCAAACCAGCGGGCAGATCGCGCGGCACTATAGCGGTGTAGTGTTGTGTTCGTGGTTGTGTAGTCGAGATATTTGTTTTTATTCGCGAACGAAATGTCTAAAAAACGGCGACAACATCTTTTTGATTCAAATTTATTCCTAACGTTCGATTTATTGTGGGCAAAAATATGTTATATGCAAAAATATAGTTCCATATGGGTCTCCTTTCAAAGATTTCTGAAATAATTTGCTCTTGCACGTCCGAGGTCATTTTGATACGTCACAAAAAATATGTACAGCACTATACTACAATGCACACGCGCAACGCGGGCGGTCACCGCTTAACTGGATTGCGCCGCTCGTTACCCGCCCCCGCGCCGCTGCCACGCCGCTGTTTTCGAGAACCGGTCCATTTGATTGTACGCATAAAATCCAGCCGCTCCCGCGCCGCTGCCCGCAAAATTCGAGGCAGCAGCCTTATACAGCTTTGATTTGACATTTATTTTTATTTCTGTATTTTTCATGATTTCCCATTTCTTTGCTTTCTCTGCTCCTTCGACATTATACCAGTGGTTGTACTCTTTCACATAATCAATTGACTCTCCATTTACTATAATAATATCTTCTGATGCATTCGTCATGGCTTTAGTTTTTGAGGTGTTCATTGTTAGCCCTACCTTGCGGCTTTTCCTTTCCAGCTGGTCTGTAATCATAATTCTTAGATGCTCTTTGTTTGTAGCATAGTATGATGTCATCGGCGAATCGTACACAGTCGTATACAGTTTATAATCTAAAAAATATAAATTTCAGAACCGACCCCTATAACAGTGACGAACATAGGGTCATTAACGGGTGTATGGCTTGTTAAGTTCAAGACCTCAACTGTTGAAGAAACGATTCCTTTCAAAGTGTCTCCGGGCAAGTTTGAGCTAAGACCGACTGCAACTAGAGTCTTACAAGTTGTTTATACAGGACCACCCGATGTAGTTTATGAAGGGTAAGTATTTTATTAATTGAATTATCTAATAAATTATATTTATAAACTTTTTCAAGTGTTAAATTGTATTAAACGGCAATTTTTCAGGAACTAAAAATTCTTGATATTAACAATTTAAACAAATTATACAAATTAGGGGTTAAGTATTACGTAAGCAGATTTACCGCAATTAATTCCCCCCCTTCAGCAAGAGCTAGTAAAGCTCTCAAAAATAATAGTACATGAATGTATTAATTTTTTGTAGGAATCCTCGAAAATGCATTTCGGTTTCAAGCATAGACATTGTGTGTGATATGTGTATCAATATAATTAATGTTGACGTAACCTAAGAAAATCAAAGATTTACCCCCCCCATATAGTGCTGACATAATACTTGAACTGCCCCTTATAGTATAAAAAACTATCTAAAAATACATGTTTTTATATGTGTTTTACATTTAAACATATAAAACTCAATTCATCAATGTGTTTAATTAAGAATTGGATTTCAATAAATGGTTACCATGGTAACAGACACTATTATGTCTAGTGCATGTTATATGCTAAATTGTACTCAGCTTCTACGGGAAGACTAGGCTCTAAGCACAATATCAAAAAAAGAGTACCGAGAGTTTTTTACGCCGGCTTTTTCTCTCGGCCTACACCCTCTGTCTTCTTTGCCGATGAGTAGGGATGCCTACTAATTCAAATTTAATGACGTGGAATAAGTGTTACATATATCTTATGTTCCTTAATAAACATATTTTATTTTTTTATTAGAGAGTAGTAGGACATATTTTTCCCTGAATTATTCTATAAAATGTGTGTTCTTGTGTATCATATACGTTTTAAGAAATAAGTGAAAATACACAAACGATAAATATTGACGGGGTCTTGTAACAATAAAAAATATTAAAACCTAATGTTATCTTCGACCAAGAAATATGCAGAAAATCGCCTGACTATAAATAGTTGTGTCATAATGTTTAAGTTGCATAATTTTTCAGTTACCTCATATTGGAAGAAGTTACAACTCTTGCGACGACTCACATCTTGATAAGTGGCGGTTCCGAAAAAGTTAGAACATTTCCCATCAAAACCAATTTAAACAATATCTCATGGGTCAAAGCGGGGAAGAAAGAGCTGAGTTTGAAGAACTCCACCAATAAAAAAGTGCAAATTCGCTGTCATATTGTCGGAGAAGGTTTTTCTATAGGTGATTAGTAACAATTTTATGAAATTACTCTAATTGCTGTACTTTTTTAAATTCATAAATCACTAATTAAGGCAAAACTAAGAAACATGCAAACGTTATCGGTGTTATTTAATCACAAGACGCATAATTTATCAATCCTTAAAGCTCTTGAAACTAGAATTGAGTCTGATTCGCTTTCAAGAAAACAGGTCTTAATATTGCTCCTTGGAGGAGTCATTATTATTATATATATTAACACATTAGCAGCTTAATAAGCTGATTGAATTGTGATTTGGAGATCTATCCAATCTATTTTTAAAATAGTTCAAAGATGGTGCACTGATTACACTTTCCGGAAGCCTATTCCAGTCAGCCACTACTCGGTTTGGGAGAAAGTTCTTTGGGAATTTGTGTTGTGTCTTAAGTCTTAAACTGCCCCTCAAATGTGTATTTTTACTTAAAATAAAGACCTTCTCAATTTTTAGAACATAAAGAGGCCAGTGACGATTGTATAAGTTTCAAAAAATTTATGTTTAAAAGTTTCAAAAAAATTACGAAACAAGCTATTATAACTTACGTAATGTCTCCATATGCAGTTTCTTTAATCATTATGTATTGCCAAATATACTATCAAACCTTCTATCTGCAACAAAAATTGTTCGAAATATCCGTTTTCCATCCGAACAATTAATTGCGAATATAGAAAATCCCAGTGCGCTTACTCTGTAACTTATAATAGTGATTCCAATAATGAACTCATTTGGTAAAATTCAATACCGCCGACCAATTATTGCAATAATTGGAAATCAAAGCCTCCGAGATGTGTCAAGTTGTCTAATGCATAGCATAGATCGCGCAATTTATATAAAAATATTTTGTCTTAAAACAATGTGTACGGTTTTCAAGCTCTTAATAATGTTTTTATTTTTATAATTTCTTAGTATTATTTGTTTATGCCGCAAAATGATTAAATGCGCCATAAAATTAGCTAACGTTACACATATCGGCGTCCGCGTCGTCCCTTTCCAGTTTTACAAATTTGTTATTGAGAGTTACAGGTCTTTATATAAAACGTGGACTAAAGATGATTTGTTACTTTCTCTTTATTCCGCGTTTTGTAAGAACAACGATCGAATGAAATAGTAATATAAGAACTTTTTAAATAAAAAATCAATGTCTAGAATCGTCGGGATCTCGCACATACATGATGTCTTTGGGTAGTTGCGAGTGTCGTCCGTTGTCTGTGGTTTTCTCGCCCATCTCTAACACTCCACATGTGGCCTCCCTTCATCTAATTTTGGACAAAACTACTCAGCTTTCCAGAAAGGTAATATAATTAAATAATGTGCGAAGGTATGGAATATTCTTATTTGCGCGATATATAAATATTTTATGTATCTATAATCGGACTATAATGACGTCATATCACGTGACGTGAAATCCCATGAAGGTTCTCTATCCGAACAGACTTCACTGTGGTAAGGCCTGTACTCACTTTGATTAGTGATTAGTGCAGGCGATTAGTTGGCTGCGTAGTAAAGTGATTAGCAGCGTGTTCTGTTTTCTGCGAGTGAACTGCGAGTAGTGACGTCGCGTGCGCGTGCGTCCCTTCCCACTCACTCGCAGCGTGCTTGCCAAACTACATGACAACTGCATTTACTTAACAGAGATTGGATACTACTTGCACTACACACCTAAACTAATCAATGTCAATTACTAATCACTTGCACTCGCACTAATCAAAGTGAAAACAGCCCTTTACACTAAATGCAAATATTTTATTTGAATAAAATTTATTTTATGTGCTTCGTCTCGTTAATGAATTACGTTGATGATAGTTGTGGTGTGTGTTAAAGATATATTATGACGTTTTTTAAGAAAATAACAATACAAACTACTGCTTTGAAATTAGCGATTTTTCACACTTTTGTTCTTGGGGAAATGCTGGGTCATGCCCCGCTTGGGGCGTGTAAATTCTTGGTGCTGAAAGGTTATGTGGGACTTCCTGACTTCATACCAACTAAAACCATTGTCAACATCTTCCTTAATAAGGCATTTTGCTGCAGCAGTCGCAAAGTTTTGTTGCCAGCTTATATTTATGAATTATTGTGATAGATCAAACTTCACGGATGCGTAAGCGGTGATCCAATTCGTTGGTCGGGACTAGTGACGTATGGTGAGACAGCGTTAGTTCGCGCCGTACTACGACGGCCTATTGAACTCACTCTGTACAATCGCGCATCTGTCCCGGCCTTTATTTCTGCTGCTTTGCATTTCAACTGTAAGTATCATTGTGATAGTGAAGTGGCTCAGTCTCGTACAGCTCCGCTACTAATTACTAATTTCAAATATTTTAATAATTATTGCTGCTATTGGAACTGCAAAGAACTTTAATGACGTCACGTGAGGACGAAACTTACATTCGATGTCATTTAGAGTTCCATACGGAAACTCAATATTGAAATCTGGCATCACGAATTTATTTCTTATTCTTAAAGCGTACTTAATAATAATATTACATAATATTTTTAAGTAAATGCTTAACTGGGCCCTTGTTACCCCAATTGTAAGAACTTAAATTAAAACAGATATAGAAATATGTCTATCCACACTATACTTTAAGCTCAATTAATTTTTTCTTTATTTTCAGTACAATACAGATGTTTGTCATCAAATGCGGAATTGCAAGGTGCAAGACGTATAATGGGAAAACGTGGAAAACATTCAATAATTTTACGGGTGGATTGGCCGAGACTCGAACGCAGAGCCCGTGCAGTCGAAACCACAACCCTGGGTACACTCACTGTACTTACCGGACCGGAATTTACTCGACGGAGGATACTTAAGTAAGGCATAGTTTGTTTATTCAAAAATCCAAAGGAACAACAATTCATCGTGTATTTTTCTTAAATATCGTATTTTTTTTTTGTGCCGCATGCCCTCTACAATCTTTCTACACACAAAGACACTTAATTTTAATATATAAGAGTCGTTTTCCTAATGTTAGATTAATTGCTGATGTTAGAAAAAGCTGCCCACAGAAGTATTTCCGAACCAATTCGACTTAGGGTCCTTCAAGAAAAGAGCGTACCAATTCCTGAAAGGCCGGCAACGCACTTGCGAGCCTTCTGGCATTGTGAGTGTCCATGGACGGCGGTATCACTTAACATCAGGTGAGCCTCCTGCCCGTTTGCCTCCTATTACATAAAAAAAAAAAAAATTTAATTAAGAACTTATAATAAACGTAATGTAAGCTACAGTCAAATAATCCGGCTCGAAGGACCACGTGTAGTAAATGCTGCCAGAGTTGTTATAAGGAAAATTTTCTTAAAACAGTGTTTTTTCACAATACATTTCTATTCTCATATATGTCAAGAACTAATTTTCGCTATGTACTGGCTTCTTTATTGTAATATTTCTTAACCATTCATGTGATCAGCCTTCTGAGTCTGACACTGATAGGCAAATATTTACATTGACCGACGTCTAATCTAAAAATAAAAAGTGTTGCCAGTAAATAAATTATCCTACAACATAAAAAAAATTTAATACATGTCTCCCGTCTGCCCAACTCTCCCCTATCTCCCCTAAATGTTACTCTTATATGGAATATATATATAAGTTTAATAAAGTAAAGATCTATAATGATGAGGCCAGGGGTTCAAACGCACATTCAGGATTTAGAATAAATTAGCAGTAGGCTAATGTGAATGCTTACAAAAAACTAAGAAACAATTGAATGTTCAGAATACTTCGCGATGAAAACAACGGACACCTTGATACTTCGTTATTGCCGGAGCATTTGAAGGTTTTGGCGGAACCTTTTGATGGAGAGGATCCGACTTTGGATAAATATTTGGAAAACTTCAGCGAGACAAAGGTAATTACTTTTTTTATTAATTTGCAATTTTGTTGGTTATTGCATTTTTGCTTCACCATAGAAGTTATAATTGGGTACAAATAATTATATCTCTTAGGACAAGACCTCGCGATTCGATCTATTTTGAGTTCATCTTTTGGTGAATTTTGAGGTTTTTCGCCCTTACGCCTTTAGTACACCTACGCGTTCGTATGCGGCTGCGAATCTTTGCGAAATATCTGCGGAACGTTAGTACACTGCAGGTTTTTCGCAAGGAAATGTCATTGTAGCTTTCGTGGGCTGTAGGTGCAGACGTCGTTTCAGAATGTCATCTGAGTCGTCCCATTCGTCGCTTTCAGATTCTGAAGAGGATTTTGTAATCAACAGGCCCAACTAAATATAATTCGGGATAATTTCGAATCAAATTCATTAATAATTCAATATTTTCGGCTTCCATTGTGCGAAATTCTGTCCTCACTGACAGAACGCGTGGTGACGCCTTGCGATGCGAAACTCCAGTAGCGAATCGGCTGCCTCTGTGTAACAGCCATTTCGCAGTTACTTGCGAAACAGTACCGACAAGGACGCAACTATTTCATAGCTATATATTAGAGCGAGACAAAACACATGCGAAACGTTGCCATACAACTTACAGTTTTTTCGTCGTTTCGCTGCCGCATGCGATTGCGTAGGTGTACTAAAGGCGTTAAGATTTGAATAGCCACACCATAGTAAATATTTAATTAAAACTCAATTATAAAAAGAAATAATAAAAACAACAGTTTCTCGAAATAAAACGAGAAATCTAATATAAAATTCTCTACCGATTAGAGAGCATGGTTTGGGAATAATTTTGCACGAATTGCTTTAACTATCAGTATAAAAGTACTATCATTTATGTGGTAGAATACAATATTCATTTATTGCGCTATCGTACACAAGCATGTCAAGTTATATTACATTAAATACGCCTCGCCAGCTGTCTACTCTTTATCCGTCTTACGAAACATACACAAAATAATTAAAATTAGTATTAAATAATTCAATTAGGAAAATTCACTATATTTAAGATGCCATTTTTTATTCGCGTCAGTCTGACCAAATCTTTAATAATAAAGCTTTAGACGTTTCGCAAAATTAAACCTTGATGTATTGACTTAAGGTCCAATTCCACATGCATCTGAGGAAACAGGCGTAACTATATAGCACGAAGGTTCATAATCCTTTAAAAAAACATCCGTCTTACAAATTTGTCTCGACGCGAGTTTAACATTTTTTACCCATTCCAAAAAAAGTGTACAATGCCGCTAAAGAAGTTTTCACTTCAAAAAACATGATCACAAAACAGAAATCTGAGGTCCAGACCAGTTGTGCATTTTTTTTTTGAAGTGAAACTTCTTTATCGGGGTTGGAAAAAAATTTAGTGTAACATTTTTTCGTTACGCGTCACATTTTATGTTACGCGCCATGTTGCTTTTTGAAGTCAAACTTCTTTATCGGCGTTAGAATGAATTTTTTATCGACGTATGGGAGAAATTTTCTAGCAAAATAACGATAACAATGATAGTAATAATTATATTACAATTAATGAAATTCTGTAATAATCTTAGTAGTAATAAGGTAAAATGAAATAATTGTATTTGTATTCATGTCTATGATAATAAAAGCCTTTTGTTAAACTTTATTTAACCAATTTCGTTAAGTTGCATATAGTAGATCATTTTTCGAAAAATAAGGTCATAAAGAAGTTTCACTTCTTACGTGTGTACACCTAGTACACGCACACATTATTTTTTGTTTTTAGGTGTTATTTATATTTTACATTTAAAATTTTAATTTTCTAGGCATCTTTGAATGAGCTAATTGAAGGCCTACAAGAGCTGACAGCTCAAATTGACGTCCCACAGGACTTCGTCGATGACAACACAACTATTATTAGCGATGACACGATGTTAGAACATCATACACTTTGCGAATAATACATATCGCCGTAGTAGAGAATATAATTTGCAAATAATTAAACTACTCAATTGGCTTAATGATATTATTTTTACACTAAGTTCGTTTAGATTAACGTACTTACGTAATCCTGATCTGGGTTCGAGTCCCAGCGAAACAATTACGGCTTAACATGTTTGTAATAAATTAAACTTAAGATATGTTACCCTTTTATAACTACGTAATATGTCAATTGAAATTTATTTTGAAGTATTCCTGTCCTTTTTCTCTTTAATTTTAATATTTAATTTATGTCTTAAAAGAATGCCTGAAGATTAAATGTACTTATTATAAGCTTTAACTATACAAGACTGTTATTTTAATTTCCTAAACTCATACATTCCCTCGATAAGAATCCAGAAGACAAAAAGTGATTTTTATCGTTGCTAAATTATGACAAAAAGTGATTTGATGTATGATTTTTAAATAAATGTATTTAAATTAATTCGTTTTTCATTTTTTAAACTAACCATAAAGATTGTTTTTTAAACTAACCAAGAAGAAATTTGCTAGGCAACCCATATGGATTATATTTATTGACATATTAAATTAAATATAAAATACGTTTCATTAAATAAGCATCTCGGTGAAGGTCGTTGTATATCGGGATCTTAGACCAAGAATGCCAAATCATAAAATGACCCAGGGCTTTTGTATTTGGTATATGTACGTACAATTAAACAAAACTTCTTTAAAAGATATAAAAACATATGTTAATGGGTTCTTGGGTTCTTCACAAAGGTGCATTCAATTTTATATCCATTTAAAAAATCCTAATTCTGAGCCTCAACTTTATAAATAAAACAAATATTCAAGAATAATATTTATTCATTATAATGTTGTAAATAACTCCTGACGTATTGAGAAACTTCCCATTCCGTTGGAGGAGATTCAAGAACAACGACACAGGAACCAGCAACTTCATTCACTCTTATTGTTGTATCTCTCTCTGTGAATATCACTTTTGGCTTTTCATCTTTAGTATCTCCCTTTAAAACCTCAACCGACGTTACATCGGACACAGTTCTTGTAAAAACGACTAGATTGTCACCTATAAAGATTATACATGAGATAATTTCTAAAAAATGGGTAATTAAGTGCTAAATTTGACAACAATCAATCGTATGTGGAATGCGTTTTGATATATGGCAGTAGTAGTAGACTATAAATCTTAGAGCAAGTATGGGAGCGTTCAAGTATTACGTAACGCAATTTTTGGAGATTATTACCCCCCCCCCCATGTATCTCGCCGTAACATTTTTCAGTACCCTAGTACAGTACTGTACTCAAGTATAGTAAAACGTTTCGTGACCACCTAGTGACTCTTTAGTTACTATTATGTGGTGTTAGTCGAAAAAAATATTAACAATAACGCGTAATTTAATCCCCGACCCGCATCGTAACGTTTTACAAAAGGACCCCCTCCCAAAATACGTTACGTAATACTTGAACGCTCCCAGATCAAAAAAGCCAATAATCAATAATTATCTATTATCAGTGAATCTGAAAGTCCTGCCCTTTGCGGCAGACCTCTCATTAGTCTGAACTGAAGCATCAGGTAGCAAAAACAATCAATCTTATTCCTATTAAATAAATTTGATAGAAAAAAGGGTTTACTTGATTAGCATGAATTAGCTCTTCAGTTTATTTAAGTATCGAGTTACTTACATTACCAAAATTGTGAGAAAAATTACTTACGCATATTGCACATAGTTGATGGGGGGCTTGAGAAACAAGTAATTAATTCCAGCTTTTTATCTATGCCTGGCCTGAATCTATATAAATTGCTAAAATAACTTTGTATACAATATATATATTTTCTATAGGACCGCATACAGCTCATTCTTATCTCGGTACTTATTACAGTTTTCCATTGATCCCTTCCATCACCCTGGTCTTCATATTGGTAAATATTTTTATGTCCAGCTGCATAAATACTATTGTCATGTGAGCATACAGCTGGATTCTGTATGGCGTCTGGGAATTTAGCTATTTTCCTAAATGATCTCTGTTTCAAGTCATATATTATTGCTGTGTCCAAGACTACCCTGTAAAAAAATTGTATAACAATTATTTTGAAAAAAACGCTTCTTATTTTGAAAAACACAAAGAATTGTGTCTTTGTTATAAATTTTCTAAGAATATTTCATACTAAAAATTTAATATTTAAGGAATATTTTTCTTCATAAAACTGACCTAAACGCACCTACTCCTCCAATCATATATAAAGAATCCTGTATCACAGCACAACCGGCATGTCTTCTATGAGGAAGATGAACTCCATGCCATATCCAGTCCTTTCTCAAAGTGTCATACACTTTTACATCTCTCATATATATCCCTGTGCCTCGTCCATGCTCACCACAAACAAGAACTATTTTACTTGGACCCCATGACACAATACTCCAACCCCATAGATTCTTCTCAGCCACCTCCAACCATTGTTGAAATTTATTCTCATGAGTGAAAGAGAACAGATAATGTGGTAAGAACTCTGGTTTTGTGTCTTTTAATATCCAAATAGGTATTACGGGAGTGTACAACAGCTTACGAACTGAGCTATTCTTTATGTTATTCAGTACTTCATTATAGACACGTTCTGTAAAGTTCTGACAAATTATAGTCTTATGATCCTGTAAGCTCTTGCATGTCAATTCCCAGTTTTTGTCAAATAAATCATACAAGCAATCAATAACTTTGGCAGCCAAGCTATTCTCATATTCCTTTACCAGTTTCTTTATTTCTTTTAGCTCTGTTGGGGTTATTCTTTTAATATCTACACATCCTAAAATTATTAACAAAGCATCTGCACCAGTTTCATGATGAAGTAACCATTCATATCCAAATTTAAAAATTGCTGCTTCACTTTCAGAGTCCAAAAATGGATGAGACAAATACCAAGCTAGTACATGTATGGAGGGAACATACTCAGGTTTCATATTTTGAAATGATAAAAGTCCATGCACAATTGCTAGCTTTTCTATCTTGGCATAAGAACATTGTTCAGATATTGACATTATTTGTATCCAATTTGATACTGAAATTTGAAGGTCCAATATGTATTCAATTTGCTTTATCAGCTCAGTAATCTGCAGAAAGTTGGCTGCGATTGCAATCTCGCCTATAGTCGTCAAAGAGTGATCGGAAAGATCAATTACACCCATTTGCATATATTTTAAAATTAGTTCCATCGTGTCCGGCTCTAGGGTCTGAAATAATATATGCATATTAATCATGCCATTAATACGTTTCTGTTTAAATTATTTAATAAGTACTTACGTCTATTTTAATTTCTTGTTGTTTGGTTTCCACATAGTTTCCACTAAACATTGCCCGAAAGTAATCGCTATATTCACAGAGTATAACTTTACTTACATTAAAAATTCTACCTTTTATTGATAGCGAAATATGAGCCATTTTGTATAATTATTTTGAAACGCATTCAATTGTAATAAAAAATACAGAAGTATAGAAGTCTGGGTTTAATGATGTTGATCTTCGCGCCATTACGTCTAATGTCAATAATAATTAACTGATAAGTGCAAAATGCAATTTGTCAAGAGTGAATGTCATTTAGCTGAACTGTCTATGGAGAAAAAGACAATGATAGAATCGATTTTGGAGGACAAAGGGAGGGCACTACTCATAATTTTGTCGTGTTATACTTCGTTGCCATATTCCTGCAACGAGCAGTACGTTAAGTCTTATCCCCTTAATCGTATCATATAAGTTGAGCATGCCGGGTGGCATTATGTCAAAATTGTGCTGCGCGCTTGTGTTTTTGATTTGGCTCCGGTCCTAACGCGCCTTTTAACCTAAACTCGCTCGGTACTGTCCCAAACTGATGAAAGATGCTGAGAGATCGCTTCAATACACTCAATACTTTAAAAAGGCGATCGTTCTGAGCGATCCAACTATCGTTCAATAGCCATAACATCTCGTACTCCAAAATAATAACTCCTGGGGTATCTAAAGGGCATAGGGCTCGTAGCATACTGGGCGTTGACATATCGAAAGACGTACAGTTTCGCAGTCCTTTAAAGGGAAAGGCTTAATTCGTTTCCAAAAAGCGCAGTGTGCTCAATAAGGCGAGATAGACTTCACTTCGGGGCATTGCTTGCAACTATATCAAGCGCATATCCAGCCACATATGTTGTACTCACCTCTGGGGGCACCCCAGTACCAGCTCCTTCTACTTGAGACTGATCGTCGACGACCACTAACTTTCCGAGCGGCTTGATCCCTTGGCATTGCGTAGAGATGTAAGGTCTCTGCATATTCTACCACATTTACTATGAGGTGTAATTACCTCTTGACTCCTGGCCCTATCCTCATTAAAAAGCGTGTTCGAAATTCTAAATTCGACTCGTAAGTTGAAGGAGGACTCATACAGAGAAATCCGACATAATATGTTCATATTAAATATCAAGAGAGAGTACAGTACAGTAAGACTATGATAAACAAACATTGTCAAGATTAGAGATATACCAACCCTGCCAAAGACTTAGCTCAAGCGACGAACCCTTGCGGCATTCAGGCAAAAATTGACGTCCACCACCTTACCTGGAAGACTTTATGGTAGGGTGAATGTCATGTAGCTGAATTCACCATAGACAATTTGTCTATGGTGAAAAGACCATGAAACAATCACGTGCTTATTACTGTCAAATTCTTAATTTTGAAAGCCAATATTGCTTTTGGTTTGTATTTGATCTTTATGTATGTCAACTCTGCATACATTTCGCCTTAAAGGACTTCTTGGATTCGCTTACATTTCCTAATACAATAAATTATCCAAAACTTGATTTGTGATAAAAATAGATATTATTTTTGCAGTGCATGCTCCAACTTTTAGTTTTACTTAATGACAGTTCCATCGCATCTAGACTAATATATGGGTTCTGGATTGGCTCGTTGGGCTTTGGTTTAGATAGACCCACGAAGCACTGCTCAGGTTTTCCATACTGTCGTAAAATCTTACGTATTGTTCATGCAATGATATTTCTTTAAGAATGTTACGTGGTCATCAGGCTATGAAGTTTAAGCTTTTGTTTGTTTGTAAGAAAAACAAAATAATCTTGCCTTACCAAGTGCTTAGCATCTAATCTTAACATACAGTATATATACAATTTAGTTCAATATGTACTGCAGAATTTGAATTTATTGGGAAAATAATAAAAAAAACATTATCTAATTTCGTATCATTTTATTTCTTAACCATTTATATTTATGTATCCAATTGTTTTGCTATTTCTCAATCATTGTATCTAAGAGATTCGAATACCAATCTGAAATCTTTTTAGACATGACTTTAAAAATATTGCCTACAACTTATAAAACTAAAATGCATTTTCACTTATTAATAAAGTCATTGAACTCCGCAAACGATGTTTATTTTATATACAGGACTAACTGCTGTTCATAGAACTCAAATAATATTGAATTAATGTGTACAATCCTTTAGGGCGCCTAAACGCTGACATAAAGATGCAAAAAAAAAATGCAAACTCTTGGTCGTGAGAGCATCTCAAAGGATTCCAACAATGCGTCGTTTGGTGTTTTACATTACCCATGTTTATTATCTCTTACACAACGAAAATTATCATTCTAACACACACACGCAGCATTACTCACACAATCATACACCATACGTACAATTCGCATTTGGCAGTTTCATGATTACCCCAGAACCGATATTCACATCGCTCAAAATAAATCACACAAAATCATAGCATATAAAATATGAATAGCCGAAATGAATACCGGCCGAGGGCCCGCGCGGGTCTACACATGCGACATATCCTACCAAAGAAATCTATTAAAATGGAAGTACTTAATTTACACGTTCATAACAACTAATTTGGATCGAAAATGGCTGACATTTCGATTAGTATCGTGCTTTAAAAATACTATTCTCATTAATTTATTGCGTTTATACCTAATCTTATGTCACAACAGAAGACGTCATGAAGTCTAACTCGAAATTACTAAACGATATTAAAATCGGCGATTAACGATTCGAGTATGCGTAGCCGGATAATATATACATCACACTCACACCATTTTACAATAGGAATTAATCACCTAAACTAAAATAAACCAGTCACTTAATATAACATAGTATTATCGCCAACGATTACACTGGCCTGTAGTACTAACGATAAGATAAACAATGACATTTCTTATTTTTAACGCTGGCAACTCTGGGAGCGACCTTGACTCGAGCGCGTTCCATTTTCAAACTCAAAGTCAAACGTCAATCGCTCCGCGAACGTTCCGAGGCGAGCGGATACTTCTAGTTAAAATACGATTCCTGCATGACTAGATGCAGACCCCATACTGAGATCGTATTGAAAATTGAAAAATTAAATAAGTTTTGGTAATTTTCAGTGTCGCTTCTAACTTAAGTCTACCACAAAAAGCAATATAAAATTGTAAAAAATCGGTTGTGTATTTATATTTTTAAACTGTCATCCATTTAAAGTATAACTATCACAGACAATATAAAAATAAAAAATCGAGACAATGTATCAATTAATCGAATCGAAATTATGCTATAATATTACTAATTATGAGGATTGGAACGAAAGTGATTTTAAATATCGAACTCCAATAAGCTAGAACATTCCAGAAATAACATATGGAAAATGATTTTACCAGTTCCTATATCGAGGATACGGGTAGTAATAGTTAATATATATCTATCAAATCAAAATAAGAGTTCTATAGAATAATCCAAGTATGTTGTCTGTATCTTCGATATAGAAACCGGGAGTTATAACTGACCGGAGTCACGTGACCATTTTCATACATTACTCGCGGGTCACGTGACACAGGCTTTTCCTCCCTTTTTTGAAAAAAAAAAAAAATCTTTCAGTTCAAAGTCTTATCAAGGTTCGACTGGTTGTCTCCACACTGCTATTGAAAAGCATGAAAAATATATAAATGAATAAATTAGCAATGTAAGGACAACTTCATTATGGGTTTTAGCGTTACTTGCTTGTAGGTAGCTCGTGTAGCTTTTGTAGGCACAGCTTTACATCTAAACACCTGTAATTCTATGTCATCGCTATTATACATTGTATGGCCTATGCGCTTTTTGAAAATACCGTATGTGAGAAACTAAATCTACCGGATTAAAACGCATTTGTTGTAGTTTTTAACTTGAAAAACTCAACTTTGCTGTCATGTTTTCTTCTATTTAGTTTAATAGCGTTTTATAAAGCCAAAAGTAAGTTCAATCTGGGAACGTTCAAATATTACGTAACGTATTTTTTTCCTTTTGTAAAACGTTACGATGCGGGGAGGGGATTAAATTACGCGTTATTGTTAATATTTTTTTCGACTTACACCACATAATAGTAACTAAACAGTCACAAGGTGATCACGAAACGTTCTACTATACTTGGGTACTGAATAACGTTACGGCGAGTTACATGGGGGGGGGGGATTATTGACCCCTCAATAATCTCCAAAAATTGCGTTACGTAATACTTGAACGCTCCCTCTGACAAAATACCGGTTTCTCATATACTGTATTTTAAGAACTTTATACTATGCAACGAAAATCGATTGTGACGTCACACGCTTCACCGCCAGTACCACCATGAAATATAAAAAAAATTGCGAGTTTTTTATCATAAAGTTTTTTCTTTGAAACACAAAATCAAACATAACCCCACTGTTTCGGTAAATAAATGTTTTTTCACAAACTCTGCAGTAATGGCGGTACTTCAACGTCCACGAACGAGTGTTACAGGGCTCAGTCGATTGAGGCGGTCAGAGCGTGCTTGCAAGTTCACGTGTACGTCACTCGCGTGCGTGTGTGCGTGCACGCCACGTGACGTCACGTTTTGTGTCAGCACGCGCGCGTGTGTGTGTGGGGGTGTGTGCTACGGCGCCCGGTACAGGAGGTAGGCGGTGAGGGCCGGGGGCAGAGCGAGGCGAGACGCCGCAGCCCTGAGCCGGCTACGACCGACGCGCTGTCTTATCACGCGTCTGCAAAGCTCCATTAGTGGGAGCGGTTCGGCTGAAAAGAGATTTTGCTGTTTAAAATACTATATTAAAAATAAAGGAGAGTTTCTGGGTCAATATGAGGACAATAGCGCCCAATTAGATGATTACGGTGATTTAACAAGATTAAAACTAAAAGATACTTAAGTAATAAAGTTATAACATATATATCAAATCAAAAATATCTAATATATAAAATTCCCGTGTCACAATGTTTGTTCCCATACTCCTCTGAAACGGCTCGACAGATTCTTATGTAATTTTTTATGCATATTCAGTAAGTCTGAGAATCGACTACTATTTTTCTATCAAACCTCTAAATGTTAAGGGTGGTCCATCCCTTTTTTTATGTCACAGACATACATACAAAATTACATACAACCCTTTATTTTCACCCTTTTACGATCAACCCCTATTTTTTTATTTGTTAATTAAAATCTTATGACTTGAACTCACAGAAAAACCTAAAAAGTTTTCATTCCAGAAAACCGAAACAGTCTGGGGTAGCATAGCAAAATGTTCCATGTTGGTATGTACTAAAAAGGTAGGCTAAATAAAAAAAATGGTGTGTGTACTTATGTGGTGCTTGTACGCGCGTAAGAAGTTACACTTTTTTGGCTTTCTTTATTTTTTTTAATATTAAATAATTAATAATAGATATAGCGTTAATAATTTAACAATATTTAATATTTAGTATATTATTAATTTAATTTAATAACTAGGTATGTTTCATAACCTTTTAACTAAGTAACAATAGGTCTTTGAGAAAAAGCATAGCTAAATTTCTTTGAAAAAATAATTAAAACTGCTTTATTTGTTTAAATTTAAAAAGGTACTACAAATGTCATTATGGTCATACGTCTCGCATATTCTATTTCTTTTTACTTGTAGATTGTCTTATTCCCATCTCGCTCGCGCACGCTCGGCGCCCATACTGAATTTTGTGTCACGGTGGGCGCGCATCGTAAAATTTCACTCTCATAAATTTTTCATAACGCGCCTAAAGAAGTATAACTTCAAAAATACAATAAGAAGAAACGAAGTTCATGGTGGAAGCTAGTATTATATATAATTTAATACACCAATTATGCGATGCATTCATCTTGATAATTTGATTTGACTGAATATTGACATATATATCTCGCAAATATAATAATGAAATATACTCACGATCGAGCCCGCCAATGTATTTCATAGTGATCTCGGCATGTCCCCAAACAGCGGAAACTATGGGGTACAGTGTCTTCCCACGGAGACCTCTAGCGGCCACGCCCAAGTAACGACCATCAGCACAAAAGGCCAGAGTGCCTTCATCCATATCAAGGACCACTAGTAATCGGTCCGGTACTAGGAATTGTTCATCCGGTCGTAAGAGAGCCGGATACGTGGTACCACTGCTGCCTGTGCCTTTCGCATTGTGGTACACCTGAAGAGAACAAAATAAAAATTAAATTTTGCACTGATACTTTCCATTCACTATTATTAGTATTATCTCAAGGCTATTCCACTCCTTAACACTACGGGCCTAATGAGAAGACTGAAAACCATTTGAACTAGTGATTAAGTGATAGTGCACGTTAGTATAAAGTGCTACACAGTAAATTAAAAAAAAAAAAAAAAATAGAACTCAAGAACAGAGTGTCTATCCTTTAATAGAGACTGTAAGTAGTGTTATTGGACACTTTCTTATGTCAAAATCTTTATATGTAAATTAGGTTAGACTGAAATTACTTATTAGTCTCAAACTCAAAATATCTTTATTCAAGTGGCTAACCAAGTACACTTTTGAATCGTCAAGTTAAATTAATCGTAAATTTACATTTACTACCAGTTCGCAAGTCAAGGGCGTAGAGCGGGTAAGAAGAACTGGCAAGAAACTTTCCGCCACTCTTTTTAATCGCCAAGTATTGTCATACAAATTGTTTGAACTGGAGGTTATCCCTGAGGTTGTAGGTTCGATCCCCGGCTGTACATAGACAACAACTAATGGACTTGCTATCTATGTGCGCATTAACCAACGGTGCGGAAAACATCGTGAGGAAACCGGCTTGGTTTAGACCCAAAAAGTCGACGACGTCAAGGCAAAGGATTCTGATCGACTACTTGCATATTAAATTGACAAATGATTATAAAACGGATACAGAAATCTGAGACCTTAAAAGGTTGTAGCGCCACTGATTTATTTATTTATTTTAGATTGTTATGTGGAGAATAGTGGGTTTTGTAACAGATCTGTCGACTCTTGTGTATGCAAACTGAATGATAGCAAATAATTTGTTGTTACAAGATTGTAGTTGAAGTATTAAACACATTTTAATAGTTGAATTATGTGCATGCTATCGCCTGACTCAAGGCTAGTTCATAATCTACTAAGTAAACATCACTTTTCTTATATTATGTAATAGAACGTGCGTTTTAATATACCATTATACTGTAATTTATTATACGAAAACATTTAAAAAGAACTTGTTTTACTAAATATTTTTTGAGACACACACATGTCTGAGTTTTAATAGTTTGTCCAAAATTCGACTTTTAACGAGCGAGGGTCATTCGAGTTAAAATTGTGTCATTCGAGGTATACTCTACTTTTCATCACCTTTATAAGTAAAATAAGACAGGAAACGATCTTTTTGGTGATTAAACCTAATTCGAAATTCAAATCACCCTTAAAAGGGATAAAAAACTTGTTCCATTAGTTTTGTTTAATTTATTCTTAAATATTATATTTATTGTTATTATTGCTGTGTCGGTTAAGGATATTGGAAATACATACAATGCAAAAGAGAATATTAAAGTACTTATAATTAAAAAAAAATAAAAATGTCTCATCTAGTTTTGTACTTCTTGCGCTCCCCTTATCTAATTTAATTTTTATCTCACATTAGTTGCCTAGAACAGACCGCTCCAAAGCGAAAAGTCCGCTAGTTGCCCTCCTCTTTATTTAATTGTACAGTATTCTGTACTAATGCTACGAAGTGTAAAAAAAACCAAATTGAATTACCTTATTCCTACCAAGATCCCATCCCCAGCTCTGATCCGTCGCACCCACCAGGCTCTGGTAGCCGACAGAGTGTAGCGGCGCGTGCGATGTTGCCACACCGACTACTGCGTGCGTGCCTCTTTGCCTCGCGGGCCATACCACCTCCCAACAGTGAAGACCTCGTGAATAGCCGACTCTACCACGGATGCAATCCGTACTCTGGGCTACTGGATGCCGGTGGAAGGTTAACGCGTCTTCTTCTTTCACGAATATGTTTAGCGACCTGGAAATTGATTGGAGAGAGTTAGTTAGGATGGATACGCGCAGATAAAAATTCCCCTGACATGGAACAAAATTTTGTTATCGTGACGTAATCAGGTATTATATAAAAAGTTGTGTGTCTTAAAGGATTGTGTCGTGGTAACAATTTTTAAGTCCACCACCCTTAAGCAGATATGTATTTAAATTAATTTTATTGGGCATATAAAGGACTAGCCCAAAAATCTACATTTACTATTATTGTTATATTTTGATTTTTAATTATAACAACAGTGAACAAAGAAAACGTCATATTTTTTTAAGTTGATCAGTATATTAAGACTTAATTAACCAAGTATTTTAAATAATCAGACAATACCGCAGACAGATAATCTACATACACATTAGATATTTGGATGAATTTCGGCACAAAAAGGTTTTTCTAAACGAGACGAAATCATCTAATCGATTTATTATTTTATTTAAATTAATTAGCACAGCAGTCATTAAAATTACTATCAATTATTCGTGTAATATAAATTATGTTTCATTGGTTTATCGCCAATATGAAATTATTGTGAATTAATTACGAAATGAAGACCCATTGACCTACGACTTTATCGATAAGACAACCTTGTGCTGCCAAATACGCATGAGGAGAATTGGCTGTTAAATGGCAAGCGGCAAGGACACATTTGTGAACGCATACAAATAATTCTTTTTCTTAGGTACAATAGTGAAGGGGAACACACAATGGTATTGTGTAGTGGGAAGTGGCCAAATATTCGAGTGACTTTTCTCTTTGTACAAGGTTTAACGGAAATTCAAATAACACGAGAGTGCTAGGAGAATGTCATTTTTTAAAAATCGAACATTGCTGTGGAGATTACAAACCTCCGAGCTCTATAATATTTTAATTACCAGAGATAAGTAAGGGAGCGTTCAAGTATTACGTAACGTATTTTGGGCTTTTGTAAACCGTTACGATGCGGGACGGTTATTGTTAATATTTTTTTCCACAGAATAGTAACTAAAGAGTCACTAGGCGGTCAAGAAACGTTTTACTATACTTGGGTACTGAAAAACGTTACGGCGAGTGACATTGGGGGTGGGGGTTTGGGGGGGGGGGGGTGTCAATAATCTCCAAAAATTGCGTTACGTAATACTTGAACGCTCCCTAATACAAAATTATTTTTTCTATAGAACGAGAATTTGACAGTTGTTGTTTCGCTTGTAGCTATTACCAATATGCATTTTATTAAAAGTGTACTGGATGAGCACATCGCAATTAAAGTTATGTTTTTGATATGTCATTTCGTAGAGCGAATTATTACATACTAGCTGCAAAGACAAAGGAAAACTGAACCGCACACACAAACTTCATATATATAAGAGTTGTGTAATTAAAAACTTAAGGTTAGAGTTGACTAGGATGCGCAGTGTGTTCAGTGTTTGAGTCAATATAAATATCCGCTTAAAAGCCGGTGACTGCCAAGAAGTAGTTTTAACGCATTCCGCTCGTGAGAACTTGGTGTTATGTCAAACGTGAAATATCATATGTAAAACATTGAAGAGAGTGTTGTACTCGATGCTTACGTATTAACGCGATAAACCCGATGAATTATTAGAGGTGGAAAAAACGAAATCCATATTAAACTTTGCATATTATAAATTATAATAATTTTATTTGGGATTGCGCGATATTTGTCAAAAAAATTAATAATATGGTACCTGTTTTCATAGAATATTGTAAAGGATGATATGCAAGAAATTTCATAGGGGAACCATCCTTGACATTTGACAATAGTTAGCAGGTAAGGCAGGTGAGACATCCATCCTTCCCACGATATCTCTTTGAGACATTTGCTGAAGAGCATTTAACAAAACTTGTCTGGCCAGAGTAATAGGTACATGCCAAAAGATACGTTTAAATTTCAATGTTTATCCGAAATTAAAGGTTTAAGACATGTGTGTCAATAAAATCCCCTCCATCGGCCTTATGTATGATATTTTATGAACAATTCGACGAGGATCCTTCAAGAAAAGAGCGTACCAATTCTTAAAAGGCCGGCAACGCAGTCGCGAGCCCTCTGACATTGAGTGTCCGTGGGCGGCGGTATCGCTTACCAACAGGTGATCCTCCTGCCCGTTTGCCCCCTGTTCTATAAAAAAAAAAACAAAATTACCTGTCATCTGGGTTCCAGGCATGCTTGACTTGCGTGTCAGGATGGGCGGGCGGCGCATCCAACAACGCGTCGAGCCTCGCTGGTCTCGGCGGCTCCGGGGCTAGTTCCCTCGCCACCACTGCTTTGAAGGGGGCCGTGCACTCGCGGGGCACGGACTTAACACCGCCGGAGAGCTTTTGCCCCATGTTCATTACCCTGCAGCGGGTTCGGGCGCGCTTCGGCAGCGCCTTGAGGCCGCCGCGCCGCCCTTCCTCCCCGCCACCGCCCCCGCCCCTCACTGAGCGCTCCCCGCTCTTGTACCTGGAATATTACAAAGTATACGTTAAACAATTGTCACTATAACAGTCTTTTTGTCTACTTTCAAAACTAACTTTCTATACTTTGAGATAACGTGCCCATTATAAAGAAAGAAAGAAGATTACAATAAGACAGTAAAAGGATCTGTTAAATGTGTCTGTTAGAGAATTATGTAATATTGAGAGTCTTAACCGTTGAAAAATTATTCCACTCAAATTTTATCTATATCTATATAGAATTATGCACTAAGAAACGTAGCAATCAAACTTGGTTATATTGAAATAATAAATAGACGTTCTTATCATAAAAAACTGCCTCAATTTCATAATATATTCATAAATCTATTAAAAAACCGTCAATAGATTAACTACTGACGTGTTACACATTAAAAACGTCTAAGCACTTTGCCGGTTCGGCTAAGTCACTTACAGACCGGTTAAATAATGACATGGCGTTTAAAAGTCAAATACTGACGTACCTTTATTGTATCAATATCTAATATATAAAATTCTAGTGTCACAATGTTCCCATACTCCTTCGAAACGGCTCGACCGATTCTTATGAAATTTTTTATGCACTCAGTAAGTCTGAGTCTTATTTTTATGTTTTAGATAAAAAAAACGGTTTTTATTTTTTATTAACCAACAACGAAGTTCACGAACACCTTAAAATGAGAACTATCAAAGAGGAAATTCGGAGACTGGCAGCTAAATACAAAGAGCGGTTAAGCTGTCACCCGAATGAACTTGCTCGCCAACTCACCATTAGACAGTATGTGAGTCGACTAAAAAGTCACCATATTCTAGAGCTAGAAGACCGGCAGTAGCTTTAGACAGAAGATGAGTAGATGCTTCCAATGGGAAGTCACTCCACATGACAGCACCACAGAAAAAATTCGCTCATAGCCTTGTTGCTAATTGCAAATAACCGCAGAGAAAAAAAAATTATACACCATACAAAAATACATACGACCCTTAATTTTCACCCCTCTATAATCAACCTATATTTTTTATTATAGCAGATTACTTTTATTGAACAAAAAAAAAAAACGTTTCCTACAAATAATAATAATGGCAAAACAACGTTTGCCGGGTCAGCTAATATATCTATATTCATATTGACTTATGCTAGCAATTACGTGACATTAAAAAACCGGTTTTCCAGTGTTAAGTGAATGGCGATGTCATCATAGCAGATAGCGCTCGTCTTTGACACGAGCGTCCATCTTATGTAAGCGGTCTAACCGTGAAAGTCGCCGCTCAAAAGCCAAGGTTACCGCGGCCCTGGGTTCTAACACACGCTACGAAAACCACATCTAAAACATTCGACTTTTTGCCACCGTGATGTCATCGGGTAATTGCAAATCATAATAGGAAATCACTTCCAAAAAATGCTAACCTATTGTCTGTATGGTGTTAGACGTATACGATTTAACGAAGGGATGCCGAGAAGGTATGCAAGGCCAGTCTGAATAGAGCGGTAAATAAAAGCAGGAAGTGAAAGGTAGTGAATGTACTGATGTCGCGTTAACTCCGACAGCAAACCTCTTCAACCAAAACGACAATTCTTTTGAAACCCGTTTGTTCCACAACTCATGATACAAAACAAAGTAATAAAATGTACATCACCTCACGTGACGTTAGGAAAATAAACAGATCACCACGTGATCAATTGAAAAGGCTTCTATGTCAGGCAGTCCACTACTAATGATTTGAATAATTGAAAAATCCGATGAAGTAATTCAGTTCATTGGAATTGTAACAAAAAAGGTCGATGACTCATAATCACGATTTGTATCGTGGGAAACGTCTTGTCAGGTGCTATTGATAAGTTTTAAAATTGGAATATGAAAAGTAAATGTTGGACCGGGTGCGGCAGTATTCAACATAACCGTTCACGCTCGGTGAGAGGTGAATGGATTGGAGCGTTGCTAGGCCGACTACATTAGCGTGTGCCAACTGCCAACGAACAATGAACTAGACAAATGACGATCATTCGCTGCACACCGCACGGGTAAATATTTTAGTTACACATGCTAAGATAGCAACGCCAGAGGAAATCGAACCACATATAACATTCACATGTTTACATACGACCACGCTGTGCAACATATGTTGGTGATTTTCAAACGTTTCGATTTACTTCTAAAATTGTTAATAAGATGTCCAAGGGACAAACGACAAAACCTCAAAAACTAAATATTAACTAAAATAATCCAGGCAACCACTTTGAGAAAAAAAGAGATAAGGTGTGCAAGAAGTGCATAAGACATCAAATAACACAGACAAAACTAATGGAATAGAGCAAAGCAATTAAAACATATGTTAACAGTGAAAGGGAAAATAATGTAATGAAAAATAATAAGGAAGATATTGGGAGGATAGATATATAGCAGTGTTGGCCTAGTGGTTTCAGCGTGCAACTCTCATCCCTGATACGACCTCAGGTTTCGATCCCCGGCTGTGCACCAATGGACTTTCTTTCTATGTGCGCATTTAACATTAGCTCGAACGGTGAAGGAAAACATCGTGAGGAAACCGGCTTGCCTTAGACCCAAAAAGTCAACGGCGTCAGGCGCAGAAGGCTGATCAGTATCACCTACTTGCCTATTAGATTACGAAATGATCATGAAACATATACAGAAATCTGAGGCCCAGACCTAAAAAGGTTGTAGCGCCATTGATGTATTTATATTCGGAGATATAGTGATCGTTTTGTACTGTACAACTAGAAACATTCCCCGAGAATCGGTGTAATACGTGACAAATTGTCTTATATCTTATAGTCTACTAGCAGACTCGGCCAAGCGTTGCTGTGGCTAAGATTTTTGTTATATTACATAGTAGTAAACTATTCAATAGAAACGGCAGGAGAACACCAATCCACCATGCTTTTTGGTGGTTATGCCTTTAAATTGTAGCTTATGTGAAACGTTGGTACTTTCAACACAGCGCCTTCTGTTAGAATTGTGACTATCAAATAATAAACAAATATTTTGCAATAAAATAATATTGCGGGTATAAATTGAGATGTAAGCTATCCTATCTTTTAAGTTGGATCAAACTACACACGGTGTGCAAATTTGATTGATATCGGTTCGGTAGTTTAGGAGTCCATAGCGGACAAACAACGTGACACGTAATTTATATATACTAAGATTAATCGACTGTAGAAACCTAGGCCCTGATTAGTGGTAAATACTAAACACCATTGGCATTGGCAACAACGCGGTTAGCCGGCAACGAGCCAGCACTCAAACGTCGTTAACTTTAAGCTTATTGACTGCTTTACAGCCTCACTATTGACTAAACCAATATTCATCGGCCATATTAAACCTACTTTGCATTTAGAATACAGATTCAAAATGTATTTAGTACTCAAATTATTTCTGACATTTATTACTATAGCAAGAATAATCAGTAGATAAACCGATCGCTTAAGAACCTTTTTGGTTTGGGTCTCAAAGTTGTTGTTGTATCTATTTCGTTCCGTACCCTTATTTGCCTGAAACACGCCGTCAAGTTTTGGTGCCTAAGAGATGCATGCGGGTTTCCTCACATTGTTTACTAATACAATAGAAAACTAAACTAAAAACATAACAAGTAAAAACTTACAATCTTTTTTTAACTAATTATAAATAATGCAATTCTTGTGAATTCAGCCTGTGTGCAACTAAAGATATTCGTCTCACAAGCAATAGTGTTAAGAGTGCGCAAGACACGCGCAAATGGTGCTTCTCTAAGTAAATTCGTACGCGCCTGAGGCACTGCTAGAAATTGCGATAGTTAAATGCGTACATAGACAAAAAACCGATTGGTGCACAGCCGGGGATCGAATCCACAACCTCAGGGACGAGAGTAACAGGCTGACCCGCTACAACACTGCGCAAGTTGTAATTGACATTAAAAGACAAATCGTTAAATGTACTAAGCAGCAAGTTGCAGAATATCCAATACCTTCATTAAAATTAGTACGGTGTCAAATCAATAAATTATGAAAGTTCCGACCATTTAAACGACAATTATTAAATACACCAAGGTAAACAAAAAAGACTCATTCATTTCACAATCTTAAATTCATATGCAACCTTAACAAGAAACTGCAGTTAAATGCAGAATAAAATTTTGATTGGCAACATGGCAACGTTTAATTCGGAACTCAAATAAAAACACAACAGAAATTGAAACGTCCGAACTCGATTGAATAACGAGAATCGAGCGGATTTATTAATAATTGGATCAGAGAATTGCTTCATACATCGATTAGGCACACATTATTCTTAACTAAAGGCTCTGATCAAAACCCAACCCCTATCTGTTAAACATGTATGTATATGCAACTATCGAAAATCAAAGATGAATGACATAAGCTGAAGGAGGTCTATATGCAAGATGGTGTTCAAACACTACAATAAACTTTATTCTAAATTCAATTCAATTTAATTTTTTTTTTTGTTGTGCTGTGAATATTTTATTTGTAAGGATATAAAACAAAGGCTTAATAATAATATAAAAAGGCGTCGATGGCGATTCAACAACATTTCTATGAATGAATTGGTTAGTTTACATATACGTCGATTAAGAAATTCAGCAGTAAAAATTAACATAACAACCACCAGAAAAATAATTCTCTGGCGATAACGACGAAGCAGTGTTGGTCTAATGGCATCAGCATGCGACTCTGAGGTCGTATGTTTGAATCCTGACGGTGCACATATTTCTGTCTATGTCTATTTTACATTCGCACGCAACCGGCATGCCTTAGAACCAAAAGTCGACGACGTGTTTTAGAAAAGACACGAAACAGATACCTATACAGTTGTTTTTTTTATATCGATAGATAAAATGTATAGATATAATATTAAATACAGGATCAGTTTGATCAAACTGGATAGTTGTATAATGACGTTTGATAGAAATATATCCCTCTGCGTAACAACTGGAATTATCCAAATCAACGTAAACAATTATTTCATCCATGACCCACGGTGCAATTATTACAGCTTCCTTTTAGTTATTAATTTCGTTACTTTCCCCTATTAATTCAGTACCAATAAACTTAAATTGGCTTAACACTTGTTTTAACATGTATGTAGGTCAGATTACTGCAATGGCAGACTGAAAGCGATAAATTTTTGCAGGTTTAAAGTTCAGTTTAAAATCTTACATAAAAGAACATTTCACATTCGAAACGCGGAGAAAGTGCCGGCTCAAGGGTCGTCTTACGAAAGATCTCAACTTTGGGCCGGCCCCTACATTACGAAATCTCATTCGATACTCAGATCGATCTCTTGTATTGACTTCTTGATTTAAGCAATTAAACAATACAAGAAACATTTACCATAGAAGGCACAGTGCAACGGGTCTAACTCGTAGTCGATCACTTAAAAATACAAATTGGTTAAAAATATAAGATTGTTATAGTTCATACTTGCGTATAAGATAAATCAACTAATTAAAATTATATATGACAGAGTCATTGCAATCTAATAAGGTACAAGTATTAACGGTTAAAAGAGGAAATAATGACAATGATACCAAAGGGAATGCTTGTCAAACTATCCGGCCATGCAGAATGCAATGCATGGCCATGTGTACCAGAGAAGGGACAAGTTAAAAGTACCCTTAACCGACGAGCATGCATGGTGATTGTCACGAAAGTGGATGAAGCGAGAGAGTCATGTCAAGACCGTAGGGAGTGGATATGCGTGGTCTCTGCCTACCAATTCGGGAAAAAGGAGTGATAAAATAAATTTGATTTTGACGTTGCTAATTTACGAGCTGTGTGACAAACACGATGGCAGTAGCGCCATTGCTCCGACATATTTATATTTTGCGGTTCTGTGCATACAGCCCGATTCATAGTCCAGACTAAGCCTGAACTGTGACTCCTGAATGTCAAAATTCAATAAGTTTTACACACATGGGTGTCATGCTTAGCGCTACGTCTCTCTTTCCCATGAAAAGCCGCACATTACAGAAAATCTATTTCCTAAGCCAGAATGTCCACTAATACAAAAAAATAGATTTAAGGTATCAACTTGTTTATTATTAGATTTTTATAATTCAACATAAGTGCGAATTACTTCCTTTAGAAGCGGATCAACCAATTTCTGTGAAATCCGGATTAAAACGGTTTTAGTTTTAAATATATTCCGTGCAAGAATTTTAAAAGTTTTAATTAATAGTTACTTTTAACATATCTTTTGTATGTTATTTAAGAAAATAAAACATTTCCATTCCATAACTCTTTTCCCGACTTTATATAAAAAATAATAAATCAGTGGCGCTACAACCTCTTTAGGTCTTGGCCTCGGATTTCTGAATCTGTTTCATGATCATTTTTAAATCTAATAGGCAAGTAGGTGATCAGCCTCCAGTGCCTGACACACACCGTCGATTTTTTGGGTCTAAGACATGTCGGCTTCCTCACGATGTTTTCCTTCACCGTTCGAGCAAATATTAAATACGCACATAAAAAGAAAGTCAATTGGTGCACAGCTGGGGAACCTACGACCTTAGGAATGAGAGTCTCACGCTGAAGCCACTAGGCTAACACTCCTCAAATCAATAACTATTTTTGAAAAATTCAAATACAGTAAAACCTAAAAAGTCACAACGAATTAATGAAATTAATAAATAATTGTGATTATTTTTAAAGTTGTAAATAACGGTCCATAAATATAACCTATATTATTATGAAAGCAAGGGGTTAATAAATATACAAAACCTAAGTTTTCAGAAAACCAAATAGTTTTCCCAGAATACCTGAAACAAATGTAGAATGTTCCTACCAATAGTTATGGCTTAACTATTTAAGTGCACTAATCTAGGAAAATAATGATTCGATTAGTATTCTTTTGAATTTATCGAGATAATCCGGCTATAAATACTCGTAAACAACAAGGGACACTCTTCAGTGTATTACCAAAATTATTCTTTATACCTGTGAAGTAAAAAGATTTTGCAAGTAGAGCCTATATTTTCAATAAGAAAATAATAGAGAGGTGGAGTGGAAGGCACGAGATCCCCAGGCCGACACACTACACCCTGGACCGACTAATTTAAGGGCACATGAGGCCTTAAATTAGTATGAAGAGTATACGTATAATATATACTAGTAATATTGCATATATAACCAAACGATACATTGAACGTTAAATATATGTAAGGGGCGCCCTAAATCCTTTATCTCAAACTAATTCGCGAGTTGAACAAACTTTGTAATCTCATTGATAAGCCCCGGTATGATTTACTTACGATGTTTCGATTAATATTGATGACTATGAGCGTAAACGACGTGTACCAACTCGTGTGAACTTTACTAATCCTTGTTACATAGCTTGATAATAATTAAAACATTACTTGAGGCACACACACTTACATGCACCATCACTCACTCATGCACTGAGGCACGTTACGCATCGCGTAATACTTTTTGTTGGGAGTTGTTGTAAAGAATAAAAAAAATATTAACATTCTTCTGGAATCAATTACTTTCAAAATCTGTTATAACGACATCGAAGGGACTACTCATATTTGGTCGTAAAAACCGATGACGTTGTTATTAAGTACGTAATTCAATAGAATTCAACCGGGACCTTTGATTTTGGTAAATATAACCGGTATGTTGTTCTAAACGATGTCGTCGTAAACGGTTTTGACTGTACCTTATGTAATATATGAGCACAGTCAAAACCGACTGTAATAAATTTGGTATGGAAAAGCTGGAAAACCTAACACAGGTATTTTTTAACTAACAGGGTTCCCAAATCTTAGACATTGTAATGCATTGTTATAACGAATAAACACATTTTATTATATTTTAATAATCACGTTCTTTTGGGCGATAGAATGTTTTAAATTTTAACGATATAATATATCTTATATATAAAATTCTCGTGTCACAATGTTAGTCTGCATACTCCTCCGAAACGGCTCGACCGATTCCTCTGAAATTTGGTAAGCATATTGGGTAGGTCTGAGAATCGGCTAACATCTATTTTTCACACCCCTAAATAATAAGGGTGGTCCACCCCTCAATTTTTTTTTTTAATTTTTAGATATTTTTTTTTGTTTTTATTTTTTTATGATACAGCATTAAAAAATACATACAACCCCTAATTTTCACCCCTCTACGATCAACCCCTATTTTTTACTATAAATAATACATGGCAAAACGACCTTTGCCGGATCAGCTAGTATAATATAAAATTCTTCTGTCACGGGGTGCGTAATCAAACTCCTCCGAAACGGCTCGACCGATTTTGATGAAATTTTTTGTGCTTATCCGGTATCTATGAGTATCAGCCAACATCTATTTTTCATCCCCCTAAATGTTAGGGGTAGTCCACCCCTAAATTTTATTTTTTATTTTTTAGACAAAATTTTTAATCTCTATTTTTTTATTATTAGCATTAAAATATACATACAACCCCTAATTATCATCGCTCTACGATCAACCCCTATTTTTAATTATAAATGATGGCAAAACGACGTTTGCCGGATCAGCTAGTAATATATATAACAAAGAATAAAATTTAATAAAGTTGCTACAATCTAAACTTTTTATCCCTTCAACATTCACTCATCGCTGGCTCTGCGATCCGAAATCGACCCCAATCGATTCATCATCCCTCTTTATGTGATGATGGATAATAATAACAACATGTAGTCTGATATGGAGTTGATAAAAATTTGTGTTATTCAACCTAGCACCACGGCCCTAGTAAGAAGAGTGAATGTGGAAAAAATAGTCCACAAGAACAGAATGTCTTCCCCTTTAATATACACTGTAAGTAGTGTTATTGGACACTATCTTATGTTATATATTATTTTTAGTAAATAAGGTTACTTATTAGTCATATGTGAGCTTAGGTAATGTTCAATGATGTCTTTGTGCATAGACAATAAAAAAAATAACCAAATGCAATTTGGTAGTGCAACAATCACATTAGACATACAAAGTTTAGATTTTCTTTTTAACTTTAAATAGAGGGATGTCTTCGTGGTAACAGCATTTTCTTTCGTTAACGCAACACACACATTTTACCTACTAGAAAGTTAATCAGATAAATTAATTTCTGTCAAAGATCGCTGTCTTTACATGACATCTGACAACCGCTTGAACTCTGACGTCATTATCTGTCTGAAGTGTCCCTTTTTAATAACAATTAAATAATCGCTAGGGCGTGTCGCTGCAACCTTGTATCAGTTGCTACGTTACAACAGAGCCTTGTGTCAAGGAAAAACCTACTTAGCGGTTTCCCTGGCCCTGAACGGGCCTACAAAGTTATTTTCGCGAAGTGTGCTATTAATACTAACTAATAAATAATACACATGTGTTCTAGTTTATTTTTTTTTTCAATGATTGTATGCTTAGTATTAGTTAACTTCCAAATAAATGATTTAGCTACTATATACTGGAATAGGCTTCCGGAAAGTGTGATCAGATCTCTAAAAATAGATTGGATAGTTTCTCCAAATCTCAGAATACACGCGCATCAGCTTATTAAGCTGCTAGTGTGTTTATATACATAATAATAATATAAATTTACAAATCATTACTGCCATAGAAAAATGTATGTATAAGGTATAATACAATGTAATAGCTTTTAATTTCAGATACATTGACACATTAAGACAATTTCATTTCTCTATGCCTTTTTTTGTCCAAGAAAGATCTACTCCAAATCCCGCCATTCCTGTCTACACTGTGCCATTCATGGCTATAAAAATTCTATAACTATTAATTTATTTAATCTCTTAACGCGATAAAAAATTTACACCACTTTCAATTTTAAAGTTTTAACAAACATTGCGCTATCATGAAGCGTGTGATTCTTAACACTATCGTGTGTTCGAACATCCGTTACTTATACATATTTCCTTTCTTTCTCATTTAGGACTTGCTGAAAGAAAAAACCAGAGTTATAGATCCAAATCGAATTCAAAATTATTTATTCATATAGGTAACACAATGTATCTACTAATGAACGTCAAAAAAGAAATATATATATAATGCTTCTAATTTTACATTTACTGCCAGTTCTCTTTTTAATCGCCAAGTTTCTTTTACACAATGTTTGTAAGGAGCTGCAACCATTACACATGGTGTAATGAAATCCACATGACATTTTAAGTAATTAATAGTTAGTAATAAAATAAATTAAAAACAAAGATTTGTCCTCTATCAGCAGGAGGCATGGTGAATTAGGAGCACGCACTTACATTCTCGTGGGAACAACACGCAAATACATAGTCGAAATAACTACAGAAATGAGAGAGAAATAAGAAATGCTTTGACGTACGCACCAAGTCTCGTTTCTGAATGCCAATACCCTGTATTAGTGAAGTATTATAGCGTATATTTTTAAATTTCTATTTCATTATCCACTGTAGCCCGCATCACAGACCTGACACGATTATGTTAAATCTGAGTATTAAAATTATAAATTCAAGACGTGTATAGCGAGTAAATGGAGGTCTTTTGAGCGTATCTCTTGTCAGTAACTGCATTTTCGACCTTGGCCTGAGCAATTATGAACATCTCCATGGAAAACTGTTAAAAGATCTAAATAGGAATATTAATAATGAACTCATTCATGTCAAGGGTTAGCATTAAATTGAGTTTAAGAATAATAAATTTAAAATAAGTTTATAACAACTTAGAATTCAAAATTTATTTTAATTTTCGAATTCATACAATGGACCAGCCCGTAGACTGTTGTAGCAAAATTTTTTTTACAAACTCTTTGTATTCGTAATAAGATCAGAATACGGCCAATGTATGTATTAAGACTTCCTTAAAAGGAATTGTATTAAATAAAGAATCAATACAATCTTCTCAAAAGGCAACTGACGATTCACAAAAGTATAAACATCATTGTGATGAATTCCTAACATACCGTTCGCGTGATGATAGCTCATGTTATGATATGAGTAATAGGTAATATTTATGTAATGCGCCTGCGCCGGTGGCAAGCCTTGACTGCAATGCGCAAACGCCGTAGCATGTCAAGGGAGCGCTGCTTTCGCTGCCACGCCTGAGCCTAAAAGGTGTCACGAAAATTTACGATTATCTAGATAAAACTGATTTAAAATTTGCCACATTACTCCTAGTAATAATCCCTCCATGGTAATTATAAATATACAATAAGAAAGGTTATTGAAATGTTTTTTATTCTTTTTGTATAGAACAGGGGGCAAATGGGCAAGAGGCTCACCTGATGTTAGGTGATACCGCCGCCCATGGGCACTCTCAATGCCAGAGGGCTCGCGAGTGCGTTGCCGGCCCTTTAAGAATTGGTAGGCTATTTTCTTTTCATGTTCAAGCCCAGACACATATGTTTGGATTCTTATACCCTATTCACAACTTAAATTAATCCAATATGATCGTTTAAATATAACATCAAAAGTTACTAAAGTAGGTACTAAAATTGAATATTAAGTTTATATTATTATATTTAATACGACACGATCTCCGAAGAACCCTTCGCTTCCACCAACTTCTTAGCACTTGTCTCTCATCTTCGCAACTATTTTCCCGTACTTTTAGATCTCAGGTTTCTGATGGTCCGTCCTCTACTTTTACTGTACACTGGGCATTGAAAATCTATAAAGTATGATTGTTTAATCACGTGACAGTATTTATACATGCCCCTACTTTTACCCTAATCTATTCCGTATACACAGTCTGGACCTACCCGACAACGTATCACAGACCGATAACATTAAATAATACGGCGCCATTAATAAGACAAAAACAAATTCAAACCCACCGTTAACAAAGGATTCAAGTAAATTGATTTAAGTTGCATTCAGTTGCGAAAATTGTTGAAAAAAATTCAAACGAGGAAATAAAACTTTGACAGTGTGAAGGAGAAACTGGGTCATTGAGTGTTTGACTGAACATTGGCGCACAATAGGTTATAACAACGAGCCGAAGGTAAAAACAATTTAAACATGACCTCCGCGCCTGGTTATTGTTTGAGTAGGCTTTAACGCAATGCTGTATTATCCGTTTGTTTGTGTATGCAACTATGTATTTTTTTAAATTTTTAACGCAACTTGACACTTTTAAATACATATAAATCACTCTTTTACTTAACATAGTCTAATAACTAATTTCAGCATTTTATTTTAGTATTATGAAGAAATAAATTCAAAAATATAATTTCACGTTCATAAATATTGAGATAAAGTTATCGCTTTACAGGTCAACACATTGACGTTCTTTGACGATAACTTCTCTTCTATTCCCAGATATTAGCATCGCTTCTTTTTCGTAGAGTGAGAGCGCTTAATTATAGAATTTAACTAGACCAGTTCTTGAAGTCCAGTATAAGATAATTCTATAATTCGCGGAAGTTTTATTTTAGGTTTAGATGAAGGTTGACAATTGAACCACTTTCTTCTCAGTCGTATACTCCATTACTGAAGGTCGTATCACTATAAGGTGTCTGCTGTTCTGCTAGTGATATCTCTCCACTTTGTGTCCTAGCAGACCCCAAAAATTCCATATTCCTAAAATTACCTTCTTACATATTGTTGTTGTATTGTTTGATATATTTTGTGGATTAAACTTACTTGATACTTGATTTTATTTTATTGTTTTTTATATATTATTATAGTTATTAGTATTTCTATGACATTAAATACTATACGTATTTAGTATTTTACTATTAATACTTAAAAGAGTATTGAATCGAAAACTACAACTATATTATAAAACACAACTTTATTCGGAATAATCAAATCCTCCGAAAGAAACGAAATATTCTATCAAATAAAAACCTAAACAAAGTTTAGGCTATTATACGTGTTAACTATGCGTAAAAAATATATAATAGAAATAAAAATGAATAATTGCATGAAGTATCAAGACCATAAATGATACTAACCTAAGAAATTCAATGACATTCTGTGTTGCCATCCGAAAGTTTTCAAATAATTCAATTATCTTCTTTCATTAGCCAGACTACACAAATTCTAACCCATAGATTCAGAGACTAGACCTAACGCTAAGAGTGATATACAAGAGTCTATAGTCTATATTTTAACTGCACTGTCTTAAATTATTCGTCCACGTTAGACAATTTAATCTCGGTTATATATATTTCAACTTTTTAAATTCCTTATCCTATATTCCCGTTGTATTCACACCGTAAATGATAATGGCAGTCCTGGAATACCTGTGTCTGATTTCGGAACGAAGCGCTCTACAGACATGAATAATTCATCTACTATTTACCTTTGTCGTCACTCGCCTAATGTTAAGGCACATTCAACGGGAGATTAAAAAGAATATCTTTAAGCTGATTTTTCGAATGATGTTGGAAATATGACGAACGTTAATAGTTAGTCTTATAAAGAGGAAAGATTTGTATGTAAGTATGTTTCTATTAATTGGCTCAAAAAGTACTGGACCGATTAAAAAAATTCTTTCACCATTTGAATGCTGCATTATCACTGATTAATACAGGTTATTTTAATTGCAAGACAAAAATAAGGATCCCTACTAAAACTACCATAATGGTACCCAATGTGTAAAAAAATACCTATAAAATATCTTTCATCTCATGCGCTGCGAAAACTATTGATGATACAAAACAATGTTCAACAAAAAAATGTTCCACAACATTAAAGAACATATCAATATCTACAAAAAATGTTTAAGAAATGAATGTCCATTCGAGCGAGGCCGGGACGGGCCACTAGTTAGCTATATAGTTATACTATTAAAACAAGTTCATCATTAATAGAATTGAAAATTGTTTTTACTGTCATTTACTTCCTGAAAGCAGTTCTAGAAGAAGATAACTTTTGTGGCTAAGAGACTAGGTATAATATTTAATCTGCCGTAAGAGTATTTTCCTAGCGGCTACATTGTCCGACTCTAATCCCTAAGGACCACCAAGACCAGGACTTTCTATATGCGCATTTAACACTTGCACATACAAGTGAAGAATGTTTTTCTTCACTTCGTGAGACCAGCATGTCTTAGATCCAAAAAGTCAGCTGTTTACCTAATTGTCTAATAGAAAAAACAAATGATCACAATATATATAGAAATCTAAGGAGACCTAAATGGATCAGATTTTTAAGACAGCTAAAGCAATTAGGACATATACTTGCTACAAAAACACAACAATGGGCCCTTGGCAATACTTGAAACTCTAGAATAAACTGAAACACATAATACTATTGGCCTTTTGAAAATAACTATTATGATGCTTCAAACAACAGAACAATAATGTTAAACTAACCTATAGTCTTATGAAGATGTAGTCAATATAGTTAACTTGGAATCCTTTCATGTTGTGGCACGTTTTTAAAAAAAAGTGATTGTTTTGTTCGTTTTCTTTGTGAGTCTGCGCTGGAAACCGGTACCGCAGTGGTCGGATGGGCCGAGAACCGAGCAGAACGTAAAACTTTACATTCTTCATTATATATGGCGTATTGTATACCAGTTATATTTGGTACTAACGATCTATGCTAGAATTTATCAAAATCCATTTCGGTCGTGAATTGTACCCCTTTGAAATATCTATTTATAAGAACAAAAACCAAACAAAATTTCAAATCAAAAAGATTCAATCGATTTTTGCAATGGACCATAGAGAATTGAGATAAAGGGCTAAACGGATTCTGATAGCATAATAGACAAAGGGTAAAGTATGGTGTGTCGTATAGGGCTGCGAGTGGGGTCAATGACACGCACCCTGGGTTAGATATACAGGACGTGAGTCACTACTGGGGGTTAACCAGCTGCTGTGAACAAAAAACCCACCCCCGACTGTAATAAACACACGCATGCCCGGCTAATCTCATTAGAAAATAGAACTAAGCAAAATCAATAATTTATTTGAAAGAATAACAAGAACATTTAATTCTAACTAAAATTTAAATCTCTATTAAAGTCCCAACAAGCGGGATAGTAAATAAACTTGTATAAGGAAATTCTAAGTTTCATTGTGAACACAGCATGTCAATAGTTAACATTGATAGATAGGAAGTATTGATTGTTTGCGATTAAGTCTGAAACTTTGAATACTACGTAACAATGATTGTGATGCAGGGAGTGAAAGCGGCAACATATGCCGGCCTCATTTTGTAAAGTGTGGATCTGACGCCATATGGTTACTACACTGGGTCACATAAAATCAATACCCACTGTTCTAAAGCATACAAGTTTATGGTGCTTTTAGATACGTTGTCGCTCAGCAATATCCATCGCAAAATAGCGATGAAATATACTTGTCAATGAGCTTCAAAGGGCGAACACCTACCGACCTTCACCTAGGGCTGGCTGTTCATCGATCCTACAGTTCCCACCAGACGAGTATATTTATAACTTTGGCTGAGAATGTGAATATCAACTTAATACAAGACAAAAAATTAATAAGTGGTTTCAATAAGGACATTGCACTCCGCGTGGTTAATTCAAAACACTTTGTTTCTATAGATTGCTGACTCACATCGGTAACAAAACTTTAAAGGCGGAAACTAGCTTTGCAGTGACGTAATAGGCATTGTGGTTATATCTTTGTGAGAACGATCGCACTCAAGGCGACAGACATTAAAGTGATGTCGAATCTATTTGTTACGAGTTCCCATGAGGATTGAATAGTTGTCTCGAGGCGTCAATAACCTCGCCGGTACGGATCGTGGAGATTGCAATAAATACGACATCGGCGGCACTGGCCTGGTCAAGAGCCTTTCAAGGCCGGGAGGCGAGGCGGGGAGCGCCCCACATCTGTAGCAGAACCACTTGTCTTATTACAATCTCCTACATACCAGACGATATCCAACAAAAGGACTGCACTAGGACACAACCAAAGCAAATTCTTGAGCACGCTTTTCATCAAGCATGTGCTCACTTGGATACCGATTTCATAACTTTATCAAGGTCGCGTACTAATGGTATTGTACTTGAAAACGTAAACCAACTGGAAACTCTTTGTAAATTAATTCAAGTAAATCCTTGGAGATTTAATAACACTATTATACGCTTCCTCAAACGTCTTCGTGATTAGCGAAACAATCAGTATTATTTTGTAACGATATCTATTGTTTGCACTTTTCAGAATTAACACAAACACAAAGCATATGATTGCAGGTAGCCCGCGTGCGAGTGAGACAGCGGTTTCTCATTTATAAAGGAACGTCTTGACAGGAAGTGTTCGAACTCACCGTAGGGCGAGGAAACGGGCAGCCTTTATTCTCCTTTCACAGGACATTGTTTTTGAATAGACACACACAGCGATGACACTTCACAACGGTGTAGACACCATGCTCACTAAAGCGCGTGCGTGCGCGCACCTCGGACACTACCACCGGCGGCGAGTGAACGCGCGCACTGACGGGCCGACAATACGCGAGCCTGGCTACCTGCTTGGCCATTTCCGTGAGGTGAAGCGGAGGTGCGCATCGCGACGCCAGGTATACGTAGGTGCGTGCTCGCTCGCAGACGTCTGTCAGTCCTGACTTTGAGACGCATTCGTTTTGCATATTTCCTCAAACTAATTAGAGCGAGCAGGCAATCTACATGTATTTGGAACAAAGGGTAAACGAGTTATTTTTTTTAAAGAACAATTTTTTCAATCTGTAATTTTTATAATCCTTTACTAGAAGTAGTAGTGGGTATCGACACAATTTCGTTAACTAATGACTCAGACTTTCAAAATTCTATTTAGCGCAATGTGTTGAAATTTGGTTAGAGTTCATTAATTCAGTAGTTAAAAGAAAGTTACACATTATTACCATTTGCAATTGGCCTAAATAGGTCACCCGATGACATTTGCCTTCACAGCTGTTTTAAATAGCATTACGAAACGTTTAGTAACCTTTTTTAAAGAAAATTTATGCTATAAATTTTAAACTTAAGTGCGTAGATTATCGTCCATAGGTATAAAATTGTATTAAATAATAATAAATCGTTTATTTGCGAAGAAAGTTCTACATTCGTATTAATAAATTATAAAAAAAAAAACGTGTGTGTACCTACTTATGTAAACGCGTTAGAAGTTAGGATAAAAATATTTAAAAAAAATTTATTCCACGTTTTAGACAAAAAAAAAACGACACTAACAATAGAATATAACGAGCCAAAGAAGTATCACTTCAAAATTAAAATATTGACTATAGCTAACTTCAGGGTGTCGGTTTTTTGTGACGGTGGGCGCGCGCATCGAAAAATTTACTCTCATCATTTTTCCTTAACGCACCAAAAGAAGTATAACTTCAAAAAAACAATCAGATATATAAAAATAGACATGCCAATGTCATATTAATTATCATAATCTCATAATAATTAGAACAGCTAAGTTATTTATAATTGTTGTCAAAACTTATGGTCTAAATACCTACTCTCCCACGCTATAAAGGCACCTTGCTTTTAAAAATTTAATCACATTCCCCTTGAAAGCATTGCACGGAAGTGATCTATAACTTTTGGGAAGGTGATAAAATAAATGTATAATTTATTAAATACACAGTGGTGCAACATGCAGACACCCACAGGATTGAGGTATCTCCTTGAAATATTCTAGGCAGTCTAGAGAAACTATTTCGTAGATATTTATTGGCAAAAATATTGATGAACATGCCAAGCGATTGTTTAACATAGGCCCCACCATCACGTGAATGTCGAGGCTATTCAACTCACCACATTGACACCACAGGCCTGGTAAGAAGACTGAAAAGGACAAAACCATTTGCACTAGTGAATAGTGTTAGTGCAGTTACACTAGGAACAGAGTGTCTTCCCTTTAATAGAGACTGTAAGTTGTGTTATTGGACACTTTCTTATGTTAAAAATCCTTATTAGTAAATTAGGCTAGGCTTAAAATACTAATTAGTCTTAAGTTAGACTAGATCGTAATGTTGAATGATCAATGATGTAAAGACACACATATAAAAAATAACAAATTACTGGTCACATGATCGGTATTTTCATTTCGGATTAAATTATGGTAGGTATTTACCGCAATCAGCTAGTTTAAAAAAACGTGTGTGTACCTTCTTATGTAGTACACGCGTTAGAAGTTATACTTCTTTGGCGTAACAAGATAAAAATCTTTTCAAAATATGTATTATTCTACACTAGCTGGCCTGGCGAACATCGTACCGCCTAACAGTCGATTCTTTTTTTGTTTAAAATACTTATGCTGCTATTCGGGACACCGGTCTAGCTAGTAAGATAAAAAAAAGAAAATTTATAATACAACAAATACATTATGTCAAAAAATAAAAATTTACCTTCCCGGAACCCCTCCACTAACACTTGAACTTTATACTATGGTATTAAAGTTCAAATTGCCTTTTAAGTATTATTACGAATATTTTGTATGGGAATATAGAAAAGTGTTGTTTTTAGACTTTTTCACTCAATTTTTTTTTAATTTTTCTCCGTAAGAACCATCCTCGTACTTCAAGGTATATTATAAAAAAAAATCAGACAAATCGGTCAAGCCGTTTTCATGTTATGTCGTGACGGTGTGCGCGCATCGTAAAAAAATACTCTCATCAAATGATGAAAAATTTCCCTAACGCGCCAAAAGAAGTATAAATTCAAAAACCAACGAGAAAGCTAAGGGCCAAGAGAAACTTGACTTATTAACTTTGTCCTAATTTACATGTAAATATTGTTTATTGAAATATGAGTCATTTCGAGGGCTCGGCCAACTTTCACCATTGCTCGAATACAATTAACGAGTGAACGGTATGAATGACCCGAGTTGACGTTGCATTATTGTATTTTAAGTTACACATTTGAAAAGAAATATCGAAATGCATTTCACTATCACTATTGGTATATAGCAACACTATTTTCAAATGTTTTATAATAAATAAATAAATCAGTGACGCTACAACCTCTTTAGGTCAGGGCCTCAGATTTCTGTATCTGTTTCATGATCATTTGTTAATCTAATAGGCAAGTAGGTGATCAGCCTCCTGTGCCTGACGCACGCCGTTGACTTTTTGGGTCTAAAGCATGCCGCTACCCTCACCATGTTTACCTTCACCGTTCGAGCGAATGTGAAATGCGCACACAGAAAGAAAGTCCATTGGTGCCCAGCCAAGGATCAAACCTACGACCTCAGGGATGAGAGTCGCACGCTGAAGCCACTGTTATATATCAGATATACATATATATTATACATATCTCATAATCTATATAAATAAAAATGAATCGCAAAATATGTTGCTACACTCAGAACTCGAAGACGGCCAGACAAATTCGAGTATTTAAAAAAAATGTATTCTTCAAGGAAGGCCTCAACTCTGAGGAAGGTTTTTATTCAGGAAAAGCGAACAATCGTTTCAATACGTATAATTATGACATGGCGAAACAAAATTCGAAGAGTATAATATATAAAGGTTTTTTATATGGTCCTGATAAATGGTTAACAAACTTTTATAAAACAATTACTGTAGGTCTGCCTTTAGCGCCTTGCACATGTAGGCGAGCAACTGAGGTAGCTCTTCCGTTGGAGGCTTCTTGTGGCTCCATTGCGTATAACCCAGAATTTCTAGCTGCCTATATTCCATTTCAAGTCATAGATAGTATAGCAATTTACTATGAGGATCTTTATGACTGAAGACCGGACTTCGGATTACAAATAAACGCTGCTATATAAAAATTCCATTAAAAATGTTAATGCAACGAAGTTGAAAAGTACGGTTACAATACAAGGTTTTCTATTAAGGAAAGGAGTTTCAAATCAGAAACATTTTCTCACTTCAACACGTCAAGACAAATTCACAGCCTCCGTATCCCAATTGCGTAAGACGAAACTAATCCCGAGGGTGTCGACGGCTTATTTTTTCCTCAAAATATCATCGCTTGCTGTAATTTACTTTATTGTACTTTGTGTTTCGTATTTTCAAAGAGCAAATCTGCGCCAAAACGTCCGTAAACAAGTTCAGAAGGCGTTTCGAGTTGATAATTTTGAAAATAACGGCGTTTTATAGCCTGGCCATTTCAGAAAAGTGTTGAAGAATATTTATAATAAAATATACGCCTTAGATTTTATTTTTTATCAACATTAGAACATTTATCATATTGTAAGGTTGAAATTTCAGGTCTGGGGTATCATAAAAGGAGCAAAAAATTCAACATTATTGCTGAAAATTTTCTTCTCTAAACAATATAACCTGCTGCATGTATAAAATAATGTTAATATGTGTACTATACACATGTTTCCGCGCACCTTTTCATTATCTTGGTATCACCAAGTTCTTAGCTGAGTGCGCAGTCATTATATGTAGTATGTATTATAATGTATTTGTTTTTACATTGTTGCGATGTGATCAAAACACGTACGTGATCCACAAACACGGAAATGAGATATTTTAATATTAACTGCGGTTTTGAATACGCATAAAATCACGCTTTTGCTAAATAGACAGTTAGATATTCTTACTTAATTACATTATATTTTCCTGCTATATCCGACTTCATTTGTTTTCTACTGAAATGAGAACCAGAAATGTAAAACGTAAGCAACACATGAATACAACTTCTGTTTTATTAGCAGCTTGTCAAATGTACTTACGGGAGAACTCAGGGAGTATCTAACCATAAATAAAATCCCAACATCTCTTACAATTTAAAAGGTAAAACTTTTGTTCTATAGTCAATTCCACGTCTGTGTCATTGATCTATATTTTCAGGTTCGCCTTCTATCAAATAAATATATAACCTCCGCACGTACTTCGGGACTCCGCCGTTTTTGTATTCAATTTCGAGCTAGTTATTTCAAGATCAGTAATGTTAATGTTTAATTGTGTAATACAAAAACCTCAACATTGAATTGCTGTTAGGATTATGGAGTACCGGTGCATGACCCCATAATTTATAAAACTCTCGTGTCACAATATTCCTTCGAAACGGCTCGATAGATCCTTATGAATTTTTTTATCAATATTCAGTAAGTCTGAGAATCGGCTAACATATATCTTTCAAACCCCTAAGTGATTAGGGTGGTCCACCCCTATACTTTCATTTTTTAGTCATTTTTTTTTAATGACATACACAAATACATACAACCCATAATTTCCACTCGTCCATGCAAACCCATATTTTTTATTTGTTAATTAAAAACTTATGACATGAACACTGAGGTTTATATATAGCAAAATGTTCCATGTTAGTATTTACTAAAAAGGTAAGCTAAATAAAATCACATTAAGGAGAAACGTAGTTCGCGGGGGCAGCTAGTATTCTTTATAAATAAAACTTCATAAAATATTTCGATTATTTGTATTAGGAATTTATTGACAGACAACAATAAAAATAATGTTTTAGTCTGCATTTTCAGCTCACGCAAAAGAGCTATTAGGAAATGGGCGCGCCGGCATACGTTAACGATTTCGCTGGGCTGCCATAGAATGGGGAAAATTGCGCTTTCCAGCGAAATGAAAGCCGCTCTGCTTACAAAATTCTTCAGATAAAAAAGCGTATAAATTTTCGGAAGCCTCTTTAATATAATGCACCCGTAAGCCCCAATATAGGACCGTTAAAATTAAAACGTTGGAATTTCAATAGATTTGAATAACATACTATAATTATTATTATATTAGTGTTTTATAGATTTGAAAAGGTCAAACGTAGAAACGGGCAAGGATTTAACTTAGTTTTAAGAACGCCGCATCTTCATATACATTTTTTTTTTCCTTTATGGCTCTGGCACGGTTTGTGCATAAGCCAGCGTCAAGTATAAGATTTTTTTTATAATTAGCACTTGTAATTTGCTTAGAACGTATTGCTACGTTCTAAACCTTCAGTCTCCTTTCTTAGGTAGCATACTCACTGCTTGCCTTAGAAATTCGACCGTGCCCTCCATGTACGGTTTAAGCACTCGCCCGGTACAGCACAACCCTCCCAAAGGCCGAGAACAAATTTAAATTAAATTAAAACTTGCCCTCGAACCGGGAATCGAACCCGGTACCCCTCACCTAGCTGCCACTTAATAAGACCGCTATGAGGCCCTTCATATACATTTTAACACAGGGTTCGTTAGTGATTTGCTGGGCGGCCTTTTAAAACCCTTTCCTTGAAATAATCACTTATTTCGCTAACATCACCTAGTCTAGGATGGTAATGCGCACCAGAAAGTGCTTTATCGAGACCTTAAATTAATTGCGTCACAGGTGACTTAGTCACTATAAGGAATTTTGTACGCACGCTTGTCGACTCTGAAAACAAGTGAAGGGCGGCCATCTTTTTTAATGTTTGTTTTTAAACCCACCAAAATTGGTTTTTAAGTTGTAACTATAAAAAAATTATCTTTTTTAACTAAAGTGAATAAAATTATTTATTTTTCAACTCATTGTGTAATTCATATGTTTCATCTGTTTAATGTTAATTTTAATTCGTCTGACATCCAGCTCAACATAGTTTATCCAACTTTCCTCTATTCCAAATTAATAAATAAGTTTGAATAAACAATCAATACTCAACTATCGCTTTATTGTTAGAAAGTATTCACCAAAAACCTTAACAATTTATTTTAAATAAATGTTATCAACACAAAACTAGGGCTAACAATAAAAATGTAAATAAACAATAAAATGGCGTGTACATTATAACTGTGGCACAAATTGAAAGAAGTAGTACAGTATTAGAACAAAAGCAAGCGGCTTCAGTTTTAAATGGACCAGGTATTGTGGCTAAAACAAGGAAGAGGAAACTTGAAGGCTTGAGAACAATTACCCAATATTAACATTTTTTTTGTTTATCAGGCGGGCGGATAAATTTTTAATAGAATAAATAGTAGAAAAGTAAATGTAGAGGAAACTTGAAGGCTGGAGAACAATGACCCAATATTAACTTTTTATTATTTACCAGGCGGGCGGATAAATTTTTAATCGAATAAATAGTAGATATTTAAATGTGTCTATTTCATAGAAAATACTTATTTTACAACACATAGCTCGTCAAGGCAATGAAGTGATTTCCCCGAATCCCATGCCGCCATGAGATGATTAAACTTCAGAAGCCTTTTCGAATATGATTGAAAGAAAAGAGCGGAAAAGGCCGCAGCGTTGCCGTTTTTGCCTCCGGTCCCAAAAAAATCTCTTTTGACTCTCTGTTACTGTTCAACTCTCATAGCCTTAGGTCGATGATTTGGACAATTACGGGCCACGATGTCCTTAATAAACATCTCTTTGCCCTTGGCGCGACAGTCCCTTGTGGAGACGAATTAGTCACGTATGTAGTTTTGGAAAGCTGTGGCTTCCAAAGAGCAGAAATCGCTTCGTGTCTGTGAAGTGGCTGGCTCAATTAGCCCTTAACGCACAACGGACCAATTAGGCTTCTAAATGCGGAAACTAAGTCCATTCTACACCTAGCCTAAGGTAGGTAGAGAAGGCACTGTACTCTACGTGACTACGGACCCGGGGTTGCTGTCAAATGCCTTTGGTTCTAGTAAACCGGATATTACGTTGTACTTCCTCGAAAACCTAAAACCTTCAGAAGCTCATCAGTGCGTGACCAACTAAGCTTCATCTTACGTAACCGTTATTTTATTTCCCATCTAAACTTATTACTTTACAATGCTTTTAATTACGGCTACTACTTCCTAGTATTTAATTGTATAAGTTGGGAAGGAAATTACCATACTATAGTAATTAATTAACAAAAAACACTATATAAGCCTAGACAAATTAAAAAAACCTAATCTTAGATTCATATAGCAAGATTAGGAATATTGTTTTAAATAGAAAATATATAAACAAATTCGTTCTAAAACCTCTACTACAGCATAAATTATTTTTTTATTTAAAAAAACCTCTCCATTTTCATTAGGTTTTTTAATTAGTATTATAAAATAAGGAGTTCCAAAGCAGCGTTAAACAGTGATAAATTCAGTTTTATGAGAATACTTATTTAATTAAAAAAAATATCAGAGAATCTGATGCAATTGACTTAAGCGAAAACATCATACATTTTACTCGCAAGTATCAAAACAAGTTGTGCCAAACCTTTTTAAATATTAAACGCATCCTCTCTTAACGAGTTTAGAGTCATGTAATATTTAGTGAGTATAATGAGATGGGGTCTCAAAACACTAAGTTCGGTGAACCCGCGGATATGTGAATAAGTTATTATAACTAACATAAGTACGAATTTTCCATTTAGATTATATTTCGTCTCTTACCTAAGATATATCTACAAACTCTTATCTCTCTCTATGTTTTAATCCATTGGGGCTATATGGGTATTGGCTTTAGATTGCATCAGTTTCTATATAAATTAGGATATTCTTTTATATGTATAAGTATTCCCATAAAACTGAATTCATCACTCCATAACGGTGCAAAGTATCCTGCTTTGGAATTCCTTTCCTCTTGAAATCTTCTTCTTGAGGATATCTCTTCTACTAGTCCATTGAAATGTTACATTTTTTAGGCCTAACCTTGCGTTTTTTAGAGGACGCAATTTAATTTTTTTGATGTGTAGGGAGGGTCAGTGTAAAGCTACAACCAATTTTGTGGGGTCGCCACCCTTGTCCCACGGCCGCCATCTTGGAAAAAGGCGTCCAAAAACCACGTTTTTGGCTATATCTCCTAAACTATCCATCCTACATTTAACTTGTAAAGACACATTTTGTAGCAAATCGCTGTGCCTACAATTATGTTTATGTAACTTTTTATCATAAATCCAAAATTTAAAAAGTTATAAGTAAAAAAAGTGAAAATATTTTCTATTTCTAAAGTTGACTAGGTGCGTCAATGCTCATGACAAGCCGATCAAAACAGCAGTTTTACCTTACTTTTAAGATCTCTCGTTTATTTTAAACAAATTTTCCAAATATATTTTTTTTTTATTCCTACAATTTTACTTATTGGTATTCCTAGTAGGCCTATTCCACAGACAACTTGCTGATATGGTAATCTTCGACATAATTATATTATCAATCAGTTATTAAAATGGTAGCTAGCTATCACTTTTTTATTTATAACTTTTTGAATTTTGGATTTATGATAAAAAGTTACATGGACATAATCGTAGACACAGCGATTTGCTACAAAATGTGTCTTTGCAAGTTTTATGTACGACCCCACAAACTTGGAGTTAAGCTTGTATTGACCCCCCCTACATGTTCCATATATAAAATTGCGTCCTCTAAAAAACGCAACCCCAAATGTAACTTTTCAATGGACTATACCTTGTAATTACATTCTATAATACTACTACATTCTACTTGTAATACATTATGATTAATTTACCCTAAGATAAACTTTTCGTCACTGTAGAATGATAACTTCGTATGTCAAAAAGCATTTTTTATTCTTAAGACTCTTATGTCATTAAACTGGTATAATCTAATGAAGTAGTGATTGGTTAATAACATAAATAAGTTCTTTTCACCATCCAAAACTATGGACATAAGAAGCGACGTTTTTTTTGTTAAGTATGTTATGCAATCCTTACCTATACTAAGGGTAACATCAGTAAGTACATATAGGTATATATTTTACGTGCGATAAAACGCTTGGTAAATGGTAGCGATAAGCGCGTTGCCTAATGATTAATGTCACCTATTTTTGATATGTGTAAATAAATATTTCTCCTGTGCCTGGATAAGATATGCCAGTTCAAAACATTTACCTTCATTGATGCACAGGCGGGAATCGAGCGCAGGGTTAATAAGCTCACACATAAACTAAGCCCTCTATAGCCATCTCTTTATATGTAGACAAATAAATTACTACCAAATCAACAAATAATCTGTATTTATAATTGACGTTCGTCTATTATCGGGAATGACGTCAAAATCGTACAATCACATGTGGCCGTAGCGAAACTCGCAACTGCCAGCCAAGGCTTTCCACTTTCAATAATCTACCAACTTAATACTGTCGAATTGTATTGGCACAGCTATTATTTATTACTATACCTATATACATATTTATTGGCTTCAGCGTGCGACTCTCATAACAGAGGTCGTAGGTTCGATCTCCGGCTGTGCACCAATGAAATTTATTTCTATGTGCGCATTTAACATTTGCTCGAACGGAAAACATCGTGAGGAAACCGGCATGGCAAGGGCATCAAGCGATCTCTCACAGTCAGGTAAGGTTAAATGAAATGATAAGCGTATAAAAGCTAAAAATCAAAAAGATTAGTACTATTTATAACTTTTTTTTCAAATTTTTACCCCTGGTAACGAGAATTTAAGCCAAACCTTATTTTCAGCCATTGATTTTCACTAGTTCTTCAAATGTTTCCCTTGCTTTAAATCGTCCCCACGATTATAACTTTAATATAAAGTATTAATAAAGTTATTTTTTTAAAATTGTATACTGATAAAGCAAAGTAATATCGAAAAATACAAGCATTACATGAGAAGGCTTACATGATAATTTAAGATTGAAGACTATGTAAGAGGCATATTATAAAACAAATTTAATGATGATAAGAAAACTGTGTAGTCTCATTTTTAATAGAACAAAGCTTTTACAGCCAAAGCTTTTACAGCCAAAGCTTCTAAAATATTACAAAGACTGTATAAATTAATAATTTCGTATCTGAAGGATCATACCGCCATTTTATTGCTTCCTTAATTAAATATATTCTTACAAACAAAAATGTAAATAATATATTTCCGTAGTCATTAGCGCGATTAAATATATAATTATATTATAGATCGCCTTTGAGTAGCGTATGGCCCGGAGTTCTACTTCGATTCCCGGAAAAATAAAAACCAAATTCGACTGCGATATATCGCTGTTGCTTCAGATATAAATGTGTTTTGTATATAATACCTAAATATAGGTATTTTAACTGTAATTAAAAAATAATGATATACATATTTGTTTGGATTGAATAGCTTACAAAGCAGACGAAGAAGTTCTAATTAACTGTATTTTTCTGTATAAGTGATACTAGGATTGTAATTTCAAAGGCTTAGAAACTAGATTATTCTTATTCAATACATAGGATTACAATTGTCAATGTGTCACCAATAAACGTTATACCGTATTACTTTAAAGTTCACATTCGCTAAGCAAACGGATTACTGGTATAAGGTTGCCATGGAAATATCAACCTTATTAGCATCTTTGACGACTCAAATTACTTTAGACACAGGTTTTACCGCTGCTCCGAGAACGCTGTTATAGTGAGTCCCTATTTATATTGTGAAGAATCTAAATGTAATAATGAATTATCATTTAATTATTATTGGTTGGACCATTCCTTCTAATCCCAGCAGCTTCTTAGCCTTTTAAGGCTGTTACAAAACCAATTTCTAAAAGGTTCTACCTCGATAGGCTTCAATAAAAATACCACGCGAGTCCTGATCTAAGGTCAATGGGAGGATAATTTCTTCATACTTCTAGAAATTCTAACTTTTTTTTTGTTAAAATAACGCTTAATTACACGGAAGTATTTAATAACGATAGTGTCATAAACTGTGGTCCGAACGACTGCACCAAATTTGATGTTTTTGACAGGACAATTTGCATAAAAGAAAATAGTATTATTCACAGTCATTATTCAAGTCTCGAAACATACGATGGACACATCTTTAAAATATTGACTAATTAGTGGATAATCAAGTAAAGCATATAGTATATCTCTCTAACTATTAAACGTGGTTGAAACCGCAGCGCGCAGGTAAATAAAGATAGACTATAGATCTAGTAAAACTGTTTAAACTAAAGTACTGATTTGTCTCTTGATTGGTTTTACGCCGTGATGAAAGAAGACAACAATTGCTTCACGATGTGTAATAAAAACTACACCTGTGTGAAAAAAAAACCTGGGTGAAATGTTTGTATGAAACACGTTACCAAAATAGAAGAAATACATGTTTTATTTCCATATATTATGATTTAATATCTGTATTTCTTAATCTAGTTTACTGTATTATTTCTTTCTCTTTTATAATTGTTTTTTTTTAATGTTGTTAACACAATACATGGTACACAATGTATAAGTGTCTGTATGTTGTACGTTAGTGTGCCTTTAAAAAAAATACTGATTTAAATTGAAACACCAAACATTTAGCATTAATTGTAACTATTATTGAAATTTTATTAATTCAGTTATGTAATCAGTCCGTATATTTAAAAAAAACACCAAAATTTAGTTTTTTGAAGCAATAAATAACAACGATTACGTACGTTACTGCAATGGACAGGGGTCAAAGATAACAAAGTCTGACGGTCCAGTTTTGTTTTGAAGATAACATTATCACACTAAACACTAATGTAGAGTATATTAAATATTTCTTCATTTTACATCTTCCGTGTTCACCAGACCTTTATATAAGTAATGTACATAAAGTATTATAAATTAAAACTATCTGACCGGGAAAAACTTTGTTTTGCCCTGTATATTATTTCTAGGACATTTTTTTTTAAGTTCAATAATAATAACTATCTACAATAATAAAAAAATAGGAGTTGATAGAGGGGTGAAAATTAGGGGTTGTATTTATTTTTGTATGTTGAATCATATAAAAATTGTCTTAAAAATAAAACGACACCCCTCCTAAGTGACACCCCTTATCACTTAGGAGTTTGAAAGATAGGTAGTAGCCGATTCAGACTTTAAAAAAAATCATAAGAATCGGTCGAGCCGTTTCGGAGGAGTATGGGAACGAATTGTGGCACGAGAATTTTATATATATAGAGATTAATCTTAATAATTTGTTACATTATAGGTACATACATTGTAACAAATCATTGAATTATTATGAAATATTTTTGTGGAATATTTTAACGACTTAACTATAATTAAATCGAGAAGTAATGTCTAAAGCAATTTCCTAATGACCTATGATTACAAACCAATGTTCTCGTACATTCTATGAAAACCTTTAAAAACTAATTATCAGCTTCGTAGTATAAACTAAATATAATATGTTTCAATATATACATTCTATAAGCGTATTTCTGTACCTTGACTTCAAGTTCAATTTCAAGATTTGTCGAACCATTTTTGTCTTAAGCAATTTGCACACACTTAAGATAAAACATACCTCGCAAGTATAATAGTCCAAACATGTCGTATTATAAGCACATCAAACACAAAAACGTCAATAACACTAGATACAACACGTATAGCCAACGCGCCGAAAGCAACTGGAACGGTCGTCGGTCTATTATAGCGGTCTGTGCGCAGGTTGACGGACCATTTCCCCCACACTGGCCCGTTAGATTTTGTCGCATTGATTTACGCTTACTAGATCGCGAACGTAATTAATGAAATTAGTTCCATATTCAAACGATAAGCAGTGTTTGCCAGTAAAAATTCGTTCCATTTTCGAAGAACCGAAGAAAATTACGTTTTCTTCATATGATTTTCTTGATTTCTTTACACCAAGAACATACAGTGGTAAGACGTACTACCAAACAAGTAATTTCCAAATTATGTTTATTAATCGTTGGTACTAGAACAGAATTAAATATCCAGGTATAACATTTAATTAATTTTATAATTAATAGAATTTTAAGTACATATTAATATATTGTATTAATGTGTAAATCATAATAATTAATAATGTTTTTTTTGTTTTCTAAAATGGCTGTGTACTACATATGGCACTCACTGAAACATTTTTTTTTATATAACAGGAGCATGGCAAGTATAATTTATACTTTAAAAAAAAGTCAATATCCCAATATCCCCGACTCTTGGTGGTGCGGGACCTTATTTTATACATATAATTTGTATAAAAATATATATACATACATTACTACATATTTCTATTTTATATTCATGGGCTACTGGGTCTCATTTCTTAAAGGACCCTAAATTGGCGTGAACTAGGTACTCCTGACGTTTCCAATGTCATTACTAGCGTTTATTCCTTTAATCTAACGCGTAAGAACTCTTCATCACATCCAGAAAGACAGCAATAAGTACTTTAGTTCAAACAGCGTCTTCTTATAATTGTAGTCTTCCTTTCTAAAGGTAGTGCTTGTCTTGAAATGTCCTCATCGATACGTCTACTAAAATAGTGTAAGACTAATTTATGATTTCGTACAGATCACATACAGCATTATGGCATATTACAGCAATATATACATGAGTTTTCAAAGATAAAGTAGTATATAATAGTGATTGTTCCCATCTTGTAATCTTTAAATGACGCTTGATTTTTAATATCGATAACTTGAAGACCATGAAAATGTTACTTTTACATTCGACTTTTAAAGAAATATGTTAATAAGACTTGCACGCGGCTTGAAAGTCATAGGACCCTGAGCAAGAAATCTTTCGATAATCATATGAAAATGTCAAATGTAATGTCAAAAAATCATACAGTCACCTCGAAAAACGAAAATCTACGGAATATTTTTGTCGTTTTGAACCTACCACCGTTATTTAAGACATTATTATTAGAGATTTATTAATTAATACCAAAATTGGTTAGTTAACATTTTTTTATATGAGTATTAGTTGTGTTAGTACAAGTTAGTTCTTATTATATGGCCCTTTTTAGGGTAAAACCCTTCTCCATATTTCTTTTTTTTTTCTGATTTTTCTCAATGCATTGTTCGTATCTAATTGCCTTGTTTTGAATATGTTTCGTTGAAAGTGCATAAGTTAATTTTTGCATCTAACACATATGAAAAATTAACTAATTGTTTTATCACGTGATACATACATCTAAGCTTCCGGGGTCTCCAAGATTCCGTGGAAAATCTTTTAAAACATTACTTTAAAAGTAAATATTCAATACAATAATATTTGATGCATTTAATGTTAATAAATTATTAATAACGTTATAAAACACATGTATAAAAAATAAAACAGTTACTAGATCACGAAAATTTATTTCTATTTGGTACCTATTATTATTTAGTAAACACACTGGCAACATTTACATGGAGTACCTACAATTTATAGAGGCACCGCTCTGTTGAATAATAAGGTGAATAAGGTGCATGAAGATGCTTCTTTCATTTAAAGCAAATATATTCTCAAAATGTTTTGACTATTTTTATTCTTTTAGCACGCCTTGCCCAGAATAGACCTCTAAGAGTGCGTTACAACCACAAGTACAACTTGATGTGCGTAAATCAGTAACAACTAAATACGCTGTGTAACTGCCGACGAGCTTCCAAGGAGAGGTTCTGGAATAATGCCAACTGGCCCGTACTTCCCTTCTTGCCCTTCTCGCAAATACGAACCTGGATTCGCTGAAGAACCACAGAAATCTACCATCACCGATGGTCGCAAAACGCGGACTGCAGACAGTGAAAAATGGCATTGCTAGCAGTAAACCAGGTAGTGACAAAGCGACTTCTATACCTCAACAGAACTAATCTCAAAATAATGATAGGGACAAATATGGGCCACTGTGTCCCTAATAAACATATATTTCTCCTAGGCGCCACAAACAGACTCTTGTACAGAGGCTGTGACCCAAGTAGTCCTGGATTGCGTCGCTGTGGCTTCCCAACGAACAGGAATCCTCGGAGCAGAGAAGTCGCTGCATGGAGCCTGCAAAGTGCCCAATAAACTTCCGAGCTTCTGAAAGGAGCTAGGCTGGCTTAATTGGAACATTACGCCGGACCAAATGTGTCTATGTGCGGAAATTGAGTCCACACTACATAAATACGCTTTGTAAGCTTTGAAACGACCACAAATAGTAGAGGTGCAATACCATAATAAACCATGTGTACTAAGGAAACAAACGATATGCAATTGCAGGGAGTTTAGTGGAGCGATTTGCTTAACCGTTATGTACAGGCAACTTTTTCCGATGCATTCGTGTGCAAGGCCGTTATTCACCGGTTCAGAAGCAGGTGCGGCAGGTCCGCGTACTCTTGCGCGTTCCAAAACCCATCTAAGTAAATGTTAATAATCACATCTAAAATGTTTGATTGCTTAAAAGCAGAAGCGTAATACTATAATGTCTTTATTGTGTTCATGATTTTGATATATACTTCAACGGTCGTAACAGCCGATGACGTTGTTATTAAGTACCTAATACAATAGAATTCAGCCGGGACCTTTGATTTTGGTCAATATAACCGGTATGTTGTTCAAAACGATGTCATTCATGCAATATCTGCGCACTAAATTTAATTAAAAAAAAGTTTTAGACTAACATAGCAACATGGCTGTTATACTAACGTCTACAACTACTAAGAGATATTTGATCGTTTTTGTTTATGGGTACAATTTTGTACAAGAAAAAATATTTTGTAATAACTAAACATATGTGGTAACAATAGATAATGCTAGTGGTATAGTTCGAAATAATTTATCTTTTGATAGAACTGAGGGCAAACGGGAAGGAGGCTTGAAGTGATACCACCCATATACACTCCACTCAAACGGATTGCGAGTAGTAATTATAATACCATTGTAAACAATCATAGTAAATTATCCTATCAGGATAGTTTATTATATATATTTTAAACTATCCTGATAGTTTAATTAATTTGGTGCAACATATAACTGGCACAAGGTCAATGTCCAAAGGTAAATTTGAAATACCCATGGTGCAAAATGGAGATAGAACGTTGAAGAAACGGGTTCCATACTTTCTCAATAGTTTACCCGAGGACATAAGACATGAGCCTTAACTTGATAAATTTAAAGGTTTATATAAAACCATTTGTTATATATGTTGTAGCCATTACGTAAATAAATTGTATTAGTGTAACCTATTTTAGTGATTTAGAAGTTTATATAAGGCGATTTACCTGCAGTCAAACTTCGTAAGCAGTTTTGCGGGGCATAAGTGAATAAATATATTACATACATACATAACGCATGCAAAGACTATACGAACTGAATACACACAGAACATCAAGCATCAATACGCCCAGAACAAGTGTTTCATTAAAATAGCAAGTTAAATTACCTGCATTGTTCGTAGTAGTTCTGAAGGGCAACGTGATCAATTAATCGCCAGAAAAACCACATCGCCAACATTGCGCATAATTTAAAACCTGACGATTCTTTATACGGCCTTACTACTTTCAAAATATTTTTTACCTAATGTACAAGAAAACCTTGCGACTCAGCCTCGGTGGCGTGTTAATAGAATTCATAAGTTTTTGGTGTTGCGGCATTAATTATGTTATTAGTATATAAAGTTAATCAGTACATGTATATAATTAATAGCTGACCTGGCAAACGTCATTTTGCCATATATATCAGTTATAATAAAAAATAAGGGTTGATCGTAGAAGGGTGAAAATTAGGGGTTGTATGTATTTTTTAATGCTGTATCATAAAAAAAAAAAAATTAACTAAAAATAAAAAATTTAGGGGTGGACTACCCTTAACTGTTAAGACATTTAGGGGGATGAAAAATAGACAGACATACCCATGGACACAAAATTTCATGAGAATCGGTCAAGCCGTTTCGGAGGAGTTTAACCACAAACACCACGACACGAGAATTTTATATATTAGATTTTTTTTGCTGGTATTTGCAATCAGCCCTGAGGCTATGAGCGAGTCTGTTCTGCGGTGCTGTCATGTGGAGTAGCTTCCCCTTTGGAAACATCTACTCATTATCTGCCTAGAGCCACTGCCTGTCTTTTAGCTCTAGATTATGGTGACGTTTTAAACTGTTCTATGTATATAACTAAATACTTTTTACATATACGAGCAGTCTTGGCTTCAGCGTGCGATTCTCATCCTTGAGATTCGATCACCGGCTGTGCACCAATGGACTTTCTATGTGCGAATTCAACATTCGATCGAACGGTGAAGGAAAACATAGTGAGAAAACGTCGTCAGGAGGCTGATCAGCTACTTCCCTATTAGATTGACAAATGATCGTGAAACAGATACAGAAATCTGAGACTCGGACCTTAAAAGCGCCACCGGTTTATATGCTTTTTTTTCGAAAGATACTTTTGTCAGCACATTAAAGTCTCTGTTCACGTCAGCTATTCTTATATCTATATTATCAGCAAACGCTATTTAATTGATCCTCTTATAATTGATATTTACGTCTATATTTTATTCTTAAAACCATATATTTTCGATTCCTTTGGAGACCGTAACATACCTGAAAGAAGAAAATACATTTGATTAATCTACTTAATTAAAATAAATTAATACATTTAAAATATGCATTTTGTTTGTTTTGTCTGTTTTCAAGTCGAACAATACAATATTAGGCAAGAAGAGAGCTACACAACATAAAACTTAAACACTTTAACTTTAACTGTGAACAAAGTTGCATACTTAGTAATAATGTACTGCCATAAACTTAGATTACATAATAAACATGTATCCTCTGTATCAGGCTCTTGATTTAATGAGAACTATATTTTAGCCTGTGACATTTTAGTTATATGTTTTTTTAGCAATAAAAAATCACAAGATTGAAAAATTAAAAAACAAATAATATTATAATATTGAACTCACTCAAAAAAAATCATCAAATGCAGCCGTTTATTACAAACACAGCCACAGAAGATTTTTAAAAATATATTCCATAAAGTTTTTATTGCGGAATCATAATAATCCATAATTTCTAAAGATTAAAAGCAGCAAAAACATTAATATCGCAAAACTAAGTAGCAAATTTGTTCAATGCCACCGATCGATGTGTTATTCAAACACGAAAAGTCATGGTTTACGTCAATCAGCACAAAACAGATGACGCCCGCTAATTGCACATAAAACATGTTTTGTAAGGAGGTCAAGTTCGGATAGTGGCATTGGCTATATAAGCAATAGATGCTAGAGGCGGCAGCTATCTTTACCCACAAGTGGGTAAACATTAGACCACAAAACATTAACACTTAATAACCACGTAACAGCTACCCATTTTTGAAGTGAAAGTTCTTTATCGGGGTTGGAAAAAAATTTAGTGTATCATTTTTTCGTTACGCGCCATCTTTTGAAGTAAATCTTCTTTATCGATGTATGGGAGAAATTTTGTAGCAGGTTACGCGCCATGTTGCTTTTTGAAGTCAAACTTCTTTATCGGCGTTGGAAAAAAATTTACTCACATTTGTCACATTTTTCGGTTACGCGCCATCTTTTTCTCTTTTTCTTGTCCCTACCACGGTTGATCCGAAGAGATTCGAAGCAATTAGTAACAAAAATATATAATAACGATAACAATGATAGTAATACTAATAATTCTATTACAATTAATGAAATTCTGTAATAATCTTAGTACTACATAGTAGTAAAGTAATAAGTTAAAATGAAATAATTGTATTTGTATTCATGTCTATGATAATAACTTTATTTAACCATATTCTGTAAAGTTGCATATCGTAGATCATTTTTCGAAAAATAAGGTCATAAAGAAGTTTCACTTCTTACGTGTGTACACCTAGTACACGCACATTATAAACAGTTTTTATTAAAGTTCATATAATCCAATAAATTATCTAGGTATACAACGTATTTCGATATAAACTGCGGCTCTCCATTCGCATATTTAAACGTCTTCTGAATGAGCAATATTGGGCAATAATCCAACGATTTTGTAACTTTCCGGACTCCGTGCTGTCACGGTCACATCCTTGTGATGTAGCGAGATGGAAATGTTAGTTCACAACACACAATGAAGAAATCAAATATAAAACTTTGAGAGCGTGTAACATGCAATAGTTATGTCATTAAGGGAAGAAGATACTGGGTACGTCTCTGATAAAATGACGGGATGTCGCGAAAAATCACTAATCGCAATAATACTATTTCTTGAATTGTATTACATTGACCCAATACAGTAGTAGTAGTAATCAGTAGCATGACATTCTCTAAATACTTTCAAAATCATCGTTTTAACAATCATTATAACGACATCGAAGTGACTACTCATATTAGGTCGTAAAAACCGATAGTCGTAACAGCCGATGACGTTGTTTTTAAGTATCTAATACAATAGAATTAAGCCAGGACATTTGAATTTGGTATGTTGTTCTAAACGATTTCGTCGTAAACGGTTTACCTATACAAATTCTCTCTTTACCTAACAGTGTGCTAACCCGAAATATCAATTGGACTATGCATCAAAGCTATACCGGTTTAAACTTAACTAAGCTTTTAAGACTCGTTTTCCATAAGACAATTTCAAGTCCGTGTCGTCACAATTGGACCTTGTGATACGAGATGGTAAGCGAACGTTGCAAGGTCAGCAATCAAGAACAAACGAGGGTTACGTATGAAATAGCAGCTGCATTACCGTAATAGATACTCAATAATTATACCTTAGTTAAGCAATTATAATCTTGATTACAATACAATAATACTTTAATATAATTTGCTTCCGAGGTTGAAAAAAAACTTTATTACACGTAATAAAAAAGGATGTATAGTCGAAAGAGAAGTGCACCAGGATTCCATTTGACAAATTAATGATTTTTGGTACTTGACTTAATTTCTGTTAAAAAAAACTATTGCACAATAAGAATACTTTCCACTTCAGCATAGGACAGGTTGAGAAGATGTTGCTTGAATTGTTAGTATGAAGTTTAGAAGAGATAATGATAATTTAGTTTTTAAGAAAGTAAAAGGAAGCATCTGAAAGAGAAAAAGTGTTCGGCAAAGAAAGTGCGCTTTTTGGGTAGCACAGGTTTTCGTTGTATATTATGTGGTTATTAGTTCCATACCTAGTGTACCACGTTGGTTTCCTGACGTAGGACCTGCCTAAGACCGCCTATACTTTAAAAATGTATTAAATTTAGAAATGAACTATCTATGTGGAGTTGGAGCATCTGTCTATAATTTATATTAAGTAAATTTATATCGCCTTTAAGTAAGAATACGATAATTTAGAATTACCTTTTAAAGAAAAAACTTTTTAACCGGATTAAAGTTATGTATTATTTTAAATTTACAATTATTTAACATAATTTTAATTTTAACCGAAGCTTCGGGTGCTTTACAGCTTGCGTGGTCACGGTGACTGAAGACAAAAGGTGTTGAATGTCAAAAAGTATCACAGCTGTAGAGAAAGTTGCATTATCTGTATTTATTTCCCCGGAGTTGGTATCGACTAAAAGATGGATGGATTTAAAATTATGTTAAATAATTGTAAATTTATAATAATACATAACTTTAATCCGGTTAAAAAGTTTTTTCTTTAAATGTGTGAAGGTTATGTCAATAAAAGACAATATTAGAATTACCTACTTATAATACCAAAAATATTTGGTGATTAAATTGTGTTTAGTAAATGCTTGTATTTGCTTTAGGTAAATAAGTTTCGACATTGAGGACAATAATAAAACAGCTGACTAAATACAACCAAGGATTTATCCTTAATACACATAACAAATAACAAACGTTATGTAATAGAAAACATTCAAATGACCAAACATACAATGAATTTACGCTAAGCTACGAATGTATGTAAACATCATAAATTGTTAGAAGCTTTAGTTACGTAACAAATAATTCGATGTATTTTTTATTGTATTAAGATATTCACAATTGTTCCATGTGCCTCGTACAAACACGAATTATCTGTTTTTAGCTAACTACAATACACTTAAGTAGACACTTTTGACCTTAACAAAGAGTGTGTGAGGAACTATTTTAAGAAGCGTGAAGACATTTACTTTATTTAGCAATAATTTGTTCAATATTAATTTCAGTTTTTTTTTTAAATTTATTACTTAATTGACGTACGTTTTCTGTTTCGTATATTTTGTTTAACAATGTAATATGTTTTGGTTCTGAATATTGCCAAGTTTTTTCTTTTATAATATATACGTGTAGCTGTAAGATTAATTATTACAGAAAATAGGATTTAATTATTAATTTAAACAAAATTTAAGTAATTTCATTTCACTTAAAAACTAACCAATACGTGTAACTGAAAAATGATTTTTCGAAAGTAGAATCGATCGTTTTGCGAGATTTCGAGTATTTTTTGACAAGGAATGATTTATTAATATTCAACTCATAATTGACCTATTATACTTGTTAAATTCTAATTTCATCCATCTTGACTCAAGCGGTAGTCTTGAAGAAATTCAGAGCTGTCAAGATGGTCTGAATACCGTAAGATGTCATCGATACGGCCAAGTGCTCACTCAAATTCTTGTGGCCGCCTCGTCGCTCCTGTATACACGAGAATGCGCGCGCACAGCGATCAATATCCATGACTGCGTTACTTCGCAAACTAAAATTTCTGAACTCATTTGCTCTTAGTGACAATATGAAACTCAAATTTTAATGACCGCATCGGCAAGTGATACGTCGGGACTTAACTTTACTTGAAAGCGATACTTGTAAAGTCGGTTCACTATCAGCCCGTATGTTCACTTAATGTTTCGTAGTTTTAATACATCTCAATACTCTCATGTACCCAACTTAAGCGAAGCGAAGCAATTTAAGGAATAAAAATCCAGTGGCGCTACAACTATAAAGGTTTTGGCCTTAGAATCCATGCGGTTAAAGAAAAAAAAAAACCGTGACCACGCACGCTGTAAAGCACGCGAAACGTCGGATAAATTAAAAATTATGTTAAATAATTGTAAATTTATAATAATACATAACTTTAATCCGTTAAAAACAGTTTTTTTTCTTTAAATGTGTAAAGGTTATGTCAATCAAAGACAATATTATATCCATGCGGTTCTTTATTTTGTCACAGTCGGGCGACGTACGACCTCAGGGATGAGTGCCGCACACCGGAGCCAGAATATCAGTCTTATTTTAAGCCAATAAGATTCAAATCTGTTGTATTTAGAATCCAATACAAAATATTTTTTACGTCATAAAATACATGTTTCATCTTCATTTTCAAAATGACACCAAAGATAGATACAATATATTTAAGCCTATCATTATTCCGATTTAAAAAATTGTCAATCATTCCGTTTATAGAGTAGATTTATTTTCAGATTTTAGTTACAAAAACGCGGATTTCAATCAATATTGCGGTTTAATATTACACTCAAAACTTTTTACGAAATAGTTATATCTTGTACACGATTTTACAAATATCAACATGTGTCACGGTGTGTCCATGTATATGAAAGTGTGCGTACGTAAAATATATCTCGTATTCTTTTCTTAACTCCCCGACGAGTAAAGCAATCCTTACTAATTATTTAGTATTTATGAAAATAATAATATTGTACTTTTAGGTAAAAGTATTTATTATTAAATAATAATAATTAATATATATCTTCTTCGTAACGAGATGAAGAAGAGAACTGACAATGGTTTCCAGATTAGTGAAAGCGTGGTAGAGGACGATATATTCCCAAACTTGATGGGATATGTATGGCGGCGGGAAATGAAGAAGAGTTAGTGAGGCTTTTACATGACAAGCGGATAAGGAGCTAGTGCTAGATATAATATCATGTAAATACTCTATTATCCGAATATAAGGATTTATTATTCTTATACAAAATTTTTCAACAGTCTACGACATTTTTATAAACCCAACAGGCATTTCATAAACATCCTTTTTTTCTGAAATAAAAAAACAAAAGACGAGCGTTTCCGATTTGGTACACGGCCAAGAAGTGAATGGTAAAGTTTAGGTATCAACGTTCAAATGGTAATAATAAAGAGTCGAGACGATAACTTCCGTAGGTACGTCAAAATGCAATACGTTTCACATACAGGAGTCATACTTAGCCCCGGATTAACAGTGTATATCAATAGACATCTACTTAGCATATATATGCGTAACAAAAATACTACGTTTCTATTATATTAAATTAGTATCTATAATTATTGTAAATTAAAACATTATGATTCTTGCAAATTAATCTTATTACTAAACATAGTAAAATAGGTTTGGCAAGTTGCGACTTTGCAGTTGTCAAATCATATGTCTACAAATTCTCAAGTGCATTTTAAGACACCTACAAAATTACATATATGGACTACTAGCGACCCGCCCCGGCTTCGCACGGATGCAATGCTGATACTAAATTCAAAGTGCTATAGAGTATAGGGAGAACCGCGGCCTCCAACGCGCTGTATCCCGCAATTTTTTAATTTGTAATAGCTTCGAAAATATTCATTTAAATCATATACTGTAAAGGGCCATATAGATTAAATCAACAATATGTTTAAGGTATTTAATTGGATAAGGATTAATGCTGTATTGGTTAAAATTGCTTCGAAAATGAGCCATTATTTGTCGTAAAAAGTAAATGACAAAAAAATATTAATGTCGGATATCCATGAGACATATACTATCGCGGAGTTTTCTGTAGAGCTTTTCAATATGTACAATACTTAATACATTACTTTGATAAATCTCGTAGGGTTCGCAATGTAAGCGGAAAAAATGAAGTTATTTACGATTTACGACATCACATTAGAAACCTCAAATTTAACAGTATTTCTCGATCCATATTTAATGGATGTTATTATACATATAAACCTTCCTCTTCAATCACTCATATCTATTAAAAAAAACCGCATCAAAATCCGTTGCGTACATTTAAAGATTTAAGCATACATAGGGACAGAGAAAGCGACTTTGTTTTATACTATGTAGTGATTTATAACAACTAAGTAGATCCAAAATTTAAACAAAGATCTTTCCGTATAAGTGTTCCGTAAGATGAAAAATGACAAGATTATTTTAACGAATTAAATTCTTAATATTTTTAAAATACGAACAAACATAAGCCAGTTACAAATAATATACACAATGGAGGTACGAGTCACCGTCATAATGACACGGGTGGGCGACGCACTGGGTTCAATGACCGGTGTTGTGCATCTTCCAGGTAGTTTTAAAGTGAGCATTCGCACTTTCAGTCAAAACCAAAAAGGCTAAGGAAACCGTCAAAGATTTGTTTGGTCACCATTTCTATGGACGTGCTTTTGGGAATGCACAAAATAAAGTAAATAATCAATAACAACGAATAGAGTTTATCAATAGTAATAAAAATCAAAGTTCAGTTATCATTTCTAAAATACATAACATGGGGACGAACAAAAATTATGTCTAAGTAAACTCCGATAAAAAAAAATGTATTACATTACAACTATATACAACTTGTATCGTTGCTTGTTCTATTATAGATACTTATATTATGTATCCTAATACAGATAATTAAGTAACAAACTAATTTCATTTATAATGTGCTAGTTGAAAGAGACATCTTAAAATCGCCCATAAACGTACAAAGTTAAAAATTTAAATTTAGAACACACAACTCAATTAAAAAAAAATCAGAATATCAACCTTTCTCAGAAATCTAACCTGCAGACTACAAACTATCGTAAAGGGATTTTAAAATACACGTTTCCAATATAGAGCTCTCCAACTGTGTCGTACGCACGTGGTGTCGTAGTTAAATATAAACCGTAGGTTCAACGTACGAGGGGGCGATACGGCTAACCTACAATGAAGACTCCTTCACTATTCACTAATCCATGAATTAAGTTCATGTTTATTTAGTCCGGTGTTTCGTACCTGCGAGAACTATTTAATAGCCTTTTCTTAAATCTGAAACAAATATAGTGACGCTGAAATTTATTATTAAATTACCTAGCTATTACTTGGCAGTCAAGTGGAATTAACATAGACAAAATTTTGTAAATCTTTATAGAGTTCAAAAATAATAGATTTCCGGATTGTCTTTGCCTACACTATTAATTTCTTACATTATTATAAAAACGTAATAAGAAATAATTCAGAAATAACTATTTATTAACACTATCAATCTTGTGTCCCTGCAAAATTACCTGTATAATAGATTTTGTCACAAACAAAAAAAATATTTGAAACTTGTTGTAACCTACTCATAAAGAAAGTATGTGAGGTTGTAGGGATCATCTCTGGATCTACTGAACCGATTTTGGAATTTCTCTTATCAATATAAAAACACATTAACGCGAAAATTAAAAACTTTTGTCATGTGTTAGTCAGATTCGCAACTTCGGATACGGTCGATTGACATTTCTCCTGTCTAATGATGAGAGATATATGATTGAGATCTAGAAAGATCTAGAGCTTGATAATCTCAACAATATAATATAAATAATAATAAAAGTCAACGTCACATCTGAGGCGATAAACTCAAAGACTACTACTGCACGGAATTAATTGTGATATTCCCCAATATCTAGCATTCTAGATGAATCATGAATAATGATTCATAAGAAAGGTTTAGTTATATCAATCTTCAAGGTTTACGGGTTTACCCGTGCGAAGCACTGCGTGTCGCTAGTTATTTATTTATACATTCTAAAACAATGTGTATGCCTAAAAAATACAAGAAAATATGACATAAATATGACATTTAACACACATAAGCAATCTATCAAAGGAAAAATTTAACAAACAACCACAAAATAAAATAATAAAAACTAAAATATTAACAGTAATAAACAAAACTAAATGAAAACTTAAACCAAATTAAGAGCCTGAAAAACAAAGTTACGGTAAGTTGGTAGACTGTAGTAAAACACAAATATTTTCTGAACAAGTCAACACATCAAAAGACATAATTATAATAAATGAAGGTAGCAGTTGACCCTGTTCATCCAGAAACCTTAGTAAAAGATTGGACTAACTTCGTCATTCAATATTTTTATTATGATTACTTTTAATTACGCCCATTATTTAATTCATGGTGGAATAAATACAAAGACATTGAGTTAAAGGATAAATTGTGATTTATTCAGTGTTTCCGCAAATAGAACTTATATTGCGAAGCGATGGCAAATATTTTAATTACGTACGTAACCATAGGTACTGATTCAATGTTTTATATATAAAGACAATTATATTTACTTATTATTACGGTAAAATTATCCTGACAAAAGATTATATATATGTATGAAATTTGCTGATATTTAAGTTTGAAAAACAATATTAACTAATAGTATAAGGGAGCGTCAAGTATTACGTAACGAATTTTAGGAGGGGGGAGTCCTCTTGTAAAACGTTACGATGCGGGGCGGGGATTAAATTACGCGTTATTGTTAATATTATTTTCGACTTTCCAGTACTTTACACCTCATAATGGTAACTTTTAGGTATAAAGAGTCACTGGGTGGTCACGAAACGTTTTCTATTGGGTACAGAAAAACGTTATGGCGCGTTACATGGGGGGGGAGGGGGGGGTCAATAATCTGCAAAAATTGCGTGACGTAATACTTGAACGCTCCCTAAACGCAAGAACTTAACAGTAGAAATATCACAGAGGAGTTACTAACTTAACACAAACATTTGGCAACATGGAAAATATAATTAGTGCGTTCTCATTTACTAACAAAATTAAGAAATGACCTTCTTAGTGAAACCGACGCCCAAGTGTACGAGTGCCTAGTGGTTATGTAGAACTTCTCGAGAAGTGTTCACACTGCAGTTGCGTTCGAACCTAGGCTGTAAATGAACTTGAACGAGCAAAGTTCTTGCACATATCGTAAGGAAACTGGTGTAAACTCGAATGAGCTTCAAGCACATAATGCTTTAATGAAAGTAATTGTAACAAAATTGTGTCCTTGGTCATATGACTTTATACAAACTTTTGAAGTCATTTAGTACTTAGTAAAAATAACATTTACAATGAACAGAAGCTTAAGAAAGATAAATGGAATTTCATTTCAGTCACGTCCACAAAGGATGGTTTTGTAATAAGGAATTATAAAACTTACAACGAACACAGAGAACTCTCTAAGACTTAAATCACTTAGTTCTAAGTCTAACACAGAGTTATTCAATTAAGTGTCTAAGTAAAGTGTACGTTTCAGTGATTATTTTGAATATTAATCCGAAAAAACATGGCTGGTACAAATATAAAAATGTTATTTTATTGAATTTTTCAGACGTCTAATTGTTAAATGTCACGGCTTTTTCAACATAACAGATATTGCAAGAAAAGTGTTTAACTTTGTGATAGCGAATATGTGTTAAGCGTAAACAAAAATACAAAGGTACAAAGTGTCTTTACTTTAAAGTGTCGAAACTCAGTGCTAAGCACGCCGTCCATATATTAAACCCAATAGCTTTCTGATAAACAGGAGTCTTACTTATATAAATAAAACTGACTCGCAAAATATGTTACTTAGTACAACTCGACGACGAGTTACTAAAAAAGAAAATTCTCGTAAATTTTTAAAAATTTATTTATTACGGAGAGGAAAGTTGGAAAATTCACGTTATAAACCAGTTTTTATTCCGGAAAAACGAACAGTCACTTTGGGATACTAAAAAGGTAGGCTAAGTAAAAAGTCATATTAATTAAATGTTTATAATACTGCATAACATAAGGGGAGGGGTTATACGAAAATCATAATACAATAAAATTTAAAACCAATATTAATGTACTATACTGTGAAAATATTCACAACACGATAATACACTTATGAACATAACGAGTAATTTAATAGTTCTAAATTTACATTTACTGCCAGTTTTCAAACCAAGGACGTAGAACGGACAAGAAGAATTGGCAACTCCGTCACTCTTTTAAATAGCTTTTAATTTTTGTATAGGTATAAGGACTAACCACATTTTCTTATATTTTATATTGTTCTTAAATAAAACGCAGCATATTTTTCTTCTTTATTTGTCTGCAATAAGATGACTTACGTATGCGAAATATAGACAAAGAACTGCGCATGACCTTGCTTCGTAGCTGCTCGTGCTTTGCGAACACGGAAGTGGCAAACGAAGCGACGCCCCCACCAGTTTAGGCACACGAATTAACAATTATGTTACTATGGGTTTCTCGCAATGTGTGATTAATTTATCTTATTGCAAGAAAACTTTGTGTGTTTTATTTATGCGTTTAGTATAAATACGTACTATTTAAAAACGTAAAGGTAGGTCGTGAAAAGGCTAGGTAAAGGAATGTTCGCGTATGAACTTTTAGTATGAAAAACCAGAAAAAGGACTTTTCCCATTTACAGGGGCCCAGAAGTTCCTTTTTAAAAAGACACAAAATAAATAAATTTTTTATGGGATTTTGAATGAAGTGTTACCCTCCGCCTAGGTGCTGTATGCCCGACCTTTAAGAGAACGGTAAGCTCTCTTCTTAAAGACTTTAAACCAGTTCCGATATACCTCAACTGGGAGCTGACCTCAAGTGGAAAGCACCTTAAAAAGTGTTGTAGTACCTACATAAAAATTCACGCTTTTTTATTTTTAAAAGTTATTTTATTGGTTTTAAACCTATCAAAAAATGGTAACAAATATTTATTTATTTAATTAAACTGCAACTAATCTTATAAAATACATAAAATGGATTTTAGATTGTAGCTTGCGTATAAATTGTTCGTGTAATATAGGTACTATGAAATATATCAATATCTACAATTGCAATATTCGGAACGTGCCTCTATCGCTTAGTAAAAATAAATTGGTAAACATTTCGTAAACAGTTCGAATGATATTAGTCACGTCTTGCAATATAGGCGAAAATAAATTTAAATCACAATACAAATGAGCAACAAGTATGCAACTTTATGTGTACCAATGTCCGTTCCATGATGTCATCTACAAAATAATAAACGTTGTTATTTCTTAATTCTATATAACATATCTAATATATTAAATTCTCGTGTCGCGGTTTTGGGGTTAAACTCCTCCGAAACGGCTCGACCGATTCTCATGAAATTTTGTGTGCATATTGGGTATATGAGAGAATCGGACAACATCTAAATTTATTTATTTTTATGTTTTTATGTTTTTATGATACAGCATTAAAAAATTCATACAACCCATAATTTACACCCCTCTACGATCAACCCCTATTTTTTTTATTATAAATGATAAACATGGCAAAACGACGTTTGCCGGATCAGCTAGTAGTATAAATATAATTATGACTTATTAACCCATAGATTAGCTTTAAATTTATTATTATTTTTTAGATTTTAGTTTAGTTTCATTTTAGTACTTTACCCACATTTTTCCTTTCTTGTGTTACCAGAAAGAAATCGCTTGTTAGCGATAAGGCTGCTTTTGCCTAAAAACTTATGAAACCAAGTTTTTATATTTAACCGTAAAGGTAACGAAGTGTAGATAAATAAATAAAAAATGTAACATTTATTGTAACTATTACTTTTCTAACAAATTAGTATGTTTTTTAGTTTATTTATTTACTGAAGTATTTGCCAATAGAAGATAAAAATGTGGATAAAATCGTGAAATATCTTGATTGTAGAAAATGTTAGAACGGAAATACTTTGCGGAACAAGGAATATGTGGAGTTTTATTTGACACAACTGTTCTTCTAAAGATGGTGAGACTTTACTTTAAAATACTATTAAATGTCTCCTATTTCTTCCTGAACATAATAAAACTAAAGGCATTGTTGAAGTGAAGCTTCTTATTTAATCCTTTTTATAGACAAGTAATACAATGAGTAATCACTTTGATGAACGTACTATAATTGCCGTACTTGATTTATAAATATGTTTAGATTTTTTTGTAACTTTTTATGGGCTTTGAGACACGCCATCCAATATGGATATAGAAAAACAATTTATTGGTAGTAAAAATTACCACATAAGTACGAACGCTTTGGTATGATACTCCAAAAATCCCCTTGACGCTTTAACTTATTAATTTAAGTTAATGTTAATATAAGATTTACTTTAGTTTTATTCAATGATAATATTGTAGACTACTTGTTTGTTGTTCTTTTTTATAAATATTACGCATTTGTTTTACTTTACATAAATAAGCCATAATACTACAAAGTCCACGAGGTACCAGGCTCACATACAACGTGAAGAGGTAAATATAAATATTCTAATACAAATTTATCAGTGCGACTCGTTCTACTCAAACACTGACTCAGACTGCATTTATGTTAAGAATTCAGTGACATTGCGTTTTTAAATTTCGAATGCCATTCAGTTTCGTGTTTACTCTGAGCGTACACTGAACCCGGCTAAAATATAACTAGTTCTCGGAAACAAAGGGACTTAATGGCGTCCCTTATTTAGTGATGATAATGGACGAAGAGGGTACCGCCTTTGGAGTTTGTAGAAGGGTATAGAGTACTTTACGGTATCAATAAGAAAAGGGTTTTATAAGCAAGATATTAAAGAAAAACTTAAAATACCAAGTATCACAGTGGATATTACAAAGTTTTAACAACACGACAGCACTGCGTTGCCAACGTTTTTGTACACAATTTAGATACTACTTCTACCGCAACTTGGAATCGTGGAGTACAAAGCGAAAATACATACCTCGCTACCAATTGCACGCTACACACTGTCACAATACAATGTGTGTGGTATAAACAAACTCCTACACATTGACACAACTTAAAAAAAAAACACTTAGATCACCTAAGTCTAGATCATATGAATTTCCCTTCACCGTACGAGCGAGTAATAAACGCGTACATAGTAAGAAACTTCAATGTAATTTTATTTACGCTCTCAAACATGTTAGAGTGAGGACAATCAAATGCTTCTGAAAATCTATACTAATATTATAAAGAGGATTTTGATTTTTTGTTTGTTTGAAATGAATAGGCTCCGAAACTACTGAACCGATTTCAAAAATTCTTTCACCGTTGGCAAGCTACACTATTCCCGAGTGACATAAGCTATGTTTCATTTTCAAAAAAATGCTTACTAAAACTTGAATAATCTAACCCAAGGTGTAAAAAAATAATTAAAAAACTTCCTATAATCGCGTGCGCTGCGAAAACTATTAATAAAAGAACAAAATGATATAGTAGGTATTACAATTTTTCAGGACACATCCCTATCTATAAAAATTTCGCAATAAGCTACAATTTAATGGCATAACCACCAAAAAAGCATGGTGGATTGGTGTTCTCCTGCCGTTTCTCTTGAATAGTTTACTACTATGTAATATCACAAAAATCTTAGCCACAGCAACGCTTGGCCGAGTCTACTAGTATGTTATAAAAAGGATATACACGTGTGAAAATGACATGAGAACTTAAAAAGGCGCAGCGCTAACCAAATCCAACGATTCGCCCGCAATATCGCAGCACACAACTCCCAAGAGGACTCTTTATATCGAAAATGGGTCCGCCAAGCACCGCGAATACAATGAAAATACATAAATAGCAATATCTTGTCAAAAGAAAATAATAATAGTATTTAATTAACACTGCAAGGTTGCAAAGACATGGCTTCAGGGTTGAAAGGCGCACTCTAAACTTAAGACGCTATCAATTGTTAGTTATTTGACAACCTATCAAATGCGAAGCCATTACAGGAAACAAAATATTAAATGAGAAATTTATCTGGCTTCTGAGTTAGTAGTAAGTTGAGTCACGAAAATAGAAAAACTATAATATTTAGTTAGGTAATCTAGCTCGACTCAGAAGTTTAATTAAAATATATTTTTGTGTATAGTCTTTTCAAGTATTATAGAGTATAGTTCTTTATCTAACCAATGACACCAATTATTATGAGGATATTGATATTTATATATAAGGCAAAATACAAAATACCATCCGTATCACCTCGTTTTTTAATGTAGTTTTTGCCGCGCACTACTATGTGGAACCAGCTGCCCACTGAAGTATTTCCGTACTAATTCGAGGGTCCTTCAAAAGAGCGTATTAATTCTTGAAAGGCCAGTAACGCACTTGCGAACCTTCTGGCAATGTAAGAGTCCATGGGCGGCGGTATCACTTAACATAAATGTTAAATTTCTGTTTTTTTTTAAATATATTTTTGTCTATCTAATTACTTGTTTTCTGTTTCATATATATATTGTTTAACTATGTAATCTGTTTTGGCTAATGTATTGTCTAAGTGTTGCATAATATGTAGCTGTAAGATTACTAATAAGTAATAAATAATTAAATAAGACCTATGTCTAAAGATAAAACATCAGGTCACAGCCAGTAATAAAATGATTAAAACTTTGCTCATCCATCGCATACCGGCTCATAATAGATCGCGTGCCGCCCTCCACTTACCAACGTTTTTCAGGTAAATTACTTTCAATCGATAAGTAGCGTTTATACATTACACTCTGAATTATATTCAATGCGTTCATTTACTATACATGTTTAACAACCTGTTTCAAATAACGAACATTGCATAGAATGTTATGAATATAGGGAATATTAATCATGTAGTTTGAACTACAAGGCACGGTACATAAAATAAAAGTACTTCAGAATTTAGTCTTAAAATTGTGTATCATAGCTACTTTCACAGGGTTATGTCCAACGGTATTCTACTGTGGGGTGCTGCTGCAGAGGTTCAAGCCATATTTGTGCTGCAGAAGCGGGCTGTTCGGGGTATTTGTTGTGTTTCCCCAAGGGAGACGGTACGGAATAAGTTGAAAGAATTAAATATTATGACACAATCTGGTCAATATAGAATGAATAAAGCACTTTTAAAACAAATGGTGACTTTCACCAGTATAATACTCGAGAACTAATCTTAGCGTACGACCAACCAGGCTTCAGATATATTATATGGAAATTGTATAAGTTTTTACAAAAAAACTCCTAAGAGAAATTAGAGAATTATCACTGACTAAATTCAAAGCTCGTTAAACGAAAATTAATCAATAAAGCATTTTGTACATTTGACGATTATTTAAATAATCCTAATACTTGGGATTGATTTGCTCTAGTTCAAATAATTCGTATGACTCAAAACTTGGCGATTAAAAAGAGTGAGAAAGAGTTTCTTGCCAGTTCTCCTTTCCCGCTCTACACCCTTGACTTGCGAACTGGTAGTAAATGTAAATTTAGAATCATTTTAACATCTTTTCTGTTGACGTTCATAAGTGTACTTGTTTACCTATTTGAATAAAGTTATTTTGAGTTTGAATTATTATGTTTTACATGTACGTTACAGAAATCATGGTTCATTTCGACATGATTTTTAGTTGCCGACTATGGCAACAAAAAAAAACCAGCGGCCTCAAAGAGAGCTGGTGGTATTCAAACCCACGAGCGATATATCACTGTAGAGAGAGAGATAAATGAGAGTATAATCTTTCTCCGGTTTACCCTTATCTACAATACCCTTGTGTACCGCCTTCGAATCTGAATAAACTCTGAATTCTGCGTGGTCGACATAAATCTAACTACCGACAGCGCATGAATCGTTGAATTTTTATTTATTAGCTTTTATGAAATAATAAGCGCAGTGTTGGGCTAGAGGCTTCAACATGCGACTCTCGTCCTTGAGGTCGTAGGTTCGAACCTCGGCTATGCACCAATGGACTTTTTTCTATGTGCGCATTAACGTTCGATCGAACGGTGAAAGAAGACATCGTGAGGAAATCGGCTTGCCTTAGACCCACTTCGGGGCCTGGCCCATTCATCATTATAGGTGATCAGTGTTTTTCTTTGTAACCCGAAAAAAACACCATACAGATATATATTTTATCGCAACATAAGAATTCCTATAAAGCCTACAAATACTCGTTATCAAAGAAGAGAATGCTTCAATCGACCAGTAAATATTAATTCTCCATCAAAATTCCTATTTTAGCTAAAAGGCCAACTTTAACTTAATAAAGCCAAGATGAGTTCAGAAAATTGGATTAGGCCCTCGGTAAAAGGGATACAAAGTTTTAAAAAAGAAACCACTGCGGTGGAACTTTATTATGTTAAGTTTAATTAAAGTGAACGATAAACCTAACACTATCAGCCGTACTCAGAGACGTCCATTATTTATAGATTAAGGATACAACTTCAGTTCTCTAAAAATAAACGATTAGTTAGTGATGAGTATATAGTAGTAATAGTTAGTAATAGTATGTAATAGTGAGAAATAATATAAATATTAATTACCTACCTACCCTCTGTACGTCTTTTTTTACCATACTAGGGTTGCCTGTAAGAAATCGCTTGTTAGCGATGAGGACGCCCGTTGCGTAATAACTTATGTAACCTGTTTTCTTATATGTATGTTGTATGTAACGAAGTGTTAATAAATAAATAAACATGAATCGCTGAAAAATAATTTCAATTACACAAAAAAACGTGAACCCAGCTTGCCTATAAAAAAACAATAATACTAGATAAAATGCGTCTTCTTCGTTAGTACCTCGATTTCCAAGGACCTACATTCTTACGTTTATAACTGATATTTTTAATAAAAAAAATTGCGAGAGTATTGATTTAATTAAAAAAAAAAATAGTTTACATTTACATTCCTTTACAATATAGATCGTTCAGTACATATATAACTCAAACCGTTCTTAATTTGAAATGCCACCTTGCTACTTCATAGCGGATCCTCGTAATCTATGTATAACCAAGAAAATAAACGTAATCAGTTTCCAGATAAAGTGTAATTTTATTCATGCATAGTTAAAACGTTTTATAAACAACAAACTCAACGGTTCACGCTACTTGAACGCTTCAGCCTCAGAGCACCGCTATTTGTTCAGTACTGTTGTGTTTTGTCTTATATTAGCTTTAAAATTTTCAAGAATTGCTATTTTCGCGTATTGTTTGTACTATGTAGTAACTAGTTGTCCCGTAATTCGGTCGTAGCGTGATATTATGTAGCATCTAGGGCAAGCTATAAACTACACATTCCTTGACAAATGGACTTTACAAAACTAAAATAAATTTTCTCCAGTTTTAGACAGTAGTAAAAAATAAATAAATCAGTGGCGCTACAACCTCTTTAGGTCTTGGTCTCAGATTTCTGAATTTGTTTCATGATCATTTTTAAATCTAATTGACAAGTAGGTGATCAGCCTCCAGTGCCTGACACACGCCGTCGACTTTTTGGGTCTAAGGTAAGTCGGTTTCCTCACGATGTTTTCCTTCACCGTTCGAGCAAATGTTTAATACGCACATAGAAAGAAATTCCATTGGTGCACAGCCAGGGATCGACAAAACGAGCTAAATATGTCAAAGGAAAACATTATTATTATCATATTTACGTTGGTGTAACTTAAGTAATATTCTTTAGTTTCTTGTTATGAAGTTTTGAGAAAATGTTCCTTGTACACGCAACTCCACAAGGTTAACAAAAATTTTCCAAATGTATGTTTTAGCTTTGTTTGACCTTTTATTTATATGTCGATCAGATATTGATAAAGATTTTCGAGAAATTTGTTTAACTAAGTCAAAAAAATCTTATCTAAATTTATTCCTTGAACTCTCAAAGGTTTTCATGGAGAGAAAAATTGCACGGAAAAACCTTAAAAACCAGTTTTCTTTTTCTGTAATTCTGAACGCGACTTAAAATTGCTATTACGTGAATGAAAATGACCATTAACATAATGTTATAAACAACTGAGTACTAAATATTTAAAAAAAATGTAGGTTAGAACTCTATGGGGTATCATAGCAAAATGTTCCATATGTTGGTATGCATCTACTAAAAAGATAGGCTATGTTAAAAAAATCATATTAAGACGAATTGGACGTTCGCGGGGGTAGCTAGTATATATAATAAAATTAACAGTCGTTACTCGTTATACCTAATAATTTAAAATACCTAGCCGAGCATATAAATAATAAATTAGTCTAACATAGGACATACAAAAAACAATCATGCTACTTCATAATCCTGAGAAACCAGTCGTAATTGCCAATAGATTTTTCTCTATTAATCTGAGAGCAATTTAATTCACAAGCTAATCATTTGATTTATATATGGAACAGCTTAGAATGACAAGATACATCCAGTTCGTACACAATTAAATTAAGAATGACCGCATCAAAATGTTATTGTAAAATTTCATGTATTAACACTATCATTAATCGTGCCATTGTTATCCAACAATTGAACGTGAACAAATATTGATTACGTCACTTATATTTGAAACAAATGACATTTATAATTACTGAATTGAAATATGTTATAATTTGACTTTAATATTATAACTAGCTATTGCACTATTAAATAATAGACACATAGACCTTTACCAGCTTTTAACTTATATCAGATGGGTTCTATTTCTTTGATTATTTCTCTATTATAGGCCAAGAGATGATAAACTATTTTGATAAAAAACTCGTCTAAAAGTACGTGAGTGTTGCGCATCTCAAAACATACAAAACCCTTTGACGCATTGCCGAGTTTAAAACATATGATCTTAATATTTCTATGGAAAAAGTAAAAAAACTACCTTTTTATATATTTAGTCAATACTATACTTACTAGTCTGGCCATAAATACCGTTACATAAAAACTTCTTTCATGTTTTTGATTATTTTGAATTTGGAACAAGTATATTATTTTTAAAAAATCTTTCGATTTTGCGCCATTTCTCATATTTTTTCGTGTTCATTATCAAACTAAAATATGGAATGGGGTGTTAGAAAATAGGATTGCAGTGATCGCTTGGAAACAGCGTAAATCCATAGGTCGTGGCGTAAAGGCCTGTATCAAAGCCAAAGGTGGCCATTTCGAATATAATTTTTTTTTTCCTGAGACAAATATGTAGGAATAAATTTTAATATTACGTGACTTCAATAAAAAAATACATTTTCATTTGTAACAGAACTTAAATACCTACATAACTAGGTATACTCGACACGGTGGCATATTTTGAGTGCATCCAATATGGACACGTATGTCTATACAATTTTTATTATCGTTTGTGCTTCAAATGGTTAAGACGTTGTTTGAATACCCAATGTGAATTAAACATTTTCGATTTGAAATTATGTTGCCTCAATCTTAATTAGATTTCAACAACAACTCGAAGAAGGATGTTAACTAGCAATAATTTTTCTTAGAAACCAGACCGATAATGTCAAATTACTATTATTTGTAACTAACCTAACCCTCGTTCCAAACAAATTATATGTACTATATTATTTTGTTATATCTTTATAAAAAATGTGTAATAACTACTATTTTTGCAATTATACTAAAAAAAAAAATTAAGCTATCTATAAAAATAAAAATTAATCGCAAAATATGTTTCTAAGCTCAAAACTCAAAGACGACTGGACCAATTAGAGTATTTTTCTATTAAGTCCTTTAACTCCAAAAAAGGTTTTATTTAAAGAAAAATTTCAAGAATATATAAAAAATATTTTGCAAAATTTTTCATACGTTAGTATATATAGCTCTTTGAAAGGTAGGCTAAGTAAAAAACGAAGTTCGCGATGGCAGCTAATTAAACAATATGATACAACTTAGCGTTACTAGTAAGCCGAGAATCAGACATTGTTAAATGGTACTAAGGTTATTTCCTAGTACAAATTCTCGGAAGACTATAACAATTAAGTGATAATAGTTACAGATTGATAATTTATAACTGGTTTCCATATTACAAAACTTCTCAAAATATTACGCAACAACGTATACTAAGAATCGATTCTATATTTCAATATTATAAGGCGATGTATCCGTCAAATTTAAAAAAAAAATCAGTTGGGTCTTTTATCACAATTCAAAATGATAATATAATATATAGTCAGGAGTGGAGGGTACGCTTATCAAATATTTCTTACGGCTTCAATACTTCCGTAATCTATTAATTGTATATTCAGCACAACTATTATGGTAACAGCCTATTATTCAATATAACTCAGACCAGTGTCCAGATAGGCAATATTGTTTCATTATGACTTTGAATAAGCAACGATGAAAAATAAAACACTGAAAATTACACCTTAACACGTTCAAATAAAGTATATTTTACACATTAACTTTAAACCATTCCAGCTTTCCTATGAGTGTCATGTTCGAGTTTTCACCTCGATTTCGAGTCCAGAACACAAGCCTCAAATCTGGATCACTGATTAGCAAAAGTTATATCAAATTTTATAACCAAGTAAAGAAAAGATCAAGTCAAATTAAATGCTCCTTTTGTAGAAACCCTAAGTAACATACTAACATTCGGAGCAGGTATTAAATCGTAAACTCGAGAATAAGGAAGGACAAGTTTTACAGTATTTTAAGTGACGTCTATTTTATTTATTGCATTGCCACAAGATCCGGCTTGCAATAATAACGATTATAGAATCACTAATTAAGTAATTTGTATTATTTACGCTACAAGGCGTTTTGAAATATGTCCCTTCCCTTTAGAATAAGAAAGCCAAAGGCCAAGAATCAACGCTGAATCTTCTAATGTCAAATCGTATTGCATTTGGAATGTTATATTACAGTATTTTAAGTCACCTTTGTCTTTGTTTGGAGTACAGTACTTTAGGTAAAACGTAAAAAAACGCAGATTTATGTTACTAATTTTTAAATTAATATGTTTATAGCACCCTTCATTCTTACAATATAGACAACAAGTGTGAAACATTTTACAGTAAAACACATCTAGTGGCGATTTTATGGACTTCATATTCCATGATTCATTGATAATATTCCTTAATAATATAATAATCCAATAACCTATCTCAATCTCATCCATTGAGATGCAGATAGGAGATCGATCGACTGTCACGGTCTGATCTCAGATCAATCTGAGATTGTGGATTGATTATTGGGTTCGGGTGTAAGACATGCCGATATCCTTCACTATACAGACAAGTGTGAATTGGGTATCGAATTGTTTCAGCCAGAACCGAACCACTTCTAGGTGAAGAAGCCACTGGCTTAAGCACATACACCGCTCAAGAAATACTCACACACACATACTTCTATTTATAAAGCAAATATTACCATTTCTTATACATCACTGCAATAATAATAATAATAATTCAGTTATTACGATCACAAAAGTTCAAAGTAATGTATTCGTTTTGATAACATTCACGTGATAAACGCAAGTATTCCATAACATGCATTTGTACTTACGTAATTTATTTCTAAATACTTTGTTTGCTGGGTTTGATCCACAGAAACAACTGCTTTCATTTGATAGTTTTATAATTAAGGATATTAAATTAGTCTGATTACATTTTGTTAGGTAAATGGCACGGATTTATTTACTTTAGTTTTAATAAAACCTAATGGCGTTGCCCTTGGTCTTGGCCACAGTTTTCTGAAACTGTTTCGTAATCATTTATTTTCTAAATAGGCAAGTAGGTGATCAGCCTTTTGTAACACACGTCGATGATGTTAGGGTTTACTCATGATTTTCCTTTACTGTACGAGTAAGTCAATCAATCAATCAAAAGTCAATTGGTGCACGTCCCAAGATTCGAACCTACGACCTTAGGACCTATAGGCTACTAGGGCTACATTGCTCACTTGTTAGTTGTAGGTTGACTTGAGGTGTTATTGATAAATTAATCTTTTAATATCGTGTCCTATCATATCACTACAATACAAACAATATCAGCTAATTAAATAGCTCATAGTGACTATTATATCAATTACAATTCTTACCTTATTTCACTTGGCTAATAGATGCATTCTAGAATGTTTTATGTATTTAAGGTAGTAATATCTATAAAGGCATTATTTAAAGATTCGTACATCGTGATATTCGACTCGATAGTCTTAGTACTTAATATATACCTAAGCATTTTCCGATAGGAATCTTTAGACTAGCTTTAGTAAAGATTAGATATTTTTTTATATTAAACCTAGACTTTCAATGGATTTCGTATTAACCAGTACAGATGGTAAATCAAACGCCCTGCGCCTGTGTTTAAAAAAGCTTATAATTTTCTATTGTTTGTTTCTTATGTTTGATTTATAATTAATGTAAACAACTGTGAAGGGTTACTTGTTTTCGACTCATGATAAATTATGATATACGGCAAATATTTAGAAGGAAAGGACATATCAATATTAGACTAAGTCTACATAATACACAAATCAAATACTATTCGAAATACATTCTAAATTATTACATATTTCTTACAGTTGTAAATCGTATTATGTCTTCGGTTATGTATAAATAATAAAATTAAGTATTGACTGTGTAAGTACCTAGTTAGATTAAGAGCAGCTGGCATTCCAGCCGGAACGAAAAGACGGCAGCGGTGTCCACATCCACTGCCCCACACCATGTGTACCACGATCCAACACAAATCACCACCCGCACTCGGAACTAGTGTGTCAATGTCAACGCAGTGTCATGGTTCACAGATTCTAATTGACCCGAATATAGATAACGATGACGCAAAACCGTTTGGCAATTTACGATATGGAACTTTCCGACGACCAAGGATTAGTGACAGGCCAAGAAAACAAAGGGAAAGGAACTTGGTCAGTCGAATAAGGAAAAAATGTGTGACACAGTTCGCGGAGATCGTGGATTTAGGGGAGCGAAATAGGGAGCGTGCAACAGGGGTCGGTATGGGGTCGATAAACTTTGAGCTAAAAAAATTGGGGTCTGCCGAGCTAGGGATCTGGCGGGATGTGTGTATACGAGGGTAGATACGCGTGTCGCGTGACAGCGCGAGGCGATCGTTCGGTGCGTCGCTCCGAATTCAACTGCCGTACGCGACGCGCGTATTCGGCTGCAGTCACTCTTCGCTAGATTCGAGCGCGTGGCGGCGTCGCGCCCCCGCTAGCTGTGATAACACCCCAACGCCATAATATCTAATTTAATGGGTGAAATATCTTTTGAATACAGCATCTTATTGATTTTAATAAGATCTGAATTCTAGAATTAAAACTCGTGAAACAAAGGTCTAATAATCTATTAGTTACTTCATGCAATAACGCATTATTGACGTAATTACGAATAATTAAATAAATGTGCGATAAGGCGAAAAGCGGTGGCCTGGCAGATGTGAATTCCGGTGAGCCAACGGCCTAGAAAACACCATACCTGAAACCACTCGAATATCGGCGTCACCGAACCGAATTCGATTTGAGATTCAGAAAATCGACAAGAGGAAAATAAGCATATCATATCTATACGACTTTCAGTTTAGAAATTTGAATACAATATGTAACTACAGAGAACAGAGTGTATTATTTTTAATAGAGACTGTAAGTAGTGTAATTGGCCACTTTCTTATGTTAAATATCCTTTTTAGTAAATAAGGTTAGTTTTAACCTTTAAATTACTTATTTAGATAGGCTAGATTCTAATGTTAAATTGTGTGTCTGTGCAGAGACATTTAATAAAAAAATACAATATCTAATAGATACTTTATAATAGAACCAAAGCCGTCTAGGTAAACTCGATACCAATTGATCAAATGCATTACAGATTTCAAGCACAAAGAATCACAACTAATTCCTAACCGTTTTTTCATAAGCTCTAATGAATTTTTGTATAGAAATATATAGAAATTGATTTCCTTCCTAGAGGACATCGGCTATTTTTGTATGAAGTGTTTGTAGCAAGTCAAGAATGAAATATCGTGAAATATTATATTCGTCGAGAAACATCTTTAGCAATTTTTATTTTAGTTGCCATCCAGCCCACCCGCGACGTTTGCAGGATAAATATAAAATTTCTTATGCTAGTAGCACAAACACATTGACCGTTTTTTTATACAGAACACGATTAGCTTACCTATAAACTCCTTTTAACAAGTTAATGATTTTACTTATGAACCCGTTATTTATATTTATCAAAATCCGTTGTATTTTTCAAAATGATAACAAAAGAAATAAACCTTTTTTTAAATTGTCTGTCTAAGTGCCTTCGATTCACCTGATCTGGGTTTAATTTACGGAGAAACAAAAATTGTTTTATGTTAGTGAGACTAGTTGGCTCCACTAACGGGCCTTTAAGATAAGAGCGCGCAAATTTATAAAAGGCCGGCATCGCACTTGCAATCCCTCTGACATTGAGCGAGTCCTTGGGCAGCGGATCACATAACATCAGGTGACTAACCTACTTAGGCTCTCAAAAAAATATTAAACAATATATATTTATTTGTTTTTTATAAGCCACTTCGTTGCAGTAATACAGATTAATACGTTATTATATATAATTAAATAAAAAGAAGCGCAACTGTCGGCCTTATCGCTTTCGAGCGTACTCTACGAGGCAACCACTTCAAAAATTTTACAATATTAAACATTGGGTTACGCTACAACAAATCTTTTTAAATGTTCAATTTTTCGTAAAAAATACGTTATTTTTTTCGTAAAATTGACACAAATAATGAAAATTAACAATCATGTCATTGAATAAATGTTGCAATCTTGCACGAAACTCTTATTTATTATGATTATTTTAATTGAATGACTATTGTTTTTGTGTCAAGGAGTCTTTTGGAATAAAAGAATATAAATAAACCTGTACCTACTGCGTAATTTTGCATAAAGTTTAATTTATCTCACATCGCGGCTCCACCTTATAGTAAGACACATTGCGTCAACTTAAGTTCTTGTGTTTGATTAACATAGTATTGACGATAGAAGTGGAAGCACAAATATAGCAACGGCGATACGTTGTTTCGGCCTATTCAATAGTTAAAGAAATAATACCAACGGGATTCATCACATAGTTGTTAACAGGTCACGGTTCTCAACGTATCTTCACGGATTCAGAGTTAAGCAAAATGCTGCCTGTCCTTGTAACAATACAGCTGAAGAGATGGTATTACAAGTCCTAACAGACTGTCCAATGTATAGCTACGACAGGTACAATACTGAACAAATGCTATTTTGCTCATGATAATATCTAAACACACATAAGTTACTAAATACCTCCGACGAAAATATAGTCCGGGTAGTGAAGCTGAAGAAAAATATATATTACCGAAAACCTTCTGGTCTCATTATTAACACAGAACAACCTATAAACCTTATGTTTATAAAATATCACCACGGCCACTATCTAACAATAAACCCTGTCTAATAAAATCAGCGATCGAACGTTCGTTTCATGAAATTGAACGCGACACAAAATATTTGAACGTAAATCTAAAATTGGCTTCGAATTATTGCTTTGTTACGCGAACATTGTTAGTCTGTGCGAACGATAAGCGTATTCAAAGGATTATTAAAAAAACATATTTCGACCAAAGAACTGGTCGGCATTGCATTATATTTAAGCTGTTTAATTTAGTATAAAACAATAATATAGATAGACCGTAAACAATTTAAATAAAAACTTTAATGAGGCGTTCTGGTATCTTTGGTATATTTTTTTAAGACAGTAAGTTTGAAATAGGCCACTGGGAGATGGTCTGATGGAGTTAGAGTTTAAAGACAGGGGAGTATCTTGGATATACTTGGCGAGGACAGAGAGAAACGGAGCTCGACGAGAAACTCTTACAATTTAGGATTGACTGGAACAAAGTTCTTTTATTTTATAATATTTTAATTTATTTTCTTTATTTTTTTCTACGCCTGATGCGAGACATTTATTACATTCGTACATGTTGATAATTAAACGCCTAATATAATTAATATTTAATATTACACGACTTCAATAAGGGAAAATGTCTCATACAATAAACAAAATAACATCGAATATTGCATTAAAAAATCAATGAAATCTAGAAACGAGATTTTCCAATAAAACCAATTTTTGCACTTTGCATCAATAGATTACTCGCAATTTAAGTACTGATTACAGGTAAAATGACAATGTACAATGATTCGAATTTCAAAAGGAAAACGAAACAATACATTTGGGTCATGTTTGCGATTCCATTTTGTCTTTTGAATAATTTTAATGGACGGTTTTGTATGAACAGAAATTGTACAAATTACTTTTGTTCAAAATATCTTCACATATTTTTTTTTATCTTTATAAAGCTAAAATAAAGACTTAATTAATTTCAAATATAAAAATCTCAAAACACTACGAATGTCTCCTATAAAAAATATTATATATTTACCGGTATAAAAAAATCGTCATGATCGTAGAACAATGTCGGATTTGAAAAAAATCCAAAATCCACTTTTTATCATATTTGGAAACTACATTGACTAAATATTACGGCTACAATAAAAAAAATCCATGTGTTTTAAATTTTAAATTAATCTGTCGGTAAAGTGACGGATTTGATAGAATTTTCGATTTTTCTAGAAAACTGTGTAATTTAATGTTATTACTTTTATTTTGTTTCAAAACAAACCCTTTTTTTTGCTTCTATGCCAATTTTCAAAATAAAAATTAAACAGTTATGACAAAAAATAACATGATTATATTATTTTGAAATGGCTGCCCTGTAAAGTTTACTATTTGTCAGATCCGTCACTATTCTACGACTATGACGAAATGTTCTGTGCATTAGAGGCTTTATTAAAAGGCAGTGAACCTTTCACTGACAATATCATTTTGTATTATATTTGGAGCCGGCAACAAAATCATAAAATCTTTATATCAAGAATAACATCGAATATGAAATTAATGAAGGGAATTATGGTATGGTTTGATCACAGGTAACGACCACACTATTTGTATGAATATACAAATACATAATAGTAAAATTGTGTTAAACGTTTATTGCAAAACAGTTTTAGCCTAGTGGATTCAGCGTGCTTCTTCCTGAGATTGTAGGTTCGAACCCCGGCCACCAATGAACCATGCAAAAACTTGACGGCTTTGCCTACTTACTATTAGAAAACACAAAAATTGAGATAGCGAAACAGACGGTCTAATTGAAATAAATGATTTTCTTTGACTTTGATACACTGAGAATCTGAGGCCCAGGTCTAAAAGATTGTAGCGCCACTGGTTAAACATATTTTCATCTACACGTGTTCTCTCGTAACGTTAATACAATAAAATAAAACCTTATACGTATTAGTTCTATTCAATTATGTAGATAGATATTATAAGACACTTCAGCACAACTACCAGTAATGTCAATATCATCTCATGATTTTTTTACATGCCTACTTTTTAGTAGCATGCCAACATATAGACAACATCTTACGGATGATAGTCGAGAGGATGGAGTGCCCCTATTTACGTCACTGCTCCGACATCTCCGCAGGGCTTTGTACCTGATAGTTTTTATTTAACTACTTTTTTCTTATTTTTACTAATTCTACTAACATAGATCTTAAGAAACTATTGTTACTAACTTACTAATCAATCAATGGACAGTATTTGTCTGATTAATAAAAAATAAAATAAAATAAAATTTTGGTTTTTTTTTTTCCCAATTTCCCAATTTCTTTCCTCTATAAAAACCTTCCTCAGTGGATATTCAAGAAATAAATGAAAAATTACTCGAATTGGTCCGAGTTTTGTATTAAACAACATATTTTGCGATTCATTTTTATTTATAGTGATTAAGCGTACTCCAAAATGCTCTAAAAATGATTAAATAACAATATTACTTAACTATGAATTATATATGAATTGTATTACCAAGAGAATTAGTTAAATAAAACGATAATTTATATACAGGCCAGGCAATCCCATTAATCTAATTGTTGGAAGTCAAAAACGGAAAATTACACCTCCGTAATTTTTTTGTGAAGTCCGTAAAAAAATCGACAACTCAAAGTAATCTATGACTCAAAGTGTTGGTACAAAGTTAAATCGAATTTATGAAATATTAAAATACGATATTAATAAGGAAATAAAACTTTTGCTAAGTAGCGTAATAAAAAACGTTGATAAAGAAGACTTCCTACATAAAAATTTTAGTTTGACGGTATGACGAACAATATTATCATTTGAAATATACAATTAAATGACGCAATTTGAAGTGCTTTTTGTACAAATAGATAGGTAGAACAAAACTTAATGGATATAGTATTTAGAGTCGCGTCTTAGCTAGTCTCCCGTGTGTCAAAGTTAAATAAGGTTGACAAGAGAGACAAAACTAATTATTATGCTTTCGGCCATGGTTTCCCTTAAGTTATCTCTAATTATTTATTTTTTATTGACATTCATAAGTGTACATTGTGTTACCTAAATGAATAAATGGTTTGACTTTGACCATACCTCGACTTTTTAAATTCAAATTTCAAATTCAAAAATCATTTATTCACGTAGGTAACACAATGTACACTTGTGATTCGTCAATTAAGAATTTTACATTTACTGCTTATACAATTCAAATCGTGAATTTAAAAGTTTATCAAACAAACTAATCATAATTAAGCCTAAATTTTTTCATACTACACGTGACTAAAGTCAAATTATTTTTCTTGTTAAATTTTCAAATTTCAAATCAAAACCACATTGTAGTATCTAATGAGTGATATGTAACATTTATTTCATTATGAGTTCTAAAACATTTCACAAATGTTCTACGCAGTTAAAAAACTAACCTTACAATATTAAATAGAACCATTTTTATGAACTTCTAGTTAAGACAGCAAAATAAATACGGGGATTGTAAGGACATTTTAGATCGAAGGAGGTAATAGATGAGCTTTGGAGTTCCATTACACGATAAAATCCAGTGATTTTTTAAATTTGGATTACCCTATATACGGCAAACAAGTTATAGCCCATATGAAGTATATTCGCACCAATTCGACAAAGCGTACCAATTCTTAAAAGGCCGGCACCGCACTCGTGAGCCCTCTGGCATTGAGTGTCCATGGGCAGTATCACTTATCATCAGGTGAGCCTCCTGCCCGTTTGCGGTTGTAATTAACCAATATTTATGCAATTTAGGTAATAGAAACTTGAAACTACATTATAAGTATAGGTATAGATATATAGAAAATTAATATTATTATAATAGTTATTGTTAGACAAATAAAACGTAAAATCAAGTTAAATTTTTCATCAAATGAACTACTTTTTCAAACAAAAATAACAGGAAAATATTAATTAATAATTAATGTAATAACGGAAAAACCTTCTAAGAGGTTTATTATCTAGGTAATAATTATGCTTACTTACGTCAGAACTACGTCTAAACACAGCCTTTTTTAATTTTGCTTCATATTCAGACGGCTAAAGTACATTTTCGTTTTTTATGGGACAGGAGGCAAACACGCGGGTTACAAAAATTTAAACGTTTACCGCTGCCCATGAACATTCGAAAAACAAACAAGTGCGTTGCTGGCCTTTAAGTTAGTACGTTCTTCTCTTGAAGGTCCGATTTCCTAAATACCTGAACTGGCAGTTGTCACCACAAAGTGCTGGTGGCAAGAAGTGCGAGCGAGGTTTCAACGATTCTTTGGGAAACACTTAAAAAGCTAATTCTTACGACTCAGAATAAAACAATGTGTATTAAAAATAAACTTTCTCAACTCAAATCAAAATCATGTATTGATATAGGTTACACAATGTACGCTTTTGAACGCCAAAAAAGAAATACATATTAAATGCTTCTAATTTTTACTTTTTATTTACTGCCAGTTCTCCTATCAAGGGCGTAGAACGAAAGAGAAGAACTGGCAAATTCTTCGCCAAGTATTTGGTTTTACACAATGTTTGTAAGGAGCTGAAGAGCTGAGCTGACAATTTAAGAACGATAACAATAGATTATTTCAATATAGGACATTCCTCAACAGCGGTGTATCCAACAGAATTCCTCATTTTATACGATAGTCAAAAGAATCTATACAAACACGTCGACATATGCCCTTGTATAATTTACCTCCAACCTTCAAGTCCACTTACAATTTGAGTATACCGAGGTGGTATTGCGAAAGTACGCGCGTGAGGCGCATACGCACGTCACCTGACCATTTGCATTGACGTTTTAAATGGATTTACATTTCCATGCTTAGTACTATTAAGTCTAACATAAATTTTGTGACGATATTTTTAATATAAGAACTATTTTATCTTTGATTTAACAGTTTTTTTACGATAACTACTGTCAGCGTGTGGTTGTAATTGAATAATCATTTACTTGTTGAAGAAGTTTTATTGTTAATATAGCAGAAAATACAATAGGTAATAGTTTATCAAAGTTATCAAAAAGATAGTTAACTGAGTATAGAATATAACCTCATAGTAATGCAGTTCGCAAAACCACAGACTACACAATATAGACAAAGTAGAACGCGCCTATTTTATTTTTAATAACTACAATAAAGAATATCGACCATTCATTTACCTCACACCCCTCATCACCAAAGAAATTTGTTATCAAATTATAATTTGTGCATTGGGAATCGAACACGATAATCCATTTTAACGAAATCGCTTAGCCGTGAGGCCACCAAGAGAAACAATAAATAATTATCTAGTTAATTAGGACTTGATAAACATGATTCAATTTTGGGACATCGAATGGCGGACGACAGAACCCCTTAACCCAAGGTCCTTACTGAACTCACAACCTAGTAGCAAGAGAAAATCCGGCAGACCGAGGCTGCGTTGGTAGGATGAACCTCGAAACAAAAGGGGTTCGAAGTTGGACGCAAGAAGCACTAAATAAATTAAGGAGGGTAAGGCCCACAAGGGCCTGTATAGCCATTGATGACGACGAATAAATACGATTCAATAATAAAGCTTCAATAAATTGAATTCCTCCGCGTATCGGCGACTTTTATACTCAACAATAAGACATTATACTTCCCACTAAACAGAATTCATTGTAGCAACTAACAAGGTTGTGTACAGTGGGTGGTCCATTAATTAGAATGTTATTATAACTAATATATAACGACTTTTATATATATACGCACCTACGTCATTAGTTCAAACCTCTATATAAAATAAAAATATAGTGCCCATATATTTCAATTTTCTTTTCTAGACAAGGAAACGATTAGCCTTTTGTGTCTCACACATCACACAAGTAATTCAGATTCCCGATGAATACCCTGCTGTCTGAGTGGAGCACAGTTCTATTCCAGCAATCACCAGTTCTGCGCATTTCGCTAGTTAACCTCAGTTCTGCACCAGAACTGGATTATTTGTGACACGTTTGAATACTGACGACGAATGTAAGATGTTTATATATTTTAAGTAAGTAACGTTTGTAAGTTAATAATATTATAATAATTGTTTGGCATCTATGCTCTACCTGTGCCATGTATTGCGCCATGACCGCTACCATCTCCTTTGCTTAATTATAAAGGGTAAGATCCAGGGTAAACGGTGGCAGAAGGAAAATTTATGGCTTCACAACGTTAGGGAGTGAACGTGACGTTAGGGGGAAGAGTTGCTGCATCTGGCACAGGACAAGACATGCTTCACAAGGCTGACGGCCCAGTAATGGAGAAGCACCAAAAGAAGAGAAGAAGTCTCTATGCTGTAAATAAACAGGTCAATATTAAAAACTCAAGACTCTAGCGGTTAGTATTTTGACGTGTAGGACACATTCATTCTAATTGCTCTGCATCAAACTCCAGGCCAAAATACCGTTTACCGTGTTAATTGCGCAGAAGAAAAAATTCATTACTTTGAGGTCGGGATTCAAACTCACTATTCGTCCACACGTTTCAGTGAATATTAATAAGAGTTAGGGAAACAGTTAACGATATTTGCATTTGTTTATCGAGCTAATAATTATTTTAAATATATACGTACAATTTAGCTGTCAAAGTTTTAAAATTTATTGCCATTTAATTATTTTTACCTATAATTCTTTCAATTCCATACATACCTTACCCATTCTTGTGATCATATAAGGGATTAATGCAATCGAATACCTATGACGACATTTTTAAGAAAATTAATTCAATATCATATATAGATAAAGTAAATACATTAACAGGGATTCTTATGTATGTTATTGAATACAGAAGGACGGACTAACATAGAAGTCATTGTCTTTCAAATGAGAAAGTTATTAGAACAATGTATGTGTAATACATCTTATATATAAAATTTTCGTGTCACAATATTCGTTCTCATACTCCTCCGAAACGGCTCGACCCATTCTTATGAAATTGTTATGCATATACAGTAAGTCTTTCAAACCCCTAAGTTATAAGGGGCGGCAACCCCAAAAAAGTTTATATTTTATTTTTTATAAAAAAAAATTGTTTTTTTTGACACAGCATACAAAAAGACCCTACGATCAACCCCTTTTTTATTATTGTAGATAGTTATTTTTATTGAACTAAAAAAAATTTTCCTAGAAATAATTTACATGGCAAAACAAACGTTTGCCGGGTCAGCTAGTATATTAATGAATCGCAAAATATGTTGCCAAGCGCAAAACTTGAAGACAGCTGGACCAATTCGAGTATTTTTTTCTTTCCTTGAACTCTGAGGAAGGTTGACATAGAGAAAAATTGGAAAAATGGCTAAGTAGAAAAATCATGGTAAGGCGAAACGAAGTTCGCGGGGACAGCTGGTTTATATATAAAAATAAATTGCTGTTCGTTTATCTTGCTTAATCTCGAGAATGACTGCACCGATTTCGCTAATTAAGATCTTAAATATTTGTGGAGGTTCAGGGAAGGGCTAAGGTGGGAAATAGAAATACTGAAAATAACAATTGAAATCTGATAAAAATATGATGTCTTTTCCTTTTATAAATAAAAATGATTACTTGATTGTCATATATTTAAAGATGCATTCACACACGCCGTCGACTTTTTGGGTCTAAGACATGCCGGTTTCCTCAGGTTTTTTTCTTTCACCGTTCGAGCGAATGTTAAATGCGCACATAAAAAGTATTCCATTGGTGCACAGCCGGAGATCGAACCTACGACTGACAGCCACTAGGCCAACAGTGCTCAATCTGTGAATAGTATGAGAAATAATTATAGGAAAAACTCATTTTTGAAATGATGAAATGTCTGCCTATGTCACGTAGGCGGTTTGGGTGCCCCAGCTCTTGTAATTGTTGTAATTATTGTTAAAACACGTGTCCAACTATCATAAATTATCGTCAATATCAAAAAGACAAGAAACTATTGCGGAACGAAGCAATTGTCTACAAGTCACCTAGATACAATTGATCATTAATTGTCTGTCGACAACTTTCAAATTAATGCACTTACAAGTTTAGCTACATATCTGGGGTCATTGCGATATCTAAAATCAATTTAAATGCTTAAATGTTCATTTCTTACCGAGTGTCGTTAAAAAATTATTGGAAAATACAGATCTAATGCTTAATGGATCTATTCCTAACACTACACAGATTAACAAAAATCTAAGAGTATCCTTTGAGTACCAAAAGTAAAAGAAAAGATGAAATTATAAAGCAACGTGGTAAAATTCAAAAAACTATTTGTTTATTCATATATTATAATTTATTTTGTATACAATTTTTTTTTAAAAGCAATTAAATTTGTTTCATCTACCTTTATCTTTTCACGTTCTCTGTAATAATTACAGGCTTAATTTATTACGTACCGTAGGTACAGGAAAATGCTTTACTGAAAATAAATAAAATAACAATGCTTCTTTTTATATGTAGCAAGCGGCTTCGTTCGTTGTTCGTTCGTGTGAAAACAGGAAACACAAATATATACATTTCTATTCATATATTTTATTCCTGTGTCATCACAGGAATTGGAGCTTGTTAGTGGCCAAAGGATCTTAATCGTATCATTTATTTTATATTTCTATGTGTTATAACTTGATCATTCTTAAAACCTAAATTAATCTTTTGTCTCCTTCTGCCAAATTGTGTTTACAATGTGATGAAAATACTCTACTTTAGTTGTAATGCAATTACAGATTTATTTTTTATGAATAAAGGGGTAAATTTCAGGGTAATAAAAATAGCTATATTTTGTCATATAACTGAAACATCATATTCGTAACTATCTACTATATTTATGATTGTCAATATTTAAAAAAAGAAGGTCTAGATTTTCTTTTACTGTTTTCAAATCAAGGGCGTAAAGCGAGCGAGAAGACCTAACAAGAATGTCTCCATCACTTTTTTATCGCCTAGTTTCGTATAAGGAACTGCTAACATAACGCCATGCTTCACTTGACATATTGTAACAAACTTAATAATAATATAACGCAAAATAGAACCACCCGTAGGTATATAAATTCAATCTAAAAGCAATCCATGATAAATGTTAAGCCACAAACACGGGTAAGTAGCGATAGTTGACTAATTGTATACCAAAAACACTTATAAGAATGTTTAGAAACAAAAATGATTAAATTAATACATAACAAACTTATAGATCATCTAATAAAAATATCACATAACTAGATTCTAGAATAAAATAATATATATTATTCTAAAGTATATAGAGACGACCAATTAATTAATAAGGTTTCAATGTAGATATATTAGCAACATTGTCAGACAAATATTGCCTTTAAGCGTTTGTTTATTATCCAATTAGGTTCTACCTGCTACTACCAAAAAAATAATATATGTATATGGTTTCTATGCAAGGACATCATAAACATAATATATTATTTTTACATGGTCTGGATCGCTATAAATTTGCTGTTTGATGTTGAGGACCTTTTTGCTTCGACATTAATATTTTTTTAATGAATTTTGAGAATAGGTTCAACGTCCTAGACGTAACCAAAGACTTGGAGCTGCTAGATGGTGACCGCGTCTTGGTTCAAGGGCGTTGGGTGAATGCCACTTGTTATTTTTTGCTTTCAAAACTTAGCCTACCAAAACCGGACTTCGCTTGTATAATGTCAACTGTGGCCGAAAATCTACCCTTAATATGTTTATTGTTACGAGGTTTTAAGGAACATATTGTGTCCGAGATACGGAGTAAAGCATGAGATAAGACTTTTCGTCTTTTTAATGCATCTTATCACCTATTTTTATAACCACCGATTTCTTAATCCATTATTCTCATTGTATTGACGATTCTACTACGCATACAAAATATTAAATAAAAATAAATATATTCACTCGTTTTCTATATTAACGATCCATTTCGTCACAGTCGTAGAATAGTGATGGATCAAAATAATATAATCATGTAAGTTTTCGTCATAACTTTTTTAATTTATATTCTGTTATTATGAAAATTGGCATACAAGCAAACGAAAACACGGTTTGTTTTGAAACAATTTATTGTTTATGGTTAAAATATTATTATTGTTTGTTATTTTTATTAAATAACATGAAATTACACAGTTTTCTAGAAAAATCACGTTTCTATTGAATCCGTCACTTTACCGACTGATTAATTTTACATTTAAAACATATGGATTTTTTAATGTAGCCGTAATATTTAGTCAATGTAGTATCCAAATATGATAAAAAGTGGATTTTGGTTTTTTTCTTCAAATCCGTCATGTTTCTACGATCATGACGATTTAGTTCGTAAAATTAAGGGCATTAATCTTCTAAAAACTGTAACTCAGGTATTCTGAATATAGAATGAAGCTGATGCAGAATTTCGTGTGCAAATAACAAAAGCACCAAGTCACATAAGTACACAAGTACATAAAGATAAGTCGCACCTGCGACGTGGAATAACTATAACTAGGTAAAAGCCTTTGTTCTTCCAAAGCAGGGCTCTACAAAAATTATCCTTTCTTTTTTGCCACTGCCCGAGCAGGTAGGCTGAATACAATAACACTGTAAGGGTAACTGTGTTGGGTAGGTGTGTGAGGGTACAAACTAAACTTTTGTACCATAGGCAAGTAGGTAGTAGTAATATGATTAATTTATAAATTTTTTGTTTGCTTTGTTTAATTTTAATGAAACACACGACCCTTCAATTTTGAAAAAAAAAACATTTCTATGTCTTACTGATTATTTGCTATCAACTTATATCTAAAACAGGTTTTTCACTATAAATCAAAACTGCTCTTGGTTTAATGAATTGTATATGTTTTACCATAGAGCCATGACAGCAATGGATACCTAACTTGTAATTGTGATAGCAAGGCTGTCCAAATTGGCCAAGAGGGAGTAATTTGCCATAAACTAAAGGTCAAACAATCAGGAAACACTGTATAATAATATGAGCTTATGTATTATAAAAATCTTTGTAAAAAGCTATACATTTAGTGGCATTTAAATACTTTTGATTAGATAAAAATATCATATCATTGTTTTATTTTAAGAATATATATTAAGAAGTCATTAAAGAGATAAAAAGACCAATTAATTCAGAATTGTATTAAATATTCACAGCCACTTTAGATAAACAGTTACCCACAAGTAATAAAACAAGTAAAAGAGTACCAAGAGTTTTTTACGCCAGCTGTTTCTTTCAGCCTACACCCTCTGTCTTCTTTGCCGATGAGTAGGGATGCCTACAAATTCAAATTTAATGACGTGGAATAAATAATACATGTACCTTAGGTTCCATAATAAACATATTTTATTTTTTTTTTATTTCAAGGAAAAGAAAATGGAATTATCAGTTATATTTTTTTAAAATTAATATGCAAAATAAATTATGGAATAAAGTCTTTATCATAAAGTCATTCAAAGGATCATTTTGAGCTATCTTAGAGGTCATCTGTGGGTAAAGTGACTGTTTCAAGGCCAGCAGCAAACTTAACAGTTTCCTTTGAGGGTTTTAATATTTAAATGCTACCTTTTGTTATGATAATATATGTGACACATGTGTGGAGTTGGATTAAATTGGACCCAAGTACAAATTTTTGATACCGATTTGTGCTAATTCCTTTAGCAAAACCATAATGTTTGCATACAACACAATAAGCAATGATCAAAATTAATTCCAATTACAAAACAGGAAAAATCTTTTTTTTTTCACAAGGAATCAAAGTCGGGATGGGCCACATTTATTTATGCCTCAGCTACAATACAATATTCATATAATATTTAGTAACTACTCTTGTACATAGCTTTGTTTTTATTTATATTTTTTATAAAAATCTCTTTGCAAGACAAACCAAATTATCATTTAATTTATAATGAATTATTTCTTGCTGTCCACATACACATATAGTATGTATCACTAACAGGATGTTATATTAGTTGATCAGACAAATTATGTAGTTTTAAAGTAAATGTTAGTCATAAATCCCTTATGTAAAGTAAGATTTCTTAATTAAATATAGTTTGAATGGGTATTTAACTAGGGACAGAATCTTACTATGCAATTACTCTCTATAGTCAATAATAATAAATAAAGATTAACTGTTTACTAATTAAAATCAATAATGTAACCAAATTAGCATAGAGAACATAAAAGAGGACACAAAACCACAAAAAGCTATTGAAGTCATAAGGTGTCATTGCAAATATGTAAACAATAATTATATTATATTATTACCTTAATCAAAAGACTAAACCTGTTTATTTTAATTACTACAATTTATAATATACTCAAATGCAATATTTTATTTAATCTTAGACATTTTATCCATAAAATATATGTATTCACTTGCCTCATGCTTTATTTATCAAAATAAATAAAATAAAATTATTTAAGCTTTTGTTAAAATGTTTTTTAAACTACAGATATGACAAAGTATATTAAAAATTTAAAATCAGTTACATGAGTTACACAGATTTGAAATTGCATCAATATATTATATTTTAGTCTTACCAAGTCCTCAAATGACACATGTTCCTACATTATTACTAAATTTTACGATCTTTGGTATTATACAAAATACTTAAATTTAATTTAAAATTATTTTATAAAGAAAATACCTAAGTGGTAGAGAGGTGGTTTTAATATAATTAAATATATTATATATAAAATTGTGGAACTAATACTACCAAACGTCTATTTAAAAACACATATTTCAGATGAACATATTCTCAGTAAAATACGATTTCAGCATTTGCAGCTGTCGGATCGATTTTCAATTTTTCTTTGAAACCCAAGCGTCAGTAGAAACAATGAAACTTTTTTACCTTCGTTTTTGTGACTCCACGATGCCGCTTTAGGTTCCCAGCACGTACTACAGTTATTCACAGCACTTATCATCACAATTCTATAACTAGTTTTATACCAATTCTACCATTAAAAGATAGATTAAAACTTATATATTCAAATAAAACAATATTTTAACTTAAAATACACAAGCTGGATACAAGCAAGGTTTCGAACATGACACAAAACCAGTGTTGCCATATGAGGAGTCGCAATTACCAATTAGTTTAGTTACCTAAATAAAAAAGGCACTCGGCATCAAATAACCAAGAAAATGTTTTTCACTTAATAACGTACAGCTTTAACTTAAGCATTTTATTTTGTACGCAATGTAATTATTTTATAGATAAAAATACTGAATTTATGTATATTCATTCAATTATCTACTTTTGCTAATATGCTGATTTCCGATTTGTAGTTATACTTCTCGTTAGAAAAATCTTGTTTTTTTATCTATTTTATAATTTGTAATTAATTTAGGAATTTATCATTAAAAAAAATATGAATATTCTAAAATTTTAAATAACAATCGTAAATTATTGAAATACATTTTAATACGACATATTTTGTTATAATTTTTTCGATTGGGAATAAAGTAATGATTCTAGGAATTAATAATGACCTGTGTTTTGGGTGGAAAAATGTAAGGTGGCAACATCAAACACAACAAATTAACGAAAAAACTAAAAGAGAACGACCGGAATACAACGCGCTTGCGTCAAAAAAATTTAAACTTCGGTCGGTAACGCAGATTACAGTCAGAAGAATCGGTAAAACAGTTAAAGATTGGATACTTTGACAAAAGTTATAGTTAAACAGCTGATGAATAGAAGACATGAGATGTATTTTAATAATATTTTTATCTTCTAATATGGTACTGCTAATACTACTGAACTGAAAAGATAAGTCATTTTACATGGTTTAATAAAAATAATATACCTACCCCTAAATATACTGTAAACATGAAGCTAGCTTATCTTGAAACAATTTCAAATATCCTCGTTAGATGTCGCTAAACAAAACATAGAGATGATAATATAAGGAAACTTGGTAGTACGTACCTTATATGATAGATGTCGCTATCACAAACAACAGTATACTTGGTACTTTAAGAATTAAAAAAGACAGTAAAAAATTATTGCATTTTTATTACATTTATGATATTCTAAATGTGTCATTGCAATTATTGTATAATAACGCTAGTTTACTACTATTATAGTTATACATTTATTAAGTTCGACGAAAGATGGAGCTATAATAACCGAACGGGCTTGTCACCATCGCCTAGAAACCTCGATACTCTGGGATATGCTAGATTGGGATCCATGGCATCTCCGTGCACAAGACCTAAACGAGGATATGCTGCGTCGACTCCGTGAGATGCACATCGAGGATCTAGAGACCCCTGGTGGAGCCTACCTCGGATACGGACAGCATAACCCCCTACTAACTAATACTAGATTAGGTGAAATAGATTATGTATCAAAAAAAAACAGGAGTCGGCTGCTCAGCAAGCGAACGACCGCTCCGCGTCCCCATATATTATAATTAGCTGTAAGTAGGATAAGACAATATATAACAACATTATAAATTTATTCCGCACAATTTAACAAGCTCACAGCACACACTGCACGACACTTATATAGATCTCTCTGAGACAAACATATGTAGTCTGTAAGTAGCTGACACACCCACAGGCCGAATACACCATCGACCTGTGGACATAATGTAACATATTAAGAACTAGGGAAATAAACATATTTCTATTTTATTCTATTCTATTCTATTGTCACCAACTTGCAATAATTTTAAACAAAGAACACTAATTTTCCGTCAATATTTTACCGGACAGTTTAATTTCTAAAAAATATAAACACAAAGTTTTATAGATACTCAGAAAAAAGCATTTCAATATCTCTTCCACGTGTTTGTTATACTATCTTTTACGAGCTGAACAAATGCTGAAATGTTATGAAATATGAACCACATTTTATTTATGGGTGTGCTCAATTTCATGCTTAATTAACTTTGAACATCCGACACAATCAAATTTAGTAGGTGGCCAAAGTTATGGCACCTTGCATATTTAATTATTAAAATGTAAACTCTTTGCGTAAATATACTTAAATTTAAAAATCGAACGCTTTCATAGCAATTTTTTTAAATTGAAAACAGGTGATGACTTAAAGTATGTTTATTTAATATTGAATAAAAACTAATTACATGTTTTCTGTTAACGTTATATAAACAGAAATATATGTACTGTTTGCCGTAATTACAAAATAACTTCCAATTCGCGCAGCGCCTGCAGCGTTATTGGAGTAGTTTTCAAGCCCAAAATCAACACATAAAAACATTTCAACTAAGCTTTCTTTGTACCGAAATTTTTCGCTGACGCGTCAACCTAAGTCGGCGAATTGGCCTCGTTTTATGGGCCACGTCAAAGGACCAAAGAGCGTAAGAACGTTTGCTTCCTCAAGTGGCCTTATTAGGACCTTTGTTGAGTTACTGAGGTTTAAACGATGTCTTTGAGATAAATTGGGTCGGTGTTTGGGACTTGATCAAAGATAAAGTACCTATTTTTATACGGCTTATTAAATGGCTTGAAATGACTTCAGAAAATAGTTACTCTGACATCAGGTACAATTTATTAGCACTTAAAGAGGCTGCGACCATTTTACCAAACATATATTGTTTATAATTAAAACAAATAAATGAATCAGTAGCGCTACAACCTTTTTAGTTCTGGTCCACAGATTTCTGTATCTGTTTCTGGTCATTTGTTATGTAGTGTACAATGGCGTAACTATACCATTTGAGGCCCGTGGCTAATTCTTTTGATGAGGCCCTATCAGTAAAAATCGTCACGTTGTACTCAGTTTAATTTGAATAAACGTCGAGATTTTCAGCTTCTAGCGTTGTATATGTCAGACTAATGGCCGTAGGCCTCCTCTCTTAGGCGAGAGGGAATGGTCTGTTGTCCCCACGTTAGCCCAATGCGTATTGGAGACTTCACATTTATCCATAGAACATAATATCACTTGCCCTGCCACCCTATTGTTACGCCACTGGTAGTGTAGGTGATCAGCCTCCTGTGTCTGACACACGCCGACTTTTGGGGGTCTAAGCAGTGGCGTAGCTAGGTGACCAAGGGCCCTGGGGCAAATTAAAAAATAGGGCCCCACTGCTATGTAAACTAAAAATGCTAAGAGCTAAATGCAGGGCAGGTAAAAAAATTATTTAACAGTAACAACATAAATTACAATGAATACTTGGTGTAGGTTTGGCGAATAAAACGAAATAGAATAGATTCAAGGGTTTATTATATAAAGGTCGGGCCTACCAACTGACTAAATAACAAAATTATATTTACAATTTTTTCCTAGCTTTAGTTTTCGCAAAAGTATCAATGACTTCGTTTAAATCCAGGCTTGATGCGGTTTTGTTTTCAATTGTTATCTAATTCGCGTTATACAATGAGCTGTAGCGGAAATCTTTAGATTTGACACGATTTATTGACTTTAACGGATATCAATATGAGTGGTAATATCAAATAAAATTGAACCATTATGTTGACCAGCACAAAAAAGCTTATTGACCTCATCTTACTTACTTCTCATACAGAATTAATTTTTAACCGTTCTCAAAAAAATCTTAACTCGAATTCACAATAAAACGCACATCGATGAATAAAACGCACATATCACTATCAGTCAAATTGACAACACTGCCAACCTACAGAAATTTTTTTGGGGAATTCCCTAGGCAGAACTTTTGAATTTCTCTCAACTGAGTTGTCATGATTAAAGTGGGGTTGCAATCTGACATATTTATTTTCAAAATAGGAGAAATTTCCAAAAGTTCAGAACGATCGAGATTTCTGGTAAGGATTCGAGGGCCCCCTGAGCTTGAGGGCCCCGGGGCACTGCCCCGCCTAGCCCCTAGGTAGCTACGCCACTGGGTCTAAGGTTAGCCGGTTTCCTCACGAAGTTTTCCTTCACCGTTCGAGCGAATGTTAAATGCGCACAAAGGAAAGAAGTTGGTGATCAGACGGGGATCGAACCTACGACCTCAGGGATTAGAGTTGCACGATGAAGCCACTAGGCCAACACTACTCCATTGATTATACGTTCTGCACTATTTATTTGGTAATTAAATATAACGTGTGGCAATCTCAAGGACATAGTTAAATATTAAGTTTGTATTTATGGAGACTGTGGTACGTTTTTACCATGCTAAACAAACTTTATTACACTTACTGTATTTATTTGGTAATTAACTAATTAAATGACAGTAATTAGGTAAGTTACTTAACGTATATTTGAAATTGTCATAAATAAATCGACCTCCTTGAGGTGGTTTCGTTCAAAACCCGGTTCTCCCGTGGATTCTACTATATGACGCGTTGATTGGTCATATGGAGAAGAAAGGCAAGTCCATGACGAGGTGTCAGGAGATTGATTGCCTAACTGGTGAAAAAATGAAGATAACTACCAATCTGTTACATCATGATTGCGTCAGAATTAATTATTTCTCACATTTAATATAAAAATTCAAATATAAGTGTCCTATCACAGAAAAACGATTGGAAATTGACTTATCTTGTCGAGAAAAACAATAATATAAACGGTATGAAACAAAACAATATAGAGACTATTTTTTCTTTAAATTCCTGCACTTTCTATTGTTATATCCAATGTTCCATACACAAAATATAGATTTCCATAATACATTAGTTATTTTTTCTAGTCCCAATTAATCTTTGAAAACGTAGAGAACGCTAAGAATACTCTACTATAGTTAAATCTTGAAGAAGCAAAACTGTTAAATTTATAAGTAATAACGTAATCCCATTCGTTAGCACACTGTTTTCTCGGAATTAATCTAAGCAGGTTCTGTTAAGGCTTCGAATGACCTGGATACGTGTGGAGGCTGCATCGCAGGGCAGGGGTGCGGCGAATCGATGCGTTGCCATAGCAACTGCGACGTCTGCCGAGGAGCCTGCGATCTACTATCCCTTTCTGTCTCGCTTCGATAATATCATATCACCGTCTTGGATCGAAAAACCTCACTTAACCCCCCCACGCTCGCGCTACGAGCGTCGAATTAAAGTTCATCGACGGAGGTTCTATTTTCAAATAATTCTACCTGCGCTTAGGACGTTTGTTGTCGTAACAAGCTACGATATAATATAAAGAAGAAACTGTTTCTGGAGTCAATAAAGACAAAAAGACAGCGCAGTTTGTACAATTTCCGCTCTTAGCGTGTTGGATATAGGGTCGAGTTTTATCGTTGAGTGGATGTGGAGTCACCTGTGTATGTGGTTAAGTTATCCGGACGCAGTGGGTGGCTTTACAAGATATTTGGGGCTTGTTCCGAGTCTGTTAACATCTGGCCCCTTGAAGGGTGAAGTCTGCGTTTCAGGACGGTCGCTGTAATTAATTATTTATTTTCGTTTCGGTTTGTTTGCGGTCTAATTAGAAAGGGTAGATTATTTCTGAGATTCTGCAATATAAACTCAATTAAATCTTAATTGAGATATTATATTTGTTTGGATAGTATGCGTCTGTAGTATTTTAATAACAAATATGGAGATTGAAGGTTCAACTCTGATATCAATGGTAATTAAGTAAGAATATGGTACAAATATGTTATGATGGTACAATCTAAAGTTCGCATCTTCTACCACACATAATAGCGTGCAAATTTGTCTTATTTTGTCTTAATGGCTTGCAAATTTGTATTATTTTGTCTTAATGGCTTGCACATAGAAAGTGTTTTGTAACTTTAAGTGATAGGAGAAGCGTAAGAACACAGCCACATACTTTTCTTGGCCGGTAAGAGCTTCTCTGTCATGGATAACAGTATTGCCAGTAAATACAAATTAACCATTATAAGGGGAATAATTTGAAGTAATGCAGGCTAAATTAATAATTTATTGAAATGTTTAGTAAAACTATGTATACTAGTATCTAGAAAATACAGTTCTAGGCATAAATAAATGTGTCATACACTTCCAAACATCTGGTTTTGTTACCTGTACTATAATATCTTTTAAGTTACCTAGCAATTAGAAGCGTTCGATAATTAAAATTTTGCTATTGTAATTACTAATGCAAGGAATAAAAATAAATAATAAATATATCTTAGTTGGATTTTTATTAGATGTTGGTAGATAGTAAAATTATTTATTTTACGCACCAAGAAATTAAGTACATGACATTTCAAAATGGCGACGGTAGTACCAATTTTAGCCGTCGGCCAAGAAATGTATGTGGCACTATAGCTATTTGAAACTCAAAAGTCAAAACTTAAAGTAACTTTATTCATATAGGTAACCAAGTACTCTTATGAACGTCAACAGAAAAGATGTTAAATTGATTCTAAACATTACACTTACTACCAGTTCGCAAGTCAAGGGCGTAGAGCGGGCAAGAAGAGCTGGTAAGAAACTCTTCGCCACATTTTTAAACTGATTTTAAGACATAAAACAATTGAATTATCTGTGCTACGTCTCAGAATATAAGTAAAGGAGTGCTTCAGTTAAATATTTGTATTAGCTCCGATATTAGAAGCTTAAAAAAGCTCTATATATCGGCAGGCCGAAGTTCTATTTACTCCTATACAGTTACATATCATTTACATACGTACGACTATAACGTAACGTAAAGGACTACGTACTATAAGTATGTTAATATATATGTTATACTTGGGCCGATGTTTGTGGGCAATTCTTAATTGTTTTGTTTTATATAGTAACAAGTGCCCCGATTATATTTTCATTGGAGGTATTTAGTAACTTATTGGCGTGTATTATCATCGGAAAAATAGCATATGTAAAGTGTGATTAGGAACTACTTATTTCTGTTAATAACTTTATATACAGTAGTGTTTTCTAATTAGTAATAATATAAATAATTAAAAATGAATAAAAAGAAAATTAAAACAAATTTTAAAAGTTTGGTCCTTGTGGCACATTTAACGCTGGCAGCATTTCTTCGCTGTATTGCGATACTAATTCGTTGAACGAGGAAAGCACCAGGTCTGGGGTCATCGGTACTATCTACAAGGCGCCATCCTAAATCTTTAATTAGCGCCTGTGTAATTGAACCCCACGGCCTAAGAGTCTCAACTCCAAAGGTAACAAAATTGAAATTGGAGGAAAGACTTGACTTTATATTATATTATATTTACAGCTAATTTTAGAAACGGTTGTCACCTTACCGCAACACTTGTCCACTGATCGGTTTAAAATGTAGATTACGTTACTGCAATAGTGATTTCAAAGATCGACTTTAAAATTGTCACCTAACGACGAACAGAATTTCGATAGTTAAATCTATAGCCCTGATATCGCAAATCGCCTGAAGCAGGTTTAAAAAAAATATAACATTTATTTGATTAAAACACACACACATGTAAACAAAAGAAATACAAACACTTTAATCAAAAATGGGCCCAATTCAGCTTTAAGTTGCTGTCACCTCCAACAGTGATTTTTAGTTGACCCATACTATCCTGGATGGATATATATATGTATATATACACTAAACAAAACAAGATTTTTAATTTTTTAGTAACATTTTAATACAGCATAAAAAGTCAAATTACAAACACAAGCATAGAACATAAAATATGAGAATGCAAAATTACCAAAACGGCTAACATTCCAAAAAATACTTTTATTACATTTTATTTTGAAAAACGTAATGCCTTGTAAGTCGCGAATTGGAGGTGGCAGGTTGTTCCAGCATTTAGTTGCCTATCAAAAACTACCAAAGACGCTGTTCCTTGTTTATGTACGTATAGAATAAGTTTTTTTTATAAGTACGCTTAGCTATGCCGCCAGCCTATTGCTGTTCTATTCTCTATCGAAAGGAATAAAAATATGTCTTTAATATGCAAACATAAATCATAAAAAAGACAAAGCGATATCTACGATCGGGCTTCATTAAAAAGACGGAGCTTCGTAATGACCATACAGTCGTGTGTCACGGAACACGCTAATATTTATGTAAATTGCAGAGAATATGATTAGTCCACGTCACCCCCCTGATAATCATATTTACGACGTCACCCCTCGTACCGCCTCAAGTAACACCGTAACTGTTGTAAAGATTTAAAAGGTTTTTTGTCATTAACCTTTTAACCAAATTTAAGGTTCGTGTACACTCTATATTCCCAGACATCACATCCCACGTTTTGGCCAAAACTCACCGATATCCAGATTAAGCATTCTGATAAATGAGCTAGGTCTGGATATTCATACTTAGTTACTCTAACACTTTGAAATCGTTTTTTTTGAATAGGTATATAGATTTGACTGGAACTTACGGAATCTTAATAGCTGACTTCCTTAACATTCCAACCACAGGTCTTGAGTTTTATTCACGGCGGAATTTCTTTTATTTGTAAAGGTAGTAACGAAAGTCCTATGCATAAAACAAAAAAACAGTCTGCTCTTAGGGACTTAATCAATAAAATTTTGTATAATAATAAAAGTTTATTAAAACTTTCGTAACAAGTAATTTTTATTATGTTTCAATTAGGTTACGTTATAAATATTATATCATATACAAGTTAAACAAACTTTATGTTATTTCAATAAAAACATATCTACTAATTAAGAACATAGTGAATTTCTCAAGTTATAGATTATGCAACTGCGCATGTATCGATTTGCATTAACTATCGCAAAACAACAAAACACTTGTTATATTGTATAAAGTTAATACAAAAAGGATAAAACGTTATTTAAAAGTACAAACTACATAATAATGTCAACAAATGTTACTTTTTTAAAACGTCTCACAATCAATGTATTATATTCTTTATAATAATTAGATACATTTAAGAAAGTTAGTTTAGTTTAAAGCCAAATAAATCATAAACTTTGTTTTGTTTTGAAGATATATGTTATAACATATATTTAGTATCACAGCAAAGAAAGAAAAAAGGTAATGTCTTCCGTAAACCGTGTCGAGAGGCGGGGTGTGGTGTGGCGGCCTGAAATGTGTAACTCAGTGACAGTTGAGAGCGGTGGCGCGCGAGACACCGCGGCCGGACACTATTTCCCGCGTGAAAATCATTTTCCCGCGCGAGAACCATTTTCCCGCGGCCACAGTGCCACCACGTGAGCGCAGTGTCACGACGACCGTCTGCGGGACACGCCGCGCCATCCCACCCATCCTACATCCCGCCCGCCCAAACGCGCGCACCCCGAGGTATTCAATTCAAAACTTTTTAACTGTTTTGTGTCATCGATTTGTCATTACGGCGACGGGTTCGGCGATGCGGTCTAAGGCAGTCGCAAGGCGACTTCATTCTCAAGGTAAGATTATAATACAAGACCCGACTAAAGATCATCATATGACTTAATCAAACCTAAATATGAAAGCGATTAATACTATATAAAACATCTATTTAACTATGTATATAATATTTGTTTATACGAACATACGACTCATTATTTAACTAACAGATAAAACAGATACTTACTTCATCCATTAAATTATAAATTTTAAGTATAAGATAGCTCTAGAAAATAAAGGTAAGTAGTACAGTAGTGCTAGTAATCACAATACACGTTATTAATAATAAAAAATTGTTTTAGTCTGTGATTTATAATGTAATACAGTGGCTTAGACCATTTGCTTCTGCGCGTTCGTTCGCTAGAAATGGGAAAGTGTAGGTAAAGAGATCTAATGCTGGCGGGAAGTCACTTTTAAACAATGTATCAGATAAAGCATTATTTAGTCTATCAAATTAGTAAATCCTTAATTCTTGAAACTCCCTCTTATAAAACTGAGTTCTATCACTCCTCCTTTACCGTGCAAAGTAGACTGCTATGGAATTCCTTACCTATTCATATCAGACGAACTCAGTCTTTAAATTTATTCAAAAATTTCCTTTTTGATCATCTTTTTGTTAATTAATTATGCATCTCTTGTACTTTACCCTCTGTAGGTGTTTCTTTTTTTTCTATTGATCCATTTTAGGGTTGCCTGGAAGAAATCGCTGGTTAGCGATAAGGCCGCCCGTTGCCTAATAACTTATGTAACCTATTCACTTTTTGTTTTTTTTCTATATGTATAACTATGTGTATTCTGGCAATGAAGTATAAATAAATAAATCCAATATAAGTTTATAAGTGGCAAGGTACTAGGCATACCTAACTCAAGTATAGTGAGAGAAGGAAAATTCGTGTAGGTATCAATAGAATGATGCGCTGATAGCGGTTCGCTATTGGCCAACGCCTCCCCGCCTGACAAGATAGCAGCGGGCATCCTCGTTTCACGTTCCCACAGTAATCGACCATAAGTACAGGCGTTAAGGTGTAGTTTTGATTGTATGCGACCAGAGAGGGACGATCCCTCTACTGTCATTTGTCATTGGATGAGCACGCGGGCTTTTCATTGTTTATATACATTATATACTGTTTAGATTTTGCTCTGTTTTCAGATAAATTCTAATGTATGCAGTTGATAGTTCATAGTTCCAGTCTTTAATAAACTAGTATAACTATAATTGTTAGTGATTTTGCCACAAAAACTTCAATGTTGTTTAAGAATTTATAGAACGATATAATTTAAATTTATACACCTTTTTTCAGTTCTCTTTCCAGTTATAAAAATACAAACAATTTTCTAATTAAAAAAAGAAACAATTCTGTCTTCGTTGCATGTATCCCCACGAGGATTTGTAAATTAGCAATTTAATTACATTTGTATCTGGTAGTCTGATACCTCTTTACAAGCAAGCGGCTGATGGTGCGATCTTTCACTAAATTCATATATACCTTTATGCGCAATTAACACTGCAAAGGAAATCAAAATAACAAAGACCTTCTTTGTGTGACCTCCTGACCTGACTAAAGATATTATATAAAGCATCATACGCTAAGGTTCAGTGCCATTCTTCTATCTAACCTATTTCAAAGGATTTTATATTAAACAAATATCCGGCGTCGTATACACAGCAATATCAATTTTACGACACGTTTTATTGTTGAAATCTAAGTGAAAATATATCTGTGGAATGAAATGTTTTATAGCTGTTGTACGTTGGTACATAGATTATATAACTATTTCTGGATACTTCATTAATTCTTCTTCAATGCATCTAATAGCTAGTCGTTGTCTAAATAAACGGATTTCCACATCTATTGATAATCTACGGCTGCATTTATCATAAGTAGCATATTGAAACTAGGCGTGCGTCCTACCAAAATTTCAACAACAAATCAATCAATTACAATCATTACATTGGGTTTACGTCATACCATACAAATATATTCAGGTTTTATTTTCGTGTTACTTAATGATACATATATTCCACAGATAAATAGTTTTAAGATAGTTTTATGGTATATCTCAATTAATCACCTTACTCTCTCTAATAAAATAATAAAGTAGTTTGTGAAATTTATTTACGATAATTATGACTTATTTAATACAAAATTAACATTTAATACTAATTATCATAGGATTCCTTTTCATTAAGCTTTTAACTCTATTGTTTAAGTTTCAGTTTCTTTCCACTTGACCTAATGAAGTAAATTTTTATTCACCGCGTTCAACTTAAACTTCATTATTGTGGGTCAGATTGAGCTAGCTATAGTACACAATGGTGATTATGATTACGAAGTTGACTAAAGGCCGTATTTGGAAATCAAAGAATATAAAGGGCACTGTCCAAAGCGTCGCATACATACAGAACATACTTATTGAAGAAATGGTTTGATTCTCTGGAATATCAGCCTACAGTTGTCTCTGTAAAATGGAATCTTTACTTCCGTGGTCCACAATAACTCTACTTTTGATATTTCGTATAATACGTCAACGCCAAAATATCAGAGTATGACAAGCCAACGCTTAGATCATATTTTTGTGTTCGAACTTTTTAACCCAAGTTTTTCATTAAAAAATTGATTTTTTATTCTTAGTTATAGATTTTTTAATTACTTTTAGAGATACACGATCAGCGTTTTGCCCGAAGAGGCACAAGTAGTTCAATTTGAGCTGCAGGGTTTATGGTAATTTCAAGTAACAAACTTGTGTTCTGTCTTATGTAAAAACAGCTTTGGAAATCAGATTTAAACTTAGAGATATTGTGGAATATAGACTTAAGAGGACTAGGGTAGAGGCTAATTGAGTAGATAGGGAGAGAAATCCATTCCTGTACGACCGGAGCTTGAACGAAAGATCTCAGATTGAGAACGAATTACAAGTCTTTCTAGTATAAGTCTGTCCACAAGAAGTCGGAATGCCTAATGCAAAAACACGAGTATTCTATTTCAAAATATTTGAAAATAAAATCCTACAATATTTATAAATTTAACTCAAAACATACAATAAAATTCTGTACACGTCTTTACGATCGCCATAAACCTGGCCATATCATCTGAGTGTCGTGAAATTTGATTCCGTCCCTTGTGATTGCCATTTCAGTAAATGGCCACCTTGTCACAAGTGTGTAGAAAAGTGTCCTTTAAGACAAAATAAGCATTTATTTTCAAACGTATACCTATACGTAATACTGAAGTTGTCTACGCAAATAGAAACACTGGTAAGTCAGGAAATAATAAACGTAAAACGTCAAATCCAAGTTTCAGTTCGCCGGACAATGCTGATCTTCCGAAAATAACCAGAACAATATTCAATAACCCGATGTTTTCCAAGAAGTCGTAAAGCCGGCAGACATACCTATGGATCCTCGAATCACAATAACGCTGGAACTCAGCAGAATCCATAATCTTATTTTTGTACCGCACCGCGAAGCGTGAATTTCGCAATTACGCGAGCGGCGACGACGCACACGAATAACCTCTCAACTGTTCCAATTTTAGTGGCGATTATCCTTTGCCGGGGCTCGCTGAAAATAAACACTTCTTGTCTGTACACGTGCGAATGTAGACTTTATCTCGGAGACGGAGTTAGCCGGGAGAGGTTTCCGAGCGATTGAAAGCAGACTCTCTGCGCTGGGAGGAGGGTAGGTTCTCCGTCGCAGTTGTCGCGAGGCGATATCCATTGTGTTCCCTCCTATAATTTTATCGAAGCTGATTTACGATCGATTGTTCGACCGGTGGACAGCGGCGATCGTGGTGTGCGTGCGTGCGCGCATGTGCGAGTTGTGCGTGCTTCACCGGCACTAACTTACCTGCAGATGGTGATCGGATAATGACGATTTTGCCACACAACGCCGTCGTAAATTAACTTTAAGCTTTTAGCTTTATTAGTACTGTAGTCCTTTAAACTAACAATATTTGTATGAAGAATAATTTGCATTATTTGATTTCATACAATGATGTTTATACAAGGAAATTGTTTTCCGGCACAACTGAGTTACGGTTTTAAATGGCTCATACCTTAAGGTGCAATCGATAAGAGCTGAATAGGGAACTTAAAACATAGAATTCCGTGGTTGACAGGCGTTTATAAACAGTTTTATGAGATTTTTGCTCCACAAATGCAAACAAAACTTCGACAGTAGGAAAAATTATTGTATTATGAGTGATATTGGGTGCTTTGGTATTACGGATTGAATTATATTATTGTATATGCATCAATTATATCTATCACAATATAATTTTTATTAATAAATAACTTATTATTATTAAAAAATTATATAGGACTCGCTAAAAATAATATAAATAAATGGGATGACACTGAAAACTATTAAACTATTTAACTATATTTCTCGTTGTTCTATAGATACTTCCTGAAATTGGTTTTAATTTGTTATTAAATTACGTCGTTGAGTTTGATAATACTTAATCTGTTATAAGTGATACTCTGAGTACGGTTTAACTATTTTACTATGCGCCTTGAATTATTGTCAGTCGTTCCACTACTGAGCGTTTCTTAAGGCAGTTTTTGCCGCGCTCCACTACTATGTGGACCCAGCTTCCCACTGAAGTATTTCCGAACCAATTATACTTAGTATCCTTTAAGAAATCTAAAAAAAACAGCAACGCACTTGCGAGCCTTCTGGCGATGTGAGTGTACGTGGGCGTTTGCCTTCTATAATATGAAAAAATAAAAATATTATGTACCAGCCATAGATGCTTTATTCCAAGTATATAAAAACAATTTATTCAAGGTTGATTGCACCGTAATGTGTTAAAAGTATAAAAGTTTAATCAAGCGTTGTCGAGTGACACTTTATTAATTAAAAGACAGTTACGGGGTCATGTGGGTGAGAGCTATAATTACTGAGAAAATGAGGTCGCCTCAACCTAACAGGGTTTCTGCGATTTTCAATTACATAACCTAAGAAAATAATTATTTATTTGCAGACTTTGATCTTATATTCATAATTATATCGCTTGTTAGCTATAAAGCTTTCATGAACGCGTAAAAAAGAAAAGAACGTACCTACCAAATATTCTGCAATTTGTCTCTCATCTTCGCATTTCTTCATATAACATACAAATTTATCTCTTCCCTGCATGTATATTTTAGAAATATCCTTATTCTTGTACAGAAACATACATATTTTTAAGTCGAATGTAGAAGTCGAAGTTAGAAGTAGACATGGGGAGAAATTGGCTGTGCCAAAAATCAATCTGGAACTGTTTAGGAAAAACGCCTTTTGTATGGCAATTAGGGTTTACAATCATTTACCAAAAGAATTAAAAGAACTTCCGACTAGAGTCTTTAAAAAGCGACTTGGTGTATTACTTTTGGAAAATTATTATTCAAAAAATGATTATTTGCGTGAGACACTGTTGTTGATATAAATTTAATAACGTATATGTACGATACAAATAATATAAGAATTGACTAATTCATATGACTAATAATGTAAAATGTAAAATTCGTTTACAGACAAATTTGCGCGCCACAATATGCGAACTTACGATTGTACCTTACACATTTTTGTACCATATTCTTGCAATAAATTATTATTATCAAAAAAGTCGACAACCTGTCTGTGTGTATATCTTGTATAATTTATATCGCGAAACAACGTTTGCCGTTAGTTTTCTAAAGAGTACAAAGTTTATATATATACCTACGTAGGTACATAAAAGTCAACGTATCTGAAATATTTATTTTGGTCTATAAGGCAACAGGTTTACATAAACAAGTTTTCACCAACTTCAAATCCCAAGTTTAGAATTCCATAAGTTTATTTTTGTTTTATTATTAAATCATAAAAATTCTTTAACGAAGCTAAAGACACCGTAGATTTGTGTAATTTGTGAAGTATTTGACGGTTTTTTTGTCTACCCACATTTTTGGTGCTGTTTTGTTTTGTTATTTTATATATGTACCTACATCTGTGCGCTCTAATTTCTCATTTTTAATCTTAGTTTTAAATATGTGTTTCTCAGTAAGTGAATTATGTAATTATGCAATTCTTATGAGAAATAAAGTTATTCTTAAACCTAAACCTAATGGTTGCAGCTCCTTACAAACGTTGTGTAAAAAAACCTGGCGATTAAAAATAGTAGCGGAGAGTTTATTGCCAGTTATTCTCTTTCGTTCTACGCCCTTGATTTGAGAACTGGCAGTCAATGTAAAATTAGAAGCATTTAATGTATATTCCTTTTTTGACGTTCATAAGTGTACATTGTGTTACCTATATATATAAATAATTTTTGGCTTGACCTGACTTTAAACTTCAATATTTTATAAAAATATTGTAGCCATTGATATTTCTATTTTATACAGTTTATTTTCTAATAATTTGATAACATGATATACACAATATATATATTCGAGCTGACCGCCAACCTCCAGTAGTGGAGAGGCACTTCAAAAAGAAGAAGAAGATATACACAAATAACCTACCCCAAAATTTTCTCACTTAGTGAATGTAAATGAGAAAATAAAGTATCATTGAAACGAATACTTATTCAGATAAAGAAATAGCACACTATGGACATAATGGAAATTTCTTAATAGCAAAACGGTGATCTCAGCAAGATATGTTATCTGTGACTCATAAACCAATGTTTCATGCTTCAGATAAACGCATAAGCTACCGTATTTTCCTTTGTACGAGATTATATGAAAGTAGGGCATATAGGTGAGCCACTATCAGCATATAAGAATACTAAAACACATATTTGTTACCTTACTAGGAATTAAAGTTAGTATAGTAGCCGGCATTTTTGAAGTTATACTTCGTTTGGCGCGTTATGAAAAATTGATGATAGTGAAATTTTACGATGCGCGCGCACCGTGACACAAAATTAACAGAATGAAGTTACCCACGGAAGACGCTACGGCATTGGACATAATTTAAAAACAACATTCGAATAATAATAGAATTTATGTTACACTTAATGTAAGGGAGTAATAATAAATATTTATTTATTTAATTTTTCAAATGTAAACTGAACTTTATTGACTATAATGACTCCTTTCCAGTCTTTGATTATTTAATTGTAATTAATTATTTGCATGCAATCAAAAACTATTTTTAATAATGCCAAATAAGTACCTATAACTTCTTACGCGCGTACATTTATACGCACCCTTTTTTGGAAAATTCTAGTCTAATTTCTTTTTTCACAGTTAGTAATGAAAGTAATGAAGTGTATATAAAGACTATAGCTTCCTGGCTTCGCATAGATGGATTTATTTTAATATGTCGTGTTTGATCGTTAAAATCGGTCCAGTATCTGAATTTTCGCTTCTAACATACAAATACTCGTCCATTAGGTAATACAAAATTCAAACTATAAATAAGCATATTATAATTCAGTCAACTATGTGTAGCTTAGGTTAAATGAAAATTAAATAAGAGACTGTTTAAACCGAAACATTCGTACAACCTATCGTTGGTACAGTAGTACCTTACCAGTGGTTCAAATCAATATACCAAAAAGGTTCTTGCGGACCTTGACATTAAACGATTCGTCCTAAGTGTGACCCCCTGCAGTCAGATGGACGCTTGAATTACCTCCATTGGTATTTTCACTATAGGAAAATGAAAATACCATATTATCGGCAATGCGTTGGACATTTGGTCAAACCTTGGTTGAAGGTCAACGCAAATAGATTATTAGTAGATTGTGGGATTGCTTATGTATACAATCATTTAATATACATTTACTTACCGTTAATATACAATATGTATTTTAAATAAATATATTGATAACGATATTGAATAGTATTATTAACATTTAACATTCCAAGGTTTACGTATGATTCCTATTATTCTGAAATAAGTTATTTATTTATGTATTTATACTTAGTAGCAGTTATATAGAAATTAAAATAATGAAATAAAAAGGAAGCCTCCAGGCGGCCTTATTGCTTTTAAGCGATCTCTTTCAGATATATAATAATAGATATAACACGTTTAATAAAAAAAAAACATTATTAGCCTTAAAACCTAGTAATCCACGAGAATGTAAGTGCGTGCTCCTATTTCACCACGCCTCCTGCTGATAGAGGACCAATCTATGTTTTTAATTATGATCAAAATTATGTTTTTAATTTATTTTATTATTAATCATTACTTAACATGTCATGTGGAACATGGTGTAATGGTTGCAGCTCCTTACAAACGTTGTGTAAAACAAAATAATTATAAAGAGTGCCGGAGAGTTTATTGCCAGTTCTTCTCTTCCGTTCTACGCCCTTGATTTGAGAACTGGCAGTAAATGGAAAATTAGAAACATTTAATGTATATTTCTTTTTTGACGTTCATAAGTGTACATTGTGTTACCTATATGATAAATAAATATATATAAATGATTTTTGACTTTTGACTTAGTATGATGCAGTAGGTATATGTAAATTTTACTCATACATTGTATAGACAGAAGGCTACGATCAAGCAAATAATATTTTATATTGCTACGTGAGTATAAGTTTCATTATATCGATACATCTGGGAACAAAGTTCTAACGTTTATTTTATCTTTGTAATCACGCCAATTTCCCGGAGGGGTAGACCACGGATCTCCACTTGCTACGTTCCTGAAATACCTCTCCCGCTTAATCCACTTTTATAATATTCGCACGCTTGTCGGTTATGGCTACTTTTAATTACTCCTTTCTCTAGTATCTTCTGGATTTGGTCCAGGTATGCACGACAAGGCCTATCCAACCCGATCTCACCATCCACGACTCGTATATTCTTGTTCACCGCTTCTCAGTCATCTGTTCTACATGACCAATCACCTAAGCATTACCTTTAGTATGCTTGTCGCTGCGTCCTCTTTTAACACGCACTGCTGACGTATCACTATCTATATTTATTTATTTATTTACACTTCGTTGGATTACAATATAAAAATTTAACATAATTAAATGTGAAGGAGAGTAACTGGCGGCCTTATCGCTTTCTAGCCAGGCAACCAATGTGAGAAAAAAAAATTGATAAGGTAGCAAGAAGTGCAAAAATACATATTACATATAGTTATTAAGAAAAAAAGAAACTAAACAGGAACAAAAAACAAACTAAACTAATAAAGGATACATGAAAAATAATAAGTAAACAGTGCACATGAATCATGATAATTTAATTTAAGATCATTCTCACGTCATAGTACGTACGTATAGTATAGTACGTAACATATAACGTCAGAAGCGAATAGGGACGGGAAGTGAATACCATAGCCTAACTGCAGAGATCTTAAAGGACTCGCCAAGAAATGAGATGAGATTTGAGAGTTATGAGATGTGATTTCAAAGATATAGTTTTCGGAAGAGCGTAAGCTATAGTTATGGGATCCCAAAAATTTGAAATCATTTTTAAGATAGGAAGGAGTTTTATTACTTGTCTTATCACGCAATGCTACACCACACATACTTCTTAACGCTGTGAGCTGTCATTTCCACGGCATTTATTCTACTTTCATTCTTTCTCTGCCACACCCAAACATTTTTGGGTTTACAGTTCTATATTAGCTAACATCGTCCACCGTGTTGATTTCGTTTGAATTTGTTATTTCGTCTTTACATAACACCATAATAAAAAAACTTACCTCACATATAATTTATTAGTGAAACGTAGAAAAAAGTTTTCGAGTTTATGGCGCCTTATAATAAAAAAATATGATAAGTAATCAAATGAATTTAAATCGAGCAAATGTCTTAATGATAAAATACATGACATATACGTTAATATAGGTATATCTTTGGGTTATTGTCCAGTGCGCGTAATACGATGTTATCTCTTCACGTCGCCTGCTTTGATAATGGCTACAAGACACGAACTTTATTAAAGCTTGCTAGTTTATGGTCATTTTCTTCATATTTAGGAATATTAAGTAGTATAAATGTATTTTGAAATTATACAATCTATAGGAAACAACAAAACGCTTCATTACGGATTTTGAAGGTACAAGAAAAATTCAAATGAACAATAATATGCTCCTTAATATTGCCCCTTAAAACAAGGCATATAAATATATCGAATTATTCAAGTCAATTGGAATTTAATCAATTTAGATGAAATTCGATCTCATCAATAAGTGTAGTGCAATATCAAGATGAAGGTCATCCATCAGTGGACAAAGCAACTCGCCCCATCTATCAATGATAAGACTGATAACAGTGAGAAATGATCTTCTATTGTCAACTTGAAACTAGTCTTTGCACGTCGCAAACATGGAAAGTGGTATATTGAATTAAGAATTGGTTGTTTGTTCTGTGACGTTTTTCTTTTAGACAAGTTCCGGTTTTGAATAGATTCCTATTTTGAATCTTTGCTAAAGTGGATTTTTAATAACAATAATTGATTTCTGTATTGGTTCTTTAATCTGTGGTGGTTTTCATTAGGTAAGTTTCTGTATATACGTTTTAAATAATAATTGGTATATTTTAAATGTTAAGTTTTGTATAATATATTCCCTTTTTTGAATCTTAACTATAATTTATTTTGTAATTAAGATTACGGTTGCCTTGATCTGTGGTCTTTTTCTTTTTCAATTGGGGTTGATGACATTTTGTCTAGATTCCCAAGTTAAATCTTACTTATCATTCCTTGTTTGAGTTTTTTTTTAATTAAAACTATTATATTGTGTATAAGGTCGGTCTTAACGACTATAATAACACTAAATAAAAATGCTTCTTTAATACTAATTAGAATTTTGAAAAAATCCAATTGATATGGGAGAGTTCACAATTGTGTTGTTCACAATTGATGAAGCCTATTCCAACGTAGTCAAAATAAACGCTCATTTTTACTAGCAGCCAGACCAAACATTTCTTATTATAAAAAAGGCACGATCGGATCAAATTTAAATGATACCAGTAATTTAAAACATCGCTTTACTATTTTTTAGCTTATCACTGTATATCATAAGAAGTGGAGAGAAATGTTAATGAAGGCATCGAATATGCGGAAAGACGCGAAGTTATGCAAATTAATTTCATTTTGCATTTTATTTGCGTATTTATTTTTCTGGTTTGGTTCTGTGTCTATCTAACATTGTTAAACAAACATTATTAGTGTAAGAATAAAAATTGTGAGTGAAATATTTTTACTATTTTTGAATTTTTTGTAATTTTCATGTTCACCATAATTGTTATGTTAGAAAAGATATCTTTTAACATATACTTTATAAAATGCTTATATATGTGGTGAATTGTAATAAATAAATAAACAGTGTCGTCAAAACAAATATTATCAGTAGCGACCTAAAATCGAACGACTGTGTTTCAATACCCTAATTTTTTATCAATTCTAACAAACTTAACTAAATGTTTAAAATCAAATGATGGCGCTCAAAGTAAAACTACTACACTCAAGAGATTCCAATCATATCCCCAAGTAGGCGCTTGTTTGGCCGCAAAAGCCTGGCACAAGCAAACCTGACAAAGAGAGCCAGACAAAAGACTTGGAGCTAGAAATCTCTGGACTGGACGCTCTCTGCCCCATCTAGGGATCATAGGACATTCATTGAAACCGGTAAAACTAGTACTAGAACTGAATTCTAGGCCCATTTAGTGACGGATTTTACATAAATGGAATTTGTATCAGCGGTATATATAATACTTATGTGTAAAAGTCAAAGAAAGACCACACAATTAAGGTTATCTGGCCTTTTCGTAGCGATAAGCCCAAAAATTGCGTACAGAAGCGTAAAATATTAAGGACTGTATATAATCATGCTAGAGGCGAGTTCACAACGTTTAGCCCTCACGCAACAGATTCTACTGATAATTAATATTTCGTTAAACATTTATAAATATTTATCAGATTTAGTCCATGGCTCTGGTCATCTAATGCTCTACAAATGATGTATAGGTCAACAGGATTATGATTTTTTATACGTCGAAATTGGAGTTGTTTTTAAAGCATTTTAATTGCATAAAATGTGTAAATCGACTCATACTAATATAGTGTTTAATAAGTTAAAAAAAAATTATAGAACACATTGTAAAATATTTTGATTAATAAAACGCAATAAAAGCACAAATTAAATTAATTGACATCTACATGATGAAATGGAAAATAAACTATTTTTAGCAGTTAACACTTTTTGCCAAGCTTTTCGATAAATAAGTTAAAGAAGCTATTTGAATATTGTTCTAGAATGTCAGGAAATTTCCTTTCCGGTAAACCATCAGCTCTTGGCCTCAGATGGTTCTTTAATAGGAAGTTAGGTGATCAGCCGTCTGTGTCTAAATCACCATGATGTTGTTGTTTTTCACCGTACGAACGAGGGTTAACTGCGCACATAGAAAATAAAGTCTTTTGATATCAGCCAAGGTTCGAATCTAGCGACAAGATTCTCAAGTTCAACGCACTCCAAATACCTTTCTGCCTAAGAAAAATCTATGAAGTTTGATTTTTTAATCATATAGTTGACTTTATATTTGGGATTTGTCCGTTTGTATCCAATTAAAACGTACAAACAAATAAACTAACTATTGAGAGCATCGTAAACAGTAATTGGTGGTAAAACGAGTAATTGGACGGTTATCGGCGCACACGCACTAATTAAACAAATCCCATATACGATATCTCAAATGCTCTATTTACGACAAGCATGAATTTTACATGACAATTTGTTTCGATAAACACAACTTCAAATAAAACGTAATAAATAACGTATTTAGGTTCAAAATGAAAATCTTATGTTCACTTAGGTACTTTCCTATTTCCCAATAGAACTTTTTAATTTCCAATCAAGATTTCAGACGAGGTAGGAATGTATCAAAAACATATTTACGCTAATTTAATTTTCAAAAATAACTTTACAACTACTTTGCGTATTATTGGTGTATACAATAGCAAAATTATGGCGAATTGTTTTTTCTACTAGACTACTAAGCCACAGAGGGGGAGAGGATATCAGACCAAATTGAGATGGATACAACATACATGCACATCGTGCCTACAGATGTGTATTGAAAGAACTAGCGACCTAGCTACGCATTCCTTGCCATTTATTTCCTAAACTGGAAATAAATGTTAGGATAATGTAGTTTAATAGTGAAAGATTCCGTCCAGTACTTTAGTCAAACAAAAGAAGATCTCTTTGTTATATTAGTAATATAACACCTTATTCAAAATCTAAAATAGCCTAACAGGAGTATCTTTCTGTCAACTGTCAAAATATTGTGTGCAGAGACAGATGGTATCTTCTAACGCATATAATGGAGAGCGCTCTGAAGACATGTTTCGCCTATCATCTGACGTAGAAGCAGAATGCGAAATTCCTTTCCACCTACTTGACGTTCACACACTTTTAAAGCTCTTTCTGTTTTCCACATCTTTGTGGAAACAGCTGCCAGTAGCCTATTACGACGTAGCTTTCAAGAATAGCGTACCATTTCAAAGGTTAGCAACACGCAATGAAGCAGGTGTCCATGAGTAAGCAGTTTATTCAAAGCGAAGTGTTTTTATGTTCCATAAAAAAATTAGTACTTTTGATAATATTATGATTGGACAAGTCACTCCTAATTGACTTAGTCCCACGCTAAGCTGGTGAAGCTTGTGTTATGGGTACTAGGCAACGGATATACATACATATCATAGATAGATACACATATAAATACATATTTAAACACCTAAGACCTAAGCACAACACCAAATGCTCATCACATCGATGTTTGTCTCAGCCGGGGATCGAACCCGGGACCCATGGATACTAACCCCTAGACCAATGAGCCTATTTCTTATTAAGGGTACGCTGATGAAATATTCCTTCTGAGTTCACCCTATTAGACATTACATTGTATATAGGTTAAGTTTTTGATAAGCTTATAAGTGCTTAAGCAAAGTCACGTCAATTAACGTTAACTAGCTTCGTGACTTTTGACTTATGGCCGATCTTCGACGCGTGGTAGGCCGACGATACCATCAAAGCTCATGAAATGGGCGTACCATAATAAATAAGACTATGTCATGTTGGGTCAAAGATATTTTATTACACGTAATTATATTATAGTTGTTCACGCAATTCTAGTTGACGTCTCTTGCTTGGGGATAGCTTAGCAGGTAACTGAAAGTTTCTGTCTTTATTTATTCACTAGCTGGCCTGGCGAACATCGTACCGCCTAACAGTCGATTCTTTATTTTTTTTAAAATACTTATTCTGCTATTCGGGACACCGGTCTAGCTAGTAAGATAAAAAAAAGAAAGTTGATAAGACAACAAATACATTATGTCAAAAAATAAAAATTTACCTCCCCTCCACTAACATTTGAACTTTATGAAATGGTATTAAAGTTCAAATTGACTTTTAAGTATTATTACGAATATTTTGTATGGGAATATAGCAATGTGTTGTTTTTAGACTTATTCACTCAATTTTTAAAAATTTTCTCTCCATAAGAACCATCCTCGTACTTCAAGGAATATTATAAAAATAATCAGACAAATCGGTCAAGCCGTTTTCATGTTATGTCGTGACAACGGAAAACGGGTTTCATTTTTATATATATAGATTAAAGTTTACTACATCATCACAGTACTAAATCTTCGGTATATGTTACAAATTATCTAAAATGTATGACCATTTAGGTAAACATAATAAAAATATATACAAGATAAAATAAAGATATAATAAGAAGTCTTCCAGAAATCTTTGTTAAGTACAAAAAAAACAGCGAATTAGATTCGAGATAGTCCCTTTCCGACCGGCTTCATCTTTTACCGCCTATCATGGAGCTAGTCTTCAGAGGACTTGTTCGGATTAATAACCGCAGCTGAGTTTCATTCGATTACGAAATTCCATCCGTATCACTTCAACGTCTGTCGTTCTACAACTGAGCGTTTCTTGAAGTAGTTTTTGTCGGGCACCACTATGTGAAACCAGCTGCCTACTGTTTCCAAACCAATTCGACTTAGGGTCCTTCAAAGAGCGTACTAATTCTTAAAGGCCAACAAACACACTGCCAAACCAAAGGGTTAGACCTATAGTGGAATGTTGCTGGATTATTACAGGTCAAGGTAAGGAAGTACAAAGAAAACAATTCCTTAGGCGGTCGTTTAATTAAAATATTTTCTTGGATAAGACACAATACGGACGTAACAAAGGTTCACGTGAGTAAAGGTTGTTAAAGAAAAATTGCCGAGTTTTTAATAGTTGTGCTACTTAAATACAATTTAGTCGCGGCAATGTATATCGTGCAATTAAATTTCAATTTGCAATCTTGCGCAAACAAAGGGATATTGGGAACGCGAAATTTGCATCTTGTATTAGTGTGTTTTTCTATGTAATTTAACTAATAATTCACGTAACAATAAGGTTATTACAAAGACGTAACTTTTGGATTAAGTATTTCTGAACGAATTTGATCCGTGAAAAACTTGCAAATTTAGGGTTATTTTCAGTTGTGAGCGTACTAGGCGTGTGATCTCTTAGGTCGTGAGCTTAAACTCAATTTTTCTTTCCAATACCATATTTTTTTATTACCAGCCAGCACTTATTGATGAGTCTAAAAAGTTTCAAATTCAGTTCAGTTCTATATCCGTAAAAGCATTAAAACAGCAGACGGAATTCCTAATTCAAATGATGTTACAACTATTAAACGTTATTACAGCTAAGTGGGTAATTTGGGAAGTATTCGAATTGAATTTTAAGTGGAGTAGACAGCACCGGCGGTATTATCGCTTATCTGTCGAGTAATTTCGTGCCATTTTCTTACCTTCCGTGTCGGAATGCGGAATTTTCTTCCCCCATTTACACTCGGAGTTAAGTGGATTATTCACTTCTTTTGTTTGGTGAATTGAACACTTAAACCGACAGTACATGAAAAGTGTCGAGATATATTTGAGTATTTGCGTAAACCGAATACAGTTTTAGCTTCCGCCCATGCCATCTTTTTAATAATAATTAATGTACATTTCAGTAAATTTATATAAAACCGTAATTGATTATAGCTAAACCTTTCTTAGGTATCTCTTGAGTTTATCCAACTGACAGCCTGAATTTTAATAAGTTCTAAGGTATCCTTGGATAAAAAAAGGATATGATTTTATATTTTTACACATTATATGTAAATACATAGATGAATTTATTATGGTTGCAACAGAGAAAAGATATGAATGAGTTCCCAGATATAATTTCTAACTCCCAAAAGTAAATAATTTCTAAATTTTTTAATTCAGATGTTTATCATATCTTTATTTGTGATTCATAAATTGGTTAGCAGAGAATCAGAACTCAAGATGCTACAATTCAGATAAATATTTTTGGCGTTTTACACTTACTTATGAATTTTACAATACTGGTATTTACGTATATTTACTTTCTCTGCTGGCGCAGCGATACAAATCGTTTGCCTCTGAAACTAGACAACGCTACCTTTATACCCCGCGTAGGTCCTTTTCCTCAGCGTCTTTCCCATATATCTGTGTCTGCCAATTTTAATACTCCAATCTTATCCCATTCTTTCAAGATTCTTTGGGCTTTAGCTTCACTTCGCCTTTTGGATATAGTTATCATAAAATATAATACAAGGTGTTTATTCTATACGTAATAGAAATTTGTTACTGTTTGGAAAATCTAGTAAAATTTAACTATATTTTTTTATATGTTATACACTGAATATAAAGCAACGTTTGCGTGAGCAGTAGCAGGAAATTTAAAGACGTTATTATAGCCTTTTATAATAGAATTGAAAGAAAATATCGTTAACGTATGGCTCATTAAGCTGCCGTGTAGCGCCACCTATCATACATACGCCTGTCCGCCTCCTTAGTCTTTGTTCAAACATGCAAAAGGTATAAAGGCATGTCTGTGGCTTAACCAAGAGTCAATATAAAGTAGAAAGAAATTGAACATCCCTTCTTTAGGACGTCGCAATACCACCGGGAATCAGCAGATTTTTGATGTAATTTCTAATTTGACAGTTTCTCCATGGGCACTTAATAACAGATGAACCTCCTGCCAGTGTGTTTTTTAACTTTGCTGACAAACTGTCAAAATATCGGTCATATTTCTAAACATAAAACAGTGGATTAAAAACCCGGAGCGTGCCCTGTTTTTATTTAGCAAAATCAGCCCGTGCGCGTCATTGTATTGATTAAGTAAGATTCCGAATCGACACTTAACTACCTGTGTGTTTTCCAATACATAACATATATCAATAGGGTACGATGGTATCACGGTGTTTTTCTTTAGCGTATAATCATTCTCTTTCGTAATATACTCCTCTACCTAAGGTAGTATGGGCGGCCAGTTTCACATACCATCAATTCCATTTTCCCCCCGTTTACAAAAAGTATTAGTATATTCGCGTGTGTGCCCGCGTAAATCAGTGGATTGTCACTGTGCTCGACTTATAATTTTATTGTCGGCCACGACACGCCGACACGCGAACCTCGATCACACGACATGTCCAGTCTTTTGTCCTGTTTCTTGTACGAAAATTATAGATTCTATTGTTGGTGATAATAATTGTATATTATAGAATCCAAGGTGAATAAGTTTTATTTTGTTAAATAATTTTATACGGATCCTAGATATTGGTGAAAACCGTGTGCCGTGTGGTGGAGTTTATAGACAAGTAGACGCGGCGTGGCTTCAGCGTGCGACTCTCATATAAGGTCGTAGTTTCGAGCCCCGGCTGTGCATCAATGGACTTTCTTTCTATGTGCTCATTTAACATTTGCTCGAACGGTGAAGGAAAACATCATGAGGAAACCGACATGTCTTAGACCCAAAAAGTCGACGACGTGTGTCAGGCACTGGAGGCTGATCACCTACTTGTCTATTAGATTTAAAAATGATCATGAAACAGATTCAGAAATCTGAGGCCAAGACCTAAAGAGGTTGTAGCGCCACTGATTTTTTTTAGACGCGGCGGACAACTTGTTTTTATTCAATTTAAAAGCCCTTCACCTTTAGTCTAGAACTCAATTATATATCTCTCTTGTTAAGGCAGCATTCGTAAGAAACGTTCGAACGTTTTTTTTCAACTTGCGAATCTGACTACCATGAAACTCTTATTTTTAAATTTTTTAGGGTTAATACATAGGCTATGACACTCACAAATAACGCGTCTTTTTATAAGTAACAAGAACTTATCAGTAAATACAGCGATTATTCCTTTTATCATCACAAATTTCCCTCTTGATTAGTAAGTTAAGTTTCAAGTGATCTTTTGATGTGAAAATTTTAAAAACAGTTTTACGTCAGATTTAAACTAAGATTGGTAGTCTAGACTGGTCTTTGCAAGTTAATTATGTTTAACCATCGTGGTTATTAAAGCAGGTGATTATAGTTGAGATATCAGTCACGTCAACGGTAGCAAAAACCAAAACCATCGTTTTAACTATTAATTATGGTAATAAAAACTTAAGTTTTAACTCTCTGTAGTACTAACAAACTTTAGTCCTAGATCCACGCATCTATTGAAACATTTTGTTAACTTACCCACTGGAATTTAAGTATCAAAAAAAATCATCGGGGACTTATTCATTTTTAAGTTCTAAAACAACCCAATTCAAAATCGTTTAATCATATCTACACTTATGAACGTCAAAAACAGAAATGTATATTAGAATGCTTCTAAGTTTACATTTACTGTTAGTTCTCAAATCAAACCATTTCTTAAAAGGCCGGCAACGCACTTGCGAGTCTTCTGGCATTGTGTGTGTCCACTTAGCATCAGGTGGGCTTCCTGCCCGTTTGACTCCTATTACATAAACAAAGAGACTGGTTTAACGGAGTAAAAACCTAAGTACTAATTAAATCAAATCTTTTCCTCAGTTCAAGGAATAAATTTAAAAAAAAAACTCATATTGGTCCAGCCGTCTTCGGAGTTGCGCTTAATAATATTATATTAATTTTTATTTTTCGTATGGACAAGTTCTTGCTTATAAAGCTTACCAAAAGACTTATTGTATTACCTTTTAGGCCTGGACCTCAGATTTCTGTATATGTTTCAAAACCTTTTTTTCTAATAGGCAAGTAGGCCTGTGCGTAAAACACTCACGATGTTTTCCTTCACCGCACACGTGACCATCAGTTGCCGGCGATTGAATCTTAAGAAAAATTTTAGCGGTAGCTTCACACTGCATAACTTTGTAGCTCTTATAAAAATATATATCAGAAGCACCTCACCTAACATAAAGCAAAATTCGTTCAAACTTATAAAAACTTAAAGTACTTTGCAGCAACGCAATTAAAACGTTTGACATAACGTGTTTCGAGCCCACTGAAAGTAGGTTGTGTTCGCTCCGCCCATGATGCGGGGTTATTATGCGACAGGATGGCGAGCTCTAATAGATGTCATTACCGTGTTCTGAAATTGCCCTACTATCGGACGTAACGTTTATAGGCCTAGATTACCTACGACGGCCTATAAACGTTTATTTTATAAGAACTTATACATTCATAAAGGATATTTTTTTTTTTTTTTTTAAAGACAATTCACACCAATTGACCTAGTCCCATGCTAAGCTGGTGAAGCTTGTGTTATGGGTACTAGGCAACGGATATACATACATATTATAGATAGATAGACATATAAATACATATTTAAACACCCAAGACCTAAGCACAACACCAAATGCTCATCACATCGATGTTCGTCTCAGCCGGGGATCGAACCCGGGACCCATAGATAGAGAGAGTCAGGGGTACTAACCACTAGACCAATGAGTCAAATGTTAATGAATTTTGTTGTTATGATAGTTCTATAATTGAAATTGATTTTATTGCGTTTGGAATAGAGACTCTTAGGTCGTTGGGTTGCACAGCTGCTAATTAAAGATTTAGGTTGGTGCCTGGTAGATAGTACCGGTGACCCCAGAGCTGCCTTGCGATTCTGTAACTCACTTTTCAAATACTCACAGCGGTTTTCGCAGCGGCGGTCGATAAGAAGGGAGCTTGTAGTTTATTTTTTATCAGAATGCCAAATCGTAAAATGAATGATTTAAGCGCGACCGATGCTGCGAAAAGCGCTGTGAGAGTTCGAAAAGTGAGTTACAGAATCGCAAGGCTGGTGCTTTCCTCGCTCAATAAGTAGGTACCTACCGCAATCCAGCGAGGAAATGCTGTATTAAAACACTACCACAGGGACCAAAATTTTTATATTATTTGCTATATTTGTTTATTTTGTTTTTTTTTAATAATTATGCATAATTATTGAATAAATTTATTCAATAATTAATTGTACATTTTCATGGTTTTCTATGATTCGATGTAAAAATATTTTAATTGAATTTAACGCATATGTCATATTTTAAAGAACATGTAAATTCTAGAGGTAATTGTTTTTTTTATTAAAATGAAAGCTTTGACAAATGCTACGTGAAACGAGCAATAGGATACAGTGGCAACAATATTAATGTATCCCATTAATATTCAAACTTCCGAATATGCTAATGTGTTATGATAGCAACACCACGGGTAATATATACCCACAGATTAGGTAAGGGGGTGTCTATAGCCCAGATAGGACCCACGAAGTCTTAAGTTTTTGTGTAATGCAAAATCTCGGCTGGCTTTTTATATGGGCTTACAGTTAACTATTCGCGAATGCTGATTTCCTATATTTGAAGTTTCTTACTTGTGATGAATTTTATATATTCTAAATTAGTATGTTGCCATATAAATAACTATAGGCTGACATATTGTTGCTGAATTTGTAGGTGTTATATATCTCTACAAGTTTTCTTTAACCGTTTTTTCTCTAACGTACAACAATCCGAATCGAAAAAGTAAACTTTTTTGGTTCAGTTAATATATATAGCACAAATAACGTGACTTTCTATTGGTGAATGAATTATCAAAATCGCTTCAGTAGATCCAGAGATTATCCTCTACAAACTTCACCACTAACTTCACCGTGTTTTTAATTTTATTAATATTAGTATATATTATGTACTAAGTACTAAGGTAAGTAATAATTTAGAAATACTTTTTTATTTATTTAGGAAATAACGCACTGAATTTTAAGAAGATTTTAAAATAAAATGAAATTCAAAGAAAACCTAGTGTAATATAAAAAGTCAAACGCTTAGAATATGTTATCTGTAATTAAGTTTATGTGAGGGAAATTATGTTTATGGTATTAAAGTGAAGTAGCAAAAATAGAAAATAATTGTCACCATTGTTATGAAATTAGATGTAAAGAGACTAGATGTGACGAATAAAAATTAGCAAATAGCTTAACTTATTGACAGAACTTTTAATACATTTAATTCATTAATTATAAAGCCTTATTTATTTGACACAACACTATTTACTAAAGATACACACATACCTTCATTTGTACATAACTATGTTATATCAAGGACCTCTTAAAGAGTAAAAGCCTCCAGCCGGCTCCATCTTTCTAACTTGATTATTTTTGGGCCAGTCTTCCCCGCCAACTTCTGCAAGCTCGCCCACCTTGCAAGAGGGTAACAACATCCCTTCTTAGTCTGGTGGATCTTTCCATCTGTTTGTCCATCTATAATTGTTCATGCAAGCTGTGTAGCCCGCCAATTATTAATTGAATTAATAGTATAGGTTAAAGTTTCATTCAAAGTTATATTATTATGAAGTCATTAGCTTAGTGCTTTGTGTTTTAGAGCATGTTACGAAACGATATATTTTTTTCGTCACTTCTGAACGAGGGACGAGTGGTATGAAACGAAGTCAAGATCAAAAGGGTCATTGACAGGAATCATATGATATAAGCAATATGCTTAATTTATTTTCAACACACAAATATACATACATACATTTCCACGCACATACATACATTTGTTTTAATTTTCTATTTATATTTTTTTTCTGTGATTATGACTATGTGGGTTTACAATATTGGAAATACTATATATTTGTGTGTTGAAATGATATTAGTACAATATAACATTTATACGAAATGAAAAAATGTTGAGTTGTTTGTAAGTAAAATTTCTGACCATTTGACCATGGCACATCCAGATTCTATATCGTTACGTTTTGCCCATTAGTTCATTTTAGGGGTAGATGATGTTTCAGATAGGAGGGGTCAAGTGTCCCCCGGGGGGCGAAATATCCATAAAGGGGGCAAGGGGGCAATTTCTGACCGCGTCAGATTGAATATTATGATAACTGTGGTGGAAAACAAGACAGCGGTTTTATGTATTCTGAACTGCTTAATTGACTTGATATTATCGTTATTAAATATTGCAATTAATTTTTAGGGGAAATTTTGCTAAGTGTTTATCTTTTTTTTAATTTTACATAGGGAACACTGAATACAATAAGAATTATCTTAATCTTAGAAACTCAAAAAAAAAATCAATTGAATTGAAAAAAAATACAAATCTTCATCAACTAAAACAATATGTATCAGGTTAAAAGGCCGACAACGCACTCGCGAGCCCTCTGGCATTGAAGAAAAAAAAGATACACTCATTCACTCCGCTGTCTTAATAAAAAAAGTATCTTGGCTGTATTGGAGGAAATTCCGTGTACTGTGCCACCTCCCGCCATTGCTAGCTTTCAGCTGCAGCTGGTCTTCCTGTCAATCCAGCAGTATCTGAAGGTTCAGATAAAATATTAAAATTCTTCAACTGTTACAGTAAAACTTAATTTGCCTCTAACGTATAATGAATATTGTCTTAAATACCTACTTTATATTTTAACGTGTTTGGTTTGGTTTTTTAAATAAGTAATTTTAATCAGTAAATCTAATGTTTTCTTTTAATTTTAACTGTTAATTGAATGATGGTTGTATGTATTCAGTTTCTGGTTAATATGTATGTAGTTTTTATTAACTAGATGTAGGAATTTATAAAGAAAAAGCATTTATTTGATTAAAGAAAGTAATAATAATCAAAATTGGGCCTAACTCAGCTTTAAGTTGCTCTCATCAGCAACACTGATTTTCGGAGGACCCACACTATCTGAAAGCGACAGCTATATACACTGAACATATAGACAAAGACATAACATTTATTCCTAACGAAACACACAAAATAATAATAATAATAATCAAAAAAAAGAAAGAAAATAACAAAATATCTCTTAAGGAATAAGGTATATCTGTGTGTAATGTGTGTGTGTTGTCGTTGTAGCTGGCCCTGGCTTAGATTATGGTGTGAAGCAGACGTGTTTCACAGCGCTGGCCATTCTGGCAGAGACCACAACAGTTAGTTTGCGCCTCGGACGCATACAAAGAAAAATAATGTAATAATAATAATAGTAAAAATTAACAGTGTAAGTAAAGATGCCTTGGATTTTTTTTAAATATTGCATCTTACGTCAAAATGACATCAAAAAGTTTGTATAACTATATAAAAAACACTTTACGAATCTCAAAACCTTTTAAAAAGCTCACACCGCCCCTTAAATATTGCCACTTACAAGAAACTATCACATTCAATAAGGGTAGTTTTATAGGTTCGCACAGATGGCGCCTGTCATTTAAACACCCCATGGACCAGCGAGATAGAGCTCCCAATGTCATGGATAGATTTATTTAAGTCATACGAAAAATTTGGTAAATTACGTAACGCTTTTTGTACTTGGAATCTTATTACCAACGTGAAACACTTTAAGGTGTTCAAAAACACTGTACTGTAATGAAATTTTCATAAAAAGCCTGTACTCGGACTCCGTCAGATTGCATCCGTTTCTTTTATAATTTTTATTTCACAGACAAGTAGGTGATCAGCCTTCTGACACACGATTTTTTTAACTGACGGCCGATTTTCTGACGGTGTTTTTCATACGAGTGTCCACTTCAACGCCCATTTGGTCCATTGTGCGAAAAGTCCTGACTAACTACGCCAGCCTAGCTCCTTCCAGAAGTTCAGAAGTTTCCTGGGCACTTCACAGGCTTGGCGTAGCGACTTCACGGTTCCAAGGATTTCTGTTCGTTGGGAAGCCACAGGCTCGCATTCCAGGACTACGTGGGTGACTGATTCTTCTACACTGACTGAGTGTTTGATGCACATATAGAAAGTCTATTGGTGTACAGCAGGGGATCGAATAACCTCAAGGATTAGAGTCGCCACTAGTCCAACACTGCTTAATGCAAACGATTGCATGAGTATGAAAAATATTATCAAGCACAAATGATCACGAATATCTGATGTGAGAGGTCAACTTAATCTGGTCGATGTTACAACAGAGGTTAGATGTCAAAGAAATCTGCCACTCAGTTACAACGGCAATAAATGTGCGTAATTGATTACTGGATATAACAATATCATCGGTCAACGTGTTACATAGAGTATAGAGAAAATATTGCAACTTATATCATATCTTAGAGATGTATTTTTTTTATTTTTAAATAATTCTCTAACTCATGCTATACCTAGATAAATCTTTTATGTTTTAATAAACATGTCTTGTCAATCGCACTAAACAGTCTAATTTAATATATTAATTGTGTTCCATGCGATGTTCAAGTCAGACTGGCCATATTTTCCAATACGTTTATTAAGTTCAAATCTGATACATTATCATTTCTTATAAGAAAACCGTTAAACAGGTCTGTTATACAATTATTCAATTTGTATCTGTTCTTTGAATTAATAATAATTGTATTAGTATTACGGATAATAATAATAACCTCTTTATTTCAGATTATACTCATATGTAGTTAGGTCTTCAATTTGGTCTTAGTTGATAGTATTAGTTAGTTAACAAAAGGACTCTGATACTTTTTGACATCCAACACCTTTTGTCTTCAGTCACCGTGACCACGCACGCTGTAAAGCACGCGAAACGTCGGATAAATTTAAAATTATGTTAAATAATTGTAAATTTATAATAATACATAACTTTAATCCGGTTAAAAAGTTTTTCTTTAAATGTATATATCCTTAGTGGAATAACTTCGTTAGCGCGTTTCAAAACTACTAAAATGATACCTTGATTAATATTGTTTATATTATGAAGCAGAAAAAAGCCGCGACAGGCCATTCGTATTTTTTATTATAATATTTTTCTTAATCTCCCCTTCGCTTGCCACGCGGAACCTTATTACACATATTTTGTTAAAACTCGCGAGAGGACTGGCCACTACTCAAATAATATTCCTAATAGATTCTATTAGTAAAAATTCCGCTAGCTAAGTCCCGATTATTCCTAAAACGGCTTCTAATTGGAAGTATAAAAACAAACGTAGTTATTAGCTGTAACAAACCAATTTCAGATCGCATGCTATTGTACTATCTTATTCCCCTTAATCACACTGTTATCAACTTTCAGGCAATTTTGTTTGACTACACTAATTCTTAAGGATGGCTTTATTCTAGTAAGATATTTTTAACGTGTCTAACTATTATAATTATAATTGTAACTGTCACTTGTTTATGCACGAAGTTTTTGTGAGAAAATGAATAAAGATGATTATTATTATTAATGTTAATGCCATGGGGATTTTATTACTTCATTTTCTTTAAAAAATCCCAAAGACTCTATTATATCTGCCTTTAATCAATTTAAGAAATGTATTAAAGAAAAGCTGTGTAAAAAGGCTTACTATAAAGTTAACGATTATCCAGTTGATAAAAGGGCCTGGGACTGGTGTTAGACAGGCTACTTTCAATTAATTTAAGATATTTGTTTAAAAATGAGTGTTGTTTGCCATAGTCATTTTGTATGATGATTTGCTATTTTAAAATAGTACCGAGAGTTTCTAACGCCGTCTTTCCCTCTGTCTTCTTTGCTGATGAGTAAGGATGTCTACCGATTCAAATTTAATGACGTGGAATAATTGCTACCTGTCTCTTATATTCTATTATAAACATATTTTATTTTATTATAGCCTTCCTGAAACTTCCGCATTTCAAAAATTTAGGTATTTTCTAACTTAAAACTTATATGGGCGTTTTCTGCTCTCATGATCGTTCAATTCTTAAAAGGCTGGCAACGCACTCGCGAGCCCTCATTGAAAGTGTTCATGGGCATCACTTAACATCAGGTTAGCCTCCTGACCATTTGGCGCCTGTTCTATAAAAATAAAAATATGTGGAACCAGCTGCCCACTAATGTATTTCCCAACAAATTCGACTTAGGGTTAAAAGGGCGTTGAAGAGTTGGTAAGCCGGCAACACACTTGCGAACCTTCTGGCAATGAGTCTATGTTCGGCGGTATCACTTAACATCAGATGAGACTCCTGCCCGTTTGACCCCTGTTACATAAAAGTATTGCCAAAATATCTTACCTATGTAAACATTCAAAATCGCGACGTGACTGCATTGGTTCCCGAAGTCGTATTTAAAAAAAAGTAATTTCCTCAGAAGTACTTAAGATTTTATAAACAACAGGGGCACGGTCATACCAAGTGTTAATTAAACAATAAATAGCCAGTCCCAACGATTATTATATTCAAAAGCGGCAGCTTTGAATTCGCATCACTCTCCGGTAATGTGTCAACAGAAACGCTGGATGACCTTATTCTGGATTGTTCTGGACGTTAGTTAGACGATGTAAGGATTATCTTAAGATTGGAAATATAATGTTGTTCCTGGAGGTTATACGTTTTACTTTGATTAGGAACACTATTTGAAATTACTTGTTCAGTATAAAGACTACGAACTGTAACCGAGTGTAATATTTATTTATATGTAAAAAAAAGTTACACGAATTTATGACGTCATCCTTGGTTAGTAGTAGATATACGATTAAAGACTAGCAAGTACTTACACTAAGAGACGCTACAGCCTACAGGAAGCGCTGATGTATATCATTAGGAACTTTAACATATTTATTGAATAGTTAAAAGCCATTATGAAGATGAAAAGTCAAAGTTAAATCATCAAATCATCAAATTTCAATGAGACCACCTAAAATGGCACTTTGAACGTCAAATAAAATATAAATATGATTCTAGTTGCCCCTTCCAAATGGTAGTTTCGTGTGGAGAATTTGCAAGAAACTCCACACTTACTCTTTTAAAATAGGTTTACAATTTTATACATCAGTTAAATAATTATATGTGAAGACATTCTTAACGCACAGTTTCAAAATCACAACGATATCGCAACGTTATCGTCTAGTTCTCGTTTCCAGAATAGCGTCGCACAGTCATTACGTCAGCTCGTTACCGTTCCCTAATTGCATCGGGTTAATATAGACTTTGTTAAATAAAATCTCTCATCTCCCCTCCAGTTCTTGTCGAGTTTTTTCGTTATTTACCGCGCTGCAGATGCCCTTAATGACGCGTTCTGAAACTTACGATGACACTTGGCGTTGCTCGGCTCCCGGATGTTAATTGCGCAAGAAATTAAAGAATTTTCATTCTTAATGCGAAGCCCGGGGGAACACTTTATTCGACAATAGTGCGACTAGTGCTTTGTTTTCAACGTTTACCCGTTAAGATAAGATGTTGATATTTTTTGACAAACACGTGTACGATATATCTTTCCGCGTACAAATTATTTGACGTATAAAGTATAAGGGTGTGCAATTGTTTAATCAATTACCGTCAAATATTCCTAATATTAGCGCGTTTAACCAATTAAAAAGGGCATTAAAGATACATATCAGATACATATCAGAGAAGATACTACGAAATTTTAAGCAATAACGACAGTCAAAGTTATCAAGCTTCCGATTGCATTTAGAGAGCAGTGTTAGAATAGGCTTCAGCGTGTGACTCTCATGATGAGGTCATAGATTCGAATCCCGACTATGACGCAATAATTTTTATATATGCATTTAACACTCACTCGGCATATCACAGAAGGCTGATCACCTTCTTGCCCCTTAAATAAACTAGTAACGAAACAGATTCAGAAACTAGCCATTTTCGTAAATTTAATGGTCCATTAAATGTGTCTTTTGCTCAGTTATCCTAAAAGGCAAGTGGGTCTATCATCCCGTGACATAATTTTTAGATCATAAAGCTAAGTTCAGAGTTAGGGGCCTCATAGCCTAGCGGTCTTATTAAGTGGCAGCTAGGTGAGGGGTACCGGGTTCGATTCCCGGTTCGAGGGCAAGTTTTAATTTAATTTAAATTTGTTCTCGGCCTTTGGGAGGGTTGTGCGGTACCGCGCGAGTGCTTAAACCGTACATAGAGGACACGGTCGAATTTGTAAAGACAAAGCACGAATTATAAAAAATTCTATACTTGACGCTGGCTAATGCACAAATCGTGCCAGAGCCATTAAAAAAAAAAGTTAAGAGTCTACACTTTGACTCAATTCTTACGAAAGAATCTTTTGCACCCGTTGCGTGGGTTAACAGCTTAAGCTATCACTGTTCACTTGATTAAATTAATTAAAGGAAATTCAAGTGATTCGTTGGGTACTTAAGATTTGTGAACGTGTAGTTGCGTTACGGAGGCAGGGCACCACGTGGTTACAACATTATTCCGTCAATCGCGATCCGAATGATCCTTCTTGATTATTGCCGGGGCAATGACGAGAACATAGACATGAATATTATAGACTACCAGCTTTAGACAACTCTGTTATTACAGTTTCTATATTTATTTACACTTCGTTACCATAATATACAAAATCATACATTAAAAAAAAACAGGTTACATAAGTTAGTAGGGGGCGGCCTTATCGCTAACAAGTGATTTCTTCCGGGCAACCCTAATATGGAACAATAAAAAAAGAACCGCAGAGGGTAATATACAAAAAGTGCATAAATTATTAACAAAAAAAACTCAAAATAACATTTAACTATAACTAAAATTAAATTAAATAAAATCTAAAGAAACAATATAAATAATAATATGTATAAACAAAAATATAAAAGCTAATCCAATCCAATTGAGTCAAAATTGATATATATATATATAATATAAGATAAGAACTTTATAAATATTAGATTTAAAAATGTTGTGTAACGGGTTTTTTATTTTCTAACAAAAGACATCTGCATATTACGGTGAAATTTGGCTAGATAGGAAAAAACCTAAAAAATACATCTAATAGCACATTTCTTATATATTTTCCGCCACAATATGCATTTCTAATTACTTTGCAGTAAAAGAAACCAGTGACGCTACAACCTTTTAGGTCTAGTCCTCAGATTTCTATATCTGTTTCGTGATCATTTGTTTTTTCTAATAGGCAAAGTCAGACTTTTGTGCCTGACACGCCGTCGACTTGAGTATAAGGCTATATATGGAACATTACCTACATGAAATTTACCTACATGACGGTAAGATATTTTTACGCTATTGTCAAGTCTATTTATAGAAGCTCTTTATCTCGATGGCAACTAAGACGTTCAGTAAGACTGAATCGTGCGAAGTTGACGACGTGATTGGCGCCCTACTTAATTAATTCAAAGGCCCTCTCTAATTAATAACAATAATTCGAATGCGAGTTGTCGCTTTGATCCAACAGATGTCGCTCACTCGACAATTGACATTATCCGCGACGGTTTCCGAAATTAACTTAATTATTTTGAATACTGTTAATTGGATAAACTTTTGGGATATAAAAGCTTCAGACGCTTGTAACTTCTGGGACTTAGGGAGAATTGTATTGATTCCTTCTTAAGTTGTGCTAAAACTGTATGTTAGGCGATATTCATCAATATATGCAATATCTTATAAAATAATTAAAAATATATTTGTGTTAAAATGAGATATTAAAATATTAGAATTTCTCGAGTTCATTGAGTTCGGATATATATATCAGCTAAGTTTCATCAACGGACGTCAAGGCGGAATACAAAATTTGTAACACCTCGACGTCCGGCGTTCCACAACTGAGCGTTTCTTAAGGCAGTTTTTGCTGCGCTCCACCACTATGTGTACTATTCGACTTAGGGTGTTTGAAGAAAAGAGCGTATCAATTCTTAAAAGTCGCCTACACACTTGCGAACGCACAAAACAGAGAAGTACATAACCTGATACAATGATTGAATGGTAATGAAGTAATGTATCATTACGTTTCATCTAAAGAATCAATTAAAGAGACATCTTTAATTAGCAGGCCTCGATTTAACCTCCACATAGGACTATATCATAAAACATGCTTCACAACACGGCTGTTTTATTGATAATTTGCAAGACAAGTAAGCCGAAAAATAACATTATAGATACATAACATAACATTTATTAGATCAGAACGCCACGTGCGTGCTAGTGCTGGTCTCTAATAGGTCAAGTTAGTATTTATGTAGAGATCAAATCAGCTAAAATAAATAGCTATTTTTAAATCCGAATGTATGTAAAATCGATTTGTTTATAACGCTTTCTAATTATTTCGACAAAACCTGACTTTGTGGAGTAAATTGCGTATTTGAGGCCTCACAAGTGACAAGGGTGATAGATCAAAGGTCTTTTGTTTTATCTCCACATGACAGACTCAACCTTTCTTGGCTTCTCCTCTTTGATATTGAAATGTTATTTCCATCAAGCTTTTTTGGGAGATTTATCCCATCTGAGCATATATAAATAATTTTTGAGAAATTTAAATCAACTATAATCAACGAAATATGTTATGCCCTCTGGCATTGAGAGTGTCCATGGGCGGCGGTATCACTAAACATCAGGTGAGCCTCCGGCCCGTTTGCCCCCCGTTCTATAAAAAATAATAATAATAATAATTTTCCTTATAACTATATGTTACGCTCCTCTAATAGGTGCTTATTGGAAATTCGATATCACAGCTCATCCTTCTTAGGCAAATTGCTTAGGGTCTCCGCTATTAAGTTGTTGAATAGGCCCGACTCCATACGATTGGCTACCTCCCTAACATCTTTTTAAACTCTTCTATATAAAAATTAACCATATCCTCAATCGTGACTTGTAATTCTTGTATTTTTTATTCTTTTGTATTGCGTCGCAACTCATGAATCAGTGAGATTAGATTTATTTTACGTTTACAGTTTATTTCAATAATATTTTGTATTATTTTAGATTAAGGTTGGTGTTTCTTTAATATTTTTTTGCACTTGTTGCACTTTACCCATCATATTTCTTTCTTACTAGGGTGGCCTGAAAGAGATTGCTTGTTAGCGATAAGGCCGCTCGTTGCATCCATTATATTTTTTTATTATATTGTTTATTTTTCTATAAATGTAACGATGTGTAAATAAATATGTTTAAATACCCAATAGACACTTTTAGTTAAAACAACGTAATAACTCATTTCGTCGACAACGCATGTGTAAAGTATTAACAAGATGTACTAATAATAAAATGTTGTATATAGTTAATATAGATTTTTAAGGAAAGTTGAGAATATACCCAAAAAAATCCAAACTATACTGAAATAGCTTTTATTTTTGCTGTCAGCAGACTTCCGAAGCGAAGTTGGACGAAACGATCAGAAGTGCCTCTATCTGTCTTATTCGCTCTACTTCGTGAATCGTTATCACGAAAACAGATATAAAAATAAGTCTGTCCTTTGATGTATTTATTAACACCAAGAGCGATTAATAGGGTCATTATAAATAATGGATGCATTTATTTCATATCTGTATTTGCACGGGACATGTGTAACTTAATAATTTTATTGTTCGGGGTTTGGCCCACAATTGCGTGAATTATTATCAGTAGCGGGACCATAGAGCTTAGTAGGGTTGTCAATCCATAAAATTATTATAATAACTTCAACAATTTGTATTGAAGGTGTTTCGAGATTTAATTTTTATGAACAAAATATAGTTATAGTAATCTTTATATTAATTTCACGACAATTTAGGAAAAATCGTATTAACCTTCTATGTGAACTAATTATTGAACTACAAGGAATAAAACCCAGGGTCTCCGAGTAAAGTTCACATTTCTACCCACGCTTCTATACACTTGATTTATTTATAATAATTTAAAACATTGCAGATAAATATGAATTTCAGTTCTGGCAACCCCAATTTCTAACACTATATTTGCACCCCTGCTCGCGGTTTAAATGTGATAAATGATGAATAGTGTAACAAGTTTTTGTTTCGGATACTAAATTTTATCTTATATTTAATAATATATTTGATTGTGGTGAAAGAACATCTTAGATCTGATGCCTATGAATTTTGTCTTATCAACGCCTAAGTACGAATTATTTCAAAGAGAGACAAAACACTGTTCTGTCTCTTTTTAATTCGTTAAATAAATTGTTCCATAATCTATAAACTCTATGCTACGTTACGTTACGTGCTACGCTATTATCTATAAAAATAATATAAAACATAATGTATATGACATACAAATATGTTTTGAATATTTTTTTAATGTAAAACGGCAAACGGCAGGAGTATTGTTAAGTGATACCGCCCGCCCATAGACACTCAGATTCCCAGAGGCGTCGCAAGTGCACTGCCAGCCTTTAAGAATTGGTACGCTCTTTTATTGAAGCACTCGTAAGTCGAATTGGTTCGGGAAAAAATCGGTGGGCAGCTAGTTCCACATAGTGTTGCGAATCAAATCTGCCTTAAAAACGCTCAGTTGTGGAACGAAGGACCTCGAAGTGATACTTGTACGGGTGGAATTTATACGATGAAAAATCTAAAAGAATTTGTATAAGAACAACTGCCACGACAATCCTATTAATAGCTGGTTCAGTGTTGCAGTACACTTGCGTTGCCTACAATACTCCATTATTCAAAATAAAGACGTTCTATAGAATATAGGCAGTGAGCTGTATTGGCCTAGCGCCTCTCATACCTGACGTCGTAGGTTCGATCCCCGGCTGTGCACCAATGGACTTTCTTTCTATGTGCGCATTTAAGATTTGCTCGAATGGTGAAGGAAAACATCGCGAGGAAACCGACATGTCTTAGACCCAAAAAGTCGACGGCGTGTGTCAGGCACTGGAGGCTGATCACCTACTTGCCTATTAGATTGAAAAATGATCATAAATAATATTCGAGCTATCAAAGCTATTACTAAAATTACCCCTTGGAATTAATCTAAAAATCCCAATTACAGCATCATTACTCCCGCGCCTCTAAATCGACAATATCTGTAGCGTCGCGTGTCTCATAATCCCTCAACCGCCCACAGTCGCGTGAGAAGTGATTCGCGCCGGGGTCCTATCGACCACTTAGCTGATCGTGTCTTACTTGAGGGTTGAAAGTTAATTCATGTTTGATGTCATTTAATGTGATAGGGAATGTCACTTCATCAATTCCACCTTAATGGTTCGCCTACGAGTAACACGACGTGACTGTGAGACTATATCGTTTGCCCCGGAGAAGTCGTAAAGCTAAACTATTCGACTGTTTTAATGTTTTCTCATTTTTGACTTCCTTGGGATGTACAATGGCTGTATTTTTTTGCAGAATGTTTGCAAAACATTGTATTATAAAAAAAGACGATAACGTCTTTATTATTTGGAATTTATTTTGTGTACAGTGTTAATAAAACTCGTTTCCTGAAATAGGTATCAACAACCATAAAGATAGTTTTAGTTTAGCTTGTAATCCGCACAAATCATAATCATAAAAGTTAATGCGATTTAAAATCAAATAAAGTGGTAATAAAATATCTCTGTTTCACCAAGGTGAATATTTCCGCGAAAAGACTGGTAATGAATTATTACATTCTAGACATTCGTCTAAATTACCGTCGTAATGTACGGTTACGGCGTTACGTCCGTAATTATGTTTAAACAATAAAACAATTGTGGAACGTTTTTGTGTCCGTCTAATTAGATAAATGACTGTAATGTAAAATTTCTTAATCTATTTACACTAAATACATAACAATAACAATCGTCAGTAGAAAAAAAATAATAACCTAGTAATGTACTGGATGTCCTAGTAATAATTAGATAACCTTCTTTTATTTTTCTGAAAAAAAAATTGATTTTGCTTTTACGACTTCGATCCCAGTATATGAAAATAGTACAAATAAAAGGTCATTAGTTATCATCATAGTTTCCTTACGCCTTAGAACCAGAGTGTTTAAGACGTCATACTCGTATAAGATTTTGTAGAATGTAAAATAACATCAAACTTTCCTATCAACGGATATTGGTCCATAAGTGAGCGTTTAAGGTATGCTCTCATCTCCACGATTAAGAAGGCTGTTTTGACTATTTTCAGAGACTGATGATAAACAATTGAACATACCTAATATGTACCTTTAATTGTTTGTAAGTAGTAGTGTTTGTTAATAAGAAGATGGTCAGCTGTGTCTGAAATAGGTCAAAAACATGTCGCGTTTCTCTGAGAACATGAAACCATTAAGGTTTAAGAGGGTGAAATCGCATACCGATTGCCCAATACTGTTCTTTTATAAAAAAAAATGATACCCACATAACCTTGACCTAGAATTTATTAGTGTCTATGGTTATAAGACAAATGGAATGACAAAATGCAAGGCGCACAAATGTATTCTATTGAAAACGTTTTTATTGAAAACGCATCAAAATTATTAAATGAATTATTATCCGTTATACGCTTTCAAATATAATAATCGACAAATTTTTGACAGACAAGCGTCCCCTTTATTTTTAAGTTTTATTACCCTTTAACGTATCGCGAGGGTCACGAGGGATCTTTAAATTAGCTATTATTTAAACTGTTATAATAATTTACATTTTTTTTATACTAGGCACACTTTTGTTTTGCGTTATTGTCTCTAGTTTATGGCAAAACAATGTTTGATAGTTTGAGTTGTCGAGCCCTGAGAGTTAAAGATTGCACAATACTAATACAAAATTTTTTATTTTTAATACAAAATGTTAAAAAATTTCCCACTAAAATATTGATGTGGAATATACACAAAAATCATGAAAATCAGTGACGCCGTTTTGAAGGACTTTGGTTACTAACGAGATAAACATAAAGACATAAACCACATAATAATTTTTATTTATTCTAATATAAGAAAGGGTTTTTAATAGAAAAAATGAAAATACATCTAAAAATTTAAAGTAGCTAAGTCAAATTTTAAGTAAGTTTCACATCGCCTCTGCAAATCAAAATGCATTTTGACCAGTCCGGGTTCACTTTTCAGCCAAAAATATCTGACTCAAAGCCGCTGAAAGCTGATCAAGTTATCAATAAAACAGATGTAGACATGTGTGTCCCCTGTTCCGAATATCAACATATAAAATAAGGGTGAAAAGCAATAATATTGTCGTTTGATCCGAGATGACAATAAATCATCTAATTTAGCGGCTAAACGCGAATTCCGAACAATTCACAGTCGGATTTACCTTCAAATGACAGTTACACATGCTTATTACGATTTCTAAAATTAATATAAATGTTAGGGCTTTAGTAGAACTCGCGGTAACTAAATTCATATTATTGTCTGTTAAAATCTCTTACTGTCACTGTAGTTTACTGTCTGATTTTCTAAAGATTTATTTTATTTATTTACAGTTTATGTATGGCCTATAAGAACTATTATACAATTAAATTATTTTTATATTTAACTAGCTGACCCGGCTAACTTCGTTCCGCCTTTCAGTTGAATAATATCGTTGTTACTTTAGTTAAATTTATTTTAGGATTTCATTAAGGTTAACATCAATACAACTTTTTTTGCAAATACATAAATGTTTTAGTTCTTGCCATTGTGAAAGAAGATTGGCAGTTTTACACATTGGGCCTTTTCTCTCTAGCGCCAATATTGCGATTCTGCATGTTAAATCACTTTCTGATATACAATATTTTTTGATGAGATTAACAATCGTTTAATTATAAATACGATTTTTTAAAGTAAACGTCACATCTCTTATAACCAATAGAAAAGTAGAAAATGGCGGATTGTTTACAAATTTCAATATATTACACAATTTTTTTTTTTTAAATACTTAGACCCGTTTCCGGCAGCAAAAATCACGTGGATGTCCCCCGAGACTCCTGCATAATCAGTATCATCAAATTCGTGCGACGACATTTAAAACCCAACTCAAGATCAAAGCCTGGTTATGCATCTCCTCATTCATCAAGGTCGGAATTCGACGTCAAATGATGCGTAGATGTCAACGGATGGCACCACATGCTGTTTGCATGCGTAAAATTAATTTACTTATTTATTGTTATTCGATAACTTATCCGATATTTTATTACTTATTCTGCTATTCGGAGCCGAGAAGAATCCACCTAAAAAGAGATAATTAACATCGGTCCAGCCGTTCTCGAGTTATAAGTGTTGTAACAAACACGACTTTGTTTTATATATATAGATATCAATTTTAAAATGATCTGACAAAAAATATTGTCGCTCTCTGGCAAAGACTCTAGAAAACTATTTGGCTGCGAGAGTAATCAGAATGGGTTGACGCTGGACAGTGCGAGTCACACACAGCAAAAAGTTTGTTTCCAGCATCGGTGATAATTGTCCGGAACTATGTAGTATGATAGTCCAGAAGAGAGGCCTATGTCAGAGATCAAGCTGACCTTAAAACTGGTGCCTAAAAAATAGATATCAATTGTTTTTTCTTAAAAATTATTTGTTTGTATCCAACGGTCATTGTTTAAGTGATTATAGTTTTATGTTCAACCAATAGATGTCGCCTGTGGTTCCTTGAATCGCGGTATTGTTATGATTCAAGAATAGTATAAGTATTTTAATTGTATTTTGTATTTAACATCTCAGCTTTGCTAATGGTGTTTTAATTGATGATGGTCCTTCGAGTCGGATCATGATTAAATAAAACACCATTTGCAAAGCTGAGATATACAGTTGAAATACATATACTATTCTTGAATCAAAACAATACCTCGATTCAAGGAACCACAGGCGACATCTATTGGTTAAACATAAAACTAGAGGTGAGTCGTACTCGGTAAAAGAGAGCCCAAGTCTTAGAAGTTCAAGTACATAAAAAAACTAGTTACAAATACTAGTTCCACGAGTATTTAGTAATATGCGACTGTGTCACCTAATTATAGGAATTAGTTAAGTACTCTTTGAATATGCTATTGGTCCACAGAACATTCACTGAGCATTAAATGTTGAAACTTATATAAATAAAGAATTTTTTTAAAGCAATGCATAGATAAAAAAATACAATTTGGGTATTTTTAATCCAGTACTCACTTAAACTTTATAATAACTTTTTACACTAAATTTATTTACTATTGTTCAATTTTTTTATTCACTATCAATATTAGGACAAAGTTATTATTAATTAATCATAATTATTCTAGAGCCAGGGGCTTACTCGAATTTACCAATTAATATAAAACAATGCGCGCCGAGATAATTACATATCAATTAACACCTAATAAATTAAACATTCTTCAGTGTGAAACTGAGAAAGAGAACTTTTTTCCCTATTTGTCTATACATGTAAAATCTGTCAATGCTTAAAGATGCTTAAAACTTTTAGTATGAGGTCTATTATTTCGTAACTAGATACAGTATTACCTACTACTACCATTAGTAAGAGAACGCGTCTCGCGCTTCAGAGTATTTCGTGTTGTAGATTGAAATAGCTGCCGTAATTAGTATGGAATAAGGTAGAAATTTATTTGGCGCTTGCAAGGGTTTCACGCACACATTAGTAAAAGAATGCGTCTCGCGCTTCAGAGTATTTCGTGTTGTGGATTGAAATAGCTGCCGTAAGTTGTAAGGCATAAGGTAGAAATTTATTTGGCGCTTGCAAGGGTTCCACTCAAACATTAGTAAAAGAACGCGTCTTGCGCGTCGGAGTATTTCGTGTTGTGGATTGAAATAGCTGCCGTAAGTTGTAAGGCATAAGGTAGAAATTTATTTGGCGCTTGCAAGGGTTCCACTCACACATTAGTAAAAGAACGCGTCTTGCGCTTCAAAGTATTTCGTGTTGTGGATTGAAATAGCTGCCGTAATTAGTATGGCATAAGGTAGAAATTTATTTGGCGCTTGCAAGGATTTTACTCACACATTACTAAAAGAACGCGTCTCGCGCTTCAGAGTATTTCGTGTTGTGGATTGAAATAGCTGCCTTAAATTGTAAGGCATAAGGTAGAAATTTATTTGGCGCTTGCAAGGGTTCCACTCACACATTAGTAAAAGAACGCGTCTTGCGCTTCAGAGTATTTCGTGTTGTGGATTGAAATAGCTGCCGTAAGTTGTAAGGCATAAGGTAGAAATTTATTTGGCGCTTGCAAGGATTTCACTCACACATTACTAAAAGAACGCGTCTCGCGCTTCAGAGTATTTCGTGTTGTGGATTGAAATAGCTGCCGTAAATAGTATGGCATAAGGTAGAAATTTATTTGGCGCTTGCAAGGATTTTACTCAGACATTACTAAAAGAACGCGTCTCGCGCTTCAGAGTATTTCGTGTTGTGGATTGAAATAAATGCCGTAAGTTGTAAGGCATAAGGTAGAAATTTATTTGGCGCTTGCAAGGGTTCCACTCACACATTACTAAAACAACGCGTCTCGCGCTTCAGAGTATTTCGTGTTGTGGATTGAAATAGCTGCCGTAATTATTATGGCATAAGGTAGAAATTTATTTAGCGCTTGCAAGGGTTTCATTCACACATTAGTAAAAGAACGCGTCTCGCGCTTCAGAGTATTTCGTGTATGTTGTGGATTGAAATAGCTGCTGTGAGTAGCGTCGCATAAGGTATAATTTATTTAGCGCTTGCAAGGGTTTTCGTGAAACGCCTTAGTGCTCAAATGTGGGACTTAGTATGTACAAGTCTCGAGCGAAACCTAGTAATAAAACCTGTGATTTGATATACGCCTCACCTCTACATAAAACTATAATCACTTAAACATACCTCCCACCATGGACAGAATGTACATCACTTCCGCCCACCGTGAATAAACTGTAAACAAAAAATCGTAGTGGACTGTAATTGAGTTTAAATGGTTCGTACAAGCCTTTCACAGTATGTAGCTAGAAGTGACAACATAACTATTATATTATACAACAACAAAAAAATAAAAAACAAATCTTCGCAACGTTGTTCTTCAGGTGTAAATTGCTTGTTAAGACAAAATTTGTCAGATTCGATTTCCCAGAATTGTTACAAATCAAACTCTTCGTATTTTACACCAGCATGATGGGAGATTACATTATGACATCTCGACGTTTCGTCATTGGAATTGTTAATTTCACCAGAAACTATCGAGCCAAACATCGTGTTTTGGGCAATGAGAGATCCTTGCGGACACTTCATTAATCCTTCAGTTAAAATATGACAATATACCTCCGCTCCCAGTAAGAGGTCTATTTTGTTAGGTACGTTAAAATTCGGGTCTGCTAACGTCATTCTTGGTAGAGTTGGCCACAACTTGATCATAAACTTTCTTTCAGGAAGGAATGACGTTAGTTTTTTGAGTACATAAGTCTTGATATTGATGGTAAAAGTCGGATCTTGAATTGATTGTAGTTTGATAAAAACTGCATGTTTGGAATTCAGTGATGTGTTCTCATCACCTCCTACCCCCGTAATGACACTATTCGTATGTATTTTCTTCAGTCCAAGAAGTTGGACTGCAGACTCCTTGATAAAGAATGCCTGTGATTCGTGATCCAATAAAGATCTTAGTGTCATTTGAGATCCGAGATTTGTTTCAGCTTTCACTAAAGCTGTTGCCAATAAAACTTGATTCTTATTGCTAGAGAAACAAGTGGTAATTTTAGTTTCTACGATCTCGCCTGTTATTGTAGCTGTTGCTGCCACAACACTTGAATCTCCTGATTGTAAGGTTAGATCAGGATTGTTTGAATGGTGTTTCCTTTGACAGATGTGGCACCTAGTGGGCAAACGACAAGATAAAACCGTATGATTTGAACCTAGAATTCTAGGTAATTAGACCCCACTATGCTCTGCATCATAATTCGCTTCTGAAACTGAAGAAGTTTTCTTCTGTGCTTGAATACATGTTTTTAAACACTCCTTCAATTTAGACTTATAATCGGTATACAATTCCTCAACTAAACCATTAATATCCTTAATAAAATATCCCGACATTTCTAAATCATCCTTTTCCGATTCGCATATTAGTTTCTGATGCGTTGTGTCGAATGATTCCCAATACTTCTCCAAAGTCTCAATTTGTGTTTCAATATAAGACACAGTTATTCTGTCCTTCGGAGATTTTTTAAAGTTGGTAAAGGCTCGCTGAATTTTCTTTTGTATATCTTCTTGTAGTCTTATCAACGAATCCACTATAAATATCGGTTTTTTTTCTTAAATCAGTGAGCAAATTTTTTAAAGTCCAGTATAGGTGAAATTTTTCTAAGTCCAGTTTACTCGAAATTTTATAAGTGTTTAGTTATTATTAACTTAGGAAAAATTGGTCATGGATTCCCCGTATAACCACTATTTTGGTTAAAATTTTACAAGTCCATTCACAGTTCACACTGTTAATTTTCTAAGACATTTCTTCCTAGTGATTAAGGGTTATTTTTGCTTGACACCTCTTCTACTGATAATATAGATTTTCTACTTACAGCTTTTGATTATACCAATTTTGCTCACTGACTTTTTGGGTACTGCTCCGTTTCTCCACCAGATGGCACCACTGACGCTTGATTCTCTATTATCCGGCTCGAAACACTATGATCATATAAAACACCATTTGCAAAGCTGAGATGTTTAATATAAAATACAATTGAAATACTTATATTATTCTTGAATCAAAACAATACCGCGATTCAAGGAACCACAGGCGACATCAATTGGTTAAACATAAAACTATAATCACTTAAACAGTCATAAAGGCGTTATTTATTTATTTACCGTCTGATTTAGCCATTTTTTGTCTTCGATTCAATGATTCTGTAATCAAATCTTAAATTTTACAAGTCATTTAATGTCAGTAAATCAACTGTAAAAAACTATTGTTGCGTTTTTAAATTTTACAGTGAGTATAAATATTTAGTAATTTTTCGTCATTCGGCTGATATTTTTATTTAAGTTTACAAGATATTACTATGGTATATGTTACCAGCTCTTCTACCTAAAATATATGACAATTTTTGTAAATATAAAAGTTACAAAAAACAAATAAAAGTACTAGCAAAACAGCGGATTATGAGATAGACACTTAACAATTCTTTCTTTTTTGATCAGACTACCGATTATATCTAGGTCTGGATAAGTACTGTTTAATCCTTTATAATCGCGAAGGATTGGAAAAAGAGCTGCCTGATATTGGATAAATCATTTATAATCGCGAAAAAGTCGAAAGATAGGTGACTGATATTGGATAAATACAATTCAGAAAGAGGAAAAAAGTGCAAAGAAGCTGATTTTTCTATAAGTGTTCTAGAATCGGTTATATAAGTGTGTGCATCGGTACGATGGCTTGTAAACATTGGCTTGAACAATGGGAAAGGCGTCAATACAATGGACAATGCTTGGAACGATAACTACATCCATCTATACGTGCCATAACATTGTGTAATATGGGTTCATGTTGCTATTTGAATATATAGAGCTATTTTAATGGACGATAAATTAACAGCCAAGAGCAGGTACAGTAGAATGTTGTTACCAAACTTTGTTGTAACAAAATTCATGGAAATGTTTTGAGGTGTACATAAGTAAGAACAAAGAGTTCAAGTCCAATTAGATCGGTTCCTTCAAGACTAATGTTTAGAATAACAAAAATACTACACAACAAAACTTAACACTTATTGAGTGTAATAAAAAAAATATAATTCATTTATTTATTTATTTATTTATGCTTTATTACCTTACAAACATACACATAACAAAAATACAAAAAAAAACATGTTACAAAAGTTATAAGGCAACGGGTGGCCTTATCGCTAACAAGCGATTTCTTCCAGGCAACCCAAATGTGGAACAATAAAAAAGAAACACCTACAGAGGGTAGAGTACAAGAATTGCAAAAATTATTAACAAAAAAAATAAAAACTCAAAGTAACCCGTTACTATAACTAAAATAAAGTAAAGTCTAAAGGAAAAATAACAATAATAATAGATAGAACTATGTATAGACAAACATTTAAAATACAATATAATACAAAAGGTTAACAGTGTCACAATAATTAATATATATAAGCAGAGGCAGCTAATTACGAGGCAGAAAGAAAATGATCAAAAAGAAGCTTTTTGAATAAATTTAAGGACTGAGCTCGTCTAATGTCAATTGGAAGAGAATTCCATAGCAGAATACTTTCGCAGAATTCATGTCAAATTAAAGCAAATAAAGCATTTCTATGATTAAATAGAATAACAAAGTATTAATCCAGGGGTGACTCGCAGGTCTTAGGTTTGATTTAGAGAGAAAATAAGCAGTGGCAAGTACGAGCGTGTGTTAAATGCGCACATAGAAAGTATAAGTACACAGCCGGGGTTCGAACCTACGTCCTTAGGAATGAGACTCGTATGCTAAAGCCAGTAGGCCAACGCTGATCTTCACATTTTAGAGAAACAATATTGCTTTTAATTTACTTACCTACTAGTAACGCTGAAACCCCAGCTCCATTCAGATATAGCACTTAAAACTACAAAAGAAAGTTTCTATATTTCGCTATTTTAGAGATATTTGAGATATTATTTTATTTTAAACACAAATCCAAAGTATTAATAATAATAATTAATTTAATAATACTATTATATAATTTCGGGAGTGTTTTGTGCGTAGTAAATTTTCGTTACTTAAACGTCATATTACTTTTAGTTACTATCTTTGTTAATGACAGCTTATCATTACAACTGACAAGAATTATTTTTTTTCACTATTTAAGTTAAATTAAGTGTATCTCTAAGTAGTCAGGGCTTATGTTAGAACAAATTGTGTAAAGGTCATCGTACCGCGATATCGCTATTTTCGTTAGGTTTTTCTTTGTTTTCATTTGAGCCAATAATAACAGATATCTATAAAAGCTAATATTATCGAAGGCGTGGTCGTAGTAGATAAGTAGATTTGTGACAGTCCGGTAACGACAGACATAAATTTGTGTCGGTAAACATCGTTACTGCAGCTTAGCTTCCGTGCAAATAAGGGCCGAGCGAATGATATTCGGGGGTTAATATTGCAGCTAAACTGGTGATATATATGAATAACATGTTGTATATAAATTTAAAAAAAAATGTTTTACTATTGGTAGGGGGAGGGGGGTAATGCAAGAACATTACAAAATTTACAAATAAAAAAACAGACATCCATTACTAAATATTAGTGAGATAATTTAGAACTAAATTAACAAACCCACTAGACGCCACGACGACTTTCGAAGGTTCCCTTCGATTTCTCTTCCATCATCAGATGGTTTCCTCCTTTCCAACAAATTCTGCTGTGTTATCCGCGAACACACAAAAAATCATATACGGTCGAATTGAGAAACCTCTTTTTTTGAAGTCGGTTAATAAGCGTTGAAAGATAAGAGGCTGTTGTAGGATTAAACAATGGTGAGAAGGCGGGGATTCTAGGTCTAAATTCTACCTACCTAAAACGCAACATCGTTTCGTGATAATTAGTATTTTTCTAATAGGTGATCAGCCTTCTGCTCACATGACAGTTACTCCAAGAAACTCCAAGTTAGAACCTACTATCTCAGAGATGAGAGTCACACGATGAAGCTACTTAGCCATCACTGCTCAAAATTTCTCAAAAATCTACCTAAATAGTGATGTATTAAGTAGATGAACCTAAATGTTGAATGTTTAAAATCCAAAATTAACATATAGTTTGCATTAAAAATGTTGTCCATGGTAACTAAACACACAATAAAATCGACATACCAAGAATTAATTAAAAAAACTCCAATCAATACAAAGCAATAAGAGCAAATGATCATTTCCTCTGAGTTCCCTGACCTGGTGCAGAGGAAGACGAAATGACCCCACAAAAGTTTAAAAGAACATCCGTATTGCATACCGGAGCGACGCGTGCGCAATCCACAATGCAACGGAAGACTACCGCCCCCGGCAGATGGCGTGCCATCTTGAGACGGGTTTCTAATAAACTCGGTTGCTAAGTGGTTCTGGCAAACAATTAAGGCTTTCAATAATAAAATAGAATTAAACATATTTCTATATTAATTAAGTAGTTTTTTTGTTGTTCCTAATTCGTTAGTCATATTTTATTGTTAGTTACTTCTGACAATTGAATACTGTTCACGTCAAGAACCTATAGTCCTTTCTGTGTCTTCGCTTCTTGTGCTTACACTTGTGCTAATACTTTTATTTGTGGTCTTCTCCCACGGAGACAGGTGAAGAGACGGAGGACTATCGGTGTGTGGTGTTTCCATATTTTTACGCCGCATTCCACTTGCCCCCTGGTTTTCTTTGTCTTCCTCGATACCAATACTTTATTTTCTCACATATAACATTTGAAACAAACAGTAGGATTACAATCAAGAAGGTATTGGTTTCCATGCTAGGTAAGAAACCTGTGATATGGATAACCAGGCTTCCATTCCAAAGCTAAGTCATACTGAGTCATAACAAAAAAGTACATAGTCGTATATGAGTAGGCCAAAAAAATTAAAGTTTCTAAGAAAGGAAAAAACTGATCAAAACAGTCAACTAGATTCCTACAGAAATAGAGTTGTATGGGTGTATGTGGGGGTGTGTGTGTGTATGTAAGAGAGAGAGAGCGTGTGTGTGTGTGTGAGAGAGAGTGTGTGTATGAGTGAGCGAGCGTGTGTACGTAAGTGGGAGATGCTGGTATTAGGATACTTTTTGGGGATAATAATAATAATAACGCCTCTTTATTTCCATTTCAAATATTGTATATATGACCCCGCTTGGGCAACCCTTTCCAGTTCTATCTTTTCCAATAGTCTACCAGTCTTTTCCTGCTATTTCCATCAAGACATCAGCCAACCTCTTTTCCACCTGCCCACTCTTATTTTCCTATTTGGGGGTAAGGGCTGAAAATCTCCGGCAAAATGTAATTAATAATAGAATTAGCCCTCCAGCTAATGGAGACAGCTGCACAAAACAGCTATATATTGGTGAGTTCCAATAAAAAACTTATAACAATTTCATATATATGTAGCATATGTAGCGGACGACGGTGGTACATATAAGTGTGAATATAAAGCCTACTTCTAATACCAATCAATATTATTTGGCCTGTGTATACATTATATATGTCTCACCCAGATGTTTCGATATTTATTACAAACTTTTATACTCAATTCATTTCAAGATATAATGTTTCCTATTTATATATACAAAAAACGCATATTTATAAAGTTTCAGTTTTTCAAATATTGGCAAGAATTCGTTTCGATTTCGATAGCGATACCGACAACGATTATTTGGCTATAATGAGTTTTTGTTCCGATCCCGGTTGCGTCTGCGCTGCGGATATTGAACTACATCGAACATACAAAAACGTCGAAATCGCGAAAGTTACAGAGTACGGACGCTGAGTTCATGAATGTTCCTTTCTTGCTCAGTAGTTTCTAGCCAGAAATTTTTGTCCCTTAACAATATATAACTTAATAAATCATATCGAAAGTACTAGTTAGAGTAGGTAAGAGTTATTGAGTACAGTTTTACTATGTGATGTTGGAATCCTTAGCCATACACGCGTCTGAAGTAATATCATAGGGCACAGAACATCAGTGTTGCTAAGTGATTTTGCCTTACCGATATAGTTCATACATATATCACACTATTATTTTTTAATACTTTATACCTCTCGGTAACATTTTATAGGAGAACTATAGAAAAGTATGACAAGGATGGCGCTTTTAAAATGCACCGATGCAAACAAACTAATCATTGCCAGTACTTCTTAATTTGGTAGAATTATCTTAAGGAATCTAATGTTCAAATTCAAAGTCGAGACTTAGCGCTAAGTGACACTCACATACGTCAAAAGTGTACCAATATGCCTATAGATTTTTTGATATAGAACAGGGGGCAAACGGGCAGGAGGCTCACCTGATGTTAAGTGGTACCGCCGACCACGAATACTCAATGCCAGAGGCTTTATTTGTGTGTAATCTTTGTTTAGTTTGCATTACCCTTAGATATAAAGCGACCAAATCTTTTATAAAAGTTCCAAATACGGTTATTTCCTGATTATATGATTACATATCAGCGAATTCTATTAAATAACGTGAACCTATTATATGATATCAAAGTGATATTGTGAGACTAATTATCTCTAATCAAACACTGGAATATTATATAGATAAATTATTCTCGCTACTAAGTACAATTTTTAATATTCTTAAAAATATACAGCATGGTCAAAAAGTCGTGGATCAAATGCAAATAGGGGATAGATGAGGTCATCAGCTGTAAAAGATTGTTCTACGGGAGGTCTCTAAGCTCAGCCCCTGCAGAGTTATAATTTATTTTGCGTTTTTATAAGAAAACTGACTTTTTCAATAACTCTTATTAAATTTCTAAAAAATCTACACCTGTATCTTTTTATACCTATATCTTTTGATACCGCTGCCCATGGACACTCACATTGCCAGAAGGCTCGCAAGTGCGTTGCCGGCCTTTCAAGAATTGGTACGCTCTTTTCTTGAAGGACCCTAAGTCGAATTGGTTCGGAAATACTCCAGTGGGCAGCTGGTTCCACATAGTGGTTGTGCGCGGCAAAAACTGCCTTAGAAAACGCTCTGTTGCGGAACGACGGACGTCGAGGTGATACGGATGGTATTTTGTATTTTGCCTTGACGTCCGATAGTAAAACTCAGAGTATTAGATTTGTCTATTCCATATTATCAGGACATAATGGAACTATGTATACTGTAGATTATTGATTATGAGTATAACTTTATTGCATTTATTTATCAGGTACTCGCCTGTTATCAAACCATATTTGTGCTTGAACTTTATTGTGTACAAATAGTATTTATAACCAAGACGTTTCCGCCGCGCATGACATGAAATTACCGTTCACCCTAATCCAAAACTGGTTTATCATAGAGCGGCACGCGCAAGACAAATGCGTAGTTACAGATAAGAACACGCGCCAAAAATGAGTGCCGTAATGAATGAGGTTCAAATACAATGCGGACATCTTGTATTACAGCGTTTTGTATAAAGAGGAAGTAGGAAGGCAGCTGGTTCGCGTCTTTTTCTTCGTTTTCGTAATGATGGTTTGTAGTGCATTGCTTTTGTTTGGGACTCTTGTCGCGTGCCTTGACTATTTGAGTATAAGTGGGCGGTAAAGGTGTTCGGGCTTAGCTGTATAGTCAAGATGTTTTGATAGATTATTAGGGTAACTGTGACTTGGCTAACGGTCGACGGCTGATATAAATGATATTGGAAACGAGAATTTAATATGGGATTGTCGTGGTTTCTTGAACATAGTATAGTCTAACATCAGAGCCTCCTACCCCATGTATTGGTACTTATAAAAACTGTTCTGATGTCCAGTTTGCAAAAATACACAATATTTACTTTATTTATTTTTATTTATTTACACTTTATTACCTTATACAATAACATATATATACAAATTTTATCGCGTTATCGCTAACAAGCGATTTCGTCCAGGCAACCCTAATATGGAACAATAAAAACGAAACATCCACAGAGGGAAACTACAGGAAGTGCATAAGTAATTAACAAAAAAAAAACTCAAAATAACATGTAAATAAAACTAAAATAAAATAAAGTCAAATCTACAGAAAAAATAAAAATAATAATAAGTATAAAGTTTATTGTATGTTCTTAAAATTAAATGTTTTTAAGGGCTACATAGTAGGAGCGCCAATATTGTCAAAACCATATTTTGTTTTAAATACAGTTTATTAACCGCCTGCTTCTATTTCACCATGCCTCCTGCTGATAGAGGACAAGTCTCTTTTTTTTTAATTTATGCTATTATTATTAATTACTTGATATGTCATATTATGGAACATGGTGTAATGGTTGCAGCTCCTTACAAACGTTGTGTAAAAAATGGCGATTAAAAAGAATTAAATGATTTTTACTTCTTTTTTTTTACCTGTATGTTCGTGCGGAAATCTGCAAGGCTTAAACCCAAAAAGCGGAGCGGAGATGGCTCACCATCTTGCTTATAAAAAGTAATTATTAATGATACAGATGACGAGACCAATGTGCCGTGGATTATTATTTAAATCGCAAATATGACATACAAACATTCCATTTTAAGTTGTCCTGAAAAATATACTAAAAAAATTGTCTTTTACTTTCAGGCAAAGGCGTAGATGGAGAAGCAAACACAGTTGAACATGAAGCTGGTATGTATCAATTCAATAGTTAATTGTATTTATGTAGATATAAGTAGTATTTTTTCTGATACCCGCCACATTCCCCTCACAAAGATAACAGCTTATTAGGAGAAACTAATACTTTAAGATTACAAAATACCAATCTATAATCTTTATACCACCTAACAATTAAATGATTTTGATAATACATTTGGGATATGATAACAGACTTATTAAATGCTTAGTAATTGTTTTTAAGTTAAGATTATTTTCTCATACAAACAAGTCTTAATCAATCGATGAAATATTAAAAAAAAATCACGATATGGGGCCTTATATATTTGGTACATATACGAAGGTTGGCGATCATCATGGCTAGTTTAATTTTGGATGCCGCGCTTCTAACCAATGACTTTTACCAATTCTTGAATGGCCGGCAACGCACTTGCGAGCCTTCTGGCAGTGTAAGTGTCCATGGGCGGCCCCCTGCCCGTTTGCCTCCTATTACATAAAAAAAGACTTGTGGTTAGAAAAAACAGAAGCGTCAATGGCTTCTGTCTTCGGGCTTGACCTGCCAGCTACTGGGAATGATTGTATAATAGGCAGCATTCTGTACAAACGAGGTCAACTTTTTGGGTATAAGACTGGTTTCCTCACGATAATTCTAGCTTCTAGGTTCCGAGAGTTTTTTACGCCGGCTTTTTATCTCGGCCTACACCCTCTGTCTTCTTTGCCGATGAGTAGGGATGCCTACAAATTCAAATTTAATGACCTGTAATAAGTGATACATGTATCTTATAGTATTGTCTTTGATTGACATAACCTTTACATATTTAAAGAAAAAACTTTTTACCGGATTAAAGTTATGTATTATTATAAATATACAATTATTTAACATAATTTTAAATTTATCCGACGTGTATTTATTTCCCCGGAGTTGGTATCGACTAAAAGATGGAGGGTTTTGGCAAAAATGGCTCACGGTGTCCTCTATTTTCGCGGATTGTTTTTCTTTTTGAGATTTTAATTTGGATATTATTGGATCCCAGGTGTTTGACAATTTTAGGCCGTCTTCTCTATAGAAATTGGGGTGTTTTTTGATTTCAATGGCTTCGTGTACCAATCTTGGGAAGAATCTTTTTTCTTTCGCAAGTACTTTCGGTTGGTCAAAGCGTATGTAGTGATTAGGCCTATCTAGTATGTGTTCACAGACTGCTGATTTTGTGTGTCGTCTATGTCTCATGTCCGCAATGTGTTCTTTAAGTCTGCTTGACATATTGCGTTTAGTTTGCCCTATGTAACACAGACCACAGTCGCAATCCAGTTTGTATATACCTGCATCTTGCAATGGGGTGTTACTTTTGATTGGTCTTAGGAATTGCTGAATCTTCTTTTTTAATAATTGCTTTATAATGATACATAACTTTAATCCGGTAAAAAGTTTTTCTTTACATGTACCTATCTTATGTTCCATAATTTTTTTTTTTTTTATATACATGTGTCTTTTCACTAAGACATCATATGGAACATTACAATCTAGCCTAACTTAAGACTAATAAGTAATTTAAGTCTAACCTAATTTATTACAAAGGAAATTTAACATAAGAAAGTGTCCAATAACACTATTTACAGTCTCTATTAAAGGGAAGACACTTTGTTCTTGTGTTCTATTTTTTTCAATCACTGTTTAGCACTTAATACTAACGTGCACTAACACTAATTCACTAGTTCAAACGGTTTTGTCCTTTTCAATCTTCTCACTAGGCCCGTGGTGTCAAGGAGTTGAATAGCCTCGACATTCACGTGATGGTGGAACCTATGTTCGTGGGCTCCGGCAGTCTTTTTTATTACTGTGGCGACGTCCTCTACATTAAGGTCCCGATGGAGGTTGTTATTGCGAATATACCAGGGAGCATTGACTATTCCCCTGAGCACTTTGTTTTGGAATCGTTGGATTACTTGGATGTTACTATTACTGGTACAGCCCCACAGCTGGCAACCATAAGTCCATACAGGTGTCAGGACTTGTTTGTAAATCAATAATTTATTTTGAACTGATAGCGCGGAATGCCTTCCGAGCAACCAGTACAATTTAGTGTAACGGAGATCCAACTCTTCACGCTTCTTTTTAACATGGACCTTCCATCGCAGTTTGGTATCCAGCGTCATACCTAGGTACTTAGCTGAATTTTGGAACGGCACTTTGACGTTATCAATATATACTGGCTGGTAATTTGATGTTTTGTTGGTAAAGTTTATGTGAACTGATTTAGACTGATTTAATCGTATCCGCCATTTTTTGGTCCACAAGCCAACAGTATTTATGGCTTTTTGTAGTTTTACTACCGCTTCCTTTTCAGTATCTGCCGTAGACATGATAGCAGTATCATCGGCAAAGGTAGCGATTACGTTATCTTCTAATTCAGGAATATCGCATGTGTATAAAAGATACAGGACCGGACCTAATACACTCCCTTGCGGCACACCAGCTTTTATTTCTTTCAGTTCTGAATAATCATCTTCTTGTCGTACCCTAAACATTCTTTGTGTTAAGTATGACTCAAGGATATGTTCCATAATAAACATATTTTATTTTAACATGCGAGTACCAACACTCGGTACTCAGCAGACGAAGGCTGAAAGGCCAACACTGTTCTGGAAACAAATTTCGCGTTTCAGTTTCATTACATTAAAACATTCATTAGTGGCAGCTAGGTGAGGGGTACCGGGTTCGATTCCCGGTTCGAGGACAAGTTTCAATTTATTTTAAATTTGTTCTCGGCCTTTGGGAGGGTTGTGCGGTACCGGGCGTTAAACCGTACATGGAGGACACGGTCGGATTTCTAAAGACAAGCACGAATTATAAAAAATCCTATACTTGACGCTGGCTAATGCACAAATCGTGCCAGAGCTATAAAAAAAAACATTCATTGATATATTTATAAGTACATGTGTGGTTTAATCACAATGATAACGTTTTTGTGTGTTTGTTATATCTATTTCGAAGGATAAAACTCAGATACACCGAAATTATCCTTTTGTCTTATCTTTTATCTAATAATTTATCGATAGTGGATTCACCTGTGATATTTTAGTTACAATTTTAATTTTAAAGTGCGTGTTGTGTTTTTGAATCATTAGGGTAAGTTTAGATTAATATTTAACTAAGTTATAAAAACATTAGGGTTAGTCTATGTAAAGTAACTTTTAAGTTATATAATTATTACTGACAGCGCACGCTTAGTAACAAATCTCAGCTACTATACACTCTTAAATACATACAAATATTTTCCCATAAATTCACGCATACTCAGACAAATTCCTCGGTGTTATACGACTTTTGTTTCTTTAGATGCAACACTAAGACTACTTTTTCTTTAAAAAATTGTTTTAAACATGCACCATTTACAACGGAATAATCCCACATGAATTTTGCCACAACCGTAGTACTGCCATAAATAATGTTGTGGCATATTAATAGTAACTTTTTATTGTAAATATAACTTAAAATAATAATAATAAAGCCCGTTTTATTTCCAATAACAAAAACAAAAACAAATTATAATACGCAGCTTAGATTATTTTAATTTTTTTTTCTTTTGCTGTTATTCTATATTCTAGCTTCCTTCAGTACCGTCGATCGGAATCCCTTCACGGGTAAAGGCCTCCTCCAGCTTTTTCCAACTGACTCTGTCTATGGCTCTCTTTCTCCATTCGTTTCCTGCTACCGCTTCTATTTCTTCTATCCACCTTTTTTTGGGCGACTTCTTCTCCTTCTTCGTCTTATATAACTTAGAATATACATAAGAAAATGCGCCCAAAAAATGGAAACATAAATACATACAATTGAAAGAAAACTTCGGCTACAGATCACAACCAATAAAAAACATCGTTAATATGAAATTGGAATAAGAATACTCATTTTAAATTGAATTCTACATCCTTAAGATATTAAACAGTTTTATTTATATACAGGGTGGCCAAAAAGTCGTGGATCAAACGCAAATAGGGGATAGATGAGGTCATCAGCGGCAAAAAATTGTTCTACGGGAGGTCTCTAAGGTCAACCCCCGCAGAGTTATGATTTATTTTGGTTTTATATGAAAATTGACTTTTTTTTACTTATTCTTCTTAAAATTCGAATATATCTACATCCTGTATCTTTCTCATAATATCCACTAGATTGGTACTGATGAGTTCTTGCGTTAGACATACTATTTATAGTTGTTTATTGAGTGTATTCAAGATAATATTAAGTGATACGATATAACATTTTTTCAAATCATAAATTTTTGTTTACTTCGGACCCCACTGTGAAAAAAAATTACTCCACCGAAAAGTGTCCCTGTACTACAAGTTTTGGCGCGTTTAATAGGGATTCTGAAAAGGTATTACACATGGCCATGAGTCGCTCGAATATCTTTCTAGGAAGAATTACAAACAACGATTGTGAAATAATAATTGTATTAAAACAATTATTTCTCAATGGTTGTTTGTATGAAACAAAATATTTTACAATAAAATATGCTCCAAAATTCCTGACTCTGACCATAATACTTAATCTGCACCGTCTAACAACTTCCTACGTAACCCTCCAGCCATCTGTCCAATTTTTTGAATCTAGTCCGATTCACACAGTACTGGTCCCATGTAGGTAAATAATCTATCATAAGTCCGAATCGTTGTTGTTTTTTCGTCCTAGAAAGATATTAGAGCGACTCATGGCCATGTGTAATACCTTTTCAGAATCCATATTAAATGCGCCAAAACTTGTAATACAGGGTCACTTTTCGGTAGAGTAATTTTTTTTCACAGTGGGGTCCGAAGTAAACAAAAAGTTTTGATTTGAAAAAAAATTATATCGTGTAACTTAATATTATCTTCAATACACTCAATAAACAACTATAAATAGTATGTGTTAAGCAAGAACTCATCAGTACCAATCTAGTGGATATTATGAAAAAGTTACAGGATGTAGATTTTATCGAATTTTAATAAGAATTAGTAAAAAAAAGGCCATTTTCTTATAAAATGCAAAATAAATCATAACTCTGCAGGGGTTGACCTTAGAGACCTCCCGTAGTACAATTTTTTGCCACTGATGATCTCATCTATCCCCTATTTGCGTTTGATCCACGACTTTTTGGCCACCCTGTATAGTACTAGCAAACTCGGCGAACTCCGTTTCGCCACCAGATGGCTTCGTTTTATGTAACATTTCGTTTGGTGATCCCGGTTTTCCGTTGAAATTTTTCCTGAATTTTCTTTGCTATAAACCTCACGGAGCCCGAGACCTTTCAAACGAATGCAAAACCGTGGAAATCGGTTCGTGCGTTCTGGAGTTATAGCGTCAGGAAGGAAAACCCGACTTATTTTTATATAGTAGATACAAAAAAGTATATATAGTATGTATAGTAGGTATACAAAGGTATAACTATTACTTTTCGAATATCTAAATTATTTGTCATATTTACAAAATTAGTACTAAATAAATGTATCGCTATTAGCTGCTCTTAAGGCAGCACGACCTATTTCGATGATAATACACTGTGTGCTACACCTGTGAGCTTCCCAGTACTTCCAGGCGCATGCGTAACACCTAAGTTGTACCAAGAATTCCACCTCAACAGCTCAGCCGTGAAGATTGCGGATTAAAATCGTCCATTGCTTCCAAAGCATACGGAACGTAACCAATCTCTCAATCTTCTCCAACTATTTTGATAAACAGAGGACTGGCATACCCCATTTACGCCCGAACCCAATAATTAATCCACAAACTCAGATTGTTTTTAATCAGACCACGACAGTCGATCGATCTCCTATCTGCATCCTAATAACCAAACCCTACGAAGACAATCAATTTTTGGCGACGGTTAAAATGCTCTTTGTCGTTCCATTTTACCGAGTTTTTACTCACATTTGATAATCAATGTAAACCAAATAAAGTAAATAAAACCGTAATAAAACAAATAACATTAAAATAAACATGTGTATGTAAAACATAACAAACAGTTTTTTTAATTATTTAAAAAAAGTGGTGTAAGTTAAAATCTGTTAAAATAATTAACTGTTGACTGTTGTCAACTGTCATTTTTATACAAAGGTCTGTGGACACCGATACGACCTCCCATCATAGCTTGTATCAACAGATGGCTATTACAATCCATCGATTGGTTATTGGCACACTTGTTACAACATTTGGATTTAGATTACAATCTCAGGTGGTAGATTATGGATAGAGATAGGTTATGGGGTTCGGGCGTTAGAGGTTACACTTCAGACACAAACTTAAATGTCACTATGACTATGTGAATTTTCGTTATATCACTGATAATGTAGATAGTACAAATAGATTTTAAATTAAATGATGAACATTGATATGTTATCACAATACAGTGAAATTCGTTGAGGAAAAACCCACGAAGTCTGGCAAAAGTGATTTCGGCAGGTATCGCTACCCTTCATCAAAATCTACCAAGATCCAAGCGAGTCTTCATCATCATCAACCGCTGTCCAGCTCCTTAAGGACTTTATACTAGCTTCCTAGCTGAATTATTCTTTCTCTTTTTAAATACAAAGAGCGGTTAAGCTGTCACCCGAACGAACTTGCTCGCCAGCTCATCATTAGACAGTACAAGCAAACTCGGCGAACTCCGTTTCGCCACCAGATGGCTTCGTTTTATGTAACATTTCGCTTGGTGATCCCGCTTTTCTGATGAAATTTTTCCTGAATTTCCTGAACCTCACGGAGCTTGAGACCTTTCCAACGAATGCAAAACCGTGGAAATCGGTGCGTGCGTTCTGGAGTTATAGCGTCAGGAAGGAAAACCCGACTTATTTTTATATAGTAGATGTGAGTCGACTAAAACGTCACCATATTCTAGAGCTAGAAGACCGGTAGTAGCTCTAGACAGAAGATGAGTATCTACTCACTCTAAGCATCTGCTTCCAATGGTAAGTCACTCCACATGACCACAGAAAAAATTCGCACATAGCCTTAGGGCTGATTGCAAATACCCGCAGAAAAAAAAGTTAGTTCTTTAGATGCACAGTTATTTGATATTATATAAAATGGACAACTCACTATAATACTGAATGTGCCGCTAATAGATTAAATACTATAAAATTAATGTTAAAATGCTTTTGAGAGACTGGGCATACTCTCGGGCGTAACTTTACATAACTAATCCGATTTTGTTTTCATTATGATAATTGCTTTACCGATAAAATTAAAAGCTATTAAAAAATAAATGTAGTAACGTAATTTTAAATAAAAAAGGAAAATCTTATCTTTCGCCGCTTTGATAAGTTGTTTGATAAAACAAGTTAGGTAATTTGACACGTATGTTTTTGTTATCTCCTATTTTGAATAATAAAAAATAAATCACTGGCGCTACAACCTTTTTAGGTCTGGGCCTCAGATTTCTGAATCTGTTTCATGATAGGCAAGCAGGTGATCAGCCTTCTGTGCCTGACGCACGCCGTTTGACTTTTTGGTGGTTTCCTCAGGATAGTTTCCTTCACCGTTCGAGCGAATGTTAAATACGCACATAGAAAGAAAGTCCCATTGGTGCACAGCCGGAGATCGAACCTACGACCTCAGGGATGATAGACGCACGCTGAAGCCACCAGGCCAACACCGTGAGGAAACATGTTCTATACCTCAAAGTCGATGGTGTGTATCCAGCAAACACTATGAAAATTAATCACAAAATATAGTGAAATCTGTAGTCTTTACAAGGGTTGTAACGCCATTGGTTTCACAGCAATCATTTCACATAGGTAACACTTACATTTTCACGTATATCAATAGTTTTAGATTTTCCGCCAATTCACAAAAACAAATGACAAATGAATGCAATATACATTAGATTACCAAAGAGTTCTAAAATTGAAATACAAATTTTTCATTAGGAATATTTCTAACTGGCCAGTTCTAAACATTTTCAGTGTTACCCACGTAACATAACCTCTGGAGACAAATCTTTCTTAGCACACATATCTCTTTCTCTTTCTAAATCGTCATATAAAAGTTGCGGTCGGTGAGGTCGTCAATTCTCTTCCCGGTCGTTACCATGTGTCATTAATGTTGCTCGTAAAACGGCTCGGGTCGCGGCAACCGGAATGCAGTGTAGGGCACGCGTTGACGATAAAACTGTCTTATACAGGCTGGACTTGATCTTAGGCGGGAAAAATATGGATATAAGGCCTCACATACAGTATTGTATTAAAAGGCTGCCAACGCACTTTTGAACCTTAGCGTGTTTAGCGGCGCAGTGCGAGTGGCTTTTATTCTGTGATAGGTACATCGTAACAATATATTATACAAATTTTTGGCGATTAATTACTTTTTAGACGAACGATGAAGTCTAGTGATTTTTATATGAATGGAATAGATAAACCAAATTCTGTATTGAAATCAGTGTCGTATGTAAATTGCATTTTATTGTGATTTAAATTTTCGACGCACTTCATATTTGCGTCATACATTCCCTTATCTTTCATACATTATAACTAGTTTAAATGCATTGATAAAAGGCATTTAATTTATTTAAATTTCGTTACATTAAAATAAAAATAAATAAGATAAATTATTAAGGATGCAACGGGCGGCGTTATCGATAAGAAGCGATTTATTCCAGGTAACCGTATTAAGAAAAAAAACTAAAAATTGAAAAACTAAGGAAAAAATTAATATTTTATGAACTGTATAAAGCTTCTATTAATTTTTTTAATTCTCTTACGATAAAAGGTCATTTTTTATTGACGTTATTAATACATACAATAATAAAGACTTTATTAATAAATGTTTGTGCAAACCTTCCTCTTACATAATTCGTCATGGCGACTAATTAAAATGAAGAGCCCGAGACGCGATAAATTGTACACTGCCAGCCGTATTAAATTTTATTTTATTTTATAAAAAAAAATTCAATGTATATTATATGATCAACTTATAACAGTAGTTAAGAGATATTGACACATACACAACAGCATGCACTATAGTGTCCTCTCCTAAATAGAGACTGTAAGTAGTATTTTGACACTTAATGTATTAATTAGGAAATTCGGTTTAATTTAAAGTACTTATTAGTGTTAAGTTAAGACTTAAGATCGTAATTTTCAATGCCGTAGAAAGACAATTTACTATAAAAAAAAATTTAGTAACAGTGATGGACCAAAAACTTTACGACTTGTGTCAGGCAGAGAGCTATCGTTTGGGCTTATTATGCCTATAATATGTTTACTAATGTAAATTGATATATATAATACATAGGAATTACTTATTATTCGAGAGCTTCCCAGCAGTTTAGCGAGAGGCAACAATAGTCAATAATTAATAATCAAATCATGTATTCCAATTAGATCACCTAAAATGGCTTTTGAACGATAAATAAAATATAAAGTTGATTCTAGTTGCCCCTTCCAAAAGGTTTCGTGTGGAGAAGAAGGGGTAAGAAACTCCACACATACTTTTTAAAATAGGTTTTACAATATTTTGTATACATTAGTTAAATCATTATAAGTGAAGTCAATGTACAACTAGAATAAAACTACTATACTAAAATAGGCATAAAGTATTACTTACAAACTAAGCAATGCATAGGCCAATTATTATATTGTTAGTATCATGTATACTAACTCTCTTCCTCATATACTTACTAATATTTAACCCGTAGAAGTTTATACATTAAATAGTAATATTTAAAGAAAAAACTTTTTTTTACCGGATTATTATTAGGAGTTCTCTCACTCCGGGGAAATAAATACAGATAATGCAACTTTCTCTACAGCTGTGATACTTTTTGACATTCAACACCTTTTGTCTTCAGTCACCGTGACCACGCACGCTGTAAAGCACGCGAAACGTCGGATAAATTTAAAATTATGTTAAATAGTTGAAAATTTATAATAATACATCCCTTTAATCCGGTAAAAAAAAAGTTTTTTCTTTAAATGTGTAAAGGTTATGTCAATCAAAGACAATATTAATAAACAAAAACAATAAAACAGACAACATGTGTTTGTGTAAAACAGACAACATTCGAAAAATGTTGTCTTAGTGAATACCCAATGGCTTTTACATAGTTAATTTTTATAAGATCAGTTAAATTGCGTATATAAAGAGTGGCGCGTGCAACAGTTTTACATGAGGACCAAAACCAATTAGAAGCAATACCCAAACCGTTTGTGAAGCACCATCATTATCTCGGCAGTTGCGTGGCAAGCTAACTCTTCCGCCCCAACAATTAGGCAGAAAATCCAATAAAAAATTCACGGCTTTTCGGAGACAAGTGGAGTGAGCAATCCTGGAGTATGGGGTTGGGACATAGTTAAAGCGTTTAGGTCGAGAGTCGTTGAGGGAACAGCCTTTTGTAGATATTTCTATCGTTTTTGAGGCAGAGCCATTTTATCAATTCGAGGGGAGTTTGACAAACCGTGAGGGAACGTTTTCTGTCACATTACATCGTACGTTTGAGAGCTATATACATTAGACATAGGTACCTAATATATCAACATAGGAGCACGGTAATCTATGTATAATCTATGTACTGTAGTTGGTTGGTTTTTTAAAGTAGAAAATATTATTACTTAGTTGTTTAGCGTAAAAAAATATTCATTTGCCGTTAGTATGATACAGAATTTCATCAATAGTAGTGAACCGTAAATTACTTAAAAGATCAGTGTTGGCCTTGTGGATTCAGCGTTCGATCTCCGGCAGTGCACTTATTTTCTATGTGCGCATATAACATCGTAAGGTTTGCCTTAGATCCAAAATGTCGACGGCGTGTGTCAGGCACAGAAAGCTGATGCTGATGACCTACTTGCATATTAGATTGACAAATGATCATGAAACAGATACCTACAGAACTCTGAGGCCCATACCTAAAAAGGTTGTAGTGTCTGAGATTTTTTTTTATTGTTTTTAAATATCTTACAACATCTGATGTAAAAAAATTTTGGAGTGTAATTTGCTACTGAAGCTATACTGATTCAAGCATAATTCTGCTTCGTAATTTTTGCAAAAGTTGTGTAGGTAGTACTTAAAACGTAACGTATAGTATCAAATTGACTAATATTTGGGTATAACAAATCGTATAGATATCGTTCGAGCACATTTCATTATCAGACTTCTCAAAATGCCAATATTAGTATCCATGAGCGGATATAACTTAACATCAGATGAGCCTCCTGCCCGTTTGCCCGTTACAAAAAAAAAGTATACCAAATCTGGACAGTTAAAAAGTTTGTGCTCTGGTGAAATTTCTCAGTTCATTGAGATCAGCGGGGTTCAAAGACTCTAGTATGAAATCTCTATTGGCAGTTACAGTCGTGAGATATACTCTTATAGACGGAAAACAAAAGACTATAAAATATGAAATCTGTCATAAAACTTAGTTAAAATAAGCACAAGCATCCGTACTGAAGCAATAAAGCCTATAATTGCAGTGAAGCATTCCACCTTTGATTGGATACCTATTTCTGCTTTATACAATTCCCATGTATCCGCGTAGCAATACGTACAGCACTTTATAACGTGAAAATATTTTTTTAAATCTGATATTTTATATTTAAAAATTATAAAAAATAACTAAAAGTAAAGAAAACCTAAGAAGGTGTAAGGGTCTTGGAACCTTGGAAGGACTATACCTACCATAGAACCAATTTCTTTAAATTCCTTATAAAAGTAAAAAAATACAATCAATACAAATAACAAAATATTTTATACCATATACATTTTTGATTGATTTTACTTTTATCTTAAATTTCTGTGAAACAATAATTTGTTGTCATCGAATCCAGGACTTTTTGGGTTTATGTTACAAAGTTAAGGCCAATTAGAATGAGCCACTTAAATCTTGTTATAAGTATATAGTCTATAAAAATAATTGCATACGCGTGCAATGTACGATCAAAACGGTATTGTTATTTTTAAAATTAGAATGTCATTAAGTAAACATGTTTAACCAAAGACTAATCCAAAATGGCGGCGAATTATTCCACAAAGTTAAAATATAAAATACCAGCGTATTTGGATCGCATTAAGCCAATTATCATTAAAACGCAAAAACGTATAAGCTCACGCATGGCCGGTAATTATTAAAGACTCTTCACGAGGGAAATGCTTGTTTAAATAATATTTCAATTTCATCAGTTCTTCCCATACTCAAATAATGGCTCTCGTATTAAACTGTGACCATTGTTTTCAGCTTTTGTTCGTGCCCTTTGTTCGGTCCCGACGAGAAAAAGATAATTCTACATTTTTCAATGCAAAATGCAATATTAAGTGCTTTTGTTTCAATTGAGAGCATCTTAATTTGGTTGTATATGCAGGTTCGAATTTAACGTTAACATAATGATTTCGACACCTTTATTATCGTTAATTTATTTCTTAAAATATGTAACAAAAATTATACTAAAGATACAGCTAAAGATGGAATATATAATATATACAAAAAGATTCAAACATTACGAAAATCTATTTTTTATTGACCTAATTCGGCTGTGCTGTGTGATGGTTTGTAAGTGTGGGTGTGTATGTGAGAGTGTATGGCTATGGATATTCTTAATACTCTTTTTAAGCTATTCCGCGATAGCTTAAGCAAGTCAAGGCTTAAATAGTGGTCGTTGTCCGGGCTGCGCGTGTTTAAAAAGTTTTTTGCATAGCTGTTGTTGATGTGAGGAACGTGAAACAAAATAGAATATTAGAATCAGATTTTCAACAAAAATACGTGATTGTAACAAATAAAAGTTAAATATTTTATTTCACGTAATGATCATATAATATACAGTGAATATGTTGCCATCTAGTCAAGGAGTGCGTAGGAAATTTATTCGGTAACTAATATTTCGCGCGGGAAGAATATTCGGCGCTGCCATTTATACGCTACACACTGTCGCAATACAAAGTGTGTGTGTGTGTGTGTTTGGTATACATAAACCCATAAGCCATGAATACATAAAACAACAAATATTGGAATTAATTTTAGGTTAATTAACATCTCCTAAATTACTATTTTGTTCCTACCAATAAAATTTTTATTTATTACTAGCTGACCGGGCAAACGTCGTTTTGCCATGTATATCATTTATAATAAAAAAAAGGGGTTGATCGTAGAGGGGTGAAAATTAGGGGTTGTATGTATTTTTTAATGCTGTATCATAAAAAATAAAAAAATTATCTAAAAATTAATAATAATAATTTAGGGGTTACTCTTAACATTTAGGGGGATGTAAAATATATGTTGTCCGATTCTCAGACATACCCAATATGCACACAAAATTTCATGAGAATCGGTCGAGCCGTTTCGGAGGAGTTTAACTACAAACACCGCGACACGAGAATTTTATATAATAGATGTTATAAAATTTTCCGAATGTATTCACAGATAAAATAAAAAATACACATACAGCGGTACATAATTAATTTGACGACGGAAAAACTTGCTAACTACTTAAATAATAAAGTACATTGCAACAACGATGACGTAAGTAATGAAAAGGCTAACAAACGATAATAGAATCGAATCTGTGTTGTATATTAAGTTAAACAAAAATCTGCTTTGATATAATAAAATAAAATAAAAATGTTGTGACTCCAAAACTCCAAACGAAGATCTTTATGGGATATCGGAGTCGCTTGATCGCCCTTAAACATTATTCTGGCTATATTTAAAAACTTAACACTTGTTATGCATTTGTTAGAAATTCTACTCGACTAAGGGTCCTTTGAAAAGAGCGTACCAATTCTTAAAAGGCCGGCAACGAACTTGCGAGCGAGTGTCAATGGGCGGCGGTATTACGGTATGTTCAACATCGGGTGTGCCTCCTGTACGCCTGTTCTCAGTTCTATAAAACAAATTATATTCTTGACATACATGGATAACAGAAGAAAACAAATGAAAAACGTTTGTACATCTCTTGTGTCTATGGAGTAAAAAAGCACAAAAGATTGATTAGCTACCCATACTTCATAGATTCATAAACATGTTAGTTAGTTATCGTATAGAGCTAAGCTGTTTGCGGTAATATGATTGTGTACACACGCCACGTGTCTAGGTCCGCTTGTTGTCAAAGGCCGCGGGCTATGTGAAATTAATTTCAACTGGATTTATGTACTTTACGAACACTGGTAGAGGCTTGTATATGAGTTGTACATAAAGTTAATTACAGAATTTAAATGAAGAAGTCTCGTATGGGGCAGAGATTTGATGATTTTGGTTTACGCAAGGAGTGAATCAGCGTAACGCACTTTGGACGCTAGATCTCACCGTACAAGCATTTTTTAATGGAATATTAAAAGGAAAATTCACACAGCCGGTATAAACACTTCTACTTATTTATTTATATGTTCGCCGTGTATGCATAAAATTATACAAGAAAATATGACATCACAAATTTTACACACATACACATCAATTATATTAGATATAGACATAGACATAACATTTATTACAAACAAAAAAACACACACATGAACACACAAAATAACAATAATCAAAGAAAAATAATTTAAAAATATAATGAGAGATATAAAAAAATCCCATTTCCCATTCGGTTTGTTTCAAGTGTGTAATGCGTGTGTGCTGTGGCTGTAATTGGCCCTGGCTCAGCATTATGCTGAGGAGCAGAATGTTCCAAAGCGCTGGGCATTCTGCCACAGCAGCTAGTTTGCACCTCAGTCAGAACATAACAAGCAACCACAAAATAAAAATTAGAAAATAAAGTAAAACTAAAACTTAAACCTCATTAGGAGCGTGCTTAACAAAGTTACGGTTGGAAGACTGTTGTAAAATATATAAATGTTAGTGATCAAGTTGTAAGAGCAAGATAGATACACTGGACCGCTAAAACTAGCAGATAAGCTACTAAGGGGTACATGTTGATACGGTGGAGGAATAATATGTTATCAATAATGTCTTCATAATCATTTAAATAAGATTTCTTTCCACTCTTAAAGTAAATAAACATATGTGTGATTATAAGTTAATTGAATTTGTTAAAAAGCTAGTATGAGTCTAAGAAAATTCTCAACTATTTTAAAAATTTAGTATAGTGAGAAATCTTAACTCTTCCAATGGAATTGTATCCATAAGTAGCAATGCAAGCTTGCTTAAACTGGTCCTTGGCTAAGATCTGTTGAGCCTGTTAAAATTTATTCATATACCTAGCTATTATAAACAATGTCTAAACTTGCATTTACTCTAACGTAATAAAAATAAAATTACTTTTTGCTAGAAAGTTCAGTAGCGACCATATGCTTGCCATCCGACTACAGTTACAATATCTGGGGGTTATTAACTCTCGGTTGATATAATATTATCTACTTTGTAGTAATTTTGTTTATGTTATTGTATTATAATCAAGAATGAATGTGAATTTGCTCTACAAATCATTATTCAATTGTTTTCTGGAGTTAAATCCCGAAGCTTCAAGGTAACAACAACTATATTATCCGAAATACACTTTCAATTGGAACTATACGCCTTTTTCTCGAAGGGATAGGCTTACCACTGACTTGCTACTCTCCTGACATACCTCGCTCTCATCATCCACATTCATGACATTCACTATGTATGCTCGTAATAATTCTAACTTCTGTTGGTCAATAGTGTACTATTTATTATAAAGAGAAAAGATTTGTATGTAAGTATCTTAAAAAGTTAAAAAAAAATTTACCATTGGAATGCTACATTATCCCTGATTAGTATAGGCTATTTTAATTGCAATCAAAAAATAAGGAGCCCTACTAAAACTACAATAATGATAGGTGTAAAAAAATGCCTATAAAATGTATTTCATCGCATGCGCTGTGAAAACGATTGGTGATAGAACAAAAAAAGTTCCACAATATTAAAGAACATATCAATAGGTATCTACAAAAAATACGGACGGGCTGCTAGTGTTTAATAATTCGTTGATAGTCATGTATAAACACACGAAGCAGGGCCTAGTTCAGCGTGCGAATCTCATCCCTGTGGTCGTAGGTTCAATCCCCGGCTGTGCACCAATGGACTTTCTGTCTATGTGTATATTTAATATTCGCTCGAACGGCGAAATATCGTGCAGAAACCGGCTTGCCTTTAACCTAAAAAGTCGCTGGTGTGTGTCAGGCAGAGGAGCCTGATCACCCTATAGATTGACAAATGATCGTGAAACAGATAGATAAATCTGAAGCCCTGACCTAAAAAAGGTTAAAAACGCACTAAAAGCTTTAGATAAATAATATTTTTTTCATATCAAATTACTACGAGAGGACGAATAATTCATCAGTTTTCTAAAAACTTTTACCAAATTTCATGATATGCTTATTATTTAAGTCTAGTTTAAATAAGACCTGTCCATAAAAGAATCACGGTCATCTAAATTCCGGCAACGCACTTGCGACTTGCGAGCTATTTGACAGTATCACGGCGGCTTATCAGAAGATCGTCTCTATAACTAAAGTGTTATATATGCGTTAGAGAAGCTTTATTTGTTTTATTTTTTATGATTGGACAATTCACACCAATTGACCTAGTCCCATGCTAAGCTGGTGAAGCTTGTGTTATGGGTACTAGGCAACGGATATACATCCTACATATTATAGATATAGATAGATATAAATACATATTTAAACACCCAAGACCTAAGCACAACACCAAATGCTCATTACATCGATGTTTGTCTCAGCCGGGGTTCGAACCAGGGACCCATGGATTCGCAGTCAGGGGTACTAACCACTAGACCAATATGTTTGTGTTTTCAAATGCGTATTATATATGAAGAGGTGAAACTGCCTATCAACAATGTTTGAAATTCTTTTCACACGTTAAATCTTAAGAATCTGCTACGCACGGCTACAAGTCAGACACCTACACATACATTGATCCCTCAGCTTTTAAGAGGAGTGGAGAGCGGTGTAGCGATAGGCTTCACTGCTCACCCTGACTGCGACAGTAAAAAATATGAGCCCCCCGCCATCTTGAAAAACTTTCTCACTTGTGGCCACAGATCGATGCTACGTAGTTCGTAGTGGCATTGTGTCACCTTGTTTCGATATTTTTGTTCCTACTTTATACAAAACCGTTTATCGGTTATAAAATATCTTAATCTTATAATAACATTTATAAATGTTAAAAACCAATACTTATATACTGGTAATATGCTTACGTAATAGGATTATTTAACACGCTCTGAACTGATTCCTAGTGAAATATTGGAACTGCCTTTAGACAGATTCAAAACACATATAAAAAAAACCTTAATGTGTAAAGGTACACACACAAAGGTACTACACAGTTAATGACTACCTAGAAGATAAAAACGCTTGGCAATAGTTCTAATTATATTCTTATAATTTGATTTGTTATCTTTGAAGTGTTGTGAATATGTGTGTAATGGTGAATGTGGTAAATCACAGAACAGATTTTTTTTTTACTTATGTAACTTTAATGACGTTGTGGTTTATGACATTTTCCTTTAAATAATTGTAATGTAGAGGGAGGGTAAAACTTGCCAAGTTTCTTGCCCGTTCTTCTCAGAACAAGGCCTCCTGGTAGTTTTGCTAACGGATGGCGTAGTCTTGCTCTTTCGCGAATTTTGTAAACGTTTTTGACATTCATAAGCATGCCCTAATACGCATCTAAATTGAATAAACGTATTTTGATTTGATTTGATTGATCTATCTTATCTGGATACAGTCAGGACAAACAAAATACTGTAAGAATTGTATACGTCAAATTGACGCTATCTGAAACGTCCACAGGTTATATCTGATTTGATTTATATAATATACTAGCAAACTCGGCAAAGCGTTGCTGTGGCTTTTGGTTAAAGGTTTTTGTTATATTACATAGCAGTAAACTATTCAAGGGAACCGGTAGAAGTACACCAGTCATGGGGACCACCATGATATTTTGGTGGTTATGCCAATAAATTGTAGCTTATGTGAAACGTTGGTACTTTCAGCACAGCGCGATCTGTTAGAATTGTGACTGTCAAGTAAGATGACTAATTAATAAATAAAAGCGAAAAACTGTTTTTGAACACAAGTTATTCTGATATAGCACATATAAACCAACTAAGCCATGACAAAATCCTATTACTTCAGTTCAAAATTAAATATAGGAGAATCGTTACCGACTACTATAGAGTTGCCCCTGAATTTGCTTGACTTTTAAATAACCATTAACACTACTATGCACATAGCAAAGATCGTTATAGCTGCCCCTTTGACTTGACTTTTGTCATTCAAATGATAAACACTAAAAGGATTTCTAAGGAGTTATTCACATCACTACCTTTATAGATACGCCCTGTGGCTACATTCTACGAAATGTTAAGGGATTTTAAACTTTAACTTCGTTGATATAAAGGCGTTTAAACTGTAATGTGGTAATGACGTGACTCTGGACGCCTATGGATCACAGCGTGTGTCGAGTATGCGAAAGTTTTTATCTTTATTCGTGTGAGTTACATGAAGAAATTTTTAATGTTCTAGATCGAAATTTAAAGGTTTACATGGATATTATTCAATATTCAGCCGATTGAATTTAAAGCAAAGATGTATCATAAATAAGGAGATGAGACAATTGCGTAAACATAACATACTACAGAACTGAGAAATAAAATCTTCAAGAACAGCGTACTCCTACGGCCGGCAACGCATTTGCGGGCCTTCTGATGGTGTTTCGTTACTGTCTTTGGACGTCAACTCCAGCCCGTATGTTCACGATTATTTGTACAAGAAAGTCCAGGCAACCGATTTTAGACAGTATGTGTTAAGATTGTAGACTGTAGAGAGATATTTTATTTATTTATTAAAAAAAAATACATGAATTTATGTGACGGTGGAAGACTTCAGTCACAATTACTCTGTCTGCCGAAGTGTAGAATTATTAATATAATAGGTAAATTTGTAGAATCACGGCGCCATCTTAAACAGCTCCAAATTTGTTTCCATCGGTCTTTACAACTTGTATGTAGTAATAGTACATTAAATGCACATAATACTAAGAAGAAAAACTTGGAAACCGTAAAAAAAATAAAAATACTGATAATATTACGTGCATGATGTAAATGATATTGTCTCAGTTCCCAGTTAGGTTAGGATAGGTTTTTCTCTTTTTATTAATGTTATTATTTTTTTGTTCTAAGTGGCAGGATTAGGTTATGTTAACGCCAAAAAATTGTACCTTCTTTCATTCATTTAACAAATGATGTATTATAATTAATTAATAGGGTGACAGAGCATGCACCACCACATTATTGCATGGTGCACCATTGCGGAGTCATGAAAATATGTAAAAAAAAATTTGGAGCTATTTTAAGGTATTTAAATCAAGTTATATTTAAATTAATTACTAAATTAAAATTAAACAAAAAAGGAAAATTTAAATATGCCATAATAATTGGTTTGAAATGTCTTCCTACAGTAGCTTGTTATTAACGTCCGTGCCAAGTGATAGTTATAAATAGATAGATAGTTATAAAAGTAGCTCGTAACAATATCTACAATTACTCAGTTAACCGATTCAAATAAGGTTAGAGCGTGAATCACGCAGATGTCAGTGACACAATTTTTTACCCTTTTTTGTCAAAAAAAGCAATTTTTTGTGCCGTTCTAATTTCGCACGGTTAGTTATGACAATCAATGTGTCAGATTGAATACAAGTAATTTCGGTTGGCAAAGGGTTATCTTCGTGCTATCTTTAAAGGGTTGATCCCTTGACCTCAGGTAAAGGTTAATTTTTTCTAAAATCTGTGAATCTTCGGGTTAATCAGTGCCTATTGTTGTATTTTATCTCACACCTTGAATTAAATTGTTACGACGAATAGTTGAAATAAATTTAATTAATTTGTAAAATGAAGGTACTCACAGGAATCACAGATTTTTTTTATTGGAATGTAATTTTTCTACGAATTCCTTTTGGTATTTATGTACTTCTCATATTGAAATAATTGTCATATTAAATGGAAAATACTAATTGAAACATACATTTATTTAAACATTTTGCAAATACCCTCTTATTTTTTTTAATAATTAAACAAAAGTTTTAAGTGATTTGAAAACTTCTTTGTATATAACATAGATTATATATGTTAATACTAATAATAATATTTTTTAAAGCTCCAATATATGTATAGTTTTCCCGCTGTTTCTGGATAAATTTGAGTTAAAAAATAATGCACTTAAAACTAAATATGAATTCCCAAGAAAATAGAGCAATTTAACAAATGAACTGTGATTTTATCAAGACATCTTTTGTCCCGCGATTCATTGGGGTAAAAAACAATTAACGAGAAAGTAGGTTTGATTCCCGACCTCGGCTCACAATGTTATACGTTTATTATTTCAAGGGCTTCATCAAGTTTAGTTTTGTTCTTCGATCTATATACAAGGTGTTCCAATACAGCTGCCGTCAGTTATATAATGCTATTACGACTGTTAGCAAGTTATATATTTTGAAGTTATACTTCTTTTGGCGCGTTATCGAAAAATGATGAGAGTAAATTTTTGCGATACGCACGCACGCCGTCACAAAAATCGACACCCTGAAGTTAGCTATAGTCAAAATTTTAGGTTTTTTATTGTTAGTGTCGTTTTTTCTACAAACGTAGAATAATAATTTTGAATAGATTTTTATCTTGTTACGCCAAAGAAGTATAACTTCTAACGTGTGTACACTGTACATATTATACACACACTTTTTTTGCCAAAGCTGAAGTTACGAAAATATACATATTTTTACAAAACATTACTTTTATTCTTCTTGGGAGTTTTGGCAAAAACAAAAAAAAACAAAAAAAACAAAACATTATGCCAAATAATTCTAAAGACGCAAATCCTAAACCAATGAACACACTGTTTGCCCTGACATAAGTGAAGCATTAATTTAACTTTTTGTTTATTGACTATTTTCTTTAGCAGACACTCGACTTTGAATAGCAATGCGTTCAATGTATTAAGAACTTTATTACACATTAATAAGAGTCAATTTCAACTGTCCATACTTTTCAAGGTAGGGATTGAGAAGAATAGATATGGGGTCGACTTTGCCGATAAATTCTTTTGACTGCAAGAATCGTAACGGACCCCAACGTATATTTGGACAGCAACCTGAGAGGTTTGAAGTGGGCCCGTGGTTTATAATTACGATAATTTGACGGCAGATGACGGAAACTATATCATTACAAATACAATTGATTTTTGACTGACCGAATATTCCGTGTTCGCCGTTGCATTTAACAGTGGTAGATTATTTGATAAGGGCTATCAAATTCGCTTTATAGAAAGCCATAATAATCCTTTTTTACTACCAAATCCTTCATTTCCATTTCAAAAATTGTAAGAAGTGTTGTAGTATTTACTTCTTATGCTCAAATGTCTCTATCTTTGCCAATAATCTGCCAGTCTTTTCCTGGTATTTGTATTTTAGCATAATTCCTGATATTTGTAATCTGAGACTCTGAGCTAAAAGGACGTGTCGCTGTCGGGAGGAACAAGCCACTAACCGAGAAGAAAAAATAAATATCTATGATTGACTTCATCTGTAATACTAAATTTATAACTATTATTATTTTTTTTATTTTATTATCATCTTTTTTTTAACTAATTTAAACATATACAACGTAATAATTGTTTTCTAGTTACCCACAACACAGGGCCTCCCTAGTGTGGGGACTAGCGATATGTGAATTCTGTCACAAACCCTTTTGTCGTAAATAAAGTTTTTATTATTATTATTATTTTATTTTTTTAACACGATCGAACAGGCAACAAAATATAGATAAATTTTGACTTTTTTTTTATTTTCGTTGGTCTACCTGTATTCCAAATAGTAGAGTATTGAATTTAAATAGTCCAGTCAATTCTCCATAGTCTTACATAGTCTGTGACATTATTTTTTCAAAATGAACGAATAAATCAATTACAAAACAAATATAATCAACCGGGAGTTCGCCTGAAACGGATTTTATTAAAAATGCGATGAGCTCCGATGATATATGGATGCGAGGTATACAGCGTGTTGTTGAACATATTTGAAATGTATATATATATATACAATTGGATATACATATATGCACAAGTTATATATAAATGAAATCATTTAATATTTTGGAATGTATTAAAAAAATCTAATCACTTAGTTCGATTTCTATGGCGTTAATTATACCACGCACTTATTCAAGATAAACGAATCAAGTTTTTTTTAAATAATTGACACTGCACACTACATAACAATTTTCATATAACAAGGGGCAAACGGGTGGGAGGCTCACCTGATAAGTGATACAACACTCAATGCAGAGGGCTCGCGAGTGCTTTGCCGGCTTTTTAATAATTATTACGCTCTTTTCTTGAAGGACCCTAAGTCGAATTGGTTCAGAAATACTTCAGTGGGCAGCTGGTTCCAGATAAAGGTGCATATCTTAATATATATAAATTACGCGTTACGTTGTTTGTCCGCTATGGACTCCTAAACTACTTAAGCGATTTCCATCAAATTTGCACACCGTGTGCGGTTTGATCTAACTTAAAAGATAGGTTAGCTTACATCTTAATTAATACCCACAATATGAATATTGTATTGCAAATTATTTGTTTATTGTTTGACAGTCACAATTCTACAAGATGGCGCTGTGTTGAAAGTACCAACGTTTCATTTAAGCTACAATTTAATGGCATAACCACAAAAAAAACATGGACCACCATGGTGGTGTTCTTCTACCGTTTCCCTTGAATAGTTTACTAATATGTAATAAAACAAAAACCTTAGCCACATCAACGCTTAGCCGAGTCTGCTAGTAAATATATATACCTAAATATCAGTTGTGTAATGACGAACGTCGCGGTGATACGTGTAGAAATTCGTCAGATGATGAAACCATATTGAAATGTGGTTTTTATGATATTTTCGTATATTATTTATCTGTAGTGTTAATAAATGATTTTTATTTTAAAAACTACCTTGCTTTAGACAGCCTGTAGAAAGGATGGAGTAAAATAAGCAATTTTTCACGGATAACGCGTCGCGTCATGAATTGCTATCGAGATTTTGATTTACTGGCGCCGACTGTGTGCAATATCTGTTTGAGTTATAACTTTTTTACTATCGTTATGTTGGTTTAATTAATATTTTACATGTTTGATCATGTGTTTGCAATATAGTTCTAGATTGAAATTTAAAATAATCATACTTCATTATGCAGACGAAGATTTCCTTTCTTTTGTTTTTCGGGGTGCATGATATTGTTGAAATTTCTTTACTATTCTAAGTCTACGACATATTTTTACCCAAACCACAAATATTTCTTTATGGAGTGTCAATAGATTATTAATTTATTAACACTATTCATTTGTTTTTGTGAATTTAATTCTGCATTTTCTATGACAGCCCTATGAGGTGGCCCTGCATGGTTTGCTTTCTTCTGTTTTTCGGGGTGCAAGATATTCTTGAGATTTCTTTACTATATCTTAGTCTTCAAACACATGTTTATACATTTGACAAACTACAAATATCTCTTTATGGGGCGTAAATAAATTATTTATTTAACAACATTTATTATGTATTTTTGTGCATTTCTGCCTTTACTATGACAGCCCTGTCTGCATGGAATTGCATCGGCCATGCATTCTGTTTTAGACAGCCTTTGATGCTTGAACAAGTGAAGTCATATACCTAATGTAATCGACACCTCGTGTTTAAACAGAAAGGTGTGGATCTATAATCGGATTTATTTTTGAATTTTTCATTATCTTATTTTTTTTTTTTCATTTCATTTTTCAACCCCTATGACTTCAGGTCTTTGTTTTATGCCGGTAGACCAGCCTTAGGCACTTCTTTTAAATTATATTGATCTTATATATATATATATATATATATATATATATATCGCGCACCCTTAATATACCTTAATTGAACACTATCGGGTCACAATTGCATTATCAAATTTTTTATTAAAGTTTACCAGATCATACATATGTAATGCATTTTATTCAGTATGATACAAGCTATCTATTCTAAATTATGGTGAACATAAGTGTATCAAAACATTGAATAATAAAAATATTACATTTTGAATTTTAGTTTTTACTAGTAATTTTTTGCTTATCAATGCGGATTAGGTCCCAGATAGGCACTGCTTATTATTGTCTATAGCAATAATGCTTATAAAATAGGATTTGTTTTCTTGTTTAAATGTGGTATTAATCTTTGTGTTTAATTTTTGTATTAAGTTAATGTAAGAAGTAAATAAAATATAAAATGTCTTTATGGTAAGCACAGAGTTGCTTGTCAATTAACAAAACGTGTAAAAAATAAAAATTGTATATATGTTTTTGATGTGAAAAATGATAACAAATATTATGAATGCTACAATCTAATTTAATTAACCTCAATTCTTTATAATGTAGTGTCAATTGTTTTGAATTTTAAACTTTGATCATCAATGCAACAATTCGTCATAGAAAAGAGGGAATCAGGATGTTATTAAGCTGCCAGAAGCCAGTCTTTATTTATAAAATAAAAATCATTTGACGAGGGTTTGCCATTAATTTCGGCAACAATGTGATAAATAATAAGAGAGGTGTAATGTGGGGGCGGAATCCCTCTAAAATGTGACTTTGATGGGCTGGTTTTGAAGTTTTGACGGCTCACATCCTAATTTTCTTTTTGACACCCGAGAGAGCAACTTTTCAATAACAGTATTCTTTGATATTCCAATTTTAAATTCGCCAATCGCTAAGTGATTTTTACGAATTTCCTTTGAATTTAGTGGGTCAATGTAAAAATTATATAGTATTTATGCTTAGACTTCTATATTATGCAGAGAAATATGATTGTTTAATCACGCAGCACGTCGACGCATGCGCATACCCATTATAGTTTATCTTTAGTGTGTGTACCTTACTAATAACTTATATTAGATATAAATATTGGTTTTTCATATAAAACAGGCAAGCAGGAGGCTCACCTGATAAGTGATAGGTCCACAAACATTTCCAGACTTTGTTTTGCCATTCTTGACCTTGATTCTTAACCCTAAGTCGAATTGCTTCAAAAACTGTACAGTTTTATACAACCTACATACGTTACAAATAAATTATGTAATTTAATGTCATTAATAATTAAAAATTGGAAATTAGAAAATTTAAAAAAATTAAAAGTTTGATCTCTGGCAGTGTACCTCTCTGGATTATTCGATGAGCGAGGAGCACCAGCTCTGAGGTCACCGGTTCACCCAACTAAAATGTTTAATTAGCGCCTGTGCACTTGAACCCCAGGGCCCAAATCTACTCCAAAGGGAACAAATAAATATTACTAATAGATATTTATCGTTTATTAAAACCTAAACATGACAATCAAATATACAGTAGATACAGTAGGTATAGTAATTTCGTAATAATAAAAATAATTAAAAATTACTATACAGAAAGTTAAAACAAATTTAATAAGTTTGGTCCTTGTGGCAGTGTACCTTTAACGATGGCACCATGTCCTCGCTGTATTGCGATACATATTCGTTGAGCGAGGATAGCACCAGCTCTGGGTTCACCGGTACTATCTACTAGGCGCCAACTTAACTTAGTATTATTAATATTACTATGTAAGTTTAGAATAATGTAAATATATAGAGTAGAGTAGAATAACCAAGAGTTTTTCACGTCGGCTTTTTCTCTCGGCCTACACCCTCTGTCTGTCTGTAATGACGTGGAAGAAGTGATAGCTGTTTCTTATATTCCATAATAAACTTTTTTTTTTAAATCTCTTGTTGGGTTACTTTTTTGACCTCCCACGATTGTTGAAGGCAATAAAAATTCACCGAATCAGAGGTCACAATACAAGCTATTGATAAACCATTAAAAGATAACAATACAAATATAAAATTTAATTAGCGTGAATATGTCAAAGGTCGTCGACAAGGAAACTAAAACATTAAAATGACGCCATAAAGCGGCTATTATTTTTAATCATCCGTTATCTGTTAACTAACGGTTTTAATTACGGGAAACTGTTAATCATCAGACCGGCGCGGTGACAATTTATCTTTATATGTTTATAATGAAGTGATAATTTCAGTTTTATCAGAAATTTAAGCTAAATATTTAAAAAAAAGTTGGACGAGTCCTTTTAGCGGACGGGGGCGCTCAATAAATTTTTGTATATTATATGTCAATAAGATGTGGATAAATTAATTCTTATAATATTATTATTGATTGTGTGTACTATGTTACTTTGATGCTAAGGAATAAGATTGATCCTAAGATTCGAAACTTAGTGTTAAATCCAATACTTCAGATATACTCAAGCTGAGCCGCGACTTTAAATCTTTATCCTTATATTTCGCAATAAAAGCGTGAAGAAAGAGAAGATACAACTCTCTTTTCAATGCTTGTCAGATTGATAATATCGGCATCCGGCAAGGAGGAGTTTAGTTTCAGGGCGTAATCTAAATTTTAAAATTTGACAAGCAATTTATTTCAAATGATTTAAAAAGAGCGCGAAACAACTGCGAAAGTTAATAATTTGAATTAAGAACAAAATACAAAAGAAAAAACAAAACCTATTTCATAGAGAAGAAATGCCAGTGGAGTTCTAGAAGCCGAATTCGAAATTCAAATCGTTACAAACATTGTATGAAGAAGCAATGTCTAATCATTTATTGTGAACCTTATTATTAAGGAGGTAAGGTCAACTATCTCTTCGGGAGAGAAGTTATAATTGAAGGTCGTAAATTAAGGTGACATCAGCAGTCCTCGCTGGGGTATGTTGCCAATATTTTATCAAAACGATAATTATTTGATCGGAAGAAAATCCCCTTTCTCGCGTTATGAAATTTATGATTGATTGAAGTTCAAGGTTTGTTTACGAACCAAATATTAATAAGTAACTTGAGAATTGCGTTTCGATGGTGCGTCCAGTCTTTAGTATCAATTGAAGGACTTACTCGTCAACAAAACCTATTAAGTATTTTTTTTATTTCATTTCTGCATCTGTTTTATTTTCTGTTTTTTTATTCATACCACAGGTTGTCTCTGATATATCTAAACTGGCCGTTTCTATTAAAAAAAATTGAGCGTTCCGGGTTTCCGGGCGAGTTCCATATTCAAAATACCAAGTTCTTTTCTATATACAAGTTTAGCTTGGTACATTTTCTATAGAGACGACGTATGGCTATTATAATTTGAATTTAGAACTTGGTAGTCAGTACATAGCCACAAGCGAATGAAAGACGTTATCATTTTGGCGCCTAAATTTCACTCCATAGCTAATAGACTAAAGAGTGACACGACAAAAGAACCGGTTATAACCAGTTCCGATCAATTGCGCGTCACCTCTGAAGCCTCCCGCTGGCCGATTTAATTCGCGCGACAAAACCCTTTCACTCGTTCGGGAATGACAGATCACAGTGGGTTCCGTTCACCCTTCATTCTATCATACAGTTAACCGATTTTGGAAAGTTGAAATGTCAGACTTCTTATATATCTATAGATTTATTTTTATGTAGGTACTGTTATAGTGGATAAGACAAAAGTACTCTCAAGATCAATCAAAGTATATTTGTCTATGAATTTTTGTAACATAACTCAAACTCAAACTCAAAATATCTTTATTCAAGTGGGTAACCAAGTACACTTTTGAATCGTCAAGTTAAATTAATCTAATAACTTGGCTACCGTGTCGTCCATCTTTTTCTCAATCATTTTATTATCGAAATAATCTTTGACAGCTGTCAATTAAGTAGCTGTCAACGCATATGTAATTTTCATAAACTAAAGAATATAAAACGTAGACGTCAAAAATAATAACACTGGAAATTCCATAACCAAAACTTGAAAAATAAATTAAAATACAGACATAGGATTGACATAGGAGGCTCATCTAAATCTTAATTTATCACTTAAAGATGTCATACAGCTCGCGAGTGCGTTGCCGGCCTTTTAAGAATTGGGACGCTCTTTTCCCTAAGTCGAATTGGTTCGGAAATATTGCAGTGGGCAGCTGGTTCCACATAGTGGTGGTGCGCGGCAAAAACTACTTTAAATAACGCTCAGTTGTATAGTAGATACATTGAAATTTTTGCATAATTAATGTCAATACTGATTATGATAATGATAAAATTTTATTGTACCATAAAGTGGTTATTGCATCCTCTGTCACCTATGACCAGGAAACGATAAAAATATTTATCGTACTTAATACTAAGTAATGTTTACAAAGTTATTCTATGAAGTTCGGAAGCGGGGTTAAGGTCATAATTCGATATCTTATAGATAATTTTCACCGAACATTCTATGGAATTGATATTTAATCTGTACAAAGAATCTCACTATAAATTGTTTTATTACATATTATTAAAACTATTAACGTGAATATTAATCTTTTTTATAACAAATCTAAGTTAAATTACAAAATTGTTACTACATTGTATCTACTAAGAAGATTTTTGAAGTGAAACTTCTTTATCGGTGTTGGAAAAAAATTTACACACATTTGTCACATTTTTCGGTTACGCGCCATCTTTTTTTTTTCCCTACCACGGTTGATCCGAAGAGATTCGAATCCATTAGTAACAAAAATATATAATAACGATAACAATGATAGTAATACTAATAATTCTATTACAATTAATGAAATTCTGTAATAATCTTAGTACTACATAGTAGTACAGTTATAAGTTAAAATGAAATAATTGTATTTGTATTCATGTCTATGATAATAAAAGCCTTTTGTTAAACTTTATTTAACCAATTTCGTTAAGTTGCATATAGTAGATCATTTTTCGAAAAATAAGGTTATAAAGACTTTCACTTCTTACGTGTGTACACCTAGTACACGCACACATTTTTATTTAATAACCTTTAGTATTTTTTGTCTATGCATACTTTTCGCGCCAAATCAATATTAATGAAACAACTCCCTTTTGTCGCAGTCCATTAAAAAAAAACGACCAACAGATACAAAACTAGAATACAAAGACCATGGATTGTAGAGCCACAGATTGTTTAATATTACGTTATTTGTATTATTGTTTTGTTACCGTAGCACTTCTAGAACTTCATCAGTTTTACTTTTCCTTAGAAGACTTTGAAAAGATCGAAAATATTCTTATAATTTCGTAAATAAACTCTGTGAACAATAAAAACTCTTTTGACGAATGTATATTTTCGGATAATTTTTGAATTTGGAACACATTTTTAGCCAACGTTATAAATAATTTTTGAATTTGGAACACAAAACCTCTTTTGACGAACCACTATAGTTTACGGACTATTTTTGAATTTGGAACATATTTTTAGCCGATACGCAAACCTAGCAAACCTAACAAAGAGCGAACAACGGACCGTTTCATATCATATTTCTATAAAAAAAACACATTGTCATACAAATGTATCTGTTGTTAGCAAATAGTAATTGCTGGGTTTGCGCGCAATTTGCGAAGGGCTCGAAGTCAATGGTAGTTATGCATTGTTAAGGCGATTTTAGGGGTAGTTAAGATGTATCGAAATTTTAGAAACTCATACTGTACAAGCATGTGTAACTTCTTAGTTTGACCAGATTAAGTTAACAATAAACTTCACGCTGTATATAGTTTCAATGCTGTCTTTAGGGCATATATGGTCCCGTGTTTGTAGGTTTGATTCCTGTCGAGAAAACTTGCAAATTAAAAATAATAATAATGAAGCAGACTTGGATTGCTAGGTGTTAAGCATTGTATCTCTCTGTGTAATGTGATATCAAGACCTAATAGTAGTGCATTTACTACCTAAGGTTCTATAACCGTTAAGGGCAAGGAAACTCTTATTTTTGCAAAGATTGCAGCATCTGTATGCATCTGTCCATTTTAGACCTGTAAGCTGGAAGGGTTCTGATAAAGGTGGCCGTTTTTCATAAGATTCAGTCGCAAATACAGAAGAGGATATTTGGAATTTTCTTTATTTTAAAACAGACAACTGTTGAGGCAGAATACAAAACTCCACGGGTATCAACTCGACGTCCAAAACTAATACTTACTAGAGAAATTATACTATTGATACATTATTAAGGGTCCATATCCTTTTAATAATATTTTTGAAGTTATACTTCTTTTGGCGCGTTAGGGAAAAATGTAAATACATTTTTAGGATGCGTGCACACACCGTCACAAAAAACCGACACCTTGAAGTTAGCTATAGCTATAGTTAACATTTAGTTTTATGAAGTTATACTTCTTTTGGCGCGTTGTTTGAAGTTTTACTTCTTTAGGCGCGTTATTAGAAATTTTACTTCTTTAGGCTCGTTAGGGAAAAATGATGAGGGTAAAAACGTAGAATGATAAAATTTTTGAAAATATTTTTTTATCTTGTTACGCCAAAGAATAACTTTTAACGCATGTACATAAGTACACACACGTTTTTTATTTGTTTCTTTTTTATTAATATTACTCTACTCCCCTGCCATTGTGTCCAGGGACTTTTTCTATCTCTAAAATTTACAATAAAACATGATACATTATATATTTGTTTTACAGTATAATTTTTTATTTCTTTAAGCAATCATAAGTTCATAAGCTTATTATTATATATTGTGTTAGTTAATTAAATCATAAAATTGTTAACAAACTTCACAAACGCAACAAAAACGCAGTCCATGTAAGGGCATTCCCGCTATCACCGTAAATATAATCTGTATATTTCGTGAAATCATTGTGCAAAAATAAAGAGGTACATTAATTTCCAATGTCTCCCCTACAGACCTCAAGACATTAGCGATTTCCTCTAATGACTACTAAAACTGAAGTGAGGATAACGCTCTAAGTGGTTTTATCAAAAGGCTGTGTTATAAGTGACGAGCGAGAGATATTATGATGAATTGAAACAAAATTATGTAAGAGTTAGTATAATAACACAACACGAAACAGGAGAAAAATAAAATTAAATAAATGAAGACAAAGGACGTAAATGATACTAAAAGCAGATGACCCAATATAAACATAAAGTCAAAGTCAAAGCATTTATTTCAATAAGACCATCTAAAATGGCACTGTTGAACGTCAAAAAAAAGATTCTAGTTGCCCCTTCCAAAAGGTAGTTTCGTGTGGAGAAGAATGGGCAAGAAACTCCACACTTACTCTTTAAAATAGGTTTACAATATTTTGTTACATTTGTTAAATAATTATATGTGAAGACAATGTACTCTTAGAATAAACTACTATACTAAAAAAAGTTAGTATACATGTTCCTCACATATTTACAAATATCGAAACCGTAGAATATTAACATTAAAGTGTAATAAAAATATTAAAAAACACAACAAAACAGTGTGTGAGATACAAAAAAAAAATACATTTGTAGCATTTATAAATAAAAAATAAAAAAATTATAATAATAATAACAAAAATATGTTACAGCAAAAAGTCAGCAACCAATTTGATTTTGTCCAGGCTCTATGATTGTCCTATGGAGCAGGACCAGCATGTTTCAGCATGTTTTGTAAAATTAACACACCCCCAGTCCCAGACCCCAGAGCTAGATGCTTTCTTCTCTTCTACTCTTCTACTTTTATTTGGAATTAATTTGAATATTTTTTTAATTGACTTTATTTTAAATAAATTGTCTGCACAAAGACACAATTTAACATTAAGATCTATCCTAACTACTTTACTAAAAAACATATTTAACAAAAGAAAGTGTCTTACAGTCTTTATCTAAGGGAAAGACATTTTTTTTTAACAGGAGGCAAACGGGCAGGAGGCTCACCTGATGTTAAGTGATACCGCCACCCATGGACACTCACATTGCCAGAAGGCCCGCAAGTGCGTTGCAGGCCTTTCAAGAATTGGTTCTTGAAGGACCCTAAGTAATTCTCGCATAAGCTTATACTTTGAAGTCTACTAGGGTGTAGTGATTGATGAGCTCTTGTTCTGCGATCGCTACTTCAATTACACAATTATTAAATTAGACATGATACAACTAATCTCAAATCACGTTGCGTCTTTAAAGACTGTAGTTTCTGTACTTTATACGTCGGTATTGTTGTGTACCGGGTTGTGCAGCTCCCTCAAAAATGGTTGAGCTGCATGAGCTATTCGGGGCCGTCTGCTGGCACAGGCTTGCTCAGATCGATCTGGTTCTTTCTTCCAAAGACCAGTCCAGTAAATACTCTGTATTTGTTTACACCAATTATTAATTTATTATTGTATTATCTGGACTATAAAAGAGACTAAGACCCCCGCGTTTGTTTCGACATTTCTTCTCAGGGCAGTCAGTTAGGAAATGACGACTTCATCTACCTGAGGAAGACATTGTAAAAGTTATTTATATAGTCCTACTTGCAAGAATAAACTATTTCATTTCAATTCATGTAGCTTCTATCAGATCTAAGAGGGGGCGCAGACTGCATATACTGATTCTTTAACGATGATAATAAACTTCGATACAATTTTCTTCTGGATTTTTTTTCAGTCTATCGTCTGGAATACACATATAGTTAGTGGCGTAACAACAGGGTGGCATGGCTGGCAAAATGCCACGCGCCCCGACCCAAGAGGGACCCAAGAGATATTATGTTCTATGGATGAATGTGAAGTCTCCAATACGCATTGGGCTAGCGTGGGGACAACAGACCATTCCCTCTCGCCTAAGAGAGGAGGACTATTGCCATTAATGGGACATATACAACGTGCAATTGAGTTCGCTGAAAATCTCGCAGTTTTTTAAAATTATACTGAGTACAACGTAACGAATTTTGCTGATTGCATCAAAAGAATTTGCCACGAGTCCGAGATGGTATTGTTACGCCACTGCACATAGTAGAGAGAAGGTTTGCAGAGTATGCTTTTCTTTTCTTTTTTCTTTAATGGCTCTGGCACGATTTGTGCAGCCAGCGTCAAGTATAGGATTTTTTATAATTCGTGCTTGTCTTTAGAAATTCGACCGTGTCCTTCATCTACGGTTTAAGCACTTGCCCGGTACCGCACCACACTCCCAAAGGCCGAGAACAAATTTAAATTAAATAAAAACCCGGTACCCCTCACCTAGCTGCCACTTAATAAGACCTCTAGGCTATGAGGCCCCCACAGTATGCTTTTCATTTTTGTTTGTGCAAAGCAGTGGCTTCAGCGACTGTCATACCTGAAGTCGTAGGTTCCAGCCCCAACTGTACACCAATTATCTGTAACACTCGCACTTACGATGTAGGAAAATGTCGTGAGGAAACCGGCATGCCTTAGGCCCACAAAATCGACAGCGTGTGAAAGAAAGCTGATCATCTACTTGACTATTAGATTTTTTTGTTTTATTCTACATAAGTGAATGGAGACGTAGCAGCAATGATTACTTGTCGTAACTATGTTTAAAAGTTCTTTATGTTTTCTTTTAATAATTTCAAAATAAAAAATAATAATTTCAATAAATAATTGTGTTTTAATGTTGAACATTCTACTATATGTCGACTTTTATTCATTAAATAAACATACTTATCTAGCATAGAGTTACCTATGGGCTTTAAATTCCTTTAAATAAAAACACTTCTTTACCGGATTGAAGTTATGTATTACATATTATAAATTTTACAATTATTTAACATAATTTTAAATTTAACAGACGTTTCGCGTGCTTTACAGCGTGCGTGGTCACGCTGACTGAAGACAAAAGGTGTTGAATGTCAAAAAGTATCACAGCTGTAGAAAAAGTTGTGTTATCTGTATTTATTTCCCCGGAGTTGGTATCGACTAAAAGATGGAGGGTTTTGGCAGAAATTGCTCACGGTGTCCTCTATTTCCGTGACCACGCACGCTGTAAAGCACGAGAAACGTCGGTTACATTTAAAATTATGTAAAATAATTGTAAAATTTATAATAATACATAACTTCTATTCGGTAAAAAAGTATTTTTCTATGTGTAAAAGTTATGTCAATAAAAGACAATAGTATAAAAACTCTCTCTCTAGTCTGCATTTAAAAGTTCAATCAAAGTCCCTTCTAACAATCTTTTACAACTATGCCAGATAGATCTTTAACAAAAAGACCTTTCCAAATGACATAGAAAAGGAACTTTCCAATGCAGGTTTATAACCTCTATAAATTCAATAGATCGGGGTACGGCTATCGGCTCTCTTCGTTAAATTGAAATGGCTAAGCTATTGTTGGAGCGATTTAAAATCGACATTTTAAACGTACTTTAGGTGACCGATAGGGTATCGAAATGATCAAATTTATATTCGGGCTACGATTCCTTATCTGTGAACGGCGTATCTTTCGATTTGAATTTGGAATTGTCACGTTTCGACAATGACATTTGGTGCGCGTATTTTGACAGAATCGAATTTAGAGCACTAATTTAAATTGATTGTGATTTGTCAAATGTGTCACTTCGACGTAACAATAGATACAATTATTGTGAGTAGATTTTATAGTTAAGACGAGAAGAAGATAGTTAAAAAATTTCTCTTACTGACATTTAATAGAGTAGAATCAAACAAACAAGTGGGTTATTCCTGGAAAGCAAATTGCCATGAAGCAGATAAAAAAAAACTGACATTTAATTTCACTGTTCGAATTTTTTTTGTCAAAAATTTTGATGAGATCTAATAGTTTTTAGTAGGTAAGTGTTTGTGCGTATTGTCAACTATTGTAATCAGTCTAACCTCTTTTATTGTTCCTAAACTAATTATTTCCATATCCTTACGATTGACAATTGTGTGCCTATCATGTTATGAATATATGGAAACGAGATATGTAGGTGCTTATGCTTATTATTAATATAAAATTGTGTATCAACAGCCACCGAACCTTTTGATACAGACACCATGTCATAAATCATTTGGTTTGTATGTACCTGTACATGAGTTCATATCTAATACCGCAGTAGTTTCATACATTTGGGATCACACAACAGCGACTGTATGAAACAAGGTATATGTTTATTTTATTAATTCACTAGCTGCCCTTGCGAACTTTGATTCGCCTTTAAGATTGTTTACTTAGCCTACCTTTTTAGTAGCAATATGCCACATATGGAACATTTTACTTTGCTATCCGACACAGAATTTTAACTTTTCCGGAATATATTTTTTTTAAATCTTTTCAATGTTTCTCTCCATAAAGACCTAAGCGTTTAACTTAATACAAAATGGCGTTAAACTCGTTATTACATTTTTTTTTCATCATTAAAACAATAATTACTTCTTATACGTCAATCACGTGAAACGGTCATAGATTAGTCGAATTGACAATTAACGCACACTTGACGACGTGTGACGCCATCTTGGATAGGCATTTTGGCGGGTTATTTAAATGAATATATCAGCTAGGTGAGGGGTACCGGGTTCGATTCCCGGTTCAAGGGCAAGTTTTAATTTAATTTAAATTTGTTCTCGGCCTTAACGAGGGTTCTGCGGTACCGGGCGAGTGCTTAAACCGTACACGGAGGACACGGTCGAATTTCTAAAGACAAGCACGAATTATAAAAAAAATCCTATACTTGACGCTGGCTAATGCACAAATCGTGCCAGAGCCATTTAAAAAAAAAAAAAGAATATTTGACATTTTAATACTTGATAGAATTGAGAATATATTAAACTCGATTAACTTTATTCAAATAGGTGGGTAAATAAATACACTTATGAAGGACAACAGAAGCCATATTAAATTGATTCTAAATTTACTTGGGCAAAAAGAACGGGCAAGAAACTCTCCGTCACTCTTTTTAACAAGTTTTGAGTCATATAAATTGTTTGAACTGGAGCAAATCAATCCCAAGGATTAGGATCATTTAAATAATCGTAAAATTTATAGATTTTACGATTAATGTACGTTTAACGAGAGTTTTGAATTTATTCAGTGATAATCTAATTTCACTATTAGATATATATAGGTTTCAATCACAAATAAATAAAAGTAGCCCATTTTGACAGTCGGTATTACTACAAAATCCACCCTTATAAATCGTATACAACATAAGAAACAACAAAAATATATAACTAAAAACCGAGGGACCGCAAATAATTTCGAATTCGCATCCCGTCTCAAACTTTGTTGCTATGTTGCGCCATGCTATGTTTCATTATTTATGATAGTTCTTAGTTCTGTAGGTGAGCTTACAAAGTTCTTAATGTGTACGCTTTTGGATAATTAACGCTGCTTAGGAATTTGTTAGGAAATCCATTATGGCGTTAGAATTCTGCATTGATTTATACCAATATACGAGACATATTAACGATCAGAAGAAATTTAGAATAGATATCAATAGATTAGTACACGCCCGAATGGAAAAAAGAGAGGTAAGACACAAAACGAACGTAACAATACGCACACAAGCCCTCTGGCATTGACAGTATCAATTCTTAAAAGGCCGGCAACACACTCGTGAGCCCTCTGGCATTGGTACCTACCCAATTCTTAAAAGGCCGGCAACGCACTTGCGAGCCCTCTGGCGTTGAGAGTACCAATCCTTAATGTCCGGCAACGCACTCGCAAACCCTCTGGCATTGAGAGTACCAATCTTTAAAAGGCCGGCAACACACTCGCGAGCCATCTGGCATTGAGAGTACCAATTCTTAAAAGGCTGGCAACGCACTCGCGAGCCCTCTGGCGTTAAGAGTACCAATTCTTAATGTCCGGCAACGCACTCGCGAGCCTTCTGGCATTGAGAGTATCAATTATACTTTAAAGGCTGACAACGCACTCGCAAGCCCACTGGTATTGGGAGTATCAATTCTTAAAAGGCCGACAACACACTCGCAAGCCCACTGGCATTGAGATTACCAATTCTTAAAAGGCCGGTAACGTTCTCGCGAGCTCTCTGGCATTGAGATTACCAATTCTTCAAAGGCCGACAAAGCACTTGCGAGCCATCTGGCATTGAGTACCTACCTATCCATTTGCGGTATCACTGAACATGAGTGCCCGCCCGTTTGCCCCCTGTTATAAAATAGATATTAATAGGCCAACTTCCGTTTTGCACGATTCGCAGGCGAAATTTAAATTAAAAATTCTTTCACGTTTATCACATAGTAAATTGAAATCATTAAACTTCACTTTGACACATTTAATAGCCAGCGTAAAATCGATTTATTTGACACAAGAACCAATTATCAAGCATCGTGTCTATTTCGAATCGATTTAACTCGTCACCTTAACACCAGGTTTTATCTTAAGCCAAAAAGTCGACAGCCTGTTAACAATGGCTGAATACAAAGCCGTAATTATAATAATTTGGAAAAAAAATATAGTGCGTGTACTAGTGTACACACGTAAGAAGTGAAACTTCTTTATGACCTTATTTTTCGAAAAATTATCTTTATGCAACTTTACAGAAATTGGTTAAATAAAGTTAAATTAGATAAAGTTTAACAAAAGGCTTTTAATATCACAGACTTGAATACAAATAAGACAATTATTTCATTTTACCTTATTACCACTAAGATTATTACAGAATTTCATAAATTGTTATAGAATTTTTAGTATCATTGTTATCGTTATTATACATTTTTGTTATTAATGGTTTAGAATCTCTTTGAATCAACCGTGGTAGGGACAAGAAAAAGACGCGCGTAACAGTCAAATGTGACGCGTAACGAAAAAATGTTACACTAAATTTTTTTCCAACCTCGATAAAGAAGTTTCACTTCAAAAATAACTGTGGCGCTAAAACCTCAGAATTCTGTATCTGTTTCATTATTAATTACTTAAAATGTCACATGGGACATGGTGTAATGGTTGCAGCTCCTTACAAACATTTTGTAAAACAAAAAAAAAGGCGATTAAAAAGAGTGGCGGAGAGTTTATTGCCAGTTTTTCTCTTCTGTTCTACGCCCTTGATTTGAGAACTGGCAGTAAATGTAAAATTAGAAGCATTAATATGTATTTCCTTACTGACGAGTCATAAATGTACATTATGTTACCTATATGCTTAATTTGTCAATCTAATAGGCAAGTAGGTTATCAGCATCTGTGCCTGACACACGCCGTCTTTTTGAGTCGAGTCCAAGAAAGATAATTTTTGCACAGCCCGGGTTCGAACCTACGACTTCAGGGATGAGAGTCGCACGCTGAATCCACTAGGCCAACACAGCTAAGTTTTAGAGCAATTTATTTATAAGAAATAAATTTTCAAATGGATTAGTACCTATTAGTTCTTGTAAGAATAGCAAATACATAAAAAAACTGAACTAGTGATGATTATTCTTGCGTAGAGTCCTAATTTTTTGACTGAAACAGTCTGAAATCAGGTTAGGCGAAGCTGTCAGCTGTTTTTAAATGTCAAAACCGAAGCATTTGTGTTTTTTTGGAGTCGAATCCACAACCGTCCTGTAACAAGTGTTAAATCAAATTGCACTGCAAACATAAATTTCATAATCTCTCTTAAAATTTGTATAACAACATACGTAAACAACATAATACCTGTTTACGCAGCGTATTTATTTTTAAATAGATATAAAATAACCTATAACCCAATCTTAAATGTATTTTGCTTAAACTACTAAATTATACATTCATAATTAAATCAAACCCGAGCGAGAACGAGTGTTTCAGTCTGAAAGCGTACAGCATATAGGTATACATAATATTATACGCTTACTTGATGGGCGACGCAGGTGCTACAGACTCCGTTGACAGACAAAGACGCAGATAATAAGGAGCATCCCATTGGTGCATCCGTCGCGTGACCACGCCCACCGCAAGCCTCGACCAATCGCAGCCCGCTACACATCTTGAATATTATCTAGTTATCTGCCGTCTCACTTGCGGCACACACGACGCTTTCAGACTGAAAATGTATGTTACATCACGGTTGTTTCTAGAATCTATGGTATAACAACATCAATACGAAGCCAATATGGCTACCGTCTGACGATAGAATTTGACACGATAAGATTGTTTAAATTTTGTTTTCATAATCAGCTATGAATATCCACTGTTGACTGACCTGCTTTGTTTTTAGTCGCGCACGCAAAGTCTACGCGAAGGGTCGATCAGGTGAACGGAACGAGGCCAAACTATTCTGGTTTGTTATAGCAGCGTTCTAGGAAGGAAACAAGGGCCTGATTTTACAAATTGAGATTAATTGTTCTCGCATCAAATTATGTGAACAAAGGAGCATAGACAAGATTTTCAGCTACCCCGTAACTCGTACGAAAGAGAGGGGTGTTGTACAAAGACAGCCGGGGCGCGAGGGGAGGGGCCCGGGTCGGCGAGGGTATGATTCGGGATTCTAGGGATGAGCTCTCGCCTCCTCTCGTTACTCTGGAACCGTTCGTCGCGGCCGTCGCACATATCTCGAATTGCGATAGCGCATCGAATGCGTATGCGTGATATGACAAGACAATTCCAAATTTAAATTTTTGCGTGCAGTGATATTTCGGATTGACAATTGACATTTATTTTTTTTCGTTTAATTCAAGTTAAATCTTTTATGTGTGCGTGAAAGTCATGAAAATATTTTCTACTGTAATTGTTACAGTGATTGTGTGAATATGAAGATGTCTGGTAAGTTGATATTGCTATAGAAAGTATTTATACATTTTTAAATAATACCTTTTAAATAATTAATGCATATACAATCAAATTAAATAATCTAATTGTAGTCAACATTGGTAGCTGATATTAATGGCTATTAATACAAAAAAAAGCAATTCCACAGATTAATATTCCTAATAATAAATAAGATTCACTAATTGATAACGTCCATATTAGTTACTTGTAAAATAAAATCGCTACCAATAGGTTGTATTATCTATAATTTTATGAAAATTTAAAGTCAGTTACTTATTGAATATTTATTAACCAAGATTAACATTTGTGAATTTGTTATAATCACAAAGGAATTAAGGTTAATTAAAATTAGATAATTAAATGCCAAATTAAATCACATATTATTGAAGATATTTTGCTTAAACTATAGCTATTAAAATAAAGTCAATTAAGAGCACACATCCTCATTAATATTCTATATTGACATATTCTTTAGAATAACATCTAAGTGTTACGGAAATAAAAACATAGACCGTAGATGTTTCTAAACTAATCATAATAATCTATTATTAACTACTAAATTCATAAACGCTGTTATAAAAAATAAACCTCTTCGATATAATCTTGTCAAACATTATCTAATTCTGTCAAGTGTGTGCGAAAAGACCCGACCACAATTTGATTATTTGTCTGTGGTAAAATGGCGGGTGTCAACTTTTGGCGGGCGCCGCCGGGCCAAAGATTATTTGTATTTCTTATTTGTCACAGCTTATGTTAAGGGTTTTATTTACATCATCATGTATCTGTGAAGTGATTTATTTAAAATGTTTTTTATTACTATTAAATTCTTATTATAGATAAATACAATATAAATATACTATACAATGTTGAGTGTTTGATAATAGAAATCGTTTCTTTAGAATAAAATGGCATAGATAATAAAACGTAAATAGTATTGGTTTAAATAAGAAATGTATTGAACTAATAAAATCTGTAGGTATACTTAATGTTGCGATTGCGTCACGCTGCAAATGTTTCATTTACAACCCCTTTTTATGACAATATGACATCTTCTTAATAACGAAACATATGTCAATAAATAGTATGAACACTATTTATACTAAAACTTTTGAAAATAATCAAGAAATTTATTCTAATAAAAATTAAAATGTGACACAGTTATCTAACAGATATAACAATATAATTATTAATTTTAAAATAAGAATATGCAAAAACGATAACCCAAACCAATTCCAATCTATGAGCAGCCAAAGTTTTGAAATAGGAACAGCCATTAAAATAGATTATACTTATAATCTGTGTTACGTTCTCTAAACTCTATGCCAAATTTCCACAGCGTAGAAAATTAGAAAGCTCAACTTTCCGCGAAGCTAGCTATTGTTATTTTGAATACCTATTTAGCGGATCTGTATGTCCGATGAGTCTTGCGTTTTGCGGTTCTTATTCTCAATTTACACTAACATATACCTTATGTTAGTGGAATAAAGGCGCTCGGCGTACGAAATATATTATTATAAATATGTTTAGAGAGTTTTATGATTGCGCCGGGCCATGAACCCGGGGACTAAAGCGCGCATTGTCAGTGCCGTGACTAATACGTGAAATCGTCGTGCTAGGGTCTTCGGACAACGACATCTGTGTGATATTTGCTGATTTTAATTAAATTTTGCGTCGTAATTTTGTACAAGTGTAGTATAATGTCGGCTAAAGATGTTGGATCTCTTATCTTCCTTTATGAAAATAAAATTGATTGTATTAAACTAACATAGAAGGATTGAAATGTTTTTGATGTATTAATTTGGTATGAAATAAAAAATTAAACTTGGAAAATTTGTTTATATCATAAAGATTAAAAAGAAAAAAACCTAGACAAATCGCAAATTCCACAGCTGATAAAATGAACTATTTAATGTTAAAACACATACTTAGAACAACTCCACACCATTCTATATCCAGCTTATGTTCTTATTTAAAATCTGGCGCGAATTTCTGCGGAAACCAGAAATTTAACGACAACTCCTCTGCATTGTCCCCGCACGAAGCCAACATTCAAAACATCAATGCTCGTCGCGATGACTAATTTGAATTTGAAATTCGAACACATTTTACGACGTAGTCCTCTGTCTTGCTGGCCACAAACAATATTTTTTATTCATAGTCTGTGGTATAAAATTAATAGTCTTTTGTTTTTATGTTTCTTTAATTTCTGTATATCGTTATAATATCTGTTTGTCATTCTATAGATAAATGTTCACTAAATTGTATCAATTTAATGCCTCGCTTTTACATTGTGTTGATTAAAAGTCAAATTCACTATTCCTATGCTAACTTTTATCCTATTTCCACATATTCAATATAAACAACTTCAATTCAAACTATTTTTACTTTTTTAATGACCTAAATTTATGTCTTACTGGCCTATAAGAGATGGGTGAAAAAAGCAAATTCCAAATTTTAAAAATCCGAAAGAATTACAACAGACTATACTAATATTGTGGCGACAGGTGAAATGAGCATAGCAACAGACTATAAAGGGTTTTTTAGCGTACATCCTGATTATTGTACTGCACTTTATAATGCAAAGTAGTCTAGTGATCTATGCAACGTCTAATTTTATAGAGTTTTTTAGTCGCCACGTGCTACTATGGACAAGATAGGGGTTGTTTTAACATCTATATTAGTTGTAATGGGGTCGTTATGATTTATGAAGTGTCTTTTACAGTGGGGTAGTTTATTGATGACACGCGCAATGTAATTCTGTTTCCTTTACTAAACACACATATGATGTTTGTCTTTCAATTTTTTTGTTACGTAATGGCCGTAATGGGCATAAATGAAATTGATGGTTACCATTTGTCATATACATTATTCGGTTCTGTCATGTTCAAACAAATGTGTTAGGAATCCCTCTATCGATTTAATATGAAACTATCACAGATTAATAATTCTATATTGATAGATAACCATAGATAAGACCATTATCTGTGGTACAAATAAACGTGTTCTAAAATTAATAAATCCGCGAATATTCATAACATTCTGAATTTCTTTTATTCATTAAGGATAAAAGAAACAAAGAAATATCTTTATGTAGTTCATTTGCATTTCGGAGGGATGCTCCGAGACACAAGAGACAAGCGGATATGCTTTGTTGTCAGCGGAAATCAGGCATAATGCCACCATCTTGCATTCCATCATTTTTTTTATGTCTGTAATAAGAACGCGTCAGGATGCTTGCGATTAAGATAAAGGTATTGGCGAATCTCTAAAGATAAAATCTTGGACTATGGATATCAGAAGATAACTATTTATTATATGCACGCGCGTTTAAACACATTAACATTTCTAATTAACTTAACAATACAAAAGAGAGCCATGACTCTATAACAAAACTATAGGTGATTAAAAGATTTTTTTTAAAGGCCGGCAACGCATTCGTGACCCGTCTGGCATTGAGAGTGTCTATTGGCGGTATCACTTAACATTACATGACCTCCTGCTCAATTGTTCACGTTCAATAAAATTAAAAACTACAAATGGTGGTTTGTAGATAACATTACAGAAATATAGTGAATAATTGTCTGGTTTAATTATGGATTTGGCCTAGTGGCTTCAGCGTGCTACTCTCCCTGAGGTCGTAGGTTCGGTTCCCCGCTGTGCACCAATGGACTTTCTGTATTAATTAAAACTCGCTCGGTAAAGCAAAAACATCGTATGGAAACCGGTATGGCTTAGACCCAAAAAGTCGTTTGACAGAAGGCTGATGACCTACTTGCCTATTAGGTTGACAAATGATTACGAAACAGATACAGAAATCTGAGGCCCAGACCTAAATGGTTGTAGCGCTACTGTATATTTTTATAATGAAAATCATCTCATCTTGTCACGTCGCCTAGACTAGAAATCTCCAATTTAACATTAATGTAGGTACGTCAATATGTGTGTGCCAAATGTATAAAAAATACTATTTAACAAATGCAAAGATTTTATTAAAAGAATTAAATTATTTTTTTGCATGGAAGAAATCGCTTGTTAGCGATAAGGCCGCCCGTTGCCTTATAATTTATGTGACCTCCTTTTTTATATGTATATTTTTGTATAAGGTTTTATTTTCCTTTACAGCAGCAGACAGCCAGGAATCTGGCAGCCCACCACCAAGTCCGACTGAATCCACAGCATCAGAAACTGCGCCCACCCTAGTTCACATAAAACAAGAGAACATGGTACCGGGCATTGATAGCAGAGAGTATTATGGCGCCGACTTTGGTCTACCCGAGACATACCTTCCACAGAACTATAGCGACTACGGGCGTTTGTACAACGACATGCAAAATCCAGGGTTCCTAGACCATGACTTGAAGATACCGAACGGAAAAGATGAAAAGGACGATACAGATAATGTACCACCAGAATTGATATATAAAACTGGCGGTATTTACGCGCGTTTTAATGTAACTAGTGGTACGAAGTACGGGCCGTTTAATGGTAAATGGGAAACGCAGCCATTAGATAGAAGATACGCGTGGGAGGTGAGTTACTTTTTAATATATTATATACAGTCTGTACAATGATCGTATTGCCTTAAATAATAGGACATTGAAACGTCAATTGTCAGACACACAATTTAACTCATATATGTCAATCTACAGTTGAATCCTAAAATTATAAACCTTGATTTGAAAACTATACTATAGCAGTCAAAATAGGGAATTAGTTCAAGTTCCATAGATAACAAACCACTATTATGTTATAAATGATATGTCAAAATATTAAATTATAGTTATAACTAAATAAGTGTAAATTACATAAACAAAAGTTTAATTTTGATAAAATTACATTTAAAAAATTTGATAACCGAAGATGAAAGCTATTTTACATTCGATATAATGATATGGATAGGATATGGGAATCGACCATCCACTACGCATAAAGCCCTGCGCATAATCCACTAACACCCTTCTGCAAATGGATACTCCCGGGGTAGCATTAAAACTATAACTATTGGACATTATAACTTAAGCAATCATAGAATTTACATCAACACAAGCTAGAACCATTGAAAGGTCGGCAACACACCGCTGGCCCAAAAAAACAAGGCACGTAACTATTTGTAGATTGCTTTTGTTTTTTAAAGGTGACAGTTGATCCTTGTTAACAGACCACTCAGTTAAGTGTCAAAACGGAATAAGTGTTCATAAATAATACCCAAAATTTGGTAGTTTTGAAACATGTCGGAGAAGCGCAATAAAGTACGGACTTTATTGGTCTCAATTCAAGTGAGCAACTTAACAGTTTTTTTGACACTTGATCGTTTTGCCTAATTGGTTTTGTTGGTGACAGGATTGTAATATTATTATTAGTTATTTCTATACTGACTTCGCTTGTGTATAAGTAAGTGTAATTTTATTTCGTATTTTCTCATACTAAGCGCATTAAGCCAAAATTTAATGTATTCTAAAGCTTTACTTAAGAATTCTTATAAAATGTCGAGAATAAACAGTAGGAATGTGTAGATAATAAATTAAAACACAGATTAGGCATGACTCTGAGGTGCCAAAAATTAACATAAACACAGCACACACTTATAACAACTCTTAAATACTTGCACGCACTCACACATTTACATACTTACAGATTTACACTTTTGTCTTAAGACTTGTGTTTGATTATTTGTAACACTAAATTTTTTTTTCTCAAAAAACTGTTTAAATAATGTACCACTACTGTATAATGTACCACTACTGTATAATGTACCACTACTGTACTGTATTTCCCACAACACAGGGACTCCCTAGTGTGGGAACTAGCGATATATGAATTTAGTCATTAACAAAGTTTTTATCTAATTAATAAAATTTAATATTTATTTGAATGTGTTTAGTGATCGAAATAATTTCAAAGGAAACTTATTACAAAAAACTTTATTCAAAAAGACAGCAATTATTGCCAAATAAAAGCGATCTTAAAATCGCGACTAGCCTTTTCGCCATAGACATCACAAAACCATAGTCAAATAAACCATAGAGCAAGGACCGGAACTAAATTCGCGCTTCGACTCATCACAATAGCGTGGTTTGACTGCAATGCGACACCAACAATTATGAGATGTCTCGAATATCATTGAAAAAGTATCTTTTGAATTGTAAATAATCGTGAAGAACAATATATTTGTAAGATTGCTTTATCATGTAATTTAATATGAATATTTAAGTGAATTAATCGGCAAGCCAGTTATATTTAAAAATATATTATAAAGTTATTCATGTACATATGTTAAAAATATACTATATTTGAATATTTGCTATGATAACTGTCCGTCCCACATCTGAGCTACTTTTCAGGCACTTTTTGATTTAGCGTCCTTCAAGAGAAGAGCGTTCCAATTCTTAAAAGGCCGGCAACGCACTTCCGAGCTTTCTGGCAACGTGATGTATCACTTAACATCAGGTGTTCCTCCTGCCCGTTTGCCCCTGTTATATAAAAAAAGTTTTTTTAAAGTATTCAGTGAGATTGTTTTGCCTTAAGAGAACTTAGGACGTCCAAATTAGACCACGCTAAACGTTTGTGTTAACCCATAAAATTGTTAATTTAGCGATTAAAATGGTTTCTAGAAAAAAAGCTCGGATAATCCAAAAGACAGCTTTAAGCTTATCAATATATCTTTGAATTCGCGAATGTAATTCAATACTTTTGCTACATTGGCGTAATCCTGGAATCGCGACAGACAATTGATTTCCGTTTCCTCCCAGAAGATAACGCCACGCCTCGGGGTTCTTGTTAAAGTGCATTCACTAACGATACCTAGTTGTTATTGCATTAAAGATAATATTAAAATAGTTTTTGTAATTAATTGGAACTTACATCGGTTTTAAGTACATATGTTTGTGAGTCATATAGTTATTTACCGAGTGTATATATGTTTATATAACTAATTTTTAACAAAAAAAAGTGCGTGCGTACAAAGTACACGTCAGAAGTGAAACTTCTTTGGCAAACTAATTTTTTAACTATTGTTCATATTTATACAAATCTAAACTCAACTCAAACTTAACATTTCCGAGACTTAGAGGGAGGGAAAAAGGAAGATATGTTAGAAATTTAATGAATGTAATTGACATTAAAATATTAAAAGTGTCGAAAATTAATACAAATTTTAAATTTAATTTTTTCAATTTATTTCTTCTGTAATAAAAATACGTGGCATTTTAATTTACAATTCGTCATTTGAGATTTCAATAAATTATTTTGCATTAAAATATAAAATACTAATATTTCATAAATTCTCTTTATGAAATTTTAATTTTAAAAATAGAATTTCCATAAGGTAATTCGCCCTTCTTACTCTCTCCTTATCTCTCTCCCTTTTCTTCGACAAAAACACTGCACATCTTTGTGACGTTCCGTAAAAATTTGTCCTCATGCGCCTAAGGAAGTTTCACTTCAAAAAACGAAATCGTAAGAGTGACGTAATAGTTTTTTTGATTATGAAAAGATTACAAAAATAATCATTAAAATCAGTTTAAAGACGAAGTTATCCACGAACACACACATTAATATATATACGCTCGATTTGAGAACAACCGTAGTCTCATGTCTTTTTTTAATATACGTAAAAACTGTATAATTGCACTCTTTTAACTAACGTACTTCATCTCTTTTTGTCAAACAGTGATTACGCTGTGATGAAAAGAGACACCTTGAAACTGACTAAAATAAACCAGCTGCTAAAACTACGTCAATATAATTAAATATTAATAGTTTCATTCTTTATTTGAACGTGTTATACCAGTAAATACGCCAATCTGTGGTCGCTGACCAAGCCATTTCCGCTCTATTAGAACCTCTTTGATGGCTTTAGCTTTGTGATGTCTGTGGTTATTACAAAGGGGAGTTGTCAATTACAAAACTACTTGCAAACGTCACGTACGACAAAACTCATTTCTGCGTCTGTTTTAATTATTAAATTAATATTATATTATAATTGTAATATAAAGACTAATAATAATAGTTTGCAGTCTTACAGAAAAGTTTCTATGAAAAAGATATTCAATACATAAAATCCTTATATTTCTGGAATTTAACAAAGACGTTTTAAAAGGATTAAACCCTCAAAGGGGTAGTTGAAGCCACAATTTCACAGATATCTCAATAAAGATCGCAAAAAAATTCTTTAAATGTCAAAGTGCAATAAAAGGTTGCGTACAAATAACGTTAATTTCGGTCGAGGCGTGACCCCCGTCAACATTGATTTTACACTTTTTCTAAAAAAACCCACCGTTAGAAATGACAATGCGGGATGTCATCGAATTCGTACTTAAAAATTCAAACTTGATTGGCAACTTTTTACGTCAATTGTCAATGCGAAATCACCAAAAAGTTCTCACGTTTTTAATTTTAATCGCGTAACAGATTCGTATCTTATAGATATGAATAATTTAGATGTGAATTAAAATAACAAGTTTATTGGCAAGTGTCAATCAAAATTATAATTTTTGATTCGATTGTTCATTTAGGGAGATAGAGTTCGATTTGCAAATGTTTTTTGTTAATTGCAATATTTTGAATAAATTTGCTTACAAAGGATATTGGTTATGAATTTTTTATTTGTTTACTTTAGCGAGAGCCGTGTTGGAGCATGGAAAATTATTTTTTGATATCAATACAGATCGTTCTGTTGGATTAATTTGTTTTTTTAATTATAAATTCATATCCAAATGCATTTGATATAATATGATTATGTTAATAGTGTTTTACAGTTCCGGGTCTTTAGTAGATCAATTCTAAGTATAAAGAAATTTCTCTAGAAGTTCTAACTATGTAATAATATGCTAGAGAAATAATTTATAAATAAAGCAGTAATGTATTAACGAAACGAGTTCTAATGTTAATCAATCACAATTTTAAATTTCGAATGCGCTAATCTCGGCCGCATGGAATCCGTTGCATTAATGTCAAAATATCTGTCAAATTTGTGTGACATCTTTTCATAACTAGCCACCCCTTCAGCAAAGGATTAAGGACCCATTACATCTTCATTACGGTAGGCGGCTGACACTATTGTACTTGCAATAATAATAAAAAGCAAAAATATTAATACGATCCGCGTATCTCCGTTTACAATAGTGCAGATGGTCTGACACAGGCGGATTTAAATGCAAAAGTATCACTTTTGGAATTCATTTCAAACAGTATTCGATATTCAAAAAGTAAACAGAAACACTTTCCCTCTGTTTCAACATTGTTTTTAAATTTTATCTGTGGTAAGAAAATGTTCCATTTTTAAAAATTATGGCAATGGCATCCATTCTTGTACATTTTATCATAAATTAATATTCATGCGCTACATTGTCTGATTCGGTATTTTCCAGCTATTGTAAGCTATCTAGATCTAAAAATATTTGCGTAAAATGTAATTGTCATTGTCTTAATATTCATTATTTTTAACGTAACCTTCTTAAAAGGTCGGGCAGTAACTTCTAACAATTTAAAATTCATTGATATGTGCCAATTACACTCCGAATATAATATATATGTGACCAGTAATTTTAATACAATTTAATTGTCATATAACTAAGTATTAAGAACTGCAAAATTAAATGTAATACAATTTTTAAATAACCTTAAAATCAATTACATTATAGATGTATGGCCAATTTCGTCTGCAATTAAATTGTACCCACTTCCACCCCATCGAGTTATCCAAACATTATTATTAACAAGAAGACACTTATCTGTTAATCTTTCACCGTTGTACAATGCCAGCTAATCTCCAGGCGTGATAGAAATTTATCTTGGTAAGGGATTTCACCCCAACTTGGGAAATGTTTCATACTTGGGGTTCGATTTGATTAAAAATTACCGATTTTTGTTGCTCTGTGGATTTCAAACGTCAATTCCATTCGAAATTCGAATTTTCATTGTAACCTATTTTGCGAAGTATTTGGCCTTTGAGGTTTAGTCATTAAATAATTAATTTAAAATTAGTCTTCATTTATTATTTTTATTTAGTTTAAAAGCAAAATAATTTAAGGATAATATTAAGGATAATTCCACAGATAGCCCAACTCATTAATAATAAATTAAATTAATTATTTAGTCTCATTATTTCCCTAAAGATTATATTATTTACCCGTTTGATGTTCAATACATATGTGTTAATTTAAATTGCGAAGGGATTGTATAGTATCAATAAATTTCGTTTTCATTTATATCACATCGGCCTGACGTCCAACACAGCGCTAAATCTTAAAGTATTTACTTAGTATTTTAAAGACCATTATTTCTCATTCCAAAAAAATATTTTTTTACATTGGAAACACGTCATCATCAGCCGTACCTATCTTTATTGCCCTTTTGAATTTGTAAAACGCGCTAACTATACGCATTTTAGACGGAAATTTTATAAATAATTGCACATCCTCATACTCAATAGACTTTTTCGAATAATATGTACGCGGCTTCGACAAAATAAGCAAACTACGCGACGAGTAGGTATTCTAGTGTTGTCTTTTATTGACATAACCTTTACACATTTAATGAAAACACTTTTTTACGGGATCCAATAATATCCAAATTAAAATCTCAAGATAAACAATCCGCGAAAATAGAGGACACTGTAAGCCATTTCATCTTTTATTCGATATCAACTCCGAGGAAATAAATACAGATAATACAACTTCTCTACAGCTGTGATACTTTTTGACATTCAACACCTTTTGTCTTCAGTCACCGTGACCACGCACGCTGTAAAGCACGCGAAACGTCGGTTAAATTTAAAATTATGTAAAATGATTGTAAATTTATAATAATACCTAACTTCAATCCGGTAAAAAAGTTCTTTAAATGAGTAGGTATTTTACTAAGTATGAACCTATTAAAACATTTAAAGTATGAACGCGCTTCAAACGGTCATTTATTCATGCAGCGTAATAATTACATTTACTATAGTCTAACCAATTGCAACAACTTTTTTTTTTTAGATTCTACCCTCATTTAGTTTTATAAACAATAAAAATATAACCCGTATAAATATCTAATGACAAACAACCTAACCAATTTGTTAAAGACACTGTAAGGAACTAGCGTTTAAGATACAGGCTAGGCCTAGTTTAATCGCTAGTGCACATAGAATTATTTTATGTACGAGGTTGACCAAAATTAATAGTGAAAACACAACGATTCGTTGCATATTGTATGTTTATAACCTTTAGAATGTAAGTACCAAATGTTTTTCGTCAAATAAAGTGAATTTTATTATTATTAATAATTAACGTTTTAAAATGTGTAATGGCTGTATACAAGTGCGGTGCAATAAAATCGCATTGCGAAGTTTACACACGAATGTCTCTGCGGCTTCTTATTTTCAGAAATATTTTTCGTTCGCAAAACAGTGCACTGGAGCAATATTTCATCTGAGCTGGCCAGAACAATAATAGCGTTTCGAGTTCAAGCCACGGCACGTTCGAACCACAATGTAACCAGCCGCCCAATGTATCGTGACCTCTCTGCCCACGTTTCTCCCCTGAAATTCAATCCGAGCCAAACACGGCTTAGAGATTTGCGAGTTCATTTTATTCTGGCCACTAGAATACCATCGCCAGCATCCGTGTAGACAAAATAACGTATTATTTCGAAAGCAATGCGATATATGCACCAATTATTGGGTAAGGTTAAGACTTGTTACAATTGGCGCTTTGTTGATGCGTGGGATGCCAAGAGCTTTACTTTGACGCAATATAACCTATTGGATGTCAAAATATTCGATTTGTATATGTTTTTCTAGTGTTTGTTGAATAAACAAAATAATACTCAGCTATTTTATATACTTGACATGTATATAATGTGTGAAATGTGTGTGTTGTTTTTAAATAGATATAGGCAGTTTTAAAGCGGCCGTTTTTGTATTTGAAAAAAAAAAAAGCTTTTATTCGAGTACTGTATTGAGATTACATTAAGTCCATTATGTTAACCATTAGCATTCGACCCCCGACGGAGTGATGGCCTCCTCCAAATCCGTCATTCTCTCATACCATCAACTTTCTAGTCGGCATCCTCTCTTCTTTCTTTTCGTAGTACCTACAATATGCAAATATATAGATCTGCTTTTATTGCTAACAGTGTCTTTCATTTATCAAATATCAATACCTTAAAAAGCAGTTTTAGGTCTAGGCCTCAGATTTACATAATTACCAATCGAATATACAAGTAGGGGATCAGCCTCCTGTGTCTCTCACGCGCCGTTGACTTCTTGGATCTAAGACAAGTCGATGACGGTGTTTTCCTTCACCGTTCGAGCGAATGTTAAATGTACACATAGAAAGTCCATTGGTGGCACACCCGGGAATCGAACCCATGACCTCAGATGAAAGCCGCACGCTGAAGCCACTAGGCCAGCACTGCTCCAAAAATACCATATTGTTTTGTTTATATTTGAATCTTGAGATAATTAAAATAATGTTTTATTACGTCCTATTGAGTTTTAAGTTGTGTCAAATAGCGGTGTGTACTGTTAAACCCATAAAATACATCCTCATTCACCCCATTCGTCACGCGAAACGGGAGCATTGATATCCAAAAAAAAACTAACCGAATAATTCGGGATCTCAAAAATTGTCACGGCGACAGTGTGTTTGAATGTTTTTTGCTTGTAATCTTCTGGTTAATCCGTTTTAACACGTCCAGATGTGCTCAGATGAAGAAATTAAACACTCCTTTGTGTCTTTTAATGTTGCGAAGAAAGTTTTAGTACAAGGTATTCTAGAGATTTTTTTGATGATTCTACATATTTCTACTTAACAGAAATTTATATTTTACTAGCAGACCGGCCAAGCGTTGCTGTGGCTAAGGTTTTTGTTATATTACATAGTAGTAAACTATTCAAGGGAAACGGTAGGAAAACACCAGTCATGGGGACCACCATGCTTTTTTGGTGGTAATGCCATTAAATTGTAGCTTACGTGAAACGTTGGTACTTTCAACACAGCGCCATCTGTTAGAATTGTGACTATCAAATAATAAACAAATATTTTGCAATAAAATAATATTGCGGGTATAAATTGAGATGTAAGCTATCCTATCTCTTAAGTTGGAGCAAACTACACACGGTGTGCAAATTTGATTGATATCGGTTCGGTAGTTTAGGAGTCCATAGCGAACAAACAACGTGACACGTAATTTATATATATTAAGATTATTGGAATGTAAGTCACCGTTTTACACTTAGGAATAAAAATAACTACAAAAATTAAAGTAATAATATTTTTCGATATAAACTTTGTAATGCTTTGTTTTTGTTTTGTTTAAATTTAAAGTAAAATTCGGGGGCACAAAATTGTACCAATCAATAAATAATAATATCAATAACAATAATTTAGGTAGGCTTTCAAAAATACCAAAAAAGGCGTAGAACACAGTGTAAAACAAAATTGTTGTTCGTATCGTATCTGTGTCACACCCTTGATAGAAGAGTATGCTTTAAAACTACTCATAGTAGTTGTAAATATATTATCATCGACATTTTATTTGTTATTTTCACAAACAAATAACACAAAAATATCCACAATAGCGGTGGCGATCACTGAACAAACGATGGACGTTCATTGTGCCAATCCCTAGGGTGCCATTAATACCAGATCAATGGGACATCACATTTTGACACCCACGGCTGATAAACAAAACACCACGGCCCTTATAATAAGGTTCATAATCGCGTAGCATTTCCCAGCGAATTTGTGTTTTTTTGCGCAATGATATCGTCAGTTCGTGGATATTTTGTCGTTTAAGGAATTAGGTCGTTTTGTCTCCGTTTAATGGTCGAAACGTGACCGAAGAAATATATTCTAATTTCTCAATAATTTGTTCGGGTGACAATGATTACAAAGCTTTCGATAAAATACGGATTTTTCCTTATAAAAATGGTGGTCGCTGTCAGAGCCGGAAGTAATACTTTTTCCTGCTGATAGCGAAGACAAGTGAAGGAAACGCGCTTCCTCACGCTGAAATGTGGCTTATAGAAAAACTTGAGGGTTACAAGGTACTTTTTCTTGGATCGCCGGAAATTTTAACGTAATTTAAAGGCGTTCGTTTTGCGTTTGAGCGGTTGAGTCATTCACAGAAATTTAGCTAATAGGAGACAGTGTATTCTAATTTGATTTTATACTTATTTCCCATATCCAACAAATTGTCATAAATTTAATTTGGCTATAACTTAGCTTAGCTATAACTTATATTAATTTCGCCTTAATATGATTTTTAACTACCTTTTTAGTAGCTACATACCAACATACTAACATTGTGCTATACCACAGAGATTTTCGCTTTTCCAAAATAAAAACCTAAAAATATTTTTTTATTTTTCCAATTCTCTCCGTAAAAACCTTCCACAGAGTAAATTAAATAAAAAATACTCCAATTGGTTTAGCCGTCTTCGGTTTGCAACATATGCGATTCTTAATAAATATAGTACGTGATTAACATACTTTATATAGTTTTCTTACTATCTAGTATAATTCAACAATTGTTACACACAAACATTCTTACAGAGTTTATTTTATAAGACAGTTAATATGAAATTTTTTAGATTATGTATTTTAGATATAGATAGATATTGTATAGTATGTCACTGGCCTAAGTATGTAATAAGTTAATTATTTAAATATGTTTGACGACCTGGTGGACAGAAAAACTGTGTCCAGTTTGTGTTTCCACCACACCAACTTCTTTCTATTTACGATCATGTTTATAATTAATAAATAAGATACCTTCCAGGGTTCCCAAAGGCTTCTTACGTTAAATTAAACAAGTATTTTCCCCTACAAAGTTTAAATTAAATGTATATTCTTCAAACGGGGCCACATATGTAGTTGGTCCAATTTGGCGCAGGCGTGCACGGGTAAATAACCCCGCACACAAATTGTTATCTTGTGAAACGAGACGTATGATTCGCGCAACGACGCGTGTTAGCCGCTCGTACCAACCGCTCTTCAGTTGGGGCTAGGGATGCGCCTTGATCGATGTTATATATGGAATAGATAGATAAGATAATACATAGATAGATAGATTTTGCATGTGATAGTGTTACAAAGTTTATAATAGAGGCAACGTAAGATCTATTGTTGTACTATTACTTCTCTTGAAATCATAAGAATGCTTTAAATACCTACTATAAATAATATAAAAATAAATCAGTGGTACAACCATTTTAGATCCGGCCTCAGATTTTTATATATGTTATATGATCTAAGAGGCAAGTAGGTGATCGGGCTTCTGTACACACTCCTTTATGTGGCTAAGGCAAGCCGATTACCTCACGATGTTTTCCTTCACCGTTCGATCAAATGTTAAATGCGCACATAGACAGAAAGTCCATTGGTGTACAGCCGGTGATTGAACCTACGACCTCAGGGATGAGAGTCGCACACTGAAGCCACTAGGCCAACACTGCTCTTGTAGTTAATTTTTTTTTGTCTTTTAATTATATTAATTATCAGAAAAATAAATAATATTTTTCAGGACAAATCTATATCTCTTGACATCATTGTTTTTGTCTACATTAAATCCATTTTTGATTATTAAAAGAAGTCATAATTGTTTTTAATTATAAACAAAAGCTTTCGTTGTATTTTAGAAACTGAACTTCTTATCTTCTATTTCTGTCTACTTTATACAGCTTTAACAATTACAATGTTTGCAACATTAGCGAAAACCAAAGTAACAATAAACATCGATAAATGTTCCCGTACATCACTAAAATTTATGAAATGTAATTTTCCGGCGCGAGTCGCGAACATTTGTAGCTTTTCCGAGTATTCTGGGAAATTGCGATCTCCGCGGAAAATATGAGATCTACCGCAGTTCGTTTAAATTACAAACTCAGTTTTTATAATAATCTGCAGTGCGGTTCCGGCCTCCGTTTATACGGATGATAAATACCGCAGCGTTTTTTTTATAATTAAATACGATTTTGATATTTGTTTTTCTCATTTATTACACCTATTACAATCTATGATACTAACTCATATATTAGATATAATAAATATTGTTATTTATGTAACTAAACATAACAATCGATTATACTATTTGCAATGTTCTTAACCTACATGATAATAAAAAAAAATTAACAATATGTGCGACGGCCAAGATTATGTGCCAAGGGCCAGAACCAGTATGTTACTCAAATCCCCATAACATATCAACGTCACACTGAATGTTGTCTCTGACACTATCGACATCTTTATATGTTCGCAGTGTTCACAGTAGCGATATTGTGTATATCATATTCGACATTATCGTATTGGGTTATTTTACAGATAATGTATGTAATTTTGGTGAATAAACATATAGACTTTAAATATATTTGAACTTAGCCCCACCTACATTCAAATTCTAATTATTATCATTCGGGAATTAACATTTTAAGCCACTTGCCCGTCAAGGTATCTATTTGAATATTCGAATTTTAAATTCAAATGACGTTCGAATTTTCCGTTCCAAATTTAATTAACAATGTCCATCTATAAGTGTCGTGTACAGCGGACACACATATTTCAGTGTCGCAGTGTCCGCGACCATCCTCTGCCCACTGTTCATCGATGACTGATCGGTTGCATGTGCTGCTTCAGCACATCAGAGGGTATAGGGTTGACCGTTTCGTATTAAAGTTTTATAAAAAAATAATTCGGACGAAAGTAAGATTAGTTCTTCAAATTGGCTGGATTATGACACAATTATAAAGAGTTATGAAAACTTGTAATTTATTTGTAGATATTAGTAGTACTATTGCTAGTTAAACATATATAATACATACAAATCAAATTAAATTTCTTCTATCTCGATTTAACATAACATATAATTTTATGGTAAAACTGTTAGACACTCCTCGACAGAGACGCAAAGGTCAAAATTCAAAAATTCCAAATTCGAATTCTCAGTTATAAAAACCAATTAAAAATGTTAAAATATTTAATAGATACATATTAGAATTACAACTTTTACTAAACAATTCAATCCTATCAAATTAATTCTATATGCAAACCCAACTTAACATATAATTTTATTGATAAAACTGTTAGACACTTGTCGACAGAGACGCAAAGGTCAAAATTCAAAATTCGAATTCTCAGTTAAAAAAACCAATTAAAAATGTTTAATAAATTTAATAGATATTAGAAGTACTATTTTTACTAAACAATTCATTATCGAATTAATTCTATATGCAAACACAACTTAACATATAATTTTATTGACAAAACTGTTAGACACTCGTCGACAGAGACGCAAAGGTCAAAATTCAAAATTCGAATTCTCAGTTATAAAAACCAGTTAAAAATGTTTAAAATATTTAATAGATATTAGAAGTACTATTTTTTACTAAACAATTCATAACTCGAACACAACGTTTAAACATAATTCTGTTGGTAGGTACTTAAGTCACTTGTCGGGTCAACCGAATTCAAAATTCGAATCTCCGTAAGCCCAGCCCTACCCAAGACGAGGGTTCTAAGATAATTATCTTTTTTACTACACCCGACGTAGTTTTAATAACGTGATAAATGCTGCGTAAAGGCTTGCCGTTGACGCGTAAGGAGGGTTTCCCAACCTTTGATTAATACCTTACTTGTTATGATATCTTTATTGTGTAACAGATGCTTTTTATTTTTCGAGTAATTTTCAGTGTTGGGGATCGAGATTTAATTTTACGCCTCGTGAATTCAATTTGTCATTAGTTATGTCTTATCAGTTATCGTTTAAGTGTTAACAAATTGGTATTGTGTTGGCAAATTTTTCATTCATTCTTTAAGACGTAATTAAGAGACTTATGAGATGAATAACGAAGAAATTGCTTACCACAAAGATACTGTATTTTAGAGAAAGCGGGGCTAGTCTTATTTTTTAAATCTAATTAATATATATCAAGTAGCAGAGATTTAATAGAATATTTTTATATATAAATTTATAGAATATCAAATAATAAATTTGATTTAAAATTAGAAATTAGAGTGCCTAGATTATTTTTAAACATTTAGCATTTTTAGAAATGCCATCTCCAAACTAATACCTACTTATGTTTTAAATAATAAACTATACGTATGCACGAAACGCGAATATAGGTACCTATCATTATCGCGTATCAAATAAAACATTTATGAAATATAAACTGAAAACATTTTTATACCAGTGCAATATAATGAGCGATAGCTTGCGATGGTTTGGAGTAACGAAACCAATTGACCAAAAGCCACTAACTATATTCACCAAAGCAATAGATCAATTGAACATTACGTAAACACAAACCCCTCTAATACAAAAATACAGCCTATTATTGTATTATGACTCAATCGAAATAAAATATGCGATAACAGCCCCAATTACTTTACAACAAGCATTATTATTCCTTGAATAAGTAAAATTATATTTAATACTCGGTTTGCTCTATGCATATGAAGTGTCTGTTGTAAATTGTGGGTTAGAACCCTTGTTTTACTTACGTTTATCTGTAATTTGAGGAGTTGGTAAGCTCATGTTATACTTCAAGACTTTAAAAATGGAATAAGAATAAATGAACGTTAGTATACTCCATATTCTGAGAAATTTATAAATATTTACAATAATTGGTACCTAGCGCCCTCACCTTCGAAATAATTCGTTTTCTATTAAACCTATAAATTAATAATATCATATATAAAATTCTCGTGTCGCGGTGTTTGTAGTTAAACTCCTCCGAAACGGCTTGACCGATTATCATGAAATTTTGTGTACATTTTGGGTAGGTTTGTCTGAGAATCGGACATCTATTTTTCATCCCCTAAATTTTTTTTTTAATTTTTAGATAAATTTTTATGATACAGCATTAAAAAATACATACAACCCCTAATGTTCACCCCTCTACGATCAACCCCTATTTTGTATTATAAATGTTATACATGGCAAAACGTCGTTTGCCGGATCAGCTAGTAATATCATATATTCTTAATAATATATATAGTCGCCTTAAGTTATTTTCATATGTCATGTCATGTTGTTTTTTTTCTACCTATTCTAATTTTAAAGTTCATGTATATTCTAAAGGGTGGACCCCATGCCCCATTACGTTACAGAACTTTACTTAGACACTTACGATCTTAAAGTATACTTTGTCTCAGCCCTGAAGAAATTCTTCCTTCCTCCATATTTATGATTTGTTTGTAATTGATAATTAATGACTGCGCAAAAAAACATACGATGCGTATATATGAAAAAAAAAGTATTCTTTAATTAAAAAACTTGTTCAAACTAAGCCGGCTTTGTATAAATTTTGAGTGATAAAATCGTAATAAATAATCGCAGTGCCTATGAAATTAAATTATCAAGGGTGAGGTGATAAATGTACAAGCTGTGACTGTCCGACAATCTTGGCGTGGACTAATATCGCCATCTATTAGACAGCCGCAAAAGTATTTGTATTAACGTCAATATATAGATGGCGCTCATTCAGAAATCAATTTTACATTATTATAATTATATTGATAGTCTCTTATAATAATAGTGCTGATTTATTGTTTGATATTTATTATAATGTAGTTTGTAATTAAATAGTACATGTTATAGATAGAACAAAAAAAGAAATGATAGCTAGCAACCAACTTAGTTCGTACATTCCTTAAACTTATCTTAGTTCTGATAAATTACACTAGATGGCGCTTTCCTTGAAAATAAAAACTTTTATTTTAAACTAAGAATGCGTTCATATTTTAAATCTTATGCCTTTTCAGGTTCTTGGTAAAAATGGTGTTCGTGGCTGGTTGGACGGGACGGCAGATAAATCAAATTGGCTCAAATTCGTCCGCTCATCAAATTATTCGCATGATGTCAATGTGCAGCATCTTCTATTGGCAGGACAAGTATGAAACAATTTTATTAAAAATCTTTCTAATAACTTCATTAGTCAATTAATGAGTTGTATGAAACTTAGTAACGACCAAAGCCCCATGCCCCCGACTAATTTGAAAGTCTGTTTTACAGTTTATTGAATTGTAAGGTGACATGCTGTTTTCAAACTTATGTATTTTTATTAAAACAACGTAAATATTGTACGTTATGCAATAATATCATAAAACAATATATTGTAAGCTACAACATGCGTCTAGTATCGTCTAGTATCAAGACAAGGCACACAAAAACTACTGCAATTATTCCACGCCGAACAATAATTATAATAATTCAAGTTTAGAACAATTAAACGAATCACAACCCTCATTAAAACCGCGTTTCTCACTACCCCAATAAAATTTGAATGTGGAACGTTGGCAAGTTCCGGTGGCTGAAAATCGGTGTTCCCTCGAACAACTGTGACCCACTTCCGGTCAGAGGGGAGTGAACAGATGTGATGATTAGATTCACTCAGGCCCCTTCAGGTTAAATGCTATTTGATATTTGCCCTATATGTCTGGGAACTTTATATAATATTAAAAGTATGATTCAATGGAAATAATCGTTGGTACCTAATGATAAGTTAGATTATAATAATAAGTTTTATTTTTATTTTTATTCGATGTTGTGCAACTATTCTCAAGTAGCTCAAATATATAACAATAAATTACTTACATACGATCAGACCGCAAAACTATCTATGTATGGTCATAGATATTTCAAAAACACCATCTATAAATAATTTAATAAATAAACTCCATTTTGCATACGAACGATTGGACGTACACGTTGAGGAACACAAAGTTTGTATGTACTTAAATGATTTAATAAATGTTCCAGATATGGTACAAAGTAACACGTGACATCCCATCAGGCCAGGAACTCCTTCTTGGCCCAAGGACACCTCTGCCTTTGCAAGACGTCTTATCCGCTGGGGGTAAGTTGAATCTTATATGAATTATTTTGTAATTTTAATTGTTTTGTTTAAAATTTGTATATATTATCGTTTATGTCAGGTTTGCCTATAAGTGTTTGTCACATTAAAAGTTGTATTTTGTGGTTATTTTACCAATGTATCAGTGTGCCGAGCGTTAAAAAAATTCCATTCAAATGAGTCCAACACAGCCAGTGCTTAATTTCTGGTAATATATTTTAAATGTATATAGTAAATAAACAGTCAAAGTTTATACATTTTGGATATTTAATTTAATTCCTTAATATATTACTAAGTAGTTTTAGCGTAATATTTAGCGCTTGTATGAACTTTTAAGAAGCGATTTTAAAACGTCTCTGAGTTCTTTCATATATGAAGACTAATAAATATATGTATGTACTTACATTATTATAATAATTGGTAATAATTACTCCTTGGTCATATCTTCTAATATATTATGTTCTCGTTTCACAATGGTCGTTCCCATACTCCTCCGAAACGGCTCAACCGATTGTTGTGAATATTCTTCTTTTTATGCGTAAGCAAGGGATGCCCAGCCCAAAAAAATGTTTTTGGTTTAAAAAAAATTATGATGACACATACAAAAATACATACAACCTCAAATTTTCATTATTTTCATTATTTTTTATTATTGTAGATAGTTATTTTTATTGAACTAAAAAATTTTTTCGTAGAAATTGTATACATGGCAAAACAGACATCCGGGTTAACTAGTAATATATATAAATAATTCACGTAAATAAAATCAGAATATATGACAATCAGTGTCATGGTAGGTTGACTCTGACCAGCAGTTAATTGGAGTCACCTGCCCTCGACGTGTGACTAGCACCCTGTGTGTTCGAACAATATATACAGGTTGATTTAATTGAAGTGCTTAATAACCTTTTTTATGTATTAGATATATTTTTGAGTTATTGATAAATTTTAAGGCAAGAGCCTTCTGTGCCGAAACAACAAATATTAAAATAAATCAGTGGCGCTACAAACTTTTTCGGTCTGGGCCTCACATTTCGGTATCTGTTACATGATCATTTACCAATCTAATAGGCGAGTAGGTGCCCAGGCTTCTGTTCCACACGCCGTCGACTCGGGTCTAAGGCAAGCCGATTTCCTCACGTTTTCCTTCACTGCTAATAAAAGATAAATGCGCACATAGGAAGAACGCCTGAAGAAAATATGTGCTTTCATCGAAGCTCATTTAAAAACAAAAAACAACCGCCAAAACAAACAAAAAGCTTGCCAAATTATAAATAACCGTTTCCCATGTCTCTCATACACAATCAAGTATTTTTATCAAAGTAATGAAGGCTCATACTGTAGAACAAAAATCACAGGGCGGGTGGCACGCGCATACGATATTTAATTTAGATAAATCGCAACGTACGACGCACGTCGTGAAAAATCACGCATATGCCATATTAACGGTGGGGTCCACAATCATTATTTATAACTGGATACGCCTTATTGCTAAATAATAATAAAAATCCAAAGGCTAATACAACTTCAGAACTAAAATGATATTCAAGCTATTAGGATTACTTCTTCTTCCGTTGCCGCTTTATTACTAATAGCTGTTAACAACTTGAATTGCCGGGTATCTTGCGCTAGTCTACTCGGCGGATGTGATGCCGGACACTCCCGTACGTTCCACTGTCCGCAATCACGACTTCTTCGTTCCATAAGTGCCAGCATTATTTTGTCTTTAATAGCTATTCAATGTATTGTCTAGCGAGTTATTGACAAGCGATTTTAAAACCTTCTTTAATACAACCATATACAAGGTTTATGATTGATGTCCGTTAAAGACGATTTAAATAAATATTTTGTCACTACCGCTCTCTTATACCATAATAAATATGATATAACTAATGTTAGTGTATAAAGCTACGTAAAATAGGTTCCGTTAAATACACAGTCACACTTATGAAACATAAAAAAAAGCTTTTGAATCGATGCATATTAATAATGGATTATTTTTACTTAAACGATTTATACAACCGACTCAAATATTTGAAATGGAGTGGATTCGAAATTTAAATTTATACAGTAGCAGTCACATCCAGTACAAAACCATATTTACAAGGGTCTTCAGAACTTCCGGCGCAACTTCCGCTGGAGTCGCGTTCTGCGTGATTTATGCGATCCCAATTGCACGTAATTACCGTTCTGTTTTATAAAATTATCCACTAGAGTGTCTATTTTCTGGTTTGTTAGGGTAATGACTCATAGTACAAGGTGCGGCTACATTCTAAGGTAATTGTGAGGATACAATTCGTGAATTTAGCCAAGGTGGTCTTGATCTATTTTGCTTTAGATTGTATGATAACAATCAATGCAGATAATTCGGATATCTGCAGTCGATAGTATGCATTCTTACTATGTCTGGTTTATATAATTTATATATCATATTCCATAGCAATGTTGGCCTAGTGGCTTCACCGAGTGACTTTCATCCCTGAAGTCGTTGATTCGATCCCCGGCTGACCAATAGACTTTCTTTCTATCTGCGCATTTAAAGTAAAGGAAACCATCGTGCCATAGACCCAAAAAGTCAACAGCGTGTGTCAGGCACAGGAGGCTGATCACCTACTAGCCTATTAGATTGACAAATGATCATGAAACAGATACAGATATCTGAGGCCCACACCTAAAATTTATATTATTTTTTATATTCCATACATAGTTATAATTTAATTACTTACTTGATTGAGTTACCACAAAGGCCTTCTCTAGAATCTGCAATCTAGCTCTAGCGAGCGCATATGGCGTTTACAAGTTTATAAGATAATTATTGTTGTTTACATCATACTTGATGTATGTACAAGAGCAGTGTTGGCCTAATGGCTTCAGCGTGCGCCTCTCATACCAGAGGTCGTGGGTTCGATCCCCGGCTGTGCACCAATGGACTTTCTATCTATGTGCGCTTTTAATATTTGCTCGAACGGTGAAGGAAAACATCGTGAGGAAACCGACATGTCTTAGACCCAAAAAGTCGACGGCGTGTGTCAGGCACTGAAGGTTGATCACCTACTTGCCTATTAGATTTAAAAATGATCATGTAACAGATTCGGAAATCTGAGGCCAAGACCTAAGAGGTTGTAGCGCCACTGATTTATTTTATTTGATGTATGTACATATATTCCATATAAACGTAAGCTTTCAGACAAAAGCTATTTATCAGAACCCACCCACATTATCATCAGCTGTTGCATTCGACAGTGACTCTCAAATGTTATCCCTAATTAGAATCGATTTGCAGTCGCTCCATTCAAGCATTTGTTATAATGCTCCGTGCCTTGCGTAAGACATGATTGATGGGAGTTATCGTGAGATTCTTTCATTCATATTAATTTCGATAACGCTTCGAAAGGATTAATGATATGATGGCACATGCTAGATAAGTTGCGTAGAAGTTATGAAATTTTGGATTTGATTGATATGCTTAGCAAAGAAAATATATAAAAATTAATTGCTTTTCCTTTGTTTCGCTAAAACTCGAGAATGGCCGGACCGGTTTGGCTAATTTTGATCTAGGATAATTTGTGTGTTTAACGAATTATATATAATATAAATATAAGCATAAATAATTTGATTTTCCGATACAATTTGTTTCTGTTTTCAAAATATTTGAGGTCTTTTGTTTTAATAAAAAAATTAATCATTTAATCGGTAATAATCAATAATTCAAATCATGAAAAATCATTCAAATCGGTCCAGCTGTTAAGGAGAAGTTCGGTGACATACACACGTACAGTAGAATTATATACCTAATATATATGTAAGCTATCCTATCTTTTAAATTAGATCTGCTTTGTGCAAATTTGATTGAAATCGGTTAAGTTGTTTCTGAGTCCATAGCGGACAAACAACGTGACGCGTAATTTATAATTATATATTATGATAAATATGCATTTTGTTTTTGGTGAGTTCAAGATTTTCTAAATTCAAAAAATAAGAGTGTTGATATAGTAAACAGAATATACACATTTAAACAATAAAACGAGATTAATATTCAAATATCTCGTTTTTAAGCCCTTTAGGGATTAATATAGATGTAAAATATGAATAAAATTATTATAATCTGTCTGTCAAACGCAATAATAATACCGAGTCAACCCTTTATTAGCCGCGCTTTTTTCATATTGGCCGCGTGCGCTCATGCGTATAATGAATGAGTGTCGCGTTGACATTTGTCATCGCGCAATTGTCAGATTAAAATTGATGACGTTGCTTTGTCCGTTGCGCACGCGCCTTTATTGAACAGAAGCCGTTATCAGGACCATTATTTTTCGCAATCTGATAACCAATAATTTTAGTCATATTTTATATAGACGCCCAATAACAAAAAAAGCTTTAAATGTTACAGATTTTACGATATTTAGATTTAATATTAAAAATTGTACATCATTCAATCTCGAGTATTATATAAATAAATATAATTAACATTTAATAATTTTAACATTAGAAATAAAATAATAATAAAACATATTTCAAATTGGCACTATCGCCTCCGAACATAGAATAGAATGTAAAGACATAATCGCAACGATCCCTCAAATATAGAATGATTAATCAAAAAATTAACCAACAATACCCACACACCCCATTAAACCGTACACAATCGCTCGGCGTCCCACATCGCATATTTATTTTACAATCAAATAAATATTAAGGACAATAAAATAGAAATATTTCGATTTAATATTCCCGCCCCCAGTAAAGGGTTAAATCTGCAACGGGACTTTTGTTAACAGATTAGACTGCTTATCTAGATGAAACGCGAAATTAAACAATTTTTATAAGTCCACAGATAAAAATTAATTGTAATATACACATCCAAAGCTCTTATTTTGGAGATAAATCTAACGTAGTGAATTATAAATCAACTTTCATATTCCCTGATAACCTATATGAAAATTATGACCCAGTATACGCAACGGTAATAAATTATAATGAATTCAAATCTGCGTTTTATCAGCATCCTGCGCCAACGGACAATGCCGGTAAGGGCCCGTTCGCACCGCGGGGTGTAACGGTAAGTCAGGTCGCACCTGATGCGTCAGAAAGTAGCCGCGAGCGCACGCAGGGTTATTTCTAATAGGAAATGAGATCGCGATGCCCATTGTATTATTCAAACATTCTTAGGCTAATAGGAACTTCTGCCTCGTATTGTACGTTTAAAGGTTTTCCGCTGTAATTTTAGTATTGTTCAAATGGTGAATAACTTTGTATTAATTAAAAAGAATCTGATGTCATTTTAGTTGGTTGAAGAAGTGTTAGACATGCATATGAGTAAACAGAAGTTTAGATTCTAGTTTTGCAACCAATGGATTTTCTTTATAGACATTACATGGCGCTACAACCTCTTTAGGTCTTGGTCTCAGATTTCTGAATCTGTTTCATAATTCATCTAATAGGCAAGTAGGTGATCAGCCTCCAGTGCCTTACACACGCCGTCGGTTTCCTCACGATGTTTTTCTTCACCGTTCGAGCAAATGTTAAATGCGCACATAGAAAGAAAGTCCATTGGTGCACAGCCGGTGATCGAACCTACGACCTCAAGGATGACACGCTGAGGCCACTAGGCCAGCACTGCTCTTATGGTATATTATATAATGGTGAATAATTATAACTTTTACCGGCCACCGGCAACTCGCTTGCGAGACCTCTTGCGATTTAGTGAAATCAATATTGAAAATTAGGTTACTTTTTTTTCAAATGTATATAAAAAAATACTTATGCTTGTATGCGTATATCAACATGAAGAATCTTGCCTAATATGCATCTTATAACGGTAACGGTAATACATCGTTAATATAAATAATTAAGGGCTGTTTAAGCCGCGAGAAACAACAGGTGAGCAAGTGCGGGGGTCACTTATGTAATTTAAAAGATCGGTAAGTCACCGTCACGCTGTCAGTTAACGCCATTTGGCGGTCGTGGGAAAACTTAACGTACATACAAACGTACTGTCAGATGGTTAGTTTTGGGAAACTATAACAATTGAATCATATTATTTAGAATATGCCTTTGCGAGGTGAGGCCTAATATGACCAATATAATGATAATGCTCAGTAGGTTAGAGCTGTGTCGGTGAACTCTGTAGTCTCGAGTTTGAATATCTGTTCGACAATTTCGAGTAGGAACAAGAGGTCATTTAAGTGACTATAAGTTCTTTTCGTTTTGTCAAGTTTTTTATGTAAACTCTCTCAACGACTCAGCTGTTAAGTGATACCGCCATTTAAGAATTGGTTCGCTCTTTTCTTGAAGGACGCTAAGTCGAATTGGTTCGGAAATACTTCAGTGGGAAGCTCCACATAGTGGTGGTCCGCGGCAAAAACTGCCTTAAAACGCTTAGAAACGATAGACGTCGGGTTGATAAGAAAAGGTTATATGCCATCAGTTATTTATTTATTTATAAAAGCTTGCCAACGCTCGGCACACTGATACATTGATAAAAGAAAAAGAAAATACAATGTTTATTGTGTCAAGCACTTACAGGCAAACATAGCATATAAGAAATAATAAAAAGAAATTAAGCAAAACAATAATATAATTTAAATAAACACTAAACGAAAATCGCTCGCAATCGCAAGTTATAGGTTCTTTACATTACTTAAGAAAACGACTGCTCATTCTTATTAGAATTGACAATTTCAAACTGTGTTTGAACACAAAATATTACAGATAGTTGATCAGAAAAGTTTATATTACAGGAATGTAAACACGAACTTATAATACAGGGAAAAGCCCAGAGCTTTTAAAAAAGCTTGAGCCCTTCCAATTTCGAAAAGTTGAGAAACGGGAAAGCCCGCGAGCTTTTAGTTCTATAAAAACGAAGGGCTTTTGCTATTTGTTTTATATGTTCATTTCGTGCGAAGAATTATACAATATACAGGTTCCAAGAACTCTTAGGGTAGGTACCATATCTAAATAATTTTGGGTGTATACTGTATAGAACAAGAAAATTGTTTTTAATTTAACTTATTCATTATTATTCCAAATTATACAGATACACCGTGATAACCTGTTGTTAGGATATCCCTTTATGCACACATATCTTGAACATATTATTAATATTTTTGTACCATAGATATTCTTTCAAATAAATTATTATTATACATTACATTCAGATTTATTTGTTTAACATACAATACAGATTATTAAATTTTCTATATTCATCAATTTTTCCGAAGACTTCTATTGTTAGATTACAAATTATAATTAATTCGTAATCATAAAAAATAAATAAGTGTTATTGCAGTATTTTAACCATAACTTTTCTCTCCAGTTGCTCAGGGTTAGACCGATAACTGCTTTAGTTAGAACTAGATTTTCGGGCTTTTACTTGGGGTTGGATAATTATGTCCAAGAACGCAATTTTGTGATTAAAAATCAACATCATAGTTCATAGAAAGGAAATCGCGTAAACTAAAGTGATATTGTATGTCACGCATTGGTGATTCTAAATCGAGTGGGTCAAGTTTTTAACCCTCAGGTGGGGTGGGGGTGGCATAATTCACCACTTGTATTGTGTTGACATCAAATAGTAACCGCTTGACTTTTGAACTCAGTACCTGGTGAATCCGTGCTATCATTATACCATCCTGAGAATTGTAAGATACAAAACGATATTTTTATTTTAAAATTTATTGAGTCATCCATTTTGTATTGTTCATTTATAGTAATATTTTTATACTATGCTACTATTTAAGTGTTTTTATACTAGTCCAAGGATTGCAAAAGATATTCATACAAATCTCAAAGGGGTGACTTTTGCGTGACGTGTGCGCATGATCTTCAAAATTGAAAATTTTAACACCAAAGAATCATTAAAATATAAACTTTAAAAAATCTACTCTAAACAGGAACTTTTTCTGACGTAATATATTTTCAATTACAGGTCGTGAAGGCTCTAGTGTTAATTCATCCAGCGGCTCCCAAGCGCTGACTGAAGACGAGGAGAGAGAAGATACAGAACCAAGGTGCTCCCACTGCGACGCACCTTTTCCAAATATCGACGCGTGAGTACATATTTATATTCTTTAGAAAATATACTATAAGGAACTCTGTCTATGTTTAAGTTTTCTAAATAAAATAATATAAATAAAAAAATTATTTATATTATTTTATTGTATAAAAGACTGAAAATTAGGCTGAATTCAAAATTCCACCCGTATCACCTCGTCGTCCGTCGTTCCACAACTGAGCGTTTTTTAAGGCAGTTTTTGCCGCGCACAACCACTATGTGGAACTAGCTGCCCACAGAAGTATTTCTGAACCAATTCGACTTAGGGTCCTTCTAGAAAGAGCGTACCAATTCTTAAAATGCCGGCATCCCACTCGTGAGCCCTCTGGACTTGAGTGTCCATGGGCGGCGGTATCACTTAACATCAGCCTCCTGTCCGTTTGCACCCAGTTCTATAAAAAAATGACATACAGTACTAACGAGTCATTTTGTCTAGGTGATAGAAATTCGTTTTACATATTTAGGGCAAAATCTTACGCAATTCTTAAGATGAATAGCGTTTGATATAGCAATCAAAGCTCATAATGCCTCGTAGCTAATTATAGTTATTTAACAATATAAAATGTCGTAAGGTCAGCGAGAAATGAATTTAGTTCTAAAGTCCGATGGCTAGAGATGTACCCATTCGATAAGTCTCGTCGATGATTTGTTGCTTGCGACGGTGGCACGCGACGTCGCAACATCTCTTAAATTCCTCACGCTTTCGACATCTAAAGGTGTGTAATTACAAGCTGTAATGGAATAGAATTGCTATACAATTTATTTGAAGAATATTTGCTATCTGTCAAATTATTCGACAATTCAAAAAGTTCTATAAACTAAGAAGTTTCAAAGACCAGCTGTTATGTTTTTACCAACAATATCAATATAGTTAAGATGCAGGAGGCGTCGAATGTCAAATATCGTATTTTAAATTCGTGTTAATATTTTTTTAATTCATTAGAAAAGATATCCTTGAAAAATTCATTACTGAAGGTCGTGCTTGTCTTGAAAAGTTTGACATCGATTTCCTGTCTCTACAGCATTTTATCCTCACCTTGAGACCCATAATTGTCTTTACCTGGTCAGACCAATGGGTAGATGATCAACCCCGACTTCTACTGCCATCACTCCTTCCTACCATTACCAACTTGCAACTATTTGGTTCTGTCCTGGCAATATGGTAAAAGTAACTTAGGACCATTTTGTAAATTAGAAAATATAAAGATGGTTCGATTTCCTATAAAGCCTATATAGCTTGCAGAAGTTTAATTTTTTTTAAGGCAAATAATTGAAGAGCTTTTTGTGGCTACCGACTGGAAATATTGTTTTATGTGTACCATTTAACCACGGTGACAGTAAAGCCTTGTCAAAAATAACAAAATAATGCACAATTGAAATCGTAATGAGAAAAAAGTTTTGTCACGAAACAATGAAAAATCATTGATTTGTTTTATGATATCGCTTCGCGTGTCATCATATTCTATTGAAGCGACATCGTACTTCGTTAATAATGCAAGGATTCTAGATTATCGACATGCACGGTTCACATATCTTCGCTATCACATCTCTATTAAATAGTTTACTAAAATCAATTTAAATTTTTCGACGAAATGGTTCTATGGGATACAGCTGTGGGGGTCAGCAAGCCGCTCTAATATCGAAATCCTGCAGCGGCTACAAAACAAAACACTGCGAAATATGAGCGGTGCGCCTTGGTTAACACGAAATACTGAAGTCCATAAATATTTGGGAATTGCCACTGTCGAGGAAGACATTAAAAGATCAACCGTGCGATACAAAATGAGACTCCAGCAACACGTCAACCCTCTAGCTTCGGGCCTCTTGGAAACGACGGACAGTGTGTATCGGCTAAAAAGGGCAAAACTTGCCGCAGTCTGACAGTTTTCGAAATACGGAGGAAATAAAAAAATATTGGATTTACGTTCCCTTATTGTCATTATTTCTTATAAAATCTGATAAAAGCCATGAGGCTGATTGCAGATTGATTTAAAAGGAAAAATATACAAAAATTTTTTTTTCGACGAACGGTTTTTTTGTTTTCTCGTATATTAATTATTTATATATTCGCTCCTTTTTCCCAAAGAGATGGACAGAGACGACGGATCTCCACTTGACACCTGACGTAACTTTTGCTTTTCTTTATGACATTGCATACTCGTCGGTTATGGTAACTTTTAACTTGTACCTTCTGATAATGACTAAATATATTGGTATAAATATGGAGTGTTATTGAACACGTTTAATCAGAGAAATATATTCGACTTTTAAGCTACGTATTTTGGTTTTATAAATCACTAGATGACCCGGTGGACTTCGTATCACCATATATATTTATGTCAAAACTTAAAACAAAACTTTTAAAACTGTAAAATTTCTGAAGTCATAAATATATCACAACGAAGTGACAATTTTTGACTTCTAATAAAACAAAAGACATCAAACATTTCCCAGCAACCTTTTATTGAAAAATTCAACTGTCGTTTTTAATATTTTCCTTTACTTATTAATAAATTAGTTAAAACCTTCTTTGAACTGCCACAAATATTTCAATTAGATAATTTGCCAAATCCGACCTATCATTCTCGAGTCTTAATGAGTTAAACGAATATTTTTTAAATTTTGGGAAGTTTCTATTAATCTTCTAACTTACTTCTGTACAGGCTACATTATTTGTATGAATTATATAATAAACGTATTTCAAGATTCTAATTATACCTAAACTAGCCATTACAATGCAGTTCGCATTCCACTTTTACTTTGAGCGTCGTAATCACTACCATCTCGCAATCTGTCATGTTTGATAAGCGATCTGATGTGACAGTTAAGGATCAAAATTATAGGCCGCATTATATAATACTTTAAACATTTAAGTGTGATTTCGATTTCGACTTTTTACAACACTAAACAAGAGCAGTGTTGGCCTAGTGCCTCATCCTGGGGTCGTTGGTTCGATGTCCGGCAATGCACCAATGGACTTTCGATGTGCGCATGACAAAACGGTGTGTGTCAGGCACAGAAGGCACCTATTATTAACACGAGTCAAATTTGAGCGCGCTACAACCTAAAAGGTTGAAGTGCTCTTGGAAAAATGAACTAAAAATTCATGGAGGTATTTTTGGTATTTTCATCCAATTGGATATTTTCAGCCAAATATTTTCTTTTAAATGACATAAATATTTTTTATCGTCACGTGGTTAAGGATGTGAAATTGCGTTTGAACCTCAGCAGTGCACCGATTTTTCTATGCTGCAACACTTACTCGGTCGGCAATGGAAATCATTGTTAGGTATAAGCCTTATCAGCTCTAAGTGATCTAAGTCATACCTTCCAGTTCATTGGACGTAATAAAGTTAAAAAGCCGCTATTACCGCTAATTGCTAGCATTATGTACTTGTTTGTCCTAGTTCCAAGACAATGTCGTAGTACTAACTAGTCAGATCGTAAAATGTCCGTTACATTAATTTACATACAATAATTTTGATTGATGAATCAGGCGCGCGTGATCAAAAGATTCTGATCAATGATGCTTCTCTTGAGTTATGGAGATAAGACACCGACTACTGGTGACAAAAAAAATTAGCATTTTTTGTACTTTATGCTTATTTTAATAATAACAAAAAAAATATTGATAAAAGTTAAACAACCACAATATACATTTTTTTAATGTGACGAGCACTTATAATTAAACAGGTAATTAGTCTTCTGTGAAACTCGACTTTTGGGTTTAATCATCAATTTCCTACGATGTTTTCAAACTCAAATCTTTATTGCATTCCTTATGTACATACATAAGGAATGCATACACAGGCACAGCAATGTTATGAGAGGGCATGCTTTAATTAGTTCATTAATACATTCCTATTCTTATAAGATACATTATTTATTTGGTATATTCACTTTGGTTTCACGTTGCGAAAAGGTACTTAACATTATTTATAAACTTAACTTTTATAAAAAAATTAAAATCTATCTGTCAGATACTTTGTAATCTTTCCTTCATCGCACGAGTACTTCACATAAGAACACAGTCAGGAAGCGAACTTCGAACCTAAACCACGGATGTGAGTCGCACGTTGAAACTAGACCAACACTTCTTTAAATTGTTAATAATAAAAATCTCAAATCATTTCCGATATATTCCGCAATATCAAGAAACAAAACCTATTAATTCCTACATCAGATCGTACTCGTAATACAACTAATCTGAATAACAAATAGAAATTGCCAGTCGGCAGGTGGCTTCTACAATAGATTGTTATTAAAATGTAAGCACTTATGTCGGTAGTGCATCATTAGAGCGTTAGGCGGGTAAAATTGCGCTTTAAACATAATCTACCAACATCGAAAGAAGTAAGATATGCTAGAATTACTAAAAAATTAAATTGTTCACTTAAGGAACTTTAATTATAAAAAATAAAAACATAAAAATAAAATATGTTTATTATGGAACATAAGATACACGTATCACTTATTCCACGTCATTTAATTGTTAGGGTAGACATCCCTACTCAGCGGCAAAGAAGACAGAGGGAACTCTTTTAAAATAGCAAATCAATATAGCTTTGAAATATAAATTACTGGGAAATTGTTAACGAAACCACAGTAAGTAAATTTTCAAAATATTGAACAACAGAAATTCAAATTCCAAATAATTGTTGAATTGCCCCCCTTAAAAATCAAATTACCCCCATGTAGTCTAAATAAAACATTCCATTGCAATTTTTTTTTAAACGGGGCAAATGGGTAGAATGCTCACTTGATGTTATGTGACACTCAATGCCAGAGGGCTCACGAATGCGTTGCCTTCCTTTTGAGAATTTGTACGCTCTATTCTTGAAGGACTCTAAGTCGAATTAGATTAAGTTAGATTAGCAATCATTACATCATTTTCCACATGACATCTTAAGTAATTAATAGTTAATTAATAATAATAAAATAAGTTAAAAACAAAGATTTGTCCTCTATCAGTAGGAGGTTAGGAGTTATTGTATTCCATTAAGCTTTTTAAAGCTGTGTAATATAAGTATGATTAATTCAGCAGCATCTTACAGCCACATCAGACCTCAGTGGCGTATGTGGGTGGAGTTAAATGATTCCAAGCGGAATGAAAGTTGTTCATTGGATGTTATCAATCCGCGAACACGTTGCTCGTTTTCTATGATCAAGATCTTATACTTCTGAAACTTCTGTTATTTGCATAGAACACGACAACCGGAGATCCAATATAGATACGGCTTTCATATTAACGCTTTGCAAACAAAAATATGTAGTCGTCTATAAGTTCAAAATTCGGAGACTTCTAGATTTTAGTTCCCGACATTTTTTGCTTGAATACGTCGAGTTTGAGACTATATTATATAGCTATATACCTATTGGATGAAACTTTGAATGTTACGGGACTTCAGACATACAATTCTCTCTCTCTCTCACTTCTCAAAAGATAGAAATATCTGCATTTGATTATATGAAAAGTGATATGGTTTAGACATAAAGGAAGTGGTAATACGTGAATTGTAACAAAATAATAACCATGAAAAATATATATTTAAAGAAACTTTTAGATTTCCTTTCAAACTTTCTGATGTATCTTTATAAAAGCAATTAAGAGCCACACAATACACAATAATAGAGTCATGTATATTATTTGCTTATAAAAATATTCATGTTAAGATCGGGAGCGCAGATACAATGCAACTTTCGGATGTATGTTACATCACTTAAATATTACTTTCAAAAGATTAAGTACAACAGTTTACCAAGATTATAATGACCAAATTAAATTGAAATAATTAGCATCTATAAATATATGTAACAAAATGATAATAACAGTGTACTCGTATTACAATTACGTCTTGATGTGTCAACTGTTGTACGCAAATTTTTAATCATGTAATAAAATAATGTTTTCACTATATTCGATTGCTTGTTTCTAACATTAACATAAATGTAATGATATTTTAAATATTCCACGCGGTAAAACATAAAGTAAACATCTAAGTTATTAAAAGATAGACCATGCTAATGGAACACGTCTCTATTGCATTAATTATGCGTGAAAACATCGCTGCTAAATATGGTCTAGCTTAGATTGATTCAAATTAAATAACCACTTTCCCGTTCACTATTTTGATTACCGGTGAAGTTGGATACGCAATGGACGGTAGTACCACTTAGATTTTATTCTGCAGATTAATTAAAAGATACGGCAGCGGCCGCTTGTCGAGAGTGAAAACGCTCCTATCAATGGCAAACGAAGTAATCGTTACACTTAGTGTAGATGGTAGCATTAATACTGGAGGTAATTTTATACTTGAAAGTAACGCGTCAATGGATTCCTTACATTGTCGAGCAGTCGGTAATGTGGGGTTTGACAGGTGTTACATTAAGAGCAGCCTCCGGCATGTAGGGTTGCGTGCACTGAACCAGTTAGCGTCAAGGAGTCTTTGATTCAATTTTTGAAAATAATATATGCTTTACATCATATGTCGGAAGAGGTTATAGAACTGATAATTTGCATTGACATTGTGAGAGTAATAGACACAATGACTTTAAATACTTAAACACTCGAGTCTAGAGTTCTATTTACGTGACTCAGTGACGTGATAAATATTAGTAATACTATGCAATAAAAGGGTGTGCTAGCCGTTGGACAACTTTTTTCTTTAGATATTTAAAGATGTACAATGTTGAAAGGAATATTGCCTTGTGAACAGTATAGAATATGAATCATCAGATGTAAAAAAAGTGTTCATCATTGAACTTTTAATTTAATTATTTTCCTCCCCACTTTGTACGTATTAATAAGTTTTTAATATTTAATTTCAGACTCGATCGCCATCTTATACAAGCTCACGCGCAGCCAGCAGCGGCATACCATTGTGAGCTTTGCAATCGAGCTTACTGCTCTCGGCCGTTACTTCTGCGTCACCGTGCTCTAACACACACAGACATACGGAAATATCCGTGCGAAAACTGCCCTAAGGTAAGAGCTATTACACATCCATTAAAACCTCATTAATATGCGTAACGCGTTGATCAGGCTCTAGCTTAGGAACTTGATTTACTTAGATGACACGAACGAAGCCTAATGTTTTAATATTTAAGTGAAATTACATACTAAATATTGAAAGGTTCGAATCCTGCTTTAAAATAGATTACAAGACAAATTCCGCTACCGTATAAGTCACGTTACGAAACCTGATGTTATTTATCACCAAGTGAATTCAAATGAAAAATTATATCACGTTCCGAAACCTGACTATATTTCAGGTATTTACCGATCCTTCCAACCTCCAGCGCCACATCCGCGCCCAGCACGTCGGTGCGCGCAGCCACGCCTGTCCTGAGTGTGGCAAGACCTTCGCCACTTCGTCAGGCCTCAAGCAACACACACACATTCACTCCAGTGTCAAGCCTTTCCAGTGCAAAGTTTGCTTCAAGGTATTTATATTATTTTGATTTTGGTAACTTGTCAAATGCTACCTTTTTATGGTGCCAAAAATAATAATGATTATATTCTTAGTAACAAGGAAACTGAAACTCTTATTTTCTTCTTTCCAGGCTTACACGCAGTTCTCCAACTTGTGTCGACACAAACGAATGCACGTCGCCTGTCGAGCCCTGGTGGAGTGCCAGAAATGTGGCCAATCATTTACATCCTACGCTTCCCTGACTAAACACAAGCGATTTTGTGACACAGCTACCGGTGGCAACGTAAATATGCGAGGACAGCTTTCTCAAGGTCTTCCGCAAATATCGCCAATACCCAACGTCATGAATACACCAAATAACTCCAATCCGTTCCCGATGTATAGGCCAACATTGCCACTTCCATACAATACATTTGCTCACTATCCTGCTTTGTTTTCTGCGGCAGCGGCTGCGTGCCCTCCAGAATTCTTAAGTCCTCTCCTATTCAATGTGCAAGGAGCACGGCTGGCCATGGAACAAAACATGGCGTACAATGCTAATTTAGTGGCAAAACAACAGCAAGACGGGCGAATGTCTGTTAAAAGTGTAGACAGTTCAGCCTCAGTTGAAGAAGTGAAAAGGCAAGAAAATGAAGTGGATGTCATCAAAAAAGATGAAAACGAACGAGTAACACCTAAGCCCCAAAATCCTTTCCTAAAGCACATATCACAGTCGGATGAAATCTCCAAGCATTCATCCCTATCCTCATCATCATCCCTGGCTCCGTTTAACTTCTCCAGAGATAATATTAAAAGCCCAAATAATTTGTCACTAAAAATTAACAATATTGACGTAATGGAAACCAGGTCTTCTTCACCGTCACCTACTGACTTATCAAAATCTATAAAAGGAACTGACAAGAAAGCAGATTATTTTGAGGAAGAGGAAGACACCAAAAAAGATCAAAACGACCAACCCCTAGATTTATCAATAACTAGAAAAAGCGTAAAATATTCTGAACAGGAAAATGATCGATCCTTTCTTAACTCATCTATCAAGTCATATTCCCCAGCAGAAAGTCCTCTTGAAAGAGACACTAAGACTCCTGAAAATGATACCACTGATGTAGACGTAGAAGCAGTAGAACCCAAACGAGAAGAGTCTCCCCAAATAATCTCTCCCTCTCTGGCGTTTCCGATGCCCGTTCACCCACAACACAATACCAGTCTCATGGACATGTACCGACCTAGATTTCCTACCTTTCAGCCATCCGAGTCGATCCTGAATTCACACTCACCTTATGTTCCGAGTCCATTTAATTTTTTATCCCCACTTCTCGGTACTGATGGCCCAGAAAGGCAGTCAAATTACGCAAAGTTTCGAGAGCTTAGTGCCGGATCTGGTAAGCTACGTGACCGCTATGCCTGCAAATTCTGCGGCAAAGTGTTCCCTCGAAGTGCAAATCTGACCCGTCATCTACGAACGCACACAGGGGAGCAGCCGTACAAGTGTAAATACTGCGAGAGGTCGTTCTCCATTTCATCAAATTTGCAGAGGCATGTCCGGAACATACACAACAAGGAGCGCCCGTTTAGATGTCCACTTTGTGACCGATGCTTTGGCCAGCAAACCAACTTGGATAGGCATTTGAAGAAGCACGAAGCTGAGGGCGGTGATTCCCCTAGTTCAGCAGATACGGAGCAAGACGCTTGCTTTGATGATATCAGGTCGTTTATGGGTAAAGTGACCTGTTCCCCTGGGGCGAGGTCAACAGCTGATTCGCCGCACACACCACACTCATCTCACCCGTCCCATGCTTCGCGTCCTCCTCTTGCGATATCCACCTAGCCAACGATGTACCCGATGCCTTTGTGGCATCAGCATTTTGAATAGTGAATTATCTAGGTCCTATTACACATGACAGTTACTATGGTAAGAGAACGGCAAAAGAAAGAATCAATTAATAAGTGAGGGTATTTGTCGATGTTTGTTGAAATCGTTATTCAGTGGAGGACATCTTGTCGATAACATGCAATGAGGTAGATTTAAAATATTATCTAACTAGGGAAACGTAATGATGACTCTCTGGAATAGATAGCAATAGATTTTAATTTAATATTACTTTGTATTAATGTTATTTGTACAAAGCTATAAGGTAAGATTAGATTCGTATTAAAAATACGAAATTTCTGTTCCTAGATTTACTTATGGAGACTCCGAATTTGTAAATAGATAAGGTATATTAAGATGTAAATGACATTTAAAACCACGAAATTGCAAAAGTATTTGTACTTTACGATGCATTTACGGAATGGAGTAAAGAATATATACACATTTCAGATAATTTATAACCATTTTGGTGTCTTTTTTTATTAAAATTTAAATTACAATTATGTGTTTTAGGGTCTGTTTCACATTGTACGGATAAGTTCTACATAAGTTCCAAATTAGCTATTAATTACTTATTGGTAGGATAAACACTATTGTTGCGTTTCACGACTGTCAGATAGCGCTATTCGTCACATAAAGTACATACATCAAAAGTTATGAGTCCGATGAATGTCAAATAGCACAATTTATCTTCCAAATAATATATGTGTTGCATAGCTATTTGGTACTTTGTGAAACAGACCCTTAATTTGAAAAGTATATTCTTTTAAACATATTTTAGTATAGGTATTAAACCAATATTGTAGATAAAATGATATTTTTGCAACTTTCGTGGCTAAACTAGCTATATGTGATTGGCATTAATTAAATATAACGATTTCATTCGTTTTAGTCAAAAATTCTACCAAAGTGTATCATGAAAATTCGGTATAATTCGTTGCGAAAATCATTTTTATTTTGTTAAATTTGTTATTTACACGTTACTGTAAAAATTATATCATATGGATAGTTGTTAAAATTAATTTTAAAATGTCAGAATGTATGTTTATATAGATAATAAATCAATTCTATTCGTGTAATCTAGGATTATTTTACCATTCACTAACGGTTTTATTACCTCAGTGAGTGGTTAATTAGTATTAATATTAGAAAAGTCTTAAAATTAAAACATATCTAATGCAATATTATTCTACCAAACTCTTTGTATAAGGTAGTTGAGGCAAAAATTAAAAAAAAAATCAATAAAATATAGCTTATTTTACATATTTTGGGGTTATTTTAAAATAACGCCGGCTTTTTGTACGAGTCATTGATTGTAATATAGAAAATTTGTTTTTGAACAGAAAAAACCAGTTTCTCTTGGAAAGGTTTTATAAACTCTTTTATAAGAATTATATTAGTTATATAGCATAATGCGTATTAATTTTCAAACCTTACAGATTATGAACAATTTGTCTCATCTACTTTATAGACATTTCACAAAGCACTTGTTCTCAAAACTTGTCACAAATTGCATTTTGTCACTTATTCTATCTGCATTGACTCTTCCCTTTATTATAAAGCATCGAAAAATAAAAAAATACCATAACATTTCTTGTATTATTTTTATCTGTCTTTACAAAAGGTGCACAACTTAATTTAGAATACGTTAAATTTCCAAGAATAGTAGAAATTTTCACGTTCTATCACCTATCAGATTCTATAAATATGTATGTATGTTTAAAGACGTTTGTTTGCGTAAGAATAGAATAGGTAGATTCGAGGGTTTGTAAACATAATATTACGAGTTTTTTTATAGAACAGGGGAGAACAGGCAGTGATAGAAGGATGGCTCGCGAGTTGCCTTTTAAAAATTTCACGATCTTTACTTGAAGGACCCTAAGTGGAATTGGTTCAGAAATATTTTAGAGGGCAGCTGGCCCCACATAGCGGTTGTGCCCGGCAAAAACTGCCTCAAAATAATAACACTAGTAATACAAACAGCCCTGCGATTCTGTAACTCACTGTGAGTTACAGAATAGTAAGGCAGACGCTGGATAGTGACGGAAATTACTTTGTAAAAGATGTTTGGAGCACGAAATCTACATGTGTACCCGGTAGCGATTTATCCGTTTTGCACATTTTGTAATCATACAAAAGCTATTACACAAATAATTCTCATAAATTAAGATGCAATACAGGATGTATTTCCGACGTCAAATTACGCGATCGCATTCCGATCTCGCTTTAATAGAAAGGGACATTTTTTTACACCCACTATCTCGAATTCACTCGGGTGATTCGCATACCTCCACTGATGTTAGTGTAATGGTCTAGATGTCGTGAATTCTTTTAACTTTTTATAAGAAAAGGCGTTCGTCTTAATAGGAATTAACAGCGAAACTTGATGTTTAGTGATTCATCGTTTTGTAACACTAAGTTCAGTTTTTACATTATGTGGTATTAAATTCAAATATCATTTAATCATATAGGTAACACATTGTACACTTATAACTTGTCAGTAAAGAAATACATATCAATGCTTCTAATTTTACATTTAGTGCCATGTCTCAAGTCAAGGGCGTAGAACGGAAGAGAAGAACTGGCTTTTTAATCGCCATGTTTTTTTTTACACAACGTTCGTAAAGAGCTGCAACCATTACACCATGTTCCACATGACATCTTAAGCAATTAATAATAATAACATAAATTAAAAACAAAGATTTGTCCGCTATCAGCAGGAGGCATGGTGAAATAGGAGCACGCACTTCCATTCTCGTGGGATCAACACGCAAACACATAGTCGAAATAATTAACATCACCGCATACAGGAATTCACGAATTCAAGTACGAGTTCTGAGTTGTAGTGTCTAATAATAAGTATAGGATTTAATTTCTTATTCATCGTATTCCAGCAGTGTAACGAGGTTGTTCTGTATATTCAAAAAACCTACTATTAACTACAAAGAATAGGAGAAAATACACTAAAAAGTAAATAACAAATAGTTAGTTAATACTAAGAGAATTAATTGTTATTGAATGACAATACATTTATGTATATACAGAAATGAAGTTATGGCTATCTTTTAAGTCAGTGCCCAGTCCATAATAGTCAGTTGTGTTGCCGAGTCTTCAATTATTATGAAGATAGGTAGACGATAATACGTATTTCACTACGTATACGATTTTTGCATTCAAAAAAATAATCTAGTAACACATCGAATAAAATAAAATAAATCAGTGGCGCTATAACCTCTTTAGGTCTTGGCCTCAGATTTCTGAATCTGTTTCATAATCATTTTTAAATCTAACAGGCAAGTAGGTGATCAGCCTCCTGATCCTCCGCCTCTGTGCCTGACACACGCCGTCGACTTTTTGGGTCTAAGACATGACGGTTTCCTCACGATGTTTTCCTTCACCGTTCGAGCGAATGTTAAATGCGCACATAGAAAGAAAGTCCATTGGTGCACAGCCGGGGATCGAACCTACGACCTCAGGTTTGCGAGTCGCACGCTGAAGCTTAGCTTTACGTGGTTCTTGTTACTAAAAACTTTTTTTTATCTTTTGTTTGTTGTATATTGAGGATAAGGGATGGGCTTGATCAATGAAAATATAAAAGAAAATATAAAAGCATTATACACAAGTAGAACAGTCGGAAGAGTTATGAAATCGATAAATGTATTAATTAAACACCTCATTATGAAATGCTAGGAGATAATTTATGTTTCGTCTGACTGATTAATAAACAAAATATTTATTTTATAAGTTTAATTACCGTTTAAAATATATGTTACCAAAACAAGTGCGGCGTACTTTGAATAATTTATACGACAAAAAAAACAAAATATTCCATCCTACCTTGAGACGGATTTAAGACTTACGTGAGACATTATTCGCATATTTAATAAAGGAATGTTTTTTATTGATATTAAGTAATAAAACAGACTTTTATTTTTATTAAATTTATTTATTAACACTGCTTCATTAATAGTGTATAAACAATCAGATAACTTAAATGATTAAGCAGGCAACGGGTGATTATAAGTAAAAATAAAAAAGGGTAAAGTGAAAACAGTACATAACTAAATTCACAAAAAATATAAGCAATTATGTACACTTAACAAACTAACATCTGAAATAAGAAAATATCTTAAAGCTAATATGAATCATGAATCACAATTAATGCTAGGTTTCAAAATTCGATAAAAATTTTATAATTACAAAAGTCACTACTGAGCAGATGGAAAGTATATGGTTAGACCTCTTGGGTTTTTATGTAGAAGGTTTTTAAAAGACAGTAAAGAGGTAGCCAATTATATGGGATCGGGAAACGTATTCCGTAACTTTATGGCAGAGATCCTAAAAGACTTGTCTAGTCTAGTGGAAGTGTAGTGTGAAAGACAAAGTTCAAGTCAATCACACTCTGCTTCGCAAGATATTTTCTTTTGTGAGCTAACGAATTGTAAAATCGATTCCGGCGGGGAGATACCACTTTAAAAAAAAGAACATACTCCTCTCTCAAAGGCTGGCAACGCACCCAGTTAAATGGGTGTCCATGGGCTGCGATGACTGTAATATAAAGAAAAGGACGAGTTGTGAGATGAAATTTTACAAAATTTACGGGAAATCTTCGTGTTTATTCTGCAAAAAGAGTACTTTTTTTGTCGTATCTATTTACTCTATGCAAATATGAGTTCCAAACTTTGTTTTTACTACACCTATTTTCGTACAAACTATGCTCAAAATAATATACAAATGGATTTAAAACCTAAAAAATCACACACACACCTTAACAAGCTAAGATATATGTTATACATTGTGTTTGTTAGTATATGTTGTAATCCGATTTGGTTTTAAATTTTAATTAAAAAATTGTAGATTATCATTTTTTGAAATAAATTTAAATCCACATTAAACAATGCGAAACGCTTTAAAAATTCGAGTTATAAAATATTCCGATTCCTTTCATTATTATTGTATATGTGAATAATATAACATATTATATCCGTGTAAATATAAAATTATGTTCACATTACTGAGTCAATCAACGTACATCATTACTAGAATTAAAACTACTATGGTTTCTGGAAATTGGAAAACCCCTTTGCATAAATTACTTTAAATCCCGTTGGCGATATGATATAAGAGATTCAGGTACCGTGCGACTGTTATCAGTGAAAGCAAGGACGCAGCAAGGACGCAGATAAGGCAATTACACTTATTACAGACCGGCCATTCGCTCGGCGTGTCTTTACCCCTTAGGTAAGTGTTCTACTGCTATCAAAGCGATAGATATACTCTCTATCCATCTATAGTAACTCCTACTTGTCATTTTAGTTTCCTTGTTACAGTTATATCAATTCAAACAAAACAATTTTATAGGTGCTTCTTCCAAGTTATGTCCGCTTTGTACTTGCTTTAACGTTGATAAATTGATATTTGAGGCATAGACATAATGAACTTGAATGGAGTAGTCACACACTCTCTGCGAAATGAGAAACTTTCAGCGCTCTCGGTTCAGTGGCATCTCTCACCATTTGCAGGGTTTCAGCTTTCAAGCTGTCGGTCGATCCAGCGGTACCTAGGGGTTTAGGGTTGCCTGGAGGAGATCGCTTGTTAGCGATAAGGCCACCCGTACATAAAAATTATAAGGGCGCATGCCTATTACTTCTTTTTCTAATAATGATCATGAAACATATTTAGAAATCTGAGGCCAAGACCTAAAGAGGTTGTAGTGCCACTGATTATTTTTATTTTATTTTACTTGTTTTTTTTATAGAAGTAATGAAGTGTAAAGAATAAATAAAAACCTAGGCACCATGAATGAAATAACTAAAAGTTAAACAAATTTAAATTAAATTAAAGACTTCAAGAGGCCTATTCATTCTGATCCTGAACATCCTGATTAACGTGTTGAAGTGGAAATTATTTTTTTACAACGCTAGGCTAGGCTATATCCAAAGGGAGCTCCTTTGACACTTTGAAATCACTTTCTAGTTAGTTAAAAAAAATCTTGATTTGATATTTCTTTTTCTCCTTCCGTTCCCTGTATAGTAAAACTTGTAGTTTGTATGTACCGTCGTGAGCCCGCGTCATAAATGTATTACAAACTCCTAAAACAACATTTAGCTATTTGAGACAGGAATATATATGTATTAACACTGTTTAACTTGCACCAAATATGTAAAAAAATCTCTTAAGCTTCACTTAGAACTGCGAGCTATATTTTACTGGATCACTTACCTTATAGAAGCGAATAAGTGGGCGCTAGAGTTAGCTCCATGACACGCCTTATTGTCTATAGACACAATAAACGTTCTAGCGTTATTTATGGTCTCCCTTTGTGACATCTTTATGAGCTATGTTCTTTATCATAATGTGGCGCGAAATATCTGATTATCGGATAATGTAAGTTTAGTTTAGGATAAAAATATTTTCTCTTTACCCGTGGTACAGTAAAAAGTTCCAAAGTTTTGTTCAAGGTACTAAATGATTTCTAACTAAATTATTACTAAAGTCCCCCAACGACTAATTGCGGCACATGTCTGAATAACTTTTTCAATTGGATCATTGGTTATTTACCTTTGATACAACTGTTTATGAATTTTGAGTATCAGCATCAATCAATAGTATAGGTAGTATCAATCAATAGTATATAAAAACGGTACTCTCAAAACGTAGTTATCGCATGGACACTCAATTTAGTGGGTACATAAATTTAATTTAGTGTGACGTTGTTAAACTAAATAATATTGGAAAGTATACCGGTGAGTGTAAAGGCTCGGTACATGTGCAAATCTGAATAAGGCTTCGCAGGGATCGCACGACACTATCATGACATGTTTCTGCGCTGCCCACTATGGACCTTAAGGTCGATTTACATGGCGACAAAATTATATTCGATTATTAAACTTAAAATAACTTTACTCACATAGGTAACACAATGTACACCTATGAACGTCAACAGAAAAGATATTGATTCTAAATTTACATTTACTACCAGTTCGCTAGTCAAGGGCGTAGAACGGGCAAGATTTAATATTCCTTGTTAATGACGAAGAAATATTACAAAATTCTTGGGTTATTTAAGGCTATCATCAAATATAAAATATAACAAATAGTACTGTAAGCATATTGTGCGACACGGTAGTTTGGGGTCGAGCGTTTGGATCCCGTTCCAATGCATCCTTTTTGTATGTGTTAATATTTACTCGCAGCGCAAAACAGCCGTATTTTATAACGTAGATTTAAGTTTGTTACTATGCTGACGATAGTATGGTACAAAAAGTATGGTTGCCATGGTAACAACACAAAAGCTAAACAAACGCTAAAGCTAATCTTAAATATAATAGACATCTTATACTCAAGTATTGTGAATATTATTATATTTTTTATTAAAATATAATATAGTATTAATCCCAATAACTCTTGAACTTGCGAATACTCTCAGGTACAGTACCTACTACGGTAAATACGGTAGAAGATGTAGAGAGCCCCCAAATCTCTACGCAACGCCAAGGGATCAAGTCGCTCGGAAAGACGATTCGATGCGCTCTTCGTTAAATATGGAGCTGGTACTAGGGAGCCCAGAAGTAAGAACTATACTCCATGTGTCAAATTATCATCTTGCAATTGTGGAATTGTTGATAAATTAAATCGCACCATGTAATCCCATCCCACTTCTTCTTATAGTAGAGCAGTCCGGCTATTGTGCGTTCTATACAAGGCGCCAAATCCCGTTTGAACAATCGCGGCTCGCCCTACAAGTAATGTCTCTTATAGTAACCGTATACTATAAGTATAAGGAGGGAGGGTTATTGGAGTGGAAATAAACATGTACGATTACACGATTAGTCATAGATTTTTCCAAAAGGTCAATCCAATCTTCGATATACGCGACTACCTTCAATTTGAATAAAATTTAAAGCTATTCTTTATTTTAACATTATTTTTGCATACGAAGAGATCAAAAATTTACAAAAAATTTGGCTGCGTCGATTGAAACGTATTGACTAGATTTTGATTTGAGATTTTTGTTATAAATGGTTTTGTACTTTGAATTTACGAAGACTTAAATTTGTAACATTAGGTCACAAATTTAAGTCATTAAGGTAACATTAGGTTAAGGAATAGTTTATTATAGTTCAAATATCGTCTAAATGCAACGCATCTCCTGATGTGTTTATATCAACACTTATTTTTAAGTACTAACTTTTGTATAATATAAAAATTTAAACTCGTCGGCTTATTCGTCTTCAACGTGAGACATGCCACGAAGACATTAGAGGCAACTTAAAATATAAGCCAAGTGAGTACAGTTAACGACAGTAATTGGACCACATGATTGCCACTCAACCCAACCGTTATACAAACGTGACAACCGAAAATTCGATTTAATGGAAACGTAAAGATCGCGGAAATTAGAATTGGAGCAACAGTTGAACAATTTAAGCGCATTGACAAAGATCGAAACTGTGTAGAGTAGTAGACACGAGTTCGCGTGCCGGGGTGAGTTGCGAAACGACCGCGCCCAGCTAGTGCGTGCCAATACCACTATCGTTTGTCGATTATCACTTCCGCATCTATCTATGACTTACGATTACTTAATAGATGTTATATACGATTGTCATGAGATCAATTTGTAATTGATATTGTGTCGGAGTCATGTTACTATGTTTTTTTTAATTATACTGTTTTTTATATTACGTTTTGTTTGCCTTATTTTAGACACGTTTAGCATGCTTTATAATCACGTATACTTATTTGAAACTAATTAATTACATATAATATATAATAGATATAAGGCTGGTTGTTAAGAAGATGCGAAGAGATTACCACCGTTAGAATTGGAACGCGAAACACCCGCCAAAAACAGAGGTGAGTAAAATAACAGGAACATTGATATGACACAGTATATTAATACAGTTGGTAGTGAGTCAATTATCAATTGGCCGATTGCACCGATCAAGTGAAAGACTCATCGTCATCACAACTGTACGCTGTAAAAAGAGAGGCGCTGGACAGAAACCGTTGGAAACATGTTTCCTTGCTGACCACGACTCTCAGACATGAGCTACCGACTGAAGGGATGGTGTTAATTACACTCATTATTTGTATTGGACTCTTGTGAGTGTGTGTGTGTATATCTATAGAATAATGACTTTTTAAAACAAATGATTTTCATCGACCTACCTGGCACATCACTACAAAACCTAACGATACAATACAATGTTTATATTCAGCACTAAGCACGCGCCACGCAAGTGCTATCTAGTGCCCACAGAGTACACAATACTGTTATCACAGTATAAACAGGACTCATTGAAATAAATACATTTTCAAATATATACGTCTTATATCTTTCATATATTTCTGTTAAACATCCGTGCAAAACCCACGTGGGTGGATAGATTTTTTATAAAAGAAAGAGTAATAGGAGTAGTTGTTATTTATTTTTGCAAAACAGAGGAAATCAGGCAAACGGAATAAAAGGCTCATCTGATGTTAAGCGATACCGCTGCCTATGGACACTCATGACTCAATGCTTGAGGGCTCGGGAGTGCGTTGCCGGCCTTTTAAGAATCGGTACACTGTTTTGTTGAATCGATTCGGAAATACTTCTGGGTAGCTGGTTTCACAGATTGGTGGTGCACAAAAACTGCCTTAAATAACGCTCAGTTGTGAAACGGCGAGATCGAGGTGATACGGGTGGAATTTCGTGGGATCCGGAAGTCAGAGGGCTCACTCACCGCACGAGATGCGAGTACAATAGGATGAACCTAAAGTACCTAACAATATGGCTAGAAAGACTAACAGTTGTTATTGATATAATTCTTTCTATCAAAATAAATAATTTTTACGGAAAACATTTACTTTGAATAATTTTGTCTGAACAATTAGGTTACCAATGTTATAAATTGTCGTTCAATGTCTGAACATTGCTTGTTACAAGATAAAAAATACCAAAAATTAAATATTTTAAATCATTTCAATACGCTATAACCAATTAGACAAAGGACATTTATTATTATGTTATTAAAAAAGTAAAAGCGGATTCAAATACCTGTCAACTGAAAAGGCTGTCAAATATTACAATAATATATACTTATTTGAAGTCTTTTAAAAAGGTTCGCGATTTATGATCACAGCTTGACGTAAACAACTAACCAATACTAAACGCTTTTTTATTATAAATTGATCATCAGTTATTGTGCATTTCACAGCCGGGGATCGAAACTACGAACGATGAGAGACGCAAGCTGAAGTCACTAGGCCAACACTGCTCTGGGTGTGCTCTTTATTTAATCGCATTTAACATTCGTTCGATCGGTGACGGAAAACATCGCGAGGAAACCGGCTTGCCTTAGACTCAAAACATCTGATCACCTACTTGCCTATTAGATTGACAAATTATCATGAAACAGATAAATATGAGGCCTAGAGTTAATAGGTTGTAGCGTAACTAATTCCATCAATTATAGTACGTTTTTAATCATTCTTATGCCACAATGTAAACTTGCATTGTTACAATTTTTATAGAGCAAGTTATGTTATGAAACATTCTTGGAATCCAGGATTTACCGGTATGAGTTTGTAATGCATGGCCATTCATTGGTGCTTTCGTGTGAATTGTGGTATCAATTTCAATAACAAGCTTTTATCCGCGCCTTCACTCGCGTTTCTAGCGACATCAAACAATAAATGATGCTCATATATAAAAAATCACGATAAATGTATTATTTTTTTTAAGTCACGTGTAACAATATGCCTTTTTAATTCCTATTTTTGTTTTATATCACGGGGTAATGTATTAACAATGTGTCAGAGATGTTTTTTGAATATTGTTAGAGGTCTGTTTTAGTTTTGATAATGTACAGCATTCATTTAAAATGATATCCACATGCCATTGAAATTAATAACAATATTAATTGAATAATTCGATAATCGAATTAAGTTAAACAATGGAAACTCCGAAGTGATAAAGTATGCCTGAAGCTATTTCCGGGTCCAATAAAACGTATTTACCGGTCAATTACGGAGATCCTTAACGGCGCGTAGGTAGATGACTCAAAGGATTTTCATTACTATAGGAATCCCAGGTTTTGGTAACGTCAATATTTGTAATTTCCAATTTTTATGGAATTTTTAGCCGAGGGTTTCCATGGGTAATTGTACCTATTAATAAGGAATTGCGATATTTCTCAAGTGACGTGTTTTTATGTAATGTCCTATACATCCTTTGACCGTTACCGGTTAATTCACTTATCGTGTGTATGACATTTGGATTACAAAACATTTATTGTTGTATGTTAGTAGGTATATTTTATATTTAAGTATTTGAAATTCAAACACCGTTGACCAGAGTGGTAAATATTAGTTTGTTGATAATACAGGTGTTGAAAGAAACTATATCGCTGTAGATATTGTCAATACATGTTGCCGTGGTGGCTGTTATCCTAGTAGGTACAATAAAATTATAAATTAAATGATATGATTTAAAGAAATTAAGGATACGTTTACTTGAACTACAGCTGTCAAGCAAATTTACATTAAATTACAAACGATACATTTTTTCTTGGACTTTTGCAATTTGTATAGAACCTGCTCTAATACTTTTTCTAAGCTATTATATTGAGCTGACGGTTATAAATTGTTCTAAATAATAAAGTTAAAGTTCATATAAACAATAAAAGCTGTAAACGACGTTAATATTAAAACGGAAACAAATATAATTACTAACAATAACCAAGTTATTTAAATTTGAATAAGTATATTGTATCTTTATAAACAAAATAAAAGCGATCATAATTGAACGCTTATTGAGATATATATTTTATCGCGTATAACCTGTTTGGTAAAACCGAAACTCGGCAAAAATGCTTAACAGTTCATAAATCTTTTATTCATTTGTTAAGTTAATTTTAAATTAATTTGTGAATAAGTATTTCGGGTCTAGGTAAAACACCACAGCAAATGGTTAATTTATTCAATTTTTTTCCATAGTCCCCTCACACTTAGCAATTGTTTTGTTTAATATTTGTATCGAGTTCAGTGCATTTTAGCATATATAATATTCTACAAAATTATAACTTAAAAACTAAAACTATACTCACATAAAACTAATAATAAAATAATATACATTGAAATAAATAACTAAACTTAACATAAACTAAAATATATCATTAAAAGGAGTCCCTTTAGGCAAGGTTCCGAAGATACTGGCAGCGTTCCCCCTTTGAATTGCTAGACTAATTCTTTGTCCGAGGTAGCTGCCAGATCTTCGGTCTCCTGTGATGTCGACTAACCTTTTTGAAATTTCATTAAAAAGCCTTAAAGCACTAGGACCCCACGGACCAAGGGTCTCGACACCGAATGGGACAAAATCATATTCTGAGCCCAGACCCCTGTATTTGCATGCTTTATTTTTTTCAGCCGCTTCACAAGCCGCACCAGCTCTGTAGTTGGTTCCATGTAGATGGGAAGGGGCCAGCGTGTCTGAACAGGTTGCATCCCATACCAGTACCCGACCCATCTTCCATGGAATCAAACTCATACCGTCCGGTCTCTTGCCATCGTCCTTTGCAATACCACTCGGCTCAAGTAGTATATTATATTATAGTATATTGTATTATTATTATTATTATAGTATATTTTAACTATTAAGATATTGACTTTGTGATATTACCGGTTATAAGCAGTGTTGTCCTTAGTGGCTTCAACGTGCGACTCTCATCATTGAGGTCGTAGGTTCGATCCCCGACCAATGGACTTTCTATGTACGCAATTAACAATCGATTGTAAAGGAAAACATCCTCCGCCTTAGACCCAAAAAATCCACGGGGTGTGTGCACAGAAGGTTGATCATCTACTTGCCTATTAGAAATGGCCACGGGACTGATACCTAAATCTGAGCCCTAGACCTAACACGTTGGAGCGCCATTGATATATATTACCGTTTATGATAATCACTAAATTTACTAAATGAAAATGGTCTCGCTATGCCACGACGCCCCCACGAATGAGCATAAATTCACTTAGAGCGTTTTATAAATTTTGCGAATATTTAAATGATCCTAATCCTTGGGATTGATTTGCACCAGTTCAAACAATTTGTATGACTCAAAACTTAGCGATTAAAAAGAGTGGCGGAGAGTTTCATGCCAGTTCTTCTGGCCCGCTCTACACACTTGACTTGTGAACTGGTAGTAAATGTATATTTAGAATTGATTTAACTTCTTTTCTGACGTTCATAAGTGTACTTGTTTACCTATATGATAAAGTTAGTCTAAGTTTGAGTTCAAATCCTGTTAAGTCACGAAATAATTAAAGTTCTACATTTTACTAGCAATAATTATACCAAACTAAACAGTTTCATATTTCTAGTATTTTATTATATAATTCATACTCAGTGATAGTCGTAAAGTGTAAACAATAGTATCTAGATAGCTAATGGCTACCATTAATGGTTAATAATATTTTTTTCAACAAATCATTATATATAAAGTTATTAATCAGTAATAAACTATGCTTTATGTGTATCCATTACGTTGGGAACGTGACATTTCATCGTTTTAATGAAATATAACTTAATTAATGGGATAGATATATGGAATTTTTTTATTTATGGACCGAAGTATGTATGGTATTAAATTTCATCATACAATGTTTTGTCATGTACACTGTAGAATTGAAATACAAAGAATTTAATTTTTTTGACAGGAAGCGTTTATAATTCGCATTTTTTAAATCTATAGGTATTTGTGTATTTAAAGTTTAAAATGTATTTAAAGAAAAACAAATACAAATTTAAAATCGGAGGCATTTTTTATTAATATTTCTGTATTATTAAAATTATAAATTAGGATGTCACGGAAACTTATTACGAGCCTTTTTAATTAATTATCTTTTAATAATACATTTTCTTCATTTCTTACGTCAGTATTAGCGTAATAATTGTTCTGTGATCATAATTATATTCGATAAACAATGACGAAAATGAAAACGCTATCGTAATCGAATAGTTTACTCGATATATGACAAAACTTTATTACATGGGAGATTGAGGACTTTATTCCTAGGTCATGAAAAATTCACTCAAATTTCACTATTTTATCTGTACTTCAGTCAGACAAGACATTTAATTCTTGATATTTACCATTGGAATATCATAAACACCGTAAATACACTTAAACGTTTGGATGGACATTTCAATTATATGCGAACATAAAATTTATTATCAGTAGCATAGAACTGCGTGGCTTGGGGCAATCTCAGTAAACATTCTGAATTTATTGTAATGGAAAGATGTTGTAATCAGTATTTATCTATTTTAGCTTCCGCATGATTGTGACGAAATAAAAGAAATAATAATAAATTAAAGGAATTATAAAATACGAGAAAACTTAGTTATCTATAGAGTCGATGCAATATTGTCGGTACCCGCCGCACAATAAACATGGCCGTGTACCCGCAACGCAAAGCATATATTCGAGTACCATAAGAGGAGCAGATAAATGGAGTAAAATTGTAACACTATGGCAAACAAGAGGACATAAAAGAAACAGATGTAGGCAATTTAAAAGGTGGACCCATGAAATCATGGAAATGGCTGAAAAGATTAAGAGCTCGATGAGATTGGTATATAATAAGGAAAAATGGAGGATAATGGGGGAGGCGTTTGCCCTCACACACACAGAATCAGTTATCGTAGATTAAGAAAAACAATAGTTAAAAAAATAAAAATAAATGTTTATTATAAGAACATAAGATACATGTTTTACTTATTCCACGTCATTAAATTTCAATTTGTAGGCATCCCTACTCATCGGCAAAGAAGACAGAGGGTGTAGGCCGAGAGAAAAAGCCTGCGTTAAAAAGTCTCGGTACTCTTTTAAAATAGCAAATCATCAAACAACACTTATTTTAAAACAAATATCGCAAATTAATTAGGGGTAGCCTGTCTAGCACTAGTCCCAGGCCCTTTTATCAACTAGTTATAATGTATATATTTGGTATTTCTGATAAAAGGCTACAAATAAATAAATATATTCGAGTAGGTACTATAATAAGGATAACATTGAGTTTATGTTATTATTTTTAATATTACATGAACTCCGACGTTGTGAAGTCCTCCTACTAATTCTACAATTTGTCTCTCATCATCGCTACTGTTTTCCAATCGTTCACCGCTATCTCTTTTATTTCATCTTCCTAATGAAATCCATCTCCAATCTGATGTCTCGGAAGATGCAGTTAGATAAGAGATATCGGTTTTAAATTGTACTGAGTTAGGTAAATCCCTAGAAAAGTAGGTAATTTAAGTAATAAGTTTGATGAAAGTTTAGTTGCCATTGGTTCATTTAATATGTTTCATCTCTAAGGAAGTAGTCGGTTGATAGTTGAAAACAAAATTAACAGTCCATTTATTAAAATTATTATATATCGATGAATTTAATAAAAAAATATATATTATCGATAATTAAAAACCTTGATAAACAATGATACAGCTGCCATATTAGATAAAACTTATTACGGATTGTCTTCATTTTATGGTCATAATTGTTCATTATCATCGTAAATATCGTTTACAGTTTAATCGGAATGAATCATGTTAATATGTGCACTTAGTACTTTTAATAGTAGAAAATATAATTATTTAATAACTATTTAAAAGGTCATGCTTTTAATGTTTTAATTACATCTATAATAATGGACCTTTTTTATTTATTAATTTTAATTTCGATTGTATGCGACGACTGTCGTTTAATTTTTAATACAATTTTGCAGGCCGCCTTCACTATGATTTTTCATTATTAACTCCAAATTTAGGGTGCATGCTAGATATAACCAAAAAACATAGACCAGTTGGCCTGTTGGATTCCGCGTGCGATTGGCATCCCTGAGGTCGTAGGTTCGATCCCGCTGGCTGTGCACCAATGGACTTTCTTTCTATGTGCGCATATAACATTCAGTGTGTTAGGCACAGGAGGTTGTTCACCTACTTGCCTATTAGATTGACAAGTGATCATGAAACGGATACAGAAATCTCAGGACCTGTAAGTAGGTTGTAGCGCCATTGATTTTTTTTATAACAAAGAGCTATATCTGATAAAACGTATTCTATAACTGTGTTGTTGTTTAGATTATTTACTGCTTGATAGAAGTAATTGTAGATTTGATGGTTTGTTTACGTTTGTATATTGTATGGCTCGATTTCGAATTTTATGTATGAATGGGTCTAAGACAAGTAGGTGACCAGACAAACTCACACATATAATCAATGCTTGGGTCTAAGGCATAACAGTTTTCTCAGAATTTTGTCAATATCTGTACAAGCTGGCACCTATAAAAGAGGTTGCACAACTTCAAAGCACGAAAAATGGGAGGACGCATGCTTATCAAGAACGCTGACAGCCTTCTTTCTTCTCTTTTCTTGTTCTCCTTCTTTGAACTAAAAATCCTCTTCTTCATTATCAATTAAAAAATCACATTATGATTTTTTGAATGAATTAGTCAACTTATATACAAATTAGAGATACATACTTTTGACAACAACATATACAAAAAAAACTATTCTATAGGCCTAAGAAATGTTGACATTAAATTTTGTATAAATATATTTGTTTAATACATAAACAATATTAAACATATATAATCGCAACTGACAACTATTTAATTACCTTAACAATAACGTGAGAACTCAGTTCAGAACTGGTTTTACGTATTTTTATGTTCTTGACTTAAATGCATCGAGCTATCTTACTGAAACATTTATTTCCGATTAATTACGTCATGCGTAAAGGTAAACTCCCATTTTGGATAAACACGACTTTCGCTTTTATTCCGGTGACGCAGACATCGTAGAAAGATCACAATAAAAACCACAGTAGGTACAGATGCTATGGTATAACTTTGTCTGCCGTTTTATATTGTAAATCAACTTAATACTGACACCCCGTATAAAAATTTATATTGATTTAATTTCTATTAGCACTTGGTGGATGGTGATGAAACATTTTGAGTTATTCAACATCAATCGATGTGAATCAGAAGGCTGATCAACTTGAATATTTTTTTTTGTGTTCTCTTTCATTTGCAATCGGCTAGATTCCATTGAAAGGCCGTATGTGTTGCAGAAACTGTATTTTATTTGAGGTTAGTTTCTCTGGTCTAGGTCTAGTATTTGCCATCTTTTTAGGCGAGTTACATCATCTCATGGAGTTAACAGGTGTTTGGTCAGTTCATTTGTATGTTTGTTTAACCTTTCCCTGTATCTACTACTATATCTGTAACTTGAATATATATGTAAGTACACATTTTAGATAATAAATAACACAGTCACAACGAACTCAAAACACAAAAGTGAAAAATTCAAAATCATTTATTATAGGTAACACAATGTACACGTATGATTGTCAAAAAAGAAATATATTTAATGCTTCTGATTTTACATTTACTGCCAGTTCTCAAATGGGCGTAGAAGGGAAGAGAATAACTGGCAATAGCACAATGAAACCGACTCAAAAACGTCTCGCACGACCCCTTGGTAGGTTACGAGAAATACAATAAATAATTTTGTTTTAAAGTCTATGCAATTTAAGATATATTGAATTCATAGTAATTGCTGTGACGCATTGCCACACAGTTTTTATATAATAAAAGCTTAACCTTTCTTGGCTATATTATTACTTCCCAATAAATAGTTTTTTAATCAAAATTAGTATTTAGAGCAAATTCTTTACCCATTATAAGCGGCTCCATGTCACATTCATCAATAATATGAAGCAAAAACTAATAACCAATAAATATGGAATTAGCCATAGAAGGCGTAATATTTTTTATAAATCTTGCTCACGTTTAAAGCCATAAAGGATGAATAAAATAGACGACTCTAGGCCTCGTTTCCATTTAAGAAAAATTACGAAAACGATTAATAGATTCGTTAATCAACATGATAGTTAAGGTAGCACGATCCACGCATCGCAAATCACGGACAAATTTAGCGAGAGCAAAAAACTGGAGCGAACCTCGATGCTATAAATAAAATTTAAACGATTACGTAGTGGATCTCGATATAATGCTTGAAGAAATCTTAATATATGTAATTTACGCGTCACGTTGTTTGTCCGCTATGGACTCCTAAACAAATTTGCACGCCGTGTGCAGTTTAAAAGATAGGATAGCTTAATTTATACACGCAATATTATTTTATTGCAAATTATTAGTTTATTATTTGACTGTTGAAAGTACCAACGTTTCACATAAGCTACAATTTATGGTATAACCACCAAAAAAGCACGCTGTTCCCCATGACTGGTGTTCTCCTACCGTTTCCCTCGAATTGTTTACTACTATGAAATATAACAAAAACCTTAGCCACAGCAACGCTTGGCCGAGTCTGCCAGTACCATATAAGGAAGGTTTGTGGACAAATATTATAGAAATAGATATTTAATTATTTATTACTAGTATATTATTTTACTAAATATTATAGTACTAAAAATTAGAATATTCTAGTGTTGAAACCATAGTGACAGCTATGCGCTCGCTTAACTGTCAAAATAGGACTTTTTCTCTAAATCTCAAAATAAATACTGTTTCGTTGGAAACGCCTAACTTGCTAACTATGGAGGTTTAATTTGATTTGAATCTCCATGGTTATTCATAGTAGTAGGTAGTACTAATAGATTCCGAAACCGAGTTATAATAGTCATTTAATCAAGTCGGGTTATCACAGTAAAATATATTTGTTCAGCAAAATTATCAAACAGATAGAAGATTCTTGGAATGGCTTAGTGGAAAGAAAGAGAGGACACCCACCAGAAATCTTGGAATATGGAATAAAAAGATGAAAAAAGGATGGAAAAAAAAGATGGAAAGACAAAGAATTTTTTTTTGGTCGTGTACTAATGTTAAACATAATGGCATGCACTTAATGTAATGAGATGTAGGACTCGAATAAAAGCTACTTTTATTTATATGTCAACTAGCAAACTCAGCGAACTCCGTTTCGCCACCAGATGGCTTCGTTTTATGTAACATTTCGTTTGGTGATCCCGCTTTTCTGTTGAAATTTTTCCAGAATTTTCTTTGCTATAAACCTCACGGAGCCCGAGACCTTTCCAACGAATGCAAAACCGTGGAAATCGGTTCGTGCGTTCTAGAGTTATAGCGTCAGGAAGGAAACCCCGACTTATTTTTATATAGTAGATTATGGGCAATAAATCTTACGAAGCATCTTCTAGTAAAAGTCAACCAATTATGTAATAGAAAAACTTTTTGCTCCTACATACTTTTTGCGGTTGTTTCTGCGAAATTTGTTCCAACATAGCGCTAGTGTTGATTCAATATAATTAATTGGTTTCGTAGAAGGAAAATCTCATTAATATAAAAGTGAAAAGATGCTGATACTCGTGGTTTGAATAAGAGTATTGACAAGTCAAAAGTCGAGTAGTTCTAGACTAGATCTGCATGAGGCTAGGGTTCATACCATTTCTGCATAATTAATTATTTATACCAGAAACACGTGACTTTTGGGGCTTGGATACAGAGTTGAGACTTAGAACCAGAGAAGTTTGAACGGTCGAACTCCGCGCTTTTTTTTCTGAAATAAAATTGTAATTTTGTACATTGATGACAATGATATTCAAAAACTTTATTCTTGTCAAAGTCTGGTTTCTAATATTTTGGATATGATTACATATGAATCTTTTTTCTAATCTTTGAAGCAGTCTAAAAATTTAATAATGTATAGACTAATACAACAATCTGAGAAACTAATACATCAATTTGAGAATGTCGAACTGAAAGAAGAAAATAATTTCTATTTCAAAACTAGTTAGAACTAGTTTTTTAATGGAGTAAGGAGCTATACGTGCGTACGTTTACTTATAAGTATTGTTAAGCGAACATAGATTAATAATAATAATAAAAACCCATTTAATTTAATAATAATATAGGAGAGAGACCCTTATATTCATTTGTGATATAAAACTAAATGTATAATGATATAATTATGACATGACTTTAACTTCAAAATTCCGTCAAACCTACTCACTTTAGCAACATTTAAAATCTAGATTCCTAGACTATTTGAAATTGTGTAATTTATGATGATGCATACTCTTGACTATATTAAGTAATATAACCTTATTATCCGCGACATCAACCTGAATCTGTGCTTATGAAGAGGAAAACCTAAATTATCTCGAATTGCGTTTCAAATTGCGGATCCGATAATTACGTATGATTAACATCCAAGTATATCGATTCGATGCGTCACCATACATCCATGCGACGTAATATCCTTTAAAAATATTTGCGTTGGCTGGTTATCGCCTACTATTCGAATTAGGAAATATTTTAACAAGGTAAGTGTAACAGCGCGAAATGTCTATGCCATATTCTAAATCTTTGAATTATATTGTTTAATCATGCATATAGCAATGCATTGATGACACAGGTGATCTCTCTTTCAACTTATTACCAACCAGGCTCCAGAAGATAAACCACTCCTTGCATGGAAATTCCGAAGCGAAATTCGAGAATTATCACTGAATAAATTAAAAAGTCTCGTTAAACGTAAATTAGTAAATTTGACGATAATTTAAATGATTCTTATCCTTGATGATATGCCTGAATCTGGTTTCATTATCATTTGTCAATCTCATAGGCAAGTAGGTGATCAGGCCCTGTGCCTGACACACACCGTCGACTTTTTGGGTCTAAGACCTGCCGGTTTCCTCACGATGTTATTCTTCACCGTTCGAGCAAATGTTAAATACGCACATATCAAGAAAGTTCATTGGTGCAGACATCGAACCTATGACCTCAGGTATGAGGGTCGCACGCTGAAGCCACTAGGCCAACACTGCTCTATAAATACTTTGTTTTACTTCTAATACCTTCTCAAATACATTTGAGAATTTTATTTAGTTATTTTTTTGATTTTCTAATCATAAGATCTAGAAGACGAATCAAAACCATAAGATTTATCCAACTTCTACTAGAATAACTAAACCTTTTGAGTTACTAGTATAGTTAATATATAAGTGCGGTATCTCGGCCACATGAACATAGTGTCAAAACATTTTAAACTAAGACTGTTAATGAACATTAGCATAGTTTTTTTTATTCAGACCTGGACAGCCGTTTGGCCACAATCCCACCTGATGATTAGTGAAATGCGGCCTACTGGAGGGCACATCAGGAGATGCTTATTAATCACCGCTTAAATGAACCCAAATTGAAGTATAACTATATAACTTATTAGCTATTGTATTGGATTGTAATTAATGAAATTCATTATTTTCGAACTTTATTGTATTAAATAGTAATCGGAAAACAGCTACTGATTAGAACATTTTACACAATTACACAGCTTGTTAACGCACTGCCAAGTCCTTAGCAGTACATCAAAGCTACTCATAAGGCATAACATTCCCCTGAGCGTGCCGGAAACATGTGAATTATTTAGAAGATGTCAACATGCGCGCGCGCACTTAACAAGGAGCGATGTAATCGATTCTAATTGGGTAAATGAATGCAATGCAGTTTTTATTCGATTGCATATGGTGATATATGAGGTTTTTACGATGCGTCGTAGCCTCATTTTTTCCAATTTGTGAAATTACATTTAACAGATCTAAGAAGTGATTTTTTACTTATTGCTTAAACATTATAAATAAATTACAGAAAATACCTAAAGCACTGGGGTATTACCTTGGTCCCTGGTTAGGGTTACACCACAATACAAATGTTAAATATCTTATAAACTACGTTAAAAAATACATTCAATACCAAAAAATTACATTAGAAACAGAGAAAAAAAAAACATTTTTATACATTATACATCATATTACATTTATTTTTATGTTTTTTACAGGGGGTAAACGGGCAGGAGGCTCGCCTGATGTTGAGTGATACCTGCGCCTATGGACACTGTCAATGCCAGAGGGCTCGCGAGTGCGTTGCCGGCCTTTTAATTTGTACGCTCTTTTCTTGAAGGACCCTAATTAGAATTTTTATGTAAACATAAACCCGCTTCTTAGATCTGACATCGATATTCCAACATCCTGGGATGAGCATAGACCATCAGACCTCCCCTACGTATACGCCTGGCTGTCAATCATATCATGTCTGTTTATCAATTTAGGCAAGACAGTTATTAAAAGTCAGAAATCACAGATGATAAACTCCTCATGGCTGACACGTCGTTCTTAATAATTATCAATGAGGTAACGCGGGCTAACGCTCCAACTCACCTATAAATATCATGAGGATATTCCTGGGGTAGTTGTCGCTAGGGCCCGGAGGGAGACGCAAAGCCATTAAAGCAAATAAAGTCCCTTTTTAGGAAAGGGGAGATTTGACACTGCTGCCTAGCTTCTCGGCCAACTGCCTGATCGCATGCCTGATGGGCTATTATGTAGGGTTCCCATAAAAAATACCAATGACAAAGACAAAAGAACATCTTAAGCCGGGTCCACATTTGTAGCATTTCGGTGTATCGTATCTCCGTTGCGTGGCTTCCGCGCGTATCATGATCGTTAGTTTGGACGCAAAATGATACCCGTTTATGATACATGCCGTATCAGATACGACCCGATCCGCACTAAGCGCGTATCTTGATACACCTCGTATCCGATACGCGTATCACGATTGGTGGTATGGACGTATTTTGATACTGTATCACGATACTGTATCGCGATACGATACGTGATACACCGCGAACCATCCTGTGTCGGTTTTTTCGCGATCATCAAAGGGAATTCACAATATCAATGGGTAACATTCGAGTGAAATTTTTGTATTTTCCGCTGGTATGCTGAAATTTTAAATCTCGCATCAATGGTATTCCACTTTCTAAACACTTCCAGCACCGTCTACGTCTGGATTTAACTTTTTTTGAAATACTATTAATGATAATATAACAGGCGCTAGTCACCGCCAAACCAGCTTTAAGCTGGGTCCACATTTGTAGCATGTTGACGTATCACGATCAGTCGTATCGTATCTTGTATCTGTATCATAAATATGGACGCTCATTTTGTCCATGTCGTATTTTTAAGGCGTATCTTGTAAAAAACGCGTCCATACTTATCAAATGCTGTATCATGTCAGTGTATCGGCTTTAACTTTACAAATATAGACGCTTCACTTTTCTTCCGATGTATCATGATGCGCGTGTCTTTCAGTGCACCTTTCCCTTCTCGTAATGTTCAGTCATGTCTTCGTTCCCAAACGGTTTAGCCATGTCAGCAATATCTCACAGTTTGGCGGTGACTAGCGCCTATTATATTATCATTAATAGTATTTCAAAAAAAGTTTAATCTCGACGTAGACGGCACTCGAAGTGTTTAGAAACCGAAACAAACATGGTGGAATACCATTGATGCGAGATTTAAAATTTCAGCATACCAGCGGAAAATATAAAAATTTCACTCGCATGTCACCCATTGATGTTGTGTATTCCCTTTGATGATCGCGAAAAAACCGACACAGGATGGTTCGCGGTGTATCACGTATCGTATCGCGATACAGTATCGTGATACAGTATCGTGATACAGTATCAAAATACGTCCATACCAACGATCGTGATACGCGTATCGGATACGAGGTGTATCAAGATACGCGCTTAGTGCGGATCGGGCCGTATCCGATACGGCATGTATCATAAACAGGTATCATTTTGCGTCCAAACTAACGATCATGATACGCGCCGAAGCCACGCAACGGAGATACGATACACCGAAATGCTACAAATGTGGACCCAGCTTAAAACTGTCAATTCAGCGCATACGCGAGTCTAATATAAATACTTCTTTTTATTTCAGTCGCACTCTTCATTTCTGAAGGTCGTGTTAGTGGCACCGCACTACTTCCTCCACTCTCCCCTGTCTTTAGCAAGCCTCTGCGGTGATGGTAAGACCGTAAGGGCCTTTACTTGATCGGTCCAGTGAGTAGGTGATCGGTCTCGAGGTCTGGTGCCCTCCACTCTGCCAGTCACGATGAGTTTTTCTCTTATATAAATACATCAGAACGTTAATGATAATAATACAATTACTTTTTAACATATAGTACACTATATCACTTAACCCCAACCCCATAAAAGCCTCATAAAATGTAACTGTTTCTTAATAATATAATGGATACGATATATAACAATAATTATCGTTATATATCAACTGCTATATATCGACAAATAAAAATAACGAGCCAATTAACTTGCAGCAATTTTATTTTATTTTGAATTAACCCGTTTTAAATGCAATATTAATGAAGACAGAAGATATAATACCTAATAAAAATGTATAAAAAAAATTAACAAAATATTTTTTTCGTGATATTAAAAGATTACGAAAATCTTAGGGTATAGGGTCCTTCAAGAAAAGAGAGTACCAATTCTTAAAAGGCCGGCAGCGCGATTGCGTGCCTTCTCAGTGCGAGTATCCGTGGCCGGTCGTATCACTTAACATCAGGTGAGCCTCCTGCCCATTTGCAACCGCTAAAACCTTTAGGCCTGGGCATCAGATTTCTGTATCTGTTTCATGATCATTAGTCAATCTAATAGGCAAGTAGGTGATCATCTTTTTGGGTCTAAGGCAAGGTTTCCTCACAATGTTTTCCTTCACCGTTCGAGAAAATGTTAAATGTGCACAGAAAAAAGTCCAGTGGTGTCGGAGATCGAACCTACGACCTCAGGATGAGCACGCTGAAGCCTACTCTGCTCTGCATATAGCAGAAAACATATATACTTACTAGCTGATCCGGCAAACGTCGTTTTGCCATGTAGGTATATCATTTATAATCAAAAAGGGGGTTGATCGTAGAAGGGTGAAAATTAGGGTTGTATGTATTTTTTAATGCTGTATCATAAAAAAAATATAAAAAATAATAATTTAGGGGTGGACTACCTTTAACGTTTAGGGGGATGAAAAATAGATGTTGTCCGATTCTCAGACATACCCAATATGCACACAAAATTTCATGAGAATCGGTCAAGCCGTTTCGGAGGCGTTTAACTACAAACACCGCGACACGAGAATTTTATATATTAGATTATCAATTACTCCTAGCTCTTGTGAATCATATAAAACTTTACATATCTTTAACGTGAGATTGATTCGCGCTGAATACGGTAATATATCAATATTTCATTATTGTTCAACACAATCTAACACATATTGCTCACATGATGTGTCAAATTGAAATATGGCGATAGGTATGACATGGCCCTTTGTCTGACTCAGTATTGATTCACATTTGCAGAAAGTATTTATCGAGAAAATTATATAAAAATCGTAAAACACCTGTTCACTGTTAATTTTGTGAAAAAATACATTCCATTTTTGAAATACTGCACACTATTTAGGTGTAAAATTCAAAATGGAAATTAAAAAAATAAAAGTAGAAAATTCTTGGACATACATTATTCGGACTGATTCTAAAATCTGTCATTTTTGAATACAGTACGTCACTACTAGTATAAAACTGTCAAAAATGTTAATTGACTCAATAAAAATTCACATAATACGTATTCGTAAAAAATGTTGTTATTAAACTACAAACCTTTTTCGATAAAGGATAACACATATTACCAACATCCTTAGAACTAGAACATCGAGGAACATAATAAATATAGCTACTTTATCTACTTAAGTGGTCAATTCAATAGGATGGCGTTCTCTCGTTGCTATACAAATTATATGGGTTGGCGTAGAAGAAAAGGGAAAATCTGGATTAGACAATAGACTAATAGATAAACAACAGACTAATAGATAGACTTAGATTAGACAAAATGGGATCTTTATCTAATACAGTTTAAAAAAAAACTACAAGCTAAACATAAACAAACGAGTGGCGGAACGGTGGTAGAAAAAAACTTCTATAAGGAATATAGTATATAAGTTGAGCAGTGCTGGCCTAGTGGCTTCAGCGTGCGACTCTCATACCTGAGGTCGTAGGTTCGATCCCCGGCTGTGCACCAATAGACTTTCTTTCTATCTTAATATTTGCTCGAACGGTGAAGGAAAACATAGTGAGGAAACCGACATGTCTTAGACCCAAAAAGTCGACGGCGTGTGTCAGGCACTGGAGGCTGATCACCTACTTGCATATTAGATTTAAAAATGATCATGAAACAGATTCAGAAATCTGAGGCCAATACCTAATGAGGTTGTAGCGCCACTGATTTTGTTTATTTTTATAAGGAATATAAATGCGAATGTATCAATATAATTGTCCACATAATATATATAAGTCGATAATTTGAGTGCATTGGTAATATAAATTTCATTTTCATTATAAAAACGTAAATCAAACACATTATCACGATATTAAAAGATTTTTTAAGGTTTGTTTATAATTTCGCATCTGTAACATTTGTCTATGATTTTTGGTCTGTGTTAAAAATAGTTACAAACAGTGTGATATAAAATAAATACACCTCACTATTCCCTATATATACACAAAGTTTTTCACTTTCGTTCAACAAGAATGTTTTTACTCGGTATAAAGCCGGAACACGAGCTCTATTTTAGCTTTCTTTATCACCTGTCAAAGCAAACAACTGCTCCACCCGTTTGCCTATTTTATTTCGTTCCAGATATCGAAGTGCATTGATAACCAGGTGTTACAGTTTCAAATATCGAGATTTTCTGTTGCGTAATAACGAGTTATAAATTTAAAGCCGGCAACGCACTTGCGAGCCCTCCGGTAATGTGAGTGTCTATTCGCGGTGGTATCACAAGGTTCAGTGGGCTTTGAGCGAGCGCCTCACAACCCAGAGATCACGCATTCGAATCACGGCTGTGCTATGTAATGTTTATATATATGTATATACATATATAAAATGATTATGAAATATATATATGTAAAATGTTTTGTTTCCTACAAACAACCATTGAGTAATAATTGTTTTAATAGAATTATTTCACAATCGTTGTTTGTAATTCTTCCTAGAAAGATATTAGAGCGACTCATGGCCATGTGTAATACCTTTTCTGAATCCCTACTAAATGCGCCAAAACTTGTAATACAGGGTTACTTTTCGGTAGAGTAATTTTTTTTCACAGTGGGGTCTGAAGTAAACAAAAAGTTCAGATTTGAATAGATTTTATATCGTATAACTTAATATTATCTTCAATACACTCAATAAACAACTATAAATGGTATGTCTATCGCAAGAACTTATCAGTACCAATCTAGTGAATATTATGAAAAAGATACAGGATATAGATATTTTAGAATTTTAATAACAATTAGTAAAAAAGTCATTTTTTATAAAAACGCTTAATAAATTATAACTCTGCAGGGGTTGAGCTTAGAGACCTCCCGTAGACCCCGACATTTTTTTGCAGCTGATGACATCTATGCCTTATTTGCGTTTGATTCACGACTTTTTGACCACGCTGTATATTCATCGTGATCAAACCGTCATGGATCCGACGTTGACGGCGTGTATCAGGCATAGAAGGCTGGTCGCCTACCCTATTAAGAAAAATAAATGATCAGTAAACAGATTAGAAAACGATATCAAACATTGGGATGTTGCGTACCTGGGACACGTGTTGCGACATGACCGCTACCACCGTCACATAATTATAATGGGTAAAATCCAGGGTAAACGTGATGGTAGAAGACTCAATCATGGCTTTGTAACGTTATAGACAGGTGTTCCAACTGGGGAAGAGTTGCTGCATCAGGCACAGGACAAGACACGCTTCACGAGACCAACCTCCAGTGATGAGTACCAACTGAAGGTAAGATTGCATAAAATAACAATTCCACATTATGCTCAAACAATTCATAACTAGATGACTTTGCATATATTTACATTTTCCTCTCATAAAACATAGTTGTATGTACCGGCGTCATCACGTGTCATCCTTTGCATTTCAAAACTGTCTAGCTGTAATCCATACAAAATATTTATAACTCTTTGTATGCAAAACGAGTAAGGGTGCGTGTACATTAGAATATTTGGCTATCGCCCATTTTAACATTAGCTCAAACGGTAAAGAAAAACATCGCAAGGAAACCTTAGGCTTGCCTTAGACTCAAAAATTCAACGAGATGTCAAGCACAGGAGGCTAATCACCTACTTGCCAATTAGATTGACAAATGATATTGAAACAGATAGAAACCTGAGGCCTAGACCTAAAAAGGTTTTAATCACAAATGTGTTTTTTTAATTCTTTTATAAACGATGCCCAAGTCGTATAACCACAGACAACGTTTAAGAGAATGCCAAAATGATTTCTACTGTTTATGGCAAGGTAGCACTACGGTAACATTTCTTACAATTCATCTTCATTTTATATCTGTGAAACATACAACATTGTATGACTTGACAAAAAGTCCTATGTCCCCCAAGTGGGGCAGAGGGCATGCAGAGTAGACAGCCAGCCTGATCCGTCCTGCTCTCTCAATTTCATTACACGTCATTCCAGCATCATTCGCCTTGATGCTTTGTTGTGAGGGCTTTTCTGGGCGGGTAAGTGGCCTTTTGCCTTGAGGATTCCAGTCGAAGGCTTTTTTAGAAATATGACTTGGATCCTTACGGAGCGTATGACCCATTTCCAATTTCGGGGTTTTATAGACTTGTCTGATTGGCACCACATGGCATAGCTGATGATTGGAGATACTGTATAGTGCAATCCCTTTCCGAGCGACTTGATCCCTTGGCGTTGTATAGAGATGTGGGGTCTCTGCATTTTCTATTTCTTGCTGAAAGGCTTGGCGTCTCCCCCTGGGCGACTACTCAAAATATCGTCATGATATTTATGGGCGAGTCTATGTAAATGCCAGCCTGACAAATAAAAGTATTTCATACAAATTGTTAATGAAATTAATTTTATGAACTGAAATCAATTAATCGAAACCAATATTGAAACAAATTTAAACTTATTTGATTTGATTGGTCATCTTAAATAATTTTCTACTTTAAATGACATTTATTTAACTGTAAATTGTAACAAAAAACAGTCTATACTCATCTTAATACTCAACAAGAAACTTATACATTTAAGCAATTGTCAACCTTATATGCTATCGATTAACACTAACAATAGTTATAAAATTGCACAAAGGAGGCTTTCGTTGCGTACTGATTATGTGGGCGGATGTGATCTCTGAATTTGAATAATATCAGTGTATGTATTGCATTAGACTTAGTTTCTCTATCTAAATCACTTAAGATCAAGACGAGCCAGTCCGTTTGCGCCCTTTAAAAAAAAATAGTCGGTAAAGCTTTTTTGGAGGCATTTGATTACAAACAGAGCACTGTTAGCCTAGTGGGTAGTCAACCATGAGTTCATGCATTCAAACCTGTGCACCTATGGATTTGTATTTGTCCGCTGCACTGGCTCGTTAGTATCTTGCCCAATTTAGACTTGAAGCATCTTAAGCGCGTCTCAATGAAGTCTGGAATAGTTTGACACGAAACAACATATTGTGCCAAAAATAAAGACCTTGAACTGTCACAGCCGAAAACAAGAATCGATCAATGAAATAACATCGAATACATGCTAATCTGCATACAGTCACCTTTTGTATCGCAATAAGTTTTTTCACTGTTCACGAACAATATAATCTAAGGCAATTTAAATAACACTGCGTTACATTGAATCTTTTCTCTCGGGATCGCATTTATATAAATAATACTTTACAAGCAGCTATTACAAATTGTATTGTTTTAGCTAAATTGCTGTCCCTTTTCCATCTCAGCGTAAATATAATTTGACAGAAAGAGAAGAAAGAGTACTTTCATGAAAAGGGTGCAATGATGGTTTTCAAATAAGTGTAATAATATAATAATACAAAGTAAAATATTTATTGTAAAAAAACAGCGTTGTTATCTTATGATTAGTAAGCCAGTGAATCTTGCTAAACAGCAACAAAAATGTGGGTAGACATAATAAACTTGATCAGTCAACCAAGCAACATAGATGTTCGAATTTGATTTTTTACTAGTCTTTAGTACTAGTAATTAAAGGTCTTCATAGACAAGTAGGTAGTTCTGCGTCAATATGCACTCGGTTTTAAATATTTCGAAAACTCCGGAGGAGGTTTCCATAATTCGAATTAATTAATTTTATATTTTATAAAATTAATTATCTAATTTCTAATTGACCCCACGACACTTATGTATCTTCAGGCCAATGGACCAATCTCAATCATTGAAGTTAATATCTTTTAGCACAAATTGAGCCGATCTTACATTAATTTTAAGAATTATATTGAGTAGCCGGTATGTTCACGTATCAACGTATAAACAAGTGTTAATTGCGTAGAAAGAAAAATCCGTTAACCCGCCGGGGTTCTTAGTTATGACTCGCCCGCTTAACCACTAAAGTCTGTGACTCGGGTATTTAAAGACAATCCTCTTTGTGAAATACTTTTAGGTCATGTTTGCGACAATCAACTATAGCATAGCTAGTCAATACGGAATAGTTATTTCCTGCATTCATAAAGATATAATAAATAACAACTAGTTATTGATACTAAGCGGCAAGATCTAAAGAAAATACATTAAGATTTATTTGTCGTTTTGATTTATTATAACATTGAAAGAATTTTTACTTAGATTCTAGATGAGGAATATTAAAAAGTGTATAGCAAACAGGGGGTATTTTTTTTACCCTTTTCTATAATCTTTATTCATTGGCCTAGTGGCCTGAGCGCGTGACTGTCATCCCTGAGCTCGTAGGTTCGATTCCCGGCTGTGCGCCAATGGACTTTTTTTCTATGTGCGCATTTAACATTCGCTTGAACGGTGAAGGAAAACATCGTGAGGAAACCGGCTTGCCTTAGACTCTAACAGTCGACGGCGTGTGTCAGGTACAGACTGATCACCTACATGCCTATTAGATTGGCAAAATATTATGAAACAGATACAAAAGTCCTAATCTAGAAAGGATGTATCGCCACCGCTTTTTATACAACCGATTAAACATCACTAATAGTAATTTAACTTGTATAATGTATATAGATTACGTTATGTATACCTTTCATCAGGGCTTTGATTAAAGTGTTTGTAACAAACATTTATGGTTGCTTATTAATTTATATTTCGTTCATAATTTATGTTTAGAAGGCTGATAGAGGAACAGAGGTAAAAGAGAAAGGTATAGAAATTGCCGGGTACTTCGCTATTTTAGACATAGGCATATCATTTATTACAAACAAAAACACACACACATGAACACACAAAATAACATCGTTTTATTCACACTTTTGATGATAAATTTCGGGTGTAAAATGACAAGTTTACTTTAAACATTCAACGAAAACTTAACCGCACGAGAAAATCTCCATTCGTTTGTATGCCGCTAGAGTGAGATGAGACGGGAGATCGGTCCGTCTCTCTCTCGTTATACCTGCGATCGCGCTCGTGAGGTTTTGGTGTGACACAAGTTTCTGAACATGTCACCCGACTAAAACGATTTTAAAGACGTTATCACGTCAAAACAATAAAAACTAAAATTAAAAAAAAATCCCTTTTCCCATTCAGTTCATTTCAAGTATGTAATACGTGTGTGCTGTAGCTGTTATTGGTCCTGGATCAGCATTATGCTGAGGAGCAGAATGTTCCACAGCGCTGGTCATTCTGCGAGACATCAGCTAGTTTGCGCCTCAGTCGCAAAAAATAGAATGTATTAATACTTAGTAGAAAATAATAATATTAGTAAAAGTTAGCAGTCTTAGTAATGAAGTCTTGTGTAATGTGGTGTGAAGTAAATAAAATTAAATTAAAAGTTAAAAAGAAGAATAATTGTTAAGAATTAAATAAACTTTTTGGGCGGATTAAGAACTAGATTTCGTGGAATTTTTGTTGAGTTAATAAATTAATTTTTATAGCTGCGACTAAAATTAGGCTAGACATACCAATGTGTCTTAATTTATTTTCAACGGCAAGTAAATACTGACGTTTCGGAGTTAGACCGCACAATCGCTTAGACTTACCCTACCTCTTTGATGAGACATGACTCATTAATTCAGTCTGTATATTTTGTATGTATGTATTCATGTATTGAGATTATGACATAAAGGATATCGACACAATTTTATAAATAAATCATGTCGACGACAGTTTCCCACGTAACGCGACTTCCATAAAAGAAATGTTTTAATAAATGGTGTTGAGTAGTGTCATATTGTTCTCACGTTTTAACACTTGTTAACACATTTCTGACTCTTTTTATAATTGTCCGTCACGAAACGCAATTTATGCCTTTTTTCTGTATATTTGTTAAGGAATTAAGAAAATATATTGTTTATAACAATACACAGTATTAGTCCTAAGAAAATTAATTAAATGATTAAAAAGGTTTCTCAAGAAGTTTAACAGGGCAGGTTGTGTTGAGAACTAGTAATATTAAAAATTAACAGTAAACAATTCTTATCCGGATGTGGACATATTCGGTAGTGTGCTGATCGGTTTTAGAGAAAGCATTGTTAAGTGCCTATCTCGAACCGAATCCGCTGTTTTGCTGGTATTTTTTTTTGTGCTTGACTAAAATTTCCCGTATTTTTATTTTAACTTGTATTTTTTTTTGGAAATGTTTACCTTAATTGTCATACATTTTAGATGAAATTAGATATACCGTAGATTTAGCAAGTGTATGACGTGTTAAACTTTAATAAATATATTACATAACTATAGCTTACGCTCTTCCGAAAACTATATCCTTGAAATCCCGTGTCATAACTCCTCCTTTCTTGGCGATTCCTTTAAGGTCTCTGCAGTTAAGCTATGAAACTCACTTCCAGTCCCTATTCGCTTAGCTCCTTCTCTATCTTCCTTTAATTTTTTTCTGTACAAACATTACCTGTCCACATCGTATCTCTAACTTTAATAATACCTACTTACTGACGTGAGACTGATCTTAAATTAGTTTAAAATGATTCATGTGCACTTTTTATTATTATTATTACTTTTTTAAATGTATCCTTTATTAGTTTAGTTTGTTTTTTTTTTTGTTCCTGTTTAGTTTCTTTTTCTGTACAAGTATATGTAATATAAGTCTTTTGCACTTTTTGCCTACCTTATGTAATTTAATACATTTTCTTTTTACTTTTCTCACAGGGGTTGCCTGGAAGAGATGTAAAAGTAAATAGATGAAAGTGTAAATAAATAAATTTCATTTACAACAATCAAATTTGAATTATGTCATTATGGAAGAATAAATATGTATTTTATATTTCGCCGATGTTACACCTTTTTTAATTGTAATTGTAATATTTGAATTCAAGACATTTACATATACACAGTAAAAATCACTGGGCAGTCTCAAAGCAGTTGCACGATACTATCTCCACAGTAATATATTAACCTGTCCCTACGTCTGTGGCCAGCCTTTGTCTGCACTGAACATCACTAACATTCTATTCAATGTGCTTACATACCTCAGCTGCCCCTTTAGGTGTGTTGGAGAAGTATACGGCTGTCAGGCTAACTTAACATCTCAATAGAGGACCAAGTGGACTTATTTAGCAAGCTAATAACGTTTAGTAGGCAATTCAAATGTTTAGACAAAGTCTTAACGAATTTAAATCAAAAAGTGGTTGGTATTTATTCATCTATTCTCAGACTGTGTTATTTTAAATGCGTTAACATCATTTTAGACTTAGATAAACGTAACAAAAACCTTAGTATGTAAGTGTTGTATTGGTATTCGTAAACTATAGTGATTCATGTGCCCTTTTTACTTTTTATTTTTGATGTATTCATTTTTAAGCAAAGTAGGCCTAGTGGCTTCAGCGTGCGACTCTCATACCTGAGGTCGTAAGTTCGATCCCCGCTGTGCATAGTGAACTTCCTTAATGCGCATATAACATTTGCTCGAACGGTGAAGGAAAACATCGTGAGGAAACCGAAATGTCTTAGATCCAAAAGTCGACGGCGTATGCAAGGCACAGGAGGCTGATCAAGGAACAAATGATCATGAAACAGATTCAGAAATCTGAGGCCAAGACCTAAAGAGATTGTAGCGCCACTGATTTTTTGAAGTTATACTTCTTTAGGCGCGTTATGAAACATTTATGAGAGTGAAATTTTACGATGCGCGCGCACCGTGACACAAAATTCAGTATGGGCGTGCGCGAGCGAGATGGGAATAAGACAAGTAAAAAGAAATAGAATATGCGTGACGTATGACCATAATGACATTTGTAGTAGATACCTTTTAAACAAATAAAGCAGTTTTAATTATTTTTTCAAAGAAATTTAGCAATGATTTTTCACAAAGACCTATTGTTACTTAGTTATGAATAAAAGGTTATGAAACATACCTAGTTATTAAATTAAATTAATAATATAATGAAATCATAAATTATAATTGTTATAAATATTAATTAATAATTGAATAATATACTAAATATTAAATATTGTTAAATTATTAACGCTAAATATCTATTAATAATTATTTAATATTTAAAAAAAATAGAAAGCCAAAGAAGTATAACTTCTTACGCGCGTACATAAGTACACGCACCATTTTTTTTTTAGTTCCGGTTTATTTTTTGTCTTAATAACTATATGTAATAAGTATTTTTGCACTTCTTGCCTACCTTATATAATTTTAGCTCCCTCGAAAGCGATATGGCCGCCAGTTGCTCTCCTTTTTTTTTTTTTTATTTTTTTTTATAGAACGGGGGGCAAACGGGCAGGAGGCTCACATGATGTTAAGTGATAAACCGCCGCCCATGGACACTCTCAATGCCAGAGGGCTCGCGAGTGCGTTGCCGGCCTTTAAAGAATTGGTACGCTCTTTAATTATGTTGTAATGCAAAGAAGTGTTAATAAGTAAATAATATTCAAAAATTCAGAAGGCAGTTAGAGATACAATTCATTATTTTCGAAATAATGGCGTTTCTTCTGTACGTTCCCACCAAAATATGATGCACTGCAGACCCTCTGGCAGTACTTACAGCTGAATGTTTTCTTGACAGCCTTAAATTTGCGTTAAAGCCTGTTATTTTTGAATTTCTACTTCCAAATTTAAAATACAAATATACGTGATTATAAGAAAAAAATGGTGCGTGTACTTATGTACGCGCGTAAGAAGTTATACTTCTTTGGCTTTCTTTATTTTTTTAAAATATTAAATAATTAATAATAGATATTTAGCGTTAATAATTTAACAATATTTAATATTTAGTATATTATTCAATTAATATTAAAAACAATTATTATTTATAATTTTATTATATTATTAATTTAATAACTAGGTATGTTTCACAACCTTTTAACTAAGTAACAATAGGTCTTTGTGAAAAAGCATTGCTAAATTTCTTTGAAAAAATAATTAAAACTGCTTTATTTGTTTAAAAGGTATAACAAATGTCATTATGGTCATACGTCACGCATATTCTATTTCTTTGTTCTTGTAGATTGTCTTATTCCTATCTCGCTCGCGCACGCTCGACGCCCATACTGAATTTTGTGTCACGGTGCGCGCGCATCGTAAAATTTCACTCTCATAAATTTTTCATAACGCGCCTAAAGAAGTATAACTTCAATAAAGAGCTAAGCTTGTGTAAAAACGGTACAGCCTTACCAGCCTTGCGATTCTGTAACTCACTTTTCGAACTCACACAGCGGTTTTCGCAGCGGCGGTCGCACTCAAATCAGTCGTGAAGCAGTCATTTTATGATTTTGGCATTCTGATAAACAATAAACTACAAGCTCCCTCCTTATTCGAGTTCGAAAAGTGAGTTACAGAATCGCAAGGCTGTACTTAAAGTTTTAAAATGTTATATAAAATAACAACATTAAAATTAGAGATGTAGTCATAAGTAATTGTTAAATAGGCAAGTCCACATTAAGGTAATAAAGAGAAAATTTATATTGATATAATTACACATATAGAAGGTAATAAAATAAATTCTCAATATTTGATTTCTATTCCTGGAGGCATTGTTATATTGAGATGTCTTATTTGATTTGGAATACTGCTTCGGGGCGTATCTTTGTAAAACCAATATATTATTATAGATGACAGGTGGCATGGAGTAGATAAGATATATATATGATAGATGTTATAAACTTTTTCTGTATTTAATTTGAACGCTTGGCCTCCGTGGTATTCGTTGATTCTGTAAAGACAATAAGTCTTTCGTTTATCATAAAGAAGACTGAGTAAACTACGCAAGGTTGAGGTAAAGGTTCCTCGCAAAGAATAGATAATTTGGCTAAAAAATAATATTTTCGCGGAACGCTTTTTCCGCGTTCTATAGAAGGTTGTCTGCTATCATAACATATTATAAGGCTTCTTAACCCATTAGCCTGAATTACTATAAACAAAAAAATATATCAGAAGCGCTACAACCTTTTTAAGCCTAGGCCTCAGATTTCTGTATCTGTTTCATGATCATTTGTCAAAATAGGCCAGTAGGTAAAATCCTGTGCCTGACACACGCCATCAATTTTTTTTGGGTCTAAGGCAAGTCGGTTTCCTCGCGATGTTTTCCTTCACCGTTTGAGTTTAATAAAATATAAATAAAATACATTGGTGCAGAGCCGGGGATCGAACCTACGACCTCAGGGATGAGAGTCGCACGCAGGCCTGGTTAGCTAGACACTGCTCAATTACTACCTATGCAAGTTTAAACTATACAAACTCTATCGCTAAACCCGAAACACCAATATATCTCTTCCTACGGGTCATATATCGTTAGTAACGAATATATTGCTCGTTACAGGTTATCACCCAACGGAGCAATTACTGTTTTACCTTTGTAAACATCTGTCACATTCCCCAACCATACATGGTGATAACCAACTAACAATACCATATTTAAGTACATGCGAGGTACTTAGCCCATTATATTGGCTCCATATTGGTCACGTTTCGGGAATACATTGTAATACATTGTTACTTTATTATATAACAATAAAAATCATATGTTTCTCGTTTTCTGAAGAGGTATTCTTTGTACCAAATTGCATACGCTAATAATGTAATATGCAAATTAAACCGACTTCAACATCACTTCTGAATGTAACTAAGAGTCTCCAGATGTACTACAACCGATTTTAATGAAGGTTGTGTGTCTTGCTTTAACAATTCTTAATAATAATTGATAAATAGAAAATTAAAACTAAATTAAATAATTTGGTTCCTGTGGCAGTGCCTTTAATGTTGGTATTTCCTCACTGTATTGCGATACTTAATCGTTGAGCGTGGAAAGCACCAGCCTGGGGTCATCGGTACAACCTTCCAGAACCCCACGGTCCAAAGTTTCTTACTGTTTTAGTTTCCGAAAACTTTGTGGACTAACACATGTTTAACAATAGAGCATTGTTCCTCAAAGGCCGGCAACGCACCCACCACAGGCTGCGATTACTGCGATTACCCAAAAATTGCCTATGACACGAAAATAGCACCTACAAAATTTTGCACATACATTTGACCTTAACAGATCGTCATGCTTAAATATTATCCAATCCCAATAATACCCTATACACAGGTCCCCCTATTAAAGTTATTTTAATCTCACTTATTGTTGATAAAAACTCGGATGGTTCAGTCAACTGACAATATGGGCTAAGTGTAAAACGATTACTTAGTTTGATTTCTGTTACCTAAAATAACTAAATAAAATAATTTGAATTGAATTTTATTCAATTCAAATTATTGAAAGTCGACAAGTTGTTGACTTGAAACTCTTAACCAATTACTTAGATTATTCCTACCATTTTTGCTTCCAAAGTAATTGTTTAAAAATTTCCTTCCAGTTTCACTTATCTCCATTATGTAAGCTGTATTCAAAGCCTAGATTAATATGCAATAGACAGTAAACCAAGCAATATATCTCTAAAATGGTCTGAAATGTGTAAATAAATAGCATGCAAGCTGTCGGCGCGTGGGCATAGCGATGTTGCCTGATCTCCCGCGGCGCGCATCTCAACAGGGCTACAGCTTTAAAAAAAAAAACAATAAACTTATATAAAAACTCTCATTTAAAATTATCGTGTTATAATGTTCCTGCGTTTGATTTTTCTTGAGTCTCCTAATGAAACTTTTGTGTACTTTTTAATTTTTAGCGACAGCCCTAAGGGCTTATAAATAACGCGGAAACATCTCAGCTCCCGGCTTTGATAAATCCTTCACGTTTCTTTGTGCAGTGCTGACTTAAATGCATTGTATCCTGCACTGGGAGCACTCGCTTTAACTAATAGCTTGTACAGTTGTATGTTATGAAATAGCTTGTACAAACAAATGAATGACAAAATAATTTATCTTCTTGAGACAAAGTTTGGAAAATTAGCTTAAATTAAACCAATAATTAATGCTCTTAATTTGATAAATTAAATTTAACATTAAAATTATTGTATAATTTAGTAATTACTTAACTTTTTTTTGTTTTTTTTTAACGAGGTGAGTACGCATCCCACGTATTAAAAGTAACATATGTAAAAATTGCTATTCTCTATTGTCAATGTCACTATTCAAAATAAATAATAGAAGAAGAATTTGTTAAGCAGCAATCAATCTAGTTGTTGAAATATTTAGTATTAATAATTGTGGTTTGTTTAATGTTAAATTTTAGATTTCTTTATTTTTTTTATATTGTTGTCTATTAATGTACTTATGTTTTCTAGAGCAGTGTTGTCCTAGTGGTTTCAGCGTGCGATTGCAGTAATTTTTAAGTGTCAAGTTAGATTTATTGCAAGTTAAAGCGATTTGTATAATTAACTAAACAAACAGAATCTAGTTAAAATAATGGATATTTAACAAACGTAGGATTTCGTTCAGCTCGTGTCTGTTGACAGATTTATAACATCAGGTGCGCTAATGGAGGCAAAATGTAGATTCTGAGGATTGATCAACCTCATTGCGAGACACGATGTGAATTTTAAATGGCTTAGTTAAAATCTATTTACATTATACTAAAAAGTTTACCGCCTCCGTGGATAATGCATAATGCAGATCTATTATATAAGAAAGCTAAACCCTGGCTTAACAACTCAGGAACTAATTCTTCTATTGTGTGTGTTTAATGATGTTAATATTTCGAAATAGAGCAGTGTTGGCCTAGTGGCTTCAGCGTGCGACTCTCATACCTGAGGTCGTAGGTTCGATCCCCGGCTGTGAATATTACGCTAACCTCCCAAAATTTCAGTTATTCTGCTATTCAGAACAGGAATGCAATAAATTAAAGGCTCCTCTATAGATGAAACAAATAACTCTCACGCTATGTATCGTAAAGATACATTACATAAGGAAAATCGGGAAAAATAAGTATCAGAATATTCATAATATTACATCTGATATAATTTTTCCATTCAAGAACTTAGATATCAGATAGAGCCCTTTAGCCAAAAGGCTATCTCGCAAACCATATCGGATGCGACTGCCTTTATGGAGCGCACATTATTCCAATACTTTATGTTTCATAGAAATTGATACAAGTAAATATTCGTTCTATATATAAAAAGAGGCTCAAAGATAAGATATAAGTCTTTCCTCTAACTTTAAAGCTAATTAAAGATTTAAGTTGGCACCTGGTAGAAAATATCAGTGACCCTAGAGCTGGTGCTTTACTCGCTCAACGAATAAGTATCGCAAAACAGCGACGAAATGCTGCCAGCGTTAAAGCTAAGGGCCAGATTTTAAAATTTGTTTTAATTTTCTAGTTATTAATTTTTAATTACTATTATTATTAATATGTAGGTTAAGAAAGACATACAGATAGACGTAAGAAAACCTCCAGCAACGGCAACAAATAGATAGATAAATTTTTAAACATTTGAAGATTTGTGAGTAGAGAAGGAATGGGGAGGAAATTTAGAAGAATTGTTAGAATTATTTGTTGTTGGATTGCAATAATTAAATAATGCACTTTAGAAAGTGCATTATCTCGTGAGAATGAGTCCCGGGACGGGCCACTATACTCTGTAAAATCAATGATTAATTGGCTGTCATAGACACTCCGTAGACACCCAAACCGAACTAACAACTAACGAAACCCAATTTCCTATAATATTTTAATTACATGGTACAAAACTAAATATTTACCAATTTTTGTAGTTAACGGGTAGCTTTAATTGCTTAGATCTATAAGCTTTACTTGCATTGCTCGTATAAGGGCTACTACTATAAGGTTTCTAAAAAGGCAAAAAATTAATAAATCATTGGCGCTTCAACCTTTTTAGGTTTCATAATCATTTGTCAATCTAAAAGGCAAGAGAGGATGATCCGCCTCCTGTGCACATCATCGACTTTTTGGGACTAAGGCAAGCTGATTTCCTCACGATGTATTGACCGTTTGAGCGAATGTTAAATACGCGCATAGAATGAAACTCCATTTGAAATGAAGCCACTAGGCCAACAAAGCTCGAATAAAAGACATATTAAGGCGAAAAGACGTTCGCGCAGCTAGCAATAAAGTTATCTTCATAAATGTCGGTAACAGTCGGTAAGTGTGCAATAATACATCGCGAGATATTATCTTCAACTATCACTCTTCCGCTGTCGCAAAGCCTATGCTCTAAATTAAATTAGAAAGCCGGACATTATTTTGTACCTCCGCGTAATTAATATGCGTAGGCTAATTGTCCGTGTTCGGTCATCTCTATCATGTTAGTGATTTATAGATACTGGAAATGAATATTTGTTTATGCAGATTTTATGATGTTATTTTTAAAACCTTTCTCTTTAAAGTATATTTTTATGTTGGAGGCCTTAGTTAAGGATTTATTTATGGTCTAAGATCCCGCTATACAACGACCTTCACCGAGATGCTTATTTAATGAAACTTATTTTATATATAATTTAATATGTCAATAAATATAATCCATATGGGTTGCCTAGCAAATTTCAGTCCAGAGTATGTTTAATTAATTTAAAAAAAAAATATTTTTTTAAACATTTCACCGGTATGATTATTAGATAAATTCTATACCAATCGAAAGTATGAAGCCCATAGAATATGCAAACGTTAGGTTGTTTTGAATCAATTAATTATTTATGTGTATATTTTTTATGTGACAATATGTATTTATACATCTTTAGTATAAAAGAAGGTTATAGTGATAAATATATAATACTACCCTGATTAAAAATATTGATTGAAAAAAGTTCAAAAAATTTACTACATGCAAATTATAAAAAAAAATTTTTTTTTTAATATTAATTAAACATACTCTGGACTGAAATTTGCTAGGCAACCCATATGGATTATATTTATTGACATATTAAATTAAATATAAAATAAGTTTCATTAAATAAGCATCTCGGTGAAGGTCGTTGTATAGCGGGATCTTATACTATTAAGGAAGTATTGTTTGACAGTTCTTCACTTCGGAACATTTTCTTAATATCGATCAAGCTGGTTCGTGTGTGGAGTACTGTCTCTTGACCATCGCTGTTCTATAGATGTAACTCTGGATATTGCTCCAAGGAACTAAACAACCTGATTCCGTTTCAAACAACGTCTAGACCGTCTAGAAGCACGCTGGACGCACGTTTACCCTTCGTTGACATCCCCAGGTGCCAAACTGCACGATTTAGATCGTCTTGTACAAACAGCAAAATGGTGACAGTGGTTCATTCAAGTGGTACATTTATTCAATAGTTCTAGTAAACGATACAATTTTTAATTAATATTGAATAATTAATAATGAATTTATTACAGACCATTTGTGGTAAATTTATGATTTTCCAACTTATAATGTTGAAAATATCACCTCTACGTATAGGCAAGGTGGACTTTATATGTAATCAAAAATTAATTTTAGCTTTATAAAAACTATATATACTTAGCGATCATAATAACTTCGATAGCGCGTTTTACGTTATGACGTCATCGCAGTGACTTGAAACGCAGATTGAAGATGTCGCTACAAACTATTTGTATCATTAAAAATTACAAGTCACATCTAGTAGACATGTTTTAGCCCACACATTTCGTTGATAAATTTAAAGGCAGATTCGCTTAGAGGTAATAAATTTCACAAGATTACCGACTCCGTGATTAATAATGAACTGAGTACAAAAATGAAGAGAACCCATCGATCAACGTGGGTGTTTAATTTCTTCGGCTTCATTTATCTTTAACGTTTAGTAACTTAATCCTATGTTAACAGATTTTTAACATAAAAAAGAGATTCTAGTTTCGGAGGATCTTCAGAACTGACGAATCGATTTGGATACGGTTTTCGATATTTAGACAAATACTGAACTATAGATTACATTATTCTTTAAAAAAAATACAAGCAGTGTGTGTTACGTTAAAGTTGATTTCTTTTCTAGAAAACAAGAAAAATAAAAGCAAATATAAACCTATATATGTAACTAGATTAACAAAAATGAACAAAAGTTGATTTTGTTAAGTTGCTTAGTGCATAGGATAAATTAAAGCGTTGGTGAACATCGTGCTATAACGCAGGTGTGTATTTGACCTTCTGCGATTTACCATAGACAATGTTTAAATAAATACCGTTGAAGACTCTGTAGTAACACTTTTATAGAGTTTTATTTGATCATTTTGTCTTTATTACGACTATAAACAGACTGCGTTTTCTACACTCAACCGTCCCGGCCCATTTGTTGGTGATATCGAACATTTCATATTTATATGTAAGTGCTTTTCGTTTGACAGATTGATTCTTGTTAGTGAAATTAGTGTCACAGTGCAAAATCTAGTGACAGTGCAAGATCCCTCCCGCCGCCAGAGAGGTATGTTAATAAATAGATCCTATTACGTGCCTCTATATAAATTCATCAAAAATACAGAAATTATAATAAACCGAATAAAATACTCAAGACTTGGCCTAAAGGTTTAGATACCGGGCCATAAACTCCAAAAAAAAAAGTTTTATTTTACACAACTACATCTGTTCTTATATCATGTATACGTTTTGTGGTGACTAATTCTTTATAAAAATAAGATTAATCAACAGTCAATAAGGTGACAAGACATTTAGACTGAGGTGAGAGGTCTGCGCATGACCTCAATTATTTGATAATCTCTCGGTCATTGGTTAATTACCGTAAATTGCATAATTAATGTTAAGTGTTTACCCCTTCTTACAAATCTATTGTGACAAATAAACAAAATAAAAAATATCGGTTGTCTGTAAAGTCGGTTTACTGACGATAGTTGAACGTGACAACGTCATAAGAAAATACTGATGGAATGGTTGCATTCTTCAAAAGAAAATTTTAATTTTATTTGTTAGATAGATATTTTGTATGGATATAGAGAAGGAAGTAAATGGAAATCACAACTGAATTGATAAAGTTACATTTATTTGTACGCATAAATACAATTATGTCAATTTTTGTGTGCAAGCGAGAGCGCGGAACGAGTGCTCTCGCTTGCACTTCAAGCCTTAAATGGAACGCCTCAGAGGTAACGCCGCATGAGTCATGTTTTTTCGTGCGTGCAGCCGGCTCCATCGAATTATAAGACGTTGTCACGTCAAAAAGTGCGTGCGTACAAAGTACACATGTCAGAAGTGAAACTTTGCCAAACTAATTTTTAAGTCTTATTTATATTTATACAAATCTAAAACTTTAGATTTCCACGCGGTGTCAATCACTTAGAGGGAGGGAAAAAGGAAGATATGTTAGGAATTTAATGAATTTAATTGTCATTAAAATATTATAACTGTCGAAAATTTATACAAATAATAAATTTAATTTATTTCTTCTATAATAAAAACACGTGGCATTTTAATTTACAATTCGCCCTTCTCACACTCTCTCAATCGGTCTCAATCGCTCTCTCCCTTTTCTTTGACGAAAACGCTGCACATCTTCGTGACGCTTATATTATTATTATTTCGTGTCATCCGTAAAAAAATTACCCTCGTGCACCTTTAAAGAAGTTTCACTTCAAAATGTTGTAAAATTGCACCATGTACCACGGAATGCAACATAATATAAACTTGAAAGGCATAAATGTAACCGTTTCTCTTTTCTTTTACAATTATTATTTATATAGTTGATAATATAATCAATACAATTCGGCGTGATTTCTTATCAGGTTATGTCGAGGGCTCCATACATTTGTGCTAGGCACGCGCCGTCTGTGTGCGCGTGCTAACGTTTGCCACAGAGTAGAGAAGTGAAGAAATGAACTAATTCCACGAATTTAAATTGGGTAAAAATTAAAGATCTATGAAGGTAAATAGAGACAACTGCTACGGTTCCTGGGTCAACGGGATGCTTTAAATAATTGAGGATATTATGTTTATCATACCCATGTATAATATAATAATTTAAAATTTAAAATACCCATGGTGCAAAATGGAGATAGAACGTTGAAGAAACGGGTTCCATACTTTCTCAATAGTTTACCCGAGGACATAAGACGAGAGCCTACCCTTGATAAATTTAAAGGTTGATTAAAAAACCATTTGTTATATATGTTGTAGCCATTACGTAAATTAATTGTATTAGTGTGACTTAATTTTGTGATTTAGAAGTTTTTATAGAAGGCGAGCTGCCTGCAGTCAAACTGCGTAGGCAGTTTTGCGGGGCATGGTTTGAATGAAGGTGTAACTTTTTTGAATAAATATATAACATACATACAATAATGCTAATTAGTTGAATGATTTCTGAATGTAATGCTGAAGAGAGTGTTTGGCTCGGGGCGTTGCTCCGACGTTAGGAAATCGCCGCGTTTATAAAATTAAGAACCTAAATGTGCAAAATGTGTACATTTTGCTCATTTACCTTGCTTTTGCTCGTACAACTGTTTTAGACGTTATAACGGTGACGTATAACAACTTAAAAACTTAATTAATAACTTACCTAAAAATAAATGAGTTAGTAAAAACCCATGTAATAATTGTATTTTTATGTAAAGCAAAACAGCGTAAACGACTTTGTCTTATTTCTGAGTGAGAGAGAACATTGTTGGCCTAAAAGGTCCCTATCAACCAAGTCGTGTGTTCGAATCACGCGGTGTCAATCACGTACCAATGGACTTTTCTTTATATGCGGGTAATTGGTGATCGTCTCATAAATGTAAGTATAATAAATATTACATACTTAAAATGATGTTCTTTAGTGTGCTATATGAGTTTCTGTTTTTTTTCTTGCCTAGTAAGGGTTCTGTAAGGTACCACATTATCACCATTTGTTGTAGATGGAGCAATGGCTCTCAAAGGGTCAGCTTAACTTAAATGTACAAACTTTTATTTAAATTTAATTTTGTTTCTTTAAAAAATGGTCACTCAACAGATATAGAAACGTGAGGTCAAACCCAAGGGTTGTAGCGCCACTTTTACCTTATTTCTACGTATAAGCTTTCTTTTACCGCTGTTTAGTAGCTATTACATCTAGTCTAGAACAGCTCGTGCTTGTTGCCGCTCCAATTTCGCAACGAAACGTTCTATCACTAGATATACAGTACAGCCTCGTCACAAGCCTTATCTGTTATCAGTGTACATTCACTGTATTTATAGTCCAGTTTATTATTATATATTAACTACCTGGCTCAGATGCAACCCGTTGGTTTAATAACTAGAATCCGAATGGGAAGGGAACATGTTCCATTCATACGATTAATATTTTGACTGTAGGTTTTTATCCGTCACCAAGAAACTAAACTTCAGGGGAGTGCCTATTCTCCCCTTTAATAATAATAATAATAATAGCCTTTATTTCCAAAACTTATCTATAATAAATTAGAACTTTCATTGATTTTTAATTGCAAAATTAACTTTTAACATTACGTAAAATACACTTTAACATTTAGGAATAATCATTTGTTTGTGAGGTTTTGGTTTGTCCACCGTTGGACATAGGCCTCCTCCATCCGTTTCCACTCGTGTCTGTCGTGGGCCAGGCGCGGCCAGGTGACCCCGGCGACGGCGGTGATGTCCCCTGTGCAGTGCAGCATTCTCTCGCTCCATCGGTTGTCGCACTTTCTTGCTGTGTGCCCCGCCCAACGCCATTTCAGGCGGCACACCATTTTAGCTGCATCTATTATTTTTGTTTTCTTTCGTACTGTTGTACATTGAATTCTGTCTCTAAGATTCAAGCCTAACATGCTCCTTTCGGCTGATCGTTGAAATGTTTAGATTTTCTTTATTATTTCAGCTGTGATAGGCCACGATTGGCCACGAATTCCCCTTTAATAGAAAGCTTTATATGTGAAAACGAGTCTATATATAATAAGGCCGTACATTTCGGTTAAGATGATTCACATAGGTCCTAATAGGAAACAATTTTATCACTAAAAGGACGGCCACGTACTCGCAAGCCTTGACAATAAAGTAGACCAAATGCACTTAGTATTTATTGCTTATTCAAATGCAATATTTTAATTACTCTTTAATTATGCACGACTGTTTTGGTTTAAGTTTATCTAGTAAATACATTAATTAGCTTTGGATTGACAGCCAACAACTTCCTCAATTTCTTATAATCTAATGAGGAGTTAAGTATTTTCCGTATTTAAAAATATCATGAAAAAATACCTGTACAAAGTTTTTGGCTATTTTCGTTAAATGTTATAACTTAAATCTGTAGAACTTAAAGAGTGACTTGACTATGTAAATAATGGATAACAGATATTATATTGTCTTATTTTATATGAAGGTGAAATATAATCAGGCGTTGGTCCCTATTTCTGTTGGTCTAGAAATTCATCTATATATTAATAATACACAAGTATTTACTTCTGAGCCAAGGGCGCTAAAGGACTCAAACTCAAACTGATGCAAGTGTCCGGCAAATATTTTTTATATAGTTTTTAAGCATAGGTCGGAATCGATCCTATGGGACGCCCAAAAAGGGCAGTAATCGCAACCCATAGACACCCATTTCAGTGGAACGGTTGCCGGCCTTTGAGGGAGGAATATGTTACTGTTTTGGACAGTTGAAGGTTTTTCTCCTAGAAAAGACCCCCACCGGGAGTCGATTCCACAGTTCGCTAGTTCGCAAAACAAGTTGGGAAGCGGACTGTGGAAGACTTCTAGCCATCAAGGTGATGAATCAGCACACACTCCACACTTACTTTGTAGAATATGCTTAGAGACAATGTGTCTTTATAGATAGAGAGAATCAAGCCGATCAGTAATACATTGGAGATTGACAAGCCTTTCGCTGAAATTCGTCAAAAGGAAGGAGCTGGTATTTAAGAGCACTTATATAACTAATTAAAAAATAAATTTTTTTCTTAAATCGGCCTAATTTATGGATGTTTAAAACTTACGTGCAAGTGAAAAGTATAACATGTAAATACTATAATACTGTAGTTCCTTCTAAGTTAGGAGGCTCAGCTTATGTTAAGTGATTCCACCGCCCATGGACATTACCAAAAGGCTCGCAAGTGCAAGTGGAAATACTTCAGTGGGCAGCTAGTTCGAATTTCTAATTTAAAAAAAAACTATTAGTTAACATTATTCTAGATTAAATCGAATATCCCTTAGTCGTTACTATAACTAGCGCACTATTGCAACAGTGAAAGGGAGGGTTACGATTATACTATACCTACATTCATTATCACTATGTTCTCGTGCATATTGCGACAAGGGTTAAAGCCCTAGGCGTGCCCAAGGCGACATGGGAATTAATAGCCACAGGACGGACTATAACATGTCCAGCTTTGTGGCCTATATACGGGTAAATTACGCGGAAACAACAAGTAGCATGGAATTACTTAACACGTTCTTATTTTAAAATATTTTGAATACAACAGTCTATATATATAGTATTAAGTATAGCCCAGGGTAGAAGCATTTAAAAATAAATAAATAATAGTACGATGATTTGGAAAAGGAGTAGTAAATTAAGCCCGTCACAGACTTAGCTATAACATATATTAATATTTTATGGCTAGGCATATTACTATATATCTTCTATACTAATTTTCGCGTGACCGCACACTTAGATATAATATATATTTCTGTGACGTCACCAAGCGATACCGTAATATACATTATTGCATATTACTATATATTATGGTATAGCAAGACATATTAGAACACTAGGACGACCATCAATTAAATGAAGGCAAAATATATATTTCTCAGTGTGTGGTAGCTTGCTATAATATATATTATAGTACGGTATATTAATATATTATATTATAGCTAAGTCTGTGACGGGCTTTATACCAAAGATAGGAAAATTTACGGGCGATCTGAGGAAGGGGGTGAGTTTTTAAGGGTAAAAAACGGTTTATCTCGATTTCCGGCAAAACTAAAAGTCCTATGAAAAAAGTCCAATGGCAAAGTTGTAGATAATAAAAAGATCTAAAACTTTTGTAGGTATTTACAATTTTTTCACAAGCTCAAAATGTATGTGAAAAATTCAAAAAACCAATTAATAACCAACCAATTTTTGGTTTTCATTATTCACTTTTATAAACAAAAAATTCCATGAAATTTGGTTTTATTTGATTTGGAATATTAATTTTTTCACCTTATTTTGAATTAATATCGAAAAAGCACCCTAACTTTCAATCTTTGTAAGTCAAGTTGTAAAAAGCTTATGTCCGTAATATGAAATAATACATTATGTATTCACAATAATATAATTTACTAGCTGATCCGGCAAACGTCGTTTTGCCATCATTTATAATTAAAAATAGGGGTTGATCGTAGAGCGATGAAAATTAGGGGTTGAATGTATTTTTTAATGCTGTATAATAAAAGAATAGAAATTAAAAATTTTGTCTAAAAAATAAAAAATAAAATTAAGGGTGGACTACCCCTAACATTTAGGGAGATGAAAAATAGATGTTGGCCGATACTCATAGATACCGGATAAGCACAAAAAATTTCATCAAAATCGGTCGAGCCGTTTCGGAGGAGTTCGATTACGCACCCCGTGACAGAAGAATTTTATATATTAGATAAATCAAACTGGTAATGACAACTATACTGCATGTCATATTAAGTTGGTTTTAGGTTTTAAAAACAGACAGAATCGCAGGGCTGTGCTAAGCTAGCTTAGTATACTAATAACTTTAAATAGATGAATATTTCAAGCATTTGAATATTTTTTTGTTGTCTCGCTCGCTACTACATTCTTTAAAATCGTGCCTCAGCTGACACGTCAGACCTTCATCGACGCGTGCGTTTAATTAATTGCGAGGATTTGGAACATAATACATGTCGAAACATCGGACAATTATCGCGTCGTAGTGTCCGAAGCGCATAAATCTGGTCCAACCCTGGGCCGAAGGTTGTCCCTAATTATACCTTTCGAATGAGACGTCATTTCCTTGCGCTTACGAAATATTAAACTCGAAATACTTTTTCGAAGGTGTGAATTTAAATAATTGCAATAATCGCTGATGGACTGACATGCGAGCGTAATGAAAGGGTGCGCGGTGTTTCCAGTGTAAAGATGACAGAAAAGTGACTTTTTTTACACCCTGTATATTTATAATTGGAAAATTTTTGACGGTGCAGTGGCATCAATTACTAATATGGGTATACGAGAAAAGCTGTAGTTGCAGTTTCATAAACGATTACGCAATTAGGTTTACGTCATTTTTTTGTTTACAACAGTTATTGTCAATTTTTTCAAACAACTAATTTACGCTTGACCTGAGCCAAAAGGCTTAAATGGAGATGGACAAGACACCTGCTCAGAGGCTGAGAGCGAAATGGTCGAAAAAAGTCTCAATGGCCACCTCGCTACAACACCTAGCGAAAGAGAGGAAGACCATGTGCGCGGTGGGCTGATGACTTTAAAAAGGCATCGGTCCTCTGTGGCAAAGACTTGCCAGGGATAGGAAGCACTGGAAACATCTGGAGGAGGCTTTTCTGGACAGCTTTTAGGACAGCTGTGCAACAAAACCTTCTTAAAGAACTTTTTTTTTATATACATTTAAACTTTGTAAACTTTCTCTTGTATTAGTTGAAATAAAGGCTTTGAATTGAATTGAATTGAATTCACGCTTACGCCTTGTACGTTAGAAACTGAAAGCTTTTAAGCTTTACAATTTTATTTTAAATATTATTAATAAAGATGAAGCAAAAGTCTCTTAATTTATAAATGTTGATTTTATTTATTACACCCATAAATAATGTGATTAAACTTCCATTCAACTTCACGTTTAGTATTGTAATCTTTGTATAGGTAAGTTATCATTTGAGTCATATAACTTCAATGACATTACAAATACAAAGAGTTGTACGATGATGAATGGGATCATTGTCAAACAGATTCACTTTTCCAACGCTAAAGCATCAAAGCGTTCATTCATATTTCAACGTTCTGGTGTGAGTTTTATAACGCGCTTGTTCGAATGAACTCAACTAATCTATCACCAATTTAATAGTCAATTATCACGAATAAACTCATAACAATTTTGCATAATTCATTTCTCGTATCAGCGGCCGTCAAAAACACACGGCCACAATGTTACATGATGAATGCGTTGACTTAACCAACTTGACAACTCATTTTCTCGTTACAGATTCCATTACCAAACACTCAAATTACACAGTGATATTACCTTCGCAATCGCGGCATAATAGTAGCCTTATTCATACAGCCGTCATTATTTTCTGTCTCGCAACAAGGCAAAAACAATCAATAAAAATAAATCATTTAAATAACCATAAACACGTATTACAATACCGCAGTATTACATCTCCTAATGATTTAGCTAACGAATTATTGAAAGTGCTCGGATCGCGTGCGCACGTCCAATGTCGGTCTAATCTGTGTGCGGCGTGTCTGTGTGCGTGCAATGCGACCGTAATAATATGAAAGTGTTGTCCAAACCCCGCCCTAGCCTCGAGCACTGTTCCATTTACATCCGATACTTTATTAAGCCTTCTGTCAAGCTCCCAAAGACCGACAGCTCTCAATGGACGTTGCAATTAAATGAATTCCTTGTTCCTATTAAATTTTACGATTAAAAATTGCAAATATTATGTATATATTACGAGTTAAAGCCCAGCAAAAAGGGAATTATAAATTCTAATGATTTTTCTGTTGATGTTAGCTGTCGTATCGAATATTTTTGAATTATGGCGATCGTGAGGTGCAGACATTCTGCAGCGATGTTCTATTAAAATTTATATTGCCATTACAATAATAGGTTTAATGCGGCACGGGCATTAAATGCACTAACGAAATGGCCGCACTATATTAATTATATAGTAAATCTAAACAACTTTCTGCATTACACCCAGTTTTCAATGGCTTCCTTCATTGTTCAGCGATTAAGCAAATTCCTGGCTATTTTTAGCTTAATCTCAACGGTTCAACGGTTATTTTTCGATATCCCTTCATGTTTAAGGAGTAATCTGTACGGTTTTGCGGTGTATGCCGATACTTTAGGTCATAGAAACACATTTTTGTGTCTGCTTTATCAATAGTGCAAACGTGGTGCTATATCCAGGAGAAATATAAGGAGCTTTGTATATTTATTTTGGCCATACAATGCGCAGAGTCGATGAGAACTTGGAGAAACTGATCGTGGCTGGTAACACAGAAGGCAATAGATCACGTGGCCGTTCACCAACCAGATGGACCGAAATCGTTTTACACCGAAATACACATGCTTAATAATTTAAGTGTACCCTTCATTCGTAATCCTTACAATTGCATACAATATTTTTTAAGTCACGTAATCAATTATATAAGTGTTTTATATAAGTTAACATGTAAATCTTAGACAAAGTCGGGTTTGTTGAGGATGTAACTGGAGAAGGGCTGGACCGATTTTTATAGTTTTAATTTTTTTGTATTTGTCTCAGTGCCAAAAACATTAAGAAATTTTCAGAAAAAATAAAATATAACAAAAAACTCAACCACAAAATGTTTATATTGTTGTTGTCTCTTAACTATTCACCATTTAATGTTTAGTCCGTCGATACGGTAAACTCTTCTCTCAATTAAAAGAATGTATTTAAACAAAGCTTTCGAATCGACCAAATATACCCACAATAATCGAAAAATGGCGTAATTTAGATTTTGAAATGTAATGAAGAATAATGTCGAAGATGAATTGGTTGTATTTTTGTGTTAATTCCTAATTAAGTAGTGAACTTAATATTTGTTTTGCATTCATTGTATTACTTATAAATAAAACTAAGCTCACCTTATCTGTAACACGACAATCATAGACTATTAGGCGGTACGAAGTTCGCCAGGTCAGCTAGTTAATGAAGACCCAAAACAATTTCAAAAGCTTCAATTAAATTAAGAAACAAATCTCCCGTTTTTAGTTGTGTATAAAATGCGTACGTGAGTATTTTATTTTAGCATTGAGATTATGATACCTGTCAACATGGCTGTACGACAATCTGTAAACAATACATCAACTCCCACGCACGCATTAAGCACCGCTACCGGATTTTTTGAAAGAAAATAAAAGTTATCAATTATCTTAATGTATTACGATATTATATGAGTTGACGCCCGCGGCTTTCTTAATATGTCCCAATGGCAAATAGATATATTTCATGAACATTTTATAGATAGCCTTTTAGAAAAAGCTATTACGGAATTAGACACAAAGGACATCTTATTTATATTTTGCGTCACCAACCATTTGTACACTAAAGTATTTCTGAACAAATTGGACTTAGGGTCCGTCCAGCATTGTGAGTCTTCTGGCAATGTGAGCGTGGGCGGCGGTATCACATAACATCAGGTGCCCGTTTGCCTCCTGTTATATAAACATAAAGAGAACATTTTTCAAAGTCTTATGACAAGATTTTATTCTGAATTAAAATAGAGTCAACAATTAAATAAAGCTGTAAAGTATCACTTCAATTGTACAAGAGATACGCTTAATAATAATAATAATATATGATAATTGTACCAAGCTATGAAACGTTACAAAAAAAACATACATATTATACAGAAAACTTTTAAATAAAGCTTTTGTTAGATTTAAACTTGCAATATTATTTTTGTCCCTTTTGAATCCAGCATTGTAAACAATCGGGATGTTTTATTTTAGTTTAATTTACACGTTTGAATTGAATGCATGTAAAAATCATATTTCTATACTATTTGTATTACCAAGTTAAAACAATTGTATATTTAAGTTATCAAATTGATCGAAATTTTATCGGTTACAAAACCGCGGAATTCGCTCATAGAGATGTCACTATGAAAGACAATGGCCGTAATGTATTACTTAAATAGATATGGAACTTGGTTGCTCAATAGAATTTTATCTCGATCATTTATATCTTGAACTAAAAATCTATTTCGGCTCACATAATATAAGATCAATGGGTTTACATTAGAAATAGACTAATCATATTAGAAGCTAACAAAAAAGTAAAAATGAATCGTTTTTTTTTTAATTTGGTTAAAAGGGTTTTTTATAACCCCATGCTTCAAAGTAAGCAAACAGCTTGATAGGACTATATAAACATATGTAGATAGCTTAGTAAATAGAGCCATACATACATGATTATAATCTACTATTATATACATAATGAATGCAAGCAGTGTTGGCCTAGTGGCTTGAGCGTGCGTGTAATCCTGGGCACGCAGTTGCTCCAGCGGGGGAACAGGTGTCCATGCGTCCAAAAGAAGGGATGCTGACGCATCCCTGCAATAAAACAGGGTGAATTAGCCGATGTGAAAGGCCCTTGCTGTGCCAAGGTCCATTCCATATCATTCGTGGCCGTAGAGGACCGTAATATTAACGGCATCGCGTGGCTGGATGCGGACAAGGCTACGCTGTTACCGTGTCCTGCCCCGGGCGATTGCTGGTGGTGCACATAACCCTTCCCCACCAGGTCAACCGAGCCGCGGGAGGGTATGCGTAACGCATTTCCCCACGAAAAAAAAAGTGGCTTGAGCGTGCGCAGTTTAACCCTAATATTGTGTGTTCAAAACACAGCAATGGACTGTTCAATATGCGCAATTAAAACTCGTACGGCAAATGGATATATGAGGAGGCCGGCATACCTTCGAAAAAACTAAACGCGAAACAGTAACAGAATCTGAGAGCAGACCAATATATATAATGGACAACACCAAGTAAGGCAAACCCAAAGATACACTCATATTTAGCAACGAAAATGTGATGATTAATGATTAACAATGCTTCAATAACGCGTTGCATCAGACTGGCACGTGCGTCGGCTTGCCTTAAAGGACGCTCGTTATGTTAGTCAAATTGCTAATCTATTCTCCGATGTAACCTTTAGATTAATCGTCATTTTTATTATATTTAAATTTAAGAATTCAATTTCAATTGTTTAAATTATCTAAATTATTGTGTTAGTAATGCATGTCAATCTCGATTGTATAACTCCACGCATTTTTGGTATGTCCACAACTAACTCGTTTGTATTGTCTTAGAAAAAATTGTATCGGATTTAGAATAAAACTAAGAGCAGTTGGCATAGTCAGTGTGCGACTCTCATACCTGAGGTCGTAGGTTCGAGCCCCGGCTGTGCACCAATGGACTTTATTTCTATGTGCGCATTTAACAATTGCTAGAACGGTGAAGGAAAACATCGTGATGAAACCGACATGTCTTAGAGCCAAAAAGTCGACGGCGTGTGTCAGGCACTGGAGGCTGATCACTTATTTGCCTATTAGATTTAAAAATGATCATAAAACAGAATCGGAAATCTGAGGCCAAGACTTAAAGAGGTTGTAGCGCCACTGATTTATGTTTTTATATCCACTGAAGTATTTCCGAACCAATTCGACTTAGGGTCCATTAAGAAAAGAGATTACCAATTCTTAAAAGGCCGGCAACGCACTCGCGAGCCCTCTGGTATTGAGAGTGTTTGCCTCCTGTAACATAAAAAAATCTTCGTTACTAGGTCATAATATGTATTGTATAATATAAAGAAGCGTTTTTAATTTGCGCTTTACAAGGTGAAAATGTATTGAGGTCACTACTAAGCTTTTACGGATATTCAGAACAATCGTGTAATAACAGTTCTTAGACTGTTATTATGAAAATAAGGCCAATATTATGCAAGGGTATAAAATCAGGAGATGTTATCGTAGCTAAATTGTTTAAGTTACTAATTGCTGCACCTGGTTTCGCCCGCTGGCAATACATTCAGCTAAGCGTTGTACCTATGTATTCATTTAAGTAGATATTAAATAAAGTATAATAAACGACTCAAATCCAAGAGTCTTTTCTCCAACTTCGATTTTCTTCCCTTTGGAGAGACAGGCGATAATAAAAGTTAAGGGCTGGTGCTTTTCTCGCTCAACGAATAAGTATCGCAATACAGCGAGGAAATGCTGCCAGCGTTAAAGGTACACTTCTACAGGGACCAAACTTTTCACATTTGTTTTTATTTTCTGTTTTAATTTAATTATAACTGTTATTACTATGTAGCTTAATTTAAAAGTACATAAATAGGTTTCCTTGTAAGATAAACATTGTTATATTAATAATTAATTTAAACTTAAAATAAATACGCCTTCAGGCCTTCCTACTGTAACACAGTTTTTTTTTTAACCTGCTCTGATGGAGGACCATAGTTATTAAAACAATTAGTGTATGAATAACTGATGAACTCTTATCTAATATATAAAATTCTCGTGTCACAGTTTTCGTTGCCATACTCCTCCGAAACGGCTTGACCGATTTTGATGAATTTTTTTGTGCTTATCCGGTATCTATGAGAATCGGCCAACATCTATTTTTCATCCCCCTAAATGTTAGGGGTAGTCCACCCCTCAATTTTTATTTCTATTTTTTTAGACAAAATTTTTAATTTCTATTTTTTTATGATACAACATACAAAGATACATACAACTCCTAATTTTCACCCCTCTACGATCAACCCCTTTTTTTTATTATAAATGATATACATGGCAAAACGACGTTTGCCGGATCAGCTAGTTTGTATATAAGAATGTATTATAGTAACAATTATTTTAATTTTAAACAAAAGGGTTAATTTATAAGGTTTGACTGAAATTTATTATCTAAACAATATTAAACAGAAATTTATCCCTCAGCCGATATATAATACCAACTTAAGGCTTACTTTAAATCAGGTTATACACTAAAGGAATGCATTTTGTTATTTAAAAATAAACTGCCATTGAAATATTTCAATTAGTAAGGTCAGTCTACAGCGAAATATTGTCACGTCACGTTAACTTTATTAAAATAATAACATTAATTATTTTATGAAATTCAGAATAAAGCCGGGTTGTTTTGTTATAATTGACTTCTGAAATTTTCCATCCGGTCAAGGTAGCAAAAGCCCTGGGCCGGTACTCTGCAACTTTCAATAACATCGCTCTCTAGGGTGCACTATCACTATTGAGTGATCACTACCTCGAAATTGGGTACAAAAACTGCTTTTGAATAGTTTCGATATCAATCGATCGTGTGGTACGAAAGCTTAATATTCTAGTCGGATTCGCTATCGCTAAAAGTTACAGCGTAGAACGTAGAGGTATTTTTTGGACTATCAATAACCAGGCGGTGATATCACTAGCCTGTTACAACAATTTAATATTGGCATCACTATCGCTATTCAAGTGACACAATACAAGATTCTTCTAGCTTAGAAGAAGATGCCTATGCCATCATAACGGCCCGACTTATTTTGAAGCTAACATTTCCAGCCCCACCAGGTTCGAACTCAAGACGGTAAAACAGTTGAACTAATTAAGGCTTTTTTACTAATGAATAATAAAAGTTAATTGGAATGCAACCTTACACGTTGTTACAATCATATTGACAAATTGATTACAGGTGCAGGGAAATTACGACGGAAATTATTATCAATTCGGTTTTAAATACATAATTATATTGTTGTAAAACTTGTGAATAATTAAGGTTTATTAGTGACAGTATTTCAAAAAACCAGATAATAATTGCGAAAATTTGTTTTGTAAATTCTAGTATGCGTAATGCTATGTAACAATAATTGTATTATTACAAATACTTTAAACACTAACAAATTAAATTAATTAGAAGCCAATTTCTCTCTTAACTTTTCAAACTCCTAAAGCTTTTGTCATTATTATGCTAGTTAGTATTAATTTTAAAGTAATGATACCATTACATAACTTTTTTTTAAAACATTTTTATGATTAAAATTTAATAATCGGTTGAAGACAATGAAATTGATTATTTATTCAAGATCTTATACATATAATCTTTTTCTTTTTTTTATGTAATAGGAGGCAAACGGGCAGGAGGCTCACCGGATGTTAAGTGATACCGCCGCCCATGGACACTCACAATGCCAGAAGGCTCGCAAGTGCGTTGCCGGCCTTTCAAGAATTGGTACGCTCTTTTCTTGAAGGACCCTAAGTCGAATTGGTTCGGAAATACTTCTGTGGGCAGCTGGTTCCACATAGTGGTGGTGCGCGGCAAAAACTGCCTTAGAAAACGCTCTGTTGTGGAACGACGGACGTCGAGGTGATACGGATGGTATTTTGTATTTTGCCTTGACGTCCGATTATGAAACTCAGCTGCAGGTCAGGACCGAACAACTCCTAAATTTAATATTCCTAGATTTTAATATTAAGAAATATTAAAATTGATTACAGATACTTCATAATTTTGTAAATCAGTCAATTTGTTAAAAAGCTATTTCATTTATGAATTGCTGAAGTATTAAAGAAAAAAACTTTCAATTATAAACTCTTACACATCGTTATAAAGTGATAAATGCTATACGCACTGTCAGACAACGATATAATTGCCTATTAAAACTGGAACAAGTGAAAACTGTCAAAATTTGAAATGTCAAGTAAGAACCTTGCTCCAGTCCCGAGACCGTTAATTATTTATAACATTTAACATTACTTTTACTTTGCTTCTGTTCGCTACTGCATAATCAAGATAACGAAGAGAGTATTGCATATAAATAAGCTTTATTAACAAATTGACGTAAATTTATTTGAGTGCGTTTCAGCAATTGTTGTCAGCGAGAGGCGACATCTAGTTGATAGATTTGATATTACTGAGGCCTAAATATTGCCGTAATGAAGATGACGTAGCGATAGTTATCCATTATTCAGTATTGAGTTTTTGTAACTAATTTAATAAAGTTTTTTATAACTTATAATTAAAAAAAATATTCAATAAGAAGTTAAATTTTTAATAGATATTGGAGCCCCTGAACTAAGTCTAGGTAGACCTATACATCAGGGTACTCCGCTCTTCCAATGGTATAACGAAATAGTAACTTAACAATATAGAAACTAAATACTATATTACACTATATTAATGTTTAAATTTCGAATAATAATTTAGAGTAAATATTAAGGATTCTAATAAGTTTGTTGTATAGCTGACTAGACAGATAAGAAAATTGGAGGTGTGAGAATTTGGTTTTACATTGAGATATATGACACACTAGGTCCTTACTAATAATAATTGCTTGGTACGATTAATATTAAAGTAGGTATCGTTATTATTAACAGATTATAAGCCTGTCCATATGTGCTGATAATATCAATTATACGACTGGGCCACGAATTACATTCGTACATTTAATTTTTACATTCATACATTTACGTTGTTAAAAGGGACAGTTATAATAATTCATTCACAAATTTCTTGTTCTTTTAGTGCCTCTCCATTACTGAAGGTTGGCCGTCCCATGAAGCATGTCTTGTCCTGCCAGATGCAACAACTCTTCCTCAATCACAATATCCCTAACATTAGGAAGCAATGATTTTTTACCAACGCTACACTTACCCTGGACTTTTTGCACAAAGTTATAACGTCACTGTAGAATTTTACCAATTCCTGAAAGGCCGGCAACGCACTTGCGAGCCTTCTGGCATTATGAGTGTCCATGGGCGGCGGTATCACTTAACATCAGGTGAGCCTCCTGCCCGTTTGCCTCCTATTACATAAAAAAAAAAAAAAAAAAAAAATTTTTTAACCTCGAATGTCAAAAAAACCATTAATTTTTTATTCTTTGACTCTTATGTTATTTAACTGGTATAATCATGAAGTAAGGACTTATTTATATAATGAATAAATAAGTGCTTTTTACCATCTAAAACTATGGACAAATCACATAATAATATTTCAACGAAAATTCACGAAATGAAATTTTTTTATCGTTTCCTGTAATGTTGGTTCTGTGGTCGACGGTCGTACGAGGTTAACATTCTACAGCGACGATAAGTTTTTAATTTTACTTTAATCTAGATTATTAATGTCGTATGAAATGTTGATTAACGACGTAACGCTGCAGTGACAACGTTTCTCTTACCAAATAGCCTTATTTGAGATACAGTAACAAATTACATATTAAAATTCACACGGCAAGTACCTACGCGAATTGAAAGTTGTGTCAAATATATCGTTATCAATATATTTACATAATTATAACGTATGAAATTTATTGAATGTTTCTTCCGGTATCGCTGTTGCCACCCACAAGTCGATGAAATTATTATTAATTTTTAATAATAAATCTAATAATTTGTAATAATATTTTTAATAATCAGTCACTTGCTACTAAGAAATACTTTTGCTATCGTGGGATAGAGAGTATCAATTCTTAAAAGACCGGCAACGCACCCGTGAGCCCTCTGGCATTAAGAGTGTCCATGGGCAAGTCTTAACATTAGATGAGCCTCCTGCCTGTTGTAATTACGTATGTTAACTGAATAATTTATATAGCGATAGTGAAATGCAATGTGACTGTGTGTGAAATTCTTCTGTAATTTTTTTCTTCATATATTTAATAGCATACAAATATAAAGTATTTACTATATTCTTAACATCGTAATAATAATTAAAAATGGGCAAATAGAAAAATAAAATATATTTAAAAAGTTCGGTCCTTGTGGCAGTGTACTTTTAATGCTAGCAGCATTTCCTTGCTGTATTGCGATACTTATTCGTTGAGCGAAAGAGAAATAGCTCTGGGGTCTACTATGCGCCAACTTAAATCTTTAATTAGCGCCTGTGCACTTGAACCCCACGGCCCAAGAGTCTACTCCAAAGAGAACAAAAAAAAATAGTGTGTGTGTGTCAGCTACAACGCACGCATTGGAGTTTACTCCTTACGAACGATAAAATGGCGATAATGTTCTGTGGCTGTCGACCATATTTTCATACTAAAGGTGGTAAGAATATATGTTTTTATAATATAAATGTTTGTAGTAGTAATAAAACGTACCTACATCATCTATGCCCAAATAGGATTTTCTTTCTGTGACCAAAGTTACCTTTATAGTAAGAGAAGAATAAGAATGAACAATCTTTTTAGTTTTAATTCACTGACCATTACTATTGACAAAACTCTATGGCACGCTAGACAATCTACTTTTATTTTTTACACCTGTCAACACTGACAATATTGTAACGTGGCTGTCAAAACGTGAATTCAAAATAGAAAAGTCTGTGTAATGTATTCCATCTCATTCTTTCTTATAACTCGCATCGTTTCTTTAGGAGTAAACTCTATATGTTTGTCTCTTTCTACATAACGCCTCAACTTTTCGTGTTACACATAACGCCTCAACTTTTCGTGTTACACTTGATTTTACTCCTCATAAAATTTCCGTACCGGGCCTTATAAATCAAATCTATTGGTTTTAATTTATACCAAACTAGTTTTATATAGACATTGCGGTTGCGTCTTTTATCTCTTTGACATGTCAACTAATAATCACGAGTTACTGTCAGTTGTAAGGTCAGCAAATAATTTAATCGAGCACGAGGTTGCTTACGATGAATTTCGACCAATTTGTACTGAAGATATGTTATTATTTTTTCGTTATGCGATATTGCGTTATAATTTGTTTTTTTTTATTAAATATGTAATCAAATTGCGTCGTTATGGCGGTGAAAATTAAATTGTTACCTTATTTTTACTGCTAAAATAGTACCAACAAAGTGAATTTTAAATTCCATGTTTCAAATACTACACAAGAATTTCTTACCGTTAAAAGAGACTGTAAGTTGTGTTATTGGATTCTTATGTAAAATATCCATTTTAGTATAAGTTTCAATTACTTATTAGTCTTAATCTTAGATAATGTTAAATGATGTCTTTGTGAAGACAATTAAAAAAAAATGCAAAATTATTTGAATAGATAATATATAAATATATCTGGTTGCGCCGGATTCTTATTTTATAATAATTTTTGATTTTTAAATAATGGTTGCTCAATAGATATACCCATCCTAATAGTTCCTAGACGCATATCTCATCACCCACCTATTTTATGTCCCAATCCTATGACGGTACTAGTTCCGGAACGGGCTATAGGTGGCGCGCACGATGATGAGTCTCTAATAAGAATCAATTAGTGACAATTTTGATGACCCACGATATGGTTGATTATTCGCCGCACGCTCGCAACGCTTCCTTTTTCTTTTAAACATTTAATTGTTTATTATAAACTTTAACTATACTTAAATTCAATTAACTTTAACTTGATTAAGTATAATTTGTGAAAAGTGATTGTTCATTGGTGTACAACAAAGGAAAGAAGCCACTAGAAGAAGCCACCCGCCCGACCATTCCCCCTGGAGATCAACTTTTAATGGCGGCGCGGGTTGTTAATACATATATAAAACTTTATACCTATAAGCTAAATCTTTGAAGTGGTTATATAGTGGACTGTATTTTTTTCTTTTTGATACCTAATATGATTGCTCAATAATTGTCAATGGGAAAAAGAAAGAAAGGATGTCGGCACAGTACCTTCAACCTCGTGGCTTCTTCTAGTGGCTTCTTTCCTTTGTTGTACACCAATGAACAATCACTTTTCACAAATTATACTTAATCAAGTTAAAGTTAATTGAATTTAAGTATAGTTAAAGTTTATAATAAACAATTAAATGTTTAAAAGAAAAAGGAAGCGTTGCGAGCGTGCGGCGAATAATCAACCATATCGTGGGTCATCAAAATTGTCACTAATTGATTCTTATTAGAGACTCATCATCGTGCGCGCCACCTATAGCCCGTTCGGGAACTAGTACCGTCATAGGATTGGGACATAAAATAGGTGGGTGATGAGATATGCGTCTAGGAACTATTAGGATGGGTATATCTATTGAGCAACCATTATTTAAAAATCAAAAATTATTATAAAATAAGAATCCGGCGCAACCAATATCATAATCCGAAAATTTGTAAAAACTGTTTTTTTCTAGTAGCAAACAGTTTTTATCATTATCTTACTGTACGCATACTTTATATTTGTATGTTACGGCATAAGGAAGTGTGATCTATCTGGAGGTATTGCTTTGTACCCGGCGAAATTATATTGCATTTTATTAGTCATCAGAAACGCAAGCTAATCAATGAAAACAGTGCGTATAATTATCCATTGTGCAACAAAAGAACTGAACAACTAAAAAAATTATTGAAACATTATATTAGTTACGTAGAGCAGTGTTGGTCTAGTGGTTTCTGCATGTAACTCTCATCCATGAGGTCTAGGTTTAATCTCCGGCTGAGTACCAATGGACTTTATGTCTATGTGCGCATATAACATTCGAAACATGGTCAGTTAACCGGCTTGCCTTAGAGCCAAAAATGTCGACGGCGTGTGTCAGGCACTTACTTGCCTATTAGATTTAAAAATCATGAAAAAGATACAGATCTCTGAGGCCCAAACCTAAGAATGTTGTAGCGCCACTGATGTTTTTTTAAGTTACATAAGTAATTAAATATACAGAGCGCAAAAACTTATCACATACCTATATCTCTTTTTAGATCACATATTTTTTATTATAGTTTGTTAGTTAGCAATAGTTATTAGGTATCAAGTATACTGTGTTTACCTGTTAAACGGTGTTCAATCAGTTTTGTTTTTGTGTGCTCCTTGTAGTGAGATTTAAATGCCCATTGGCAAACCATTTTTAAATAAATAAATAAACAAAGGTAATATAATTTAGTGCGGAGTATTACTATGGGAAAGTGTGTAGTTATAAAAATATTAGCCAATATAAAAAGATATGAAACGTTTACGACAGGATATTATGTCATTTCCTTTTAATTAGCAAGTACATAACCAGTACATTGGTGACAAGTTGTGCGAAATTTTTGAGCGGCTTGAGAATTTGGTAGTAACTAGGTCCCGGCCTTGAATTTTAGTCTAGATTTGCTAATTTCTCTTAAACTAGTTTATAAGTAGTAGGATGCAAAGAAATAACATTAATTTGATCTGACTAACAAATCATGGAAGAATTAATTTTATTTTGAACACTTCGTTGCATTACAATATAAAAATCTAACATATTAAGTGTAAAAGAGGGCAACTGGCGGCCTCTTCTAGGCAACCGTTGTGAGAAAAGAATAAAAATGTATTAAATTAGATAACGTAGACAAGAAGTGCAAAATTAAATATGACATATACAGTTATTAAGAAAAAATAATAAATAGGAACAAAAGACAACCTAAACTAATCAAGGATACCTACATGAAAAATAAAAAATAAAAAGTGCACACGAATCATCATAATTTAATTTAAGATCAGTCTCACGTCAGTTAGTACCAAAGTTAGGGATACGATGTGGGTATGTAATGTTTGTAAAGAGGAAATTTAAAGGAAGCAATAAAAGAACGTATTTTTCTGAATATTAAATAATACAAAAAATAAACGGGCCGTCAATCATAATGTTGACATAATTGTGTCTTTTTATAATTATTGTAATTACTTAGAAAGCTATTTGTATGAAGTTTAATGTTCTATTTATTGTTTATGTGTATCTTTTATACTTTATAACATACTAGCAGCCCGCCCTGGCTTATCTGGGTATTTTTTTTACTTTTGGAACTAAATATACCTTACGTTAGTAATTATTATTTATTGAAAAACTTTTGAAATGAGTCCAGATGTTTTTGGGTTTATGCTAAACAAACAAACTGTTTTTTGTATCAAATATAAATCATATTTGCAATAGGATATAATCAATTGAAGTCTTACAATAAATTGTTTGTTTATTGTATATTTAAGATAAGTAATCTAGCATTAATGAAGTGACTATTGAGAGGCTGTATCAAATATTATTAATTTATACATAACAGGAGTTGTTACAACAAACGGGAGCTTAGACCATATTCTAATATTATAAAACTAAATTTTGGGTATTCATTTCACCACAGCAACCTCTTTTGGTCTTGGCCTCAGATTTTTGAATCGTTTTCATGATCTATTTTAAATCTAATAGGGAAGTAGGTGATCAGCCTCCAGTGCCTGACACACGCCGTCGACTTTTTGGCTTTTTACTTTTTGTTGTATGTTGGTTTCTGCACGTTGTTTTCCTTCTCCATTCGAGCTAATGCGCACTTAGAAAGAATGTCCATTGGTGCACAGCCGGGGATCGAACCTACGGCCTCAGGGATGAGAGTCGCACGCTGGAGCCACTAAGCCAACACTGGTCAAGGTTTTTATACAGTTGTTACCTGAGAACAGTGTCGGTTTAGTGGCTTGAATGTGCAACTCCACCCGGTTGTACGAATCCCCGCTGTGCAACAATGGACTTCTTATTATGTGCGCATTAACACTCCTACGGTGAAGGAAGACGTCGTGAGGAAACAATCAGGCCAATATTCAATGGCGTGTTTGTGCATGAAAGCTGATTACCTACCTATTAGAAAAAAATCTCACAAAACAGATCAAGAAATCTCAGGCTCGGCGCTACTTTTTTGTATACCTGATAAACTTATTTTAATTCCGATATTCCCTATTCATTATTGCATAGGTTGGTGGACATCCAGAATCACAGAAGTCTCCAGGGCCCTTCACAGGCTCCACGGAGCTATCTCACTGCTCCGAGGATGTATGTACGTTGTTTAGCCACAGCCTCGTATTACGTGGGCGCTACGGATATAGAAAGAACAAAGATAGGCTTCTTATTTGACGTCATTAAGGTTCTTCATTAGATAAACGTCTGCCTAATTCACTAATTGTTTAGTCAACAAAGCACGCCAAAATTGGTATTACGAGTATTAGGTCACAATATTTGAGTGGCCTTTATATATTTCAGCGTTAGACATGTAATAAGGTGTAATTACCAACTCAATATAGATAAGCATTGGTCAAAAAATCGTGCAGCCGTTCGAGGCCTCGTCACAAGAACAATGGACATCTATAGTAATTACTATTAACTTACGACGTTGTGCAACTGATAACTCCATAGATATCGACCCCACTTGGGCTCTGACCTCTGTCATTTATTGGCTTATAACTTATTTTAATAACGAAAAACGATATTCTTTTGTTTGTCGTTCTTTTATTTTCGATGCGTATACGTTACACGTACAGTGCAATTTGAAATTGGAATAAAAATTTCTATCAGCGCGGTGTCTTGACATATTTTTTATTTTTATAGATTTTTGCACAATATTTTTTATTGATATTAAAAAAAAAAGAAAACCATGAAGTTACGGATGGAAAGGAGGTCCTAAATGGTCGATGCAGGCAATTTTCGACCTCCTGAAAACGTTTTTAAATTATCATGCTCTTTAGCTTTTTCAAAATAAGTCAATTTAACTTAAATTTAGCGTACGTGCCTGGTATTTTTCTTTGCAGCGAGCTTAACTTATTCGCGCACTCCATTGCAATTGAAGGCTGACAAATTGCGTGAGCAATAAAACTACGACCGCGATCTATTTTTGATTACGTTTCGATTGATTTCATTGTTACCGTATACGGAAGGCGAATGATAATTACAGTTTTACATGTAACGATTGAGCAACTGATGTCGTGCTATCTAAAAATTGACGGTTAAATTGGATTCGATTTCTCTAATAGATGGTTTTATTGATATGCAATGATATAATTTGTATCCGCTAGTATGTATGGAATAAATATAGATGGTGGTACCTATTATATGAAATACAATAATATTTTTATTATACGAATATTAATCATGCAAAATATGAATATATCATTATGTAGTCCTGCGTCAACGGGATACTTTATTATTTTCACACTATATTTATCACTACTCTCTATTTACTACTATCATACAACAGAAGAAAAAAATAATGCTATGCTTATAATACTGTAGAGATTGCCAGTGTCTCGCTATACTTTTATTTCCGAACCAATTCGACTTAGGGTCCTTCAAGAAAAGAGCGTACCAATTCTTAAATGGCCGGCAACGCACTCGCGAGCCCTCTGGCATTGAGAGTGTCCATGAGCGGCGTTTCCACTTAACATCAGGTGAGGAGAGGAAACGCTTAGGTACGCCACGCTGAAAGCCTGAGTGAGCAACATGGCTCGTATATTGAGTAGTCGTAAAGTATTTCTTTAAATATATAAAAGACCTCTTAATCATAAAGTATGTACCTATATATTTTAATATTATATACGATTAATGTAGGTATTATTTATTATATTACAATTTAAGCCGTCGTTTATTTGACTTAATTGATTTGTATTTTTCTTTCTAAAGTTTTACTCATCATGGTGACTCCGATTTCTGTATCCGTTGTGTGATCATTTTTCTTAATAGGCAAGTAGGTGATCAGCCTCCTATGCCTGGCACATTTTTGGGTCTAAAACCGGTGCAGGTTTCCTAACTTCGGATGTTCTCCTTCATCGTACGATCGAAAGACCATTCACTTCCAGGGACTGAAACCACTAAACCAACACTGATCTAATGAACATAGGTGAATTAAAAATGGATTTTATTACATTCAATTTGTTAGGAGGCCCCGACACGTTTTAACGGATCCGGACGATCCAATGACAATAGCGAATGACAAATTAAAAGCCTATAATAATAATAATAGCCAAAGACAGATTAGGGTCCAAAACCGCCTTTACCTTGACCTTTACTTCGTACTTCGCTCACTCCAGTGAGCTTCCGTCCTGCCCTTCAGGCGATTAACCATCCCCTGACGGCCCAAGCCGAGGTTCGAGTCTCATAGACGCCCTTGCGCTAGTCGCGGGAAAAACGCCCATTCAGGCCGAGCTACGCTGGCCAAAACAGCCCGAGCTGAGCTGTAAAGGCCCTTAAGGACAACAGCGAGATTCCTTTCAAAAAAAAAAACAAATTTTATTAAAACAATTAAAACAGTTTTATTACTAGCTAAGGCAATTTAAATGTCTTATTTATAATATGAACTGTTTAAGCGTATGCTAATATTTTTATATAAAGTACTGGTCGCGATATGACATGTCACACATATTATGAAGTTAATGTTTTAGTTTAGCAGTGTAGGAGTGATTCCAAGTAAGAAATTGTTCCGGCATACTCCAAGGCTGGCTTACATCAGCGAAATAATGCTCCACTTACAACGATAACATTACAAACCTGTTTTACCACTACTGCGTTTGTACGTTATTAATGATTTGATAATCGTCTAAGCGAGACATGTACGTCGAAATAATGACTATTCTTAGAACGTCGTTTGACAGAATCATATCATATTACGTTAAAAATATTCGCGGAATGTATCTACAGTTATTTATAGTCCGCAATAGCGCATTGCTAATTAAATTATTAATTTATTGTTGGGCGCATTTTTCTGTTAAATACTGTAGCGTCATTATATTAGAAAAACTAAGGCGTTTCTTGAAATAACCACTAATGTTACGAGAATGCTTAAATCCGCATTTTATATAGATTAGTTGGTATTCTGAATTTACTTGTAATATAGGACAAGTTAGTTAGAATCCCTTAGTTTACAGTATAAAAAAACTTCCCGCTGTCTGTATCTTTTAAATTGCTATTTTTTTAAGCTGTAGTATAACATATACAAAAAATATCTCTATTCGATAGACTTGCTCACCCACTCTATATAGAATAGAGTTAAGCTGTACATGTCATGAGGCGACAGTGCTTTCAACGAGTACGAAATATCGATAAAGGATCTAAAAAGAATGCCAGGGAGGCCAGGATAGCATTCTCAGGGAGTTCATTCTATGAAAACACCACCCGGTTTGGAAGAAGTTCAATTGCCTTTAGTTTGAACAGTGTTTTCAACGCATAACCTCGAAGTTTGTTTTTGTTTATGGTAAATATATTAAACATGAACATGGTCATAACCACACATAATTTTGTGTGTTTTTTCTTTTATAGGATTTAAACGAGCCTACGAGAGTGCGTGTGGGTGCGTTGCGGGTTTTTTAGGGAAGAGTATACTCTTTCTTTAAACAATTGAAGCTCGTATCTACCAGGGAAGATCCACTGGGAGTCGATACCCCATTTCGTAAATTTAAATTTCCTTTGCATGCAATAAATCTGATCTTGGATTGATGACGTTTCATTACTTTCCTAGCCTGTTAACTGTTAATTTAAATTTAGTTCCAATTTCTGCCACTCTCAAACTCGAAACGGAACTCTAATATGGCGTCGGCCAACCACAACTTTGATGGTGTTTTCCAAAGTTTAATGAAAAACAATGGAAGAGCGTAGTGACAATAATAATGTGCATTTGCTGTGACTGACTGAAGCAATTTAATTTTAAAATAATTTTTGAAGTGAAACTTCTTTATCGACGTATGGGAGAAATTTTGTAGCAGGTTACGCGCCATGTTGCTTTTTGAAGTCAAACTTCTTTATCGGCGTTGGAAAAAAATTTACACACATTTGTCACATTTTCGGTTACACGCCATCTTTTTCTTGTCCCTACCACGGTTGATCCGAAGAGATTCGAAGCCATTAGTAACAAAAATATATAATAACGATAACAATGATAGTAATACTAATAATTCTATTACAATTAATGTAATATAATAAGTTAAAATGAAATAATTGTATTTGTATTCATGTCTATGATAATAAAAGCCTTTTGTTAAACTTTACCTAATTTAACTTTATTTAACCAATTTCTGTAAAGTTGCATATAGTAGATAATGTTTCGAAAAATAAGGTCATAAAGAAGTTTCACTTCTTACGTGTGTACACCTAGCTACGCTGAATATCTTTCAGGCCACTAGTTAAACAGCGCTGTTTGGTTAAAAGGCTAGGCCGTTAATGGAACGGCTTATTAAGCTAACATTAACATATATTCTATTGAAAAAATCCAACCATACACCAATGGTGTTTATACCTTCATTACAGATACTTATTAATAAACATTGTGTCAATTATGGCGTTATATACTCTTTAAACGATTTATTATTTATGGTTCAGAGAATAAACGTCACAAAAACGTTTCAATGATTCAACTTGTACACTACTTAATGAACTGCCACTTGTTTAATTACTTCCTAATATTGACAAAGCGACTTTTTGCCCCCGCTCCCGGATCATTATGTCATGTTAATGTCAAAAAGGCACTTAATCTACTGAGCCTTTGACAAGTGTTTAATTTCAAATTGTATACAGATTTCAAAGTACATTTGTTATCTACGATCGACAAGTTTAAGGACTAAGTAATCATTAGAATAGATTCTTATGATGTTTTAAGGACATTTGCTACAGCCTAAGGGTTTTAGCCGCAGATTGCATCCGCTCCTTTGATGATTATAGAAAAGAAGGTCTTCTGTGCTTAAAACTTCGTATTTGGGTTTGAAGGCATTCCGGTCCCGGTCCCTCACGATGTTTGCCTTCACCGTAGGAGCAAGTGTTAAGTTCGCACGAAAGAGAAGAGAAGAAAAGTCCATTGATGTCATATTAATATCGGTTAAGGTAAGTAATAACAGTAAGTAGTTCCTGCCTTGATAAGAATCGGAACAACAGCGGAGGACGAAATTATTAGAATTTATTAGCACTTTGTCAGTCCATTCTAACATACTGTCTACCTGTCGGCATGGGGAGGAACGGCTGAATCTTCACTGATTAAATGGAACGTGCACTCTTACCTTGAAGGACCCTAAGTCGAATTGGTACTGAAATACTTTAGTGGGTGGCTCCACTAAACGGTGGTGCATGGCAAAAACTGCCAGATACGCTCAGTTGGTGAGACAATAATACACGTCTTTGGACCAGAAGATTCTAAGTCTTAGTATTTCATTAAAAGAATCTCTTACGAGCTTCTAGGCAATAGGGTGCAGCAATAAACGTCTATTAAAAATGTAAGTTACCTGACGGTTGCTTAATTGAATGCGTTTCACTGTGCATGCGCATCGTGACGTCCGTCCCGCGCTATCTCGCTGATTTGGATCTAGGCGCGCGCGCACAATTTGTGACGCTCGTGCCTAGGGCTGCCACACAATAAAACCTATCATAATGTTTTATAATGTCCTAAGTAGTTATAAATTTCAAAATCTAGAAAACATCGCTCAAGACAAAATTGTTAATAACTATGTTATAACTAGATCATTAGGTGTTTGAGTCTGCTCGTTGATATAAAGAAAATAAATAAAGAAGAATTAATGAAAATCAAAGAAGTGATGGTGGTGTAACGGTGATGATTATATTACTTAGTATGAAAGCCTAACTTACTAAATTTCAAGCTATATAAACTGATAATTGGCAACCCTAGCAGCGTACAATTTGTGTGGCTCGTGCCTCCGAAAGGAGATAACTCGCTTGAATAATACATTCGCTCTTCAATCCACTTTATTGTTACGGATGCCATTAGGGGCGGCCTACTTCGCTGTATTGGTTTAAATGTCTTTTCACTTCAGTTTTTATGGCTCCGGGAACTGTAAGTCGACAAGTCTACGTAACACTGAATTCAAATATAGAACGCTTCTTTTTTATACAAAATTGTGTTATGATGTGACCAATAAGATGTGTAAAGTTCAGCGACTCTCATCCATGAAGTCGTAGGTTCGATCCCGGCACCAATAGAGGCTCAGTTACATACCTTAGTTTTTACGATAGCTTTTTTTTTGTATAAATTTTGTATTTTATCTTTGGCTGAATAAAGCCAAATTTAATAAAAAATATCATATTTCAGTAAATGATTTAGTAACTCTATTATTACGCTATATAACCACAAATCCGACGAGACGAGAGATAGCAGGTTGAAATGGACAAAAATAATTACAGAATGGCAACCACGCGATGGTAAAAGGAAAAGAGGAAGACAGAGCAAGAGATGGGCAGACGATATAAAGAGAATAGGAGGCACAACTTCGACAAGAAGAGCTAACATCAGAATAGAATGGAAACAGCTAGAAGAGACCTATGTGTCACAGGACACGCTGACTACCTAAAACTGGTCAAGTGACGTATTAGATTAAGTATTATTTATGTACTAGAATTAAGTTTTTTTATGAAACTTAAATAAGTGTTATTATATTGTACTGGGTGTCAGCAATAAAGGCTTAATAATAATAATATTACTACAATGTATAAATTAATAATCGTAATAGGAAATTACGTCTTAACGCTAACTTAATAACAAAAAAAAACGCAAATGATTAAAATTATTTAACCAGTAAACCGCTGTTATCAGATATTAAAACACTTTTAATTTTATATTGACCTTAAGATGTCGGCCATTCACGAACAGTGAAAACGAACTATCGATAAGTATCAGATCGTGCCCCGCCTAACTGAACTTTATTGTTATAAATATATTAAAAAATATTGATGTTTCCTATTATCGTTAACAATGCGCCGTTATAAGAACTTACGTAAGGCTTTCGAGGAATAAGCTGTGGTAGGTGAATTTAAAATCGTAGCGGTCACGTTTTGCCAGATAGTAATGTTAGTTGAACGCTTTTCCACGAAACTAGTAGGAGAAAGAGAGTCAAGGCTGGATGTGAGAAAGCAACCTTGGGGACGTTTGAGGTGTTTTTTTAGTGTTACCAGAAGCTGGAACTAATACATCAATATAGAAATTTAAAAGCTATTCCCGAGTGACATATATTCAATATTTGCTTATGAAATATATTTATGCTTCACCGTTTTGGAAGCATATGAAATGTATAAATCTCATAAACAATAAATTGATACAAAATGTTGTTGTCTTTAAATAGTTATACTAGTACTAGTTTTTTATAGAACAAACAATAGAACACACAGCGAACTGCCAGAAGGCTCATCTGGTGTAAAGTGATCCCGACGCCCATGGACACTTTCATTGCCAGGGTTCGAGAGTGCGTTGCCGGCCTCTTCAGAATCGGTACGCTCTTTTCTGGCAGGACCCTTAGTGGAATTGGTTCGGAAGTTCAGTGGGTAGCTGGTTTCATATAATGGTGGTGTGCGACAAAAATGCCTCAAAATCTCAGTTGTGGAATTATGGACGCCGAGGTTATACAGGTAGAGTTTTGTTTTCTGCCTGGAAGTCCGATGATGAACCTCAGCTGCAGGTATTAATCCGAATAACTCCTCTGAACACACATGGTAAATAGAAGATGTAGAGAGGCATTTATTACATCTATATACATTAATATTGATCAGCTTACTAAACAACCATTATTTTACGGGGGATCGAACCCAGAACAACAAGGTTATACGCCATGTGACAAGTCACAAGGGCGGCCATAAAGTTAACTATTATTATTTAACCTAAGTGACATAAATAAGGTCATGTCATATTTACACGGAATTAAGTTAATTTCCGTGAAACCTTTTTCAGACTTGCTATTTACGGACATTTGTTAATTTTTTGTAAGAATTTCAAAGTCATGTGAAAGTTTGGTTTTGTTGTGAAGGGTGGAAAAAATAATCTAATTAACTTGACTGTGGATTAAATAAAAATATATATCAACCGTTGTAATTACATTTTTAGCAGCTTAATTTAACAGCCCGAGATAGTTTTTAAGCTTAAACGATGAAATTTTAGTATTTTATAATATATTATTATTTATATTATTATATAAAAATAGTTCTTTACACTTTTAATATTTTAATGACAATTAAATTCATTAAATTCCTTACATATTATCTTTCTTTTTCGCTCCCTCAAAGTCTCGGAAATTTTTAGATTTGTATAAATATGAACACACACACATCATATTAAAAATAAGTTTCACTTCAGACATGACGCACGCACTTTTTTTTATTTCTTCGTATTTGTTATGTTTGCCTATCAGTGCTTGTCACATTGAATCTTGTATTTTATTTCTCTCGTATCAATATTATCACTGTGCCGAGCGGTGGCAAACTTTTGTTAATAAAAAATAGGACACAAGTAGATTTTCGTGTCTAAGACATACCGAATTTTATAATTGTCATTTTCGTATAAGAAAGTCTTAAATGTGAGAACAAAGCCCCATTAGTAGCCAGGGTCTTTCTAGGCTATGATATATATAATATATATACCTACAAAGACTTTTTGATTCTCAAAAAAATGTGTCGACCAAGTATTAATTAAAAATACATACGGACGAATTATTTTTTAGCAACATATTTTACTATCCAGAGATTGAATATTTTTTTAAGCAGAAACGATTATGGGTTCTGGGTCATGGGATCAACATCACTATGGGTCTTCTCAGTTTTTAATACGCAAAGATGTTATATATTAAGGTGTATAGGCACAAGTTGATTTTAGTATTGAAGACATGCCGAATTTTAGAATCATCACTTTCGTATAAGCAAGTCTTAACTGTGAAAACAAAGCTCCATTAGCAGGGAGTTGGCTATGAGATATAAAAAACTAAACTTATTTTGTTTGTTTCTCAAAGAAATGTTGACCAAGTGACTTGACGTAATGTTTATTATTTAAGGCAAAATAAAAGTCAACCGCACATAAAATCTCAGAAATCGGCCATAACCGCGTGACTTTTTACATCAAGGCAAGGTTGATTACAACGAGAACAAATTGTTTAATACACATTAAAAAAGTATAATAAAACTTATTCAGAGAACGGTTTGACCTCTCACTCTCACTTAATTTAAACACATTTATTTGCTAATGCAAAGTAATTGCTGTTTAATTGAAAACTGTATGCGATACGCACATATATGCTTTGTTGTGTACGACACAAGAGCGAGAATTCTATAAACTTATTTATACATATAAAACAGTGAGTGGCTGTCTGTGCATTTAAGACGCTATCAGGTACGTTTCAACTACTGGGAGATCAATTTTATCATCAAAATGTTAACAATATTATTTCTAAACAACTTCTAATTCACAAAAGATCCTGCTAATAATATAAACGCGAAAGTTTGTAAGTATGGATGGATGTTTGTTACTATTACTGAGTGGATTTTAATGAACTTTTACAATAATATAGCTTATAAATCAGAATAACACATATACAATGTGTGTGAATTGTGCAAAATATCAAGTAAGTAGGAAAAAAATCTACCATCTGCGAGCTATTCTGGCGTGCGCAGCCAAAATCGCTAAAGTTACACATATGTAATGTTAGTGATGGAGATGTTTATCTTAAAATGTCCTATAAAAAACCTGTCACAGTATATATCTATGTCTTATGTGTAAGCCATTATAGTCAAAATAGTGAACCATAACTACTATAAAAATTTATACTTTAATTGATGCTTTTGGTATTAAAAGTAAATTAAATATGTCTTTGACGCTAAATCATTTGAACAATTTTTAACTAAATTGTTAAATATATATATGTAGTAATATCCCGCTCGTAGTTGACTATGAAAATTGCTAAATCGAATCTCATGAATCCTCGTGTAGATAATTATTTCTATTTCTACTTAATAGTTTAAGATTTAGTAACCGTTTTAATTTAATCTATAGAAACAACTATTTGTAAAATACTTCAAAATACCCGAAGTAAAGGTTCAATATGCGTATTTCAGTCAGAAATAAATCCTTCCTCAACTGAGCATTTCTTAAGGCAGTTTTTGCCGCGCGCCACCGCTCTGTGGAACCAGCTGCCCACTGAAGTATTTCCGAACCAATTCGACTTAGGGTTTTTAATAGGCCGGAAACGCACTTGCGAGCCTTCTGGCAATGTCACTCACATTAGATGGCGGTATCACTTAACATCAGTTGAGCCTCCTGACCGTTTGCCTATAGCTTTCATAAACAATATAATAAAGATTTAAAACTATATATTTTATACAGACAAGGTCTCATGTATCAGCTAGTTTACCCGCATTGGGACCGCGGTGGCTGCATAAGGCAAGGAAATAAAAATGTTTTAATTTAATAGTGCAGTTTTATTGCATCCGTATAATGGGTACAGAATTAACTCGTTGACATAGCAATAACTCAATATTTAATTGACAAATAATAAATAGAATCAGTTGCGACCTTGTATTAGAACTATCGCAAACATCAATCTAAATTGCGAGCTATTTTATTGGAAATATTTGTCAAAATGCGTTTTTATCTTGTTAAATCAAAGGTTGCTTTATTTTATTAAATTCTATTCATTCGTTTATTTCATTATTGATTGATTATTTATTACTGAGAAAATTATTGATTAGAACAGGGGGCAAAAGGCCACCATCTGATGTTAAGTGATACCACGCCGCCCATGGATACTCTCAATGACAGAGGAGAGCGAATGCTCACGAGTGCGTTACCGGCCAAATAGATAGGAAAAGATACAAAAGATTGATCTATATAAATGCAACTATACAATCTTTATATAAGAAGCCAATTTTAGCAAAGTGAGAAATAGTGTAACCAGTGAGAAAGCTCGGATAGTCGTTTAGTCGATTTACGGATATCTGTAGCTATTTATCTTAGGTTACGATCTAACCTATTAAGTAATGAAAAATAGGTTAGTGTTGCGCGTTGGCTGCGCGTGCGATGAATGGGCGCGCCGCCACTGGCTCTGAGCACGCTCTACTGAGTTGCGATCAACAAGTTTTGATACTTTATAATAAACGGATGTTCCGCTATCAAAACAATGTACTTTGTATTTCTTTTGTCAGCCTAATATGCCGAACACGCGTCGTAGATTTAAGGGTCTATGCCACACAAAGTTTCCATTCGCCGAGCACACGGAGTGCACTTAGAACTTTTTTGTCAAAATCAATTCATATGTAAATTTAAGTTATCTTCTGTCTCTTTCTATCACAGTGTAATCACTATGCCAATAGAGTACTTTAATTAAAAGAGTGCATGTTGTAAGATTATGTTATCGGTGAATAAAACCGAAAAACTCTTGGCTAAGTGGTCATTATTTAAAATATTAATAAAAAAAAATCTGATATATCCTTCAAAACAATAACAAGATTAAAAAATATCTTTTAGCAATTTAAAATATTGTACAATAATTATATAGATAAATGGGACTTACCGCAAGATATCTGCAAATCAATCAATTATGAAATATTCTTTACATAATAACCTACAGACATTGGACTGCCAAACAATTTACAAACGACATTTTTTGCAGTTTGACCGAGGCCATGTACTGCGCTCGACTACATTTAATACTAGAAGAATATTTTGAATACGAATTTAGCATATTCATTAGATACTCTATAGTTTTAAATATCTGCTATTTTTTTAAAGGAGTCAAAAAGAGAAAAAAACTATATTTCTTATATATCACAACAAAGTATATTAATACTATGTAGATGCATCCACTTGGTATTTTTGAATATTGAATTTTGATATTTTGAACAAGAATGAAACACATACAATTAATAAATAAAAATACATTGAATTTGTCTATAGTTTTATATATCTGCTATTTTTTAAAATACGAATAAAAATTAATCAAAAAGAGAACAAAACATATATTTGGTAATGCATCCGCAACGAAATGTATTAACAGTAGATGCTTGTTGTTTTTTGAATATCGAATGTTATTTTCTTTTAACGATATACTGTTCATCGCATTCCGAACAGGTAAAAAGTACTTTAGAGTTGGGGTTTGCAGTTATAGCCTGTACTTAACCCTGTACTACCTCAAAATTACGGGTCATCTAAAACTAATTGAGATAGTTGAGAATATATAAATTGGCCGTTTATGGTGAAAGTCGGGACCATCGCGCGGAAAGGTTAAAGGTGACAGTAGCTCCTGATATTGCTGTCATGTTTCTCGCTGCAGGGCGCTGAGATGAGTATTGGTGGTTTTGCATTAAGTATTGTGTGTTTGTTACGCTATACGCTACGTATTTAGACCATAAGTTTGATGTTAGTTATTTCGACTATGTGTTTGCGTGTTGTTCCCACAAAAATGTAAGTGCATTCTCCTATTTCACCATGCCGCCTGCTGATAGAGGACAAGTCTTTGTTTTTAATTTATTTTATTATTATTAATTACTTAAGATGTCATGTGGAACATGGTGTAATGGTTGCAGCTCCTTACAAACGTTGTGTAAAAAAAAACATGGCGATTAAAAAGAGTGGCGGAGAGTTATTGCCAGTTCTTCTCTTCCGTTCCACGCCCTTGATTTGAGAACTGGCACTAAATGTAAAGTTAGAGGCATTTCATATACATTTCTGTTTTGACGATCGTAAGTGTACATTGTGTTACCTATATGATTAAAAGATTTTTGACTTTTGATAACAATTATAAAAAACTCAACTTATTATTATGACATTATGTTAATGTTCTTATTGTATGACATAATTAAAAATTAATATGACATTTCAATGCCTATTTTTATATGGCTGTTTGTGTGGATTTTTATAATTAATCGATTTAAATATACCACTTTAAAATATATTCAAATTACCTCAAAAATAATGATTAAAACTTTTTGTACTGACTCTAGTTTTGTGTAGTCTATTTCAGAATATAGTATCATTAAAATACATATCTATAATTCTTGCACCAAATGCATCGTCAGTAAGACGAAGCCCCTCTAGCGCTTTACAAAATAGTGTAATGTCCATGCAATCTGATTTACGCGCTCTAGGACCTATAAAATAGCCTTTTAAGAAATGCTAATACCTATATAGATTATTCAATACTGTTGTCTTAGCATTATATTTTATGTATCGATCAAAATTCTGAATAGAAGCAGATTTATAATGCGATTCATAGAATATTAATTCATATTATTGATAGTAGCTTTAATAAATTTAATGCCTAGACAATATTTAATCAAGCAATATCGTATAATATATCAGAGTTACGAGTGTGTATGAAGTTAAACAAACAAAATAATATCTTACCCAACCTAAGTCTGTAAGTTCTTTATGTTCCTGGGTTGATAAAAATAAATCAGTGGCGCTACAACCTTTTTAGGTCTGGGCCTCAGTTTCTGTATCTTTAGATCATTTCTTCATGATCATTTGTTAATCTAATAGGCAAGTAGGTGGTGCCTTCTGTGCCTGACACGCCGTCGACGTTTTCTGTCTAAGGCAAGCCGGTTTCCTCACGATGTTGTCACCGTTCGAGCGAATGTTAAATGCGCACATAGAAAGAAAGTTCATTGGTGCACAGTTGGGGATCGAACCTACAATCTCAGGGATGAGATGCTGAAGCCACTAGGCCAACACTGCTCTCACTGGTCCTTGGTTGATTACTTTCGGATAAATAGTTCCTCCCATATTCACGAATGATAGATAGATAGCTAAAGATTGAATTTAGTTTTTTTAACTTAATAATTTGCCGTTGTTTCGGTACCGATGAAATGGTAAAAAAAATATATTTTTATGGAATTAAGATGATTTTTGATTAAGTTTGCTTTTATAAATTGCGTGGTGAAATGTTTCCTGGCATAGGCCTACCCTAAAAGTTTCAGAATGTCACGCTCTGCCCTGCAATTCTGTAACTCACTTTGACTGATTTGAGAGCGACCGCCGATGCGAAAACCGCTGTGTGAGTTCGAAAAGTGAGTTACAGAATCGCAGGGCTGCTCTTCTCCAGTGGATATTAATTTACCATCTTCCCACTTCGTCATCTACGTGTCACGTCGAGTACCAGTGCGAGACCTTATGGCTCCACATTTATATATATTTCTAAGCCGTGGACTCACTAAGATATCGCAAAAATTTAACGCGTAAATACCATAAAATCATTTGACCACACATTGCGATATCTATTAATAGATTTTTTTACGCTAAGCGCAACCCAATAATCACAGCAGTTAACACAGCATTTATTTAAATTAGCTTTTAATTGAGCTCTTCAATGTAAGTAGCATCAGCAAAATAAATCATTATAATTTTATTTATTAAAGTACTTTATATGATTTCCTTATTTTTTATGTTTAGAAACAATTACTTTGTAAACCTATATTATTTTAAAGTTTATTATGGCAAAGAGAAATATTTATTGATAGCGAATCCTCGTAATACCTTCCAGTAGCTTGGATTTATTGTTGTTAGTAATTTTTTTAATATAAAGAAAACCAAATTCTTTGAAATATATTATTATTTTGTGTCCCCAGTAATCAAAATAACGTAACTCATTGTTCCATCAACGAATAAAACAAACATTTTAATATTTTTTGTGATTGCGTTTCTATTTCTTTTATATATATATATATACATGTGTTCTTTTTATGTCGATTTTAATCAAACAAAATCGATTCAACTCCAGTTTAAACAATAATAAATACATACTTAAAGACGGCCTAAGATTTAAGGACTATGGAACTTCACTGAACATATTTGGCCTTTACAAGTAGCAGAGTTTAAATTGCTGATGGTACTTTGTTTGCTGATTACCTCCGATTGCCCGTTTAACCCAGTTCGCTTTTTACAGTCATTTGCATATGTTTAGTAGGTAGAAAAACAGCAATTAATCCAAACAATTTTCTTTTTGCCGTGTCTTAATCGCCCACATTTTATGACTTCTCCAAATTGAATTGTCTAATTATAGACATTTAAATCCCTAAAGCCTTAATTATAACATTATTTATTAAGAAAACGGTTTACAGACTAAACAATAATATACGGGTATAAAAAATAAATTTGAATTTGTGTGTGTAACATGTGTGATTTAGTGACATTAAATATCTGATAGTGTTTTAAATTATAACAAAACGCTTATTAGACTACAAATGAATTTGACAGAAAGAAGCTAACTTAAAAGTGTATTGGAATTATTCTATGACATACAGTGTTAACTAATACAACAAAATATTATAATAAGTAAGCAATTTTGGCCTAGTGGCAGCGAGCGACCCCTGAGGTCGTAGGTTCGAACCTAGTGTGTACAACAATTTTTGTTCGCATTTAACACTCGCTCGCAATGCATTGATGAAAGCGGCATGGCTTGCTTAAAAAAGATGACAGTGTGAGTCAGCTGCAGAAGTCTGATCTAGGTTTTATATTAGAAAACACATGACGAAACACATACAGACTGTCTGAGGTGTCTCTTCTTTATTTTCTATGATGTGCATGAAATTTAAAAAAAACCGACAAACGGTTGTGTTTTCATCATTCTAGTTTCATTTGAAAAATGATTTCTCAAAACTTACTAGGATATTAAAAATTAGTACATAATCTATTATCACATAAATTTCATAACTTTCGTAAATATATTTGTAATATATAGTTGATTAAAGATTTTTAACCCCAATAATTCCGTTCCTTTCAATTAACATTGAAAAACAATTCTTACAAGACGCGATAAAAATACCGAACATATATAATAGATGTTTATTGTATAATGTTGCTGTGCAGTGTCCTTGCGAGCTATGCGGAAGAATTTGAGAAAAATTTAACTATTTCTCGACACAGGTATGTTAGAGGTCCGACCCAACGTCAATTAAGTACTAAATACTGTAGATTAATAATGTTTTATTTAATTAATATCTAAAAAAACAGATTTCTAAATGAACTTTCGTATTGTAGAAACGCCGCGAGGAAGTATTTGTGTTATGTTCTCAACTGATTAGTGAGATGTTTCCTGAAGGAGGCCTAAATAGCAAATGGTCCTCAGATATAAAATTATTAAAATGATGGAAAAACAATAAATATTTTTTTTTGTTTATATATTAGATTGGCCAATATCATGAAGGAAGTGACGGAAATTGCAAAATTCTTTATGTATCTAGCTGAAATGCATAAGTAACAATTCCTTTATATAAAGTTCAGTTTGCGTGTTGTTCCCACGAGAATGTAATGTGTTCCTATTTCATCATACCTCTTGCTGATAGAGGACAAATCTTTGTTTTTAATTAGTTTCATTATTATTAGTTACTTAAGAAGTCATGTGGAACATAGTGTAATGGTTGCAGCTCCTTACATACATTGTGTAAAACAAGAAACTTGGCGATTAAATAAGAGTCGCGGAGAGTTTATTGCCACTCTGCTCATCCGTTCGAGAACTGGCAGTAATTTTAAAATTAGATGCATTTAATATGTATTAATTTTTTTGACGTTCATAAGTGTACATTGTGTAACCTATATGAATAAATGACTTTGACTTGACTTATAGCTATAGTTTTATGTATATTAACATACCTAGCATAATATTATTAGGATAATACATTTGAAAATTTAAATTGGTTATACTTCCTCAATACTCATAGTTGCATACGTGATCATTAAATGTTCCGCATTTTTGTTAAGCGGAAAATTTAGCTATATTATCTTTGATGACAAATTCATAATTAAAATTTAAATGGTTGTTGGTCGAGCATGTTCGACTCCAGGTAACGAATTCTAACTTGGATCTGAAGTTATCACCGTAGGTATGAATAAAAACTTTAAAAAGTTATATTTTTATTAGTTTGTATATGTATTTATTTCTATTAACGGTTGAAGTAACTTTATATGTATTAATTTCTTGGTATTTTTATTTGAAACCAGCTCATATTTTCGCCGGTTGGTTTTCCAATACCCTTTTCCACTTGAACACCTAGAAACAAAACAATTGTCACTTTGTTTTAAAAATTCCCGATTTTATTCTATTCCCGAAATTATTTTAAAGTAAATAATATATATCATATAAATATATAATATAAATCAAAACGGTTTCTATGAAATTCCGTAACCTCTCAATGTTGTCTATGCAGACATTATAAGTCTTTCTATATACAAATAATCTTAATATCTCTGTACGTCAAATTCAAATAATAATCAATTAGTAAACTAAAAAGCACCTATACTTATCACAGAGTATCCTGGAGTATTACAGGATATTTAAATGACATTGCAAGTGCACATGCAACCACCAATATTGATTGTCCATTTATAGGCATCATTAACTTGGGTAATTATAAAAATTTCATGATCTATCTTTTAAGGAAGGTTTTACATCATAGAAGAGTGCGATACCCTACGAAATACTGTTTCAAATTGGTACAGTAGTCTCTACAAATTCTAGGTTTATTCATATAGCATATGAATAGTTACATAATGAAAAACAAACCTGAGTATTTGTGTTCATTTCTATTTTAGTACCTAAGTGAAGTTAGGTGCGAAATTATAATAATATAAGTAATTGTAGTTATTGATTCTATATTAATAAATAATTGCCCGTGCTTCATTTAACACTCTTTTTCGAAAAAAAATACCGATAACTGTAAGATGTATTGTTTGTACCTTTTCTTAGTAATCCCAATAAATCATTTAGATTCCCCACCGTTTGTTTGATGTTAACAAAAGGCACCTGCTTGACTTCATCATGAAACTCTGTAAATAGTGTAATTTTCGTTATTTGTTAGCTTTCAAAATCTAAGTCGTAACCCCTCAACATAATTCGATAAAAGTCTTTCTAATATATTCTATAACATTAGCTGTCGACGACCAGTCACTCTCCAAGCGCCTCCATCCCTTTGCGTTGCGTAGAGATGTGGGATAAATAACTCCAGCTGATTTAATCATCCTTTGTCGAGGCAGAATACGAATATTCACTTATAATACCACAAGAGCTTCAAAATTATCGGGTATTTCCCGATAGGTTCGTTGCAAACAAATAAAGTAAAAAAAAATTTAACCTGAAAAACTTGACGACTTTATTTGTTTGCAGGGAACCTTGAGGGAAATGCCAGATAATGTTGAAGCTCGTGTGGTATTCGGGGGATTATTTTTCCGACCCAAATGTCGGCCAATAGAATTGCACCATGAGACGAAATGTACAGTTAACAAATAAGAATTTCATAATGAATAAAACAACTACTTAATACTTTTCTTGAAGCAACTACCAGAGAAAATTTTCAAAAAATTATCAGTATAATACCATGTAGGTTGTACCACGTGACGTCGAATGGTGCAATTCTATTGGTCGACATTTGGGTCGGAAATATAATCACACGTAACACCTGAACCTCCGTCGTTCGCTAACTGAGCGATTTTAAGGGAGTTTTCGCTGCGCACCTCCACTTTGTGGTACTAGCCACTTGAGTGGCTTCCGGACCACTTACACTTCAAGAAAAGAGTGTACCAATTTTATCGGCTGGCACCGCAGTTGCTTCTGGCAATGTGAGTGTCCATGGGCATCACTTAACATCAGATCGTTCTGCCCGTTTGATTACCCCTTGTTCTATGAAATAACTTAAGTTTGGTCTTATAGCTTAGGTTCAGATAAAAAGGGTAACAAAAATCGATAAAGTATTAATCATAATTAAGCAATACAATTTTAATTACAGTTATTGAGACATTGTAATTAATTTCTGTAGGAAAGTTTTAAAAATTCAGTATATATTACGCAATTAGTGATCGAGGTCTTTTAAAGAAATAATTGATTTAAACAAATAATATGTTTGCAATTAAAACCTATGCAATAATTGAATGGGACAATAATTAAAAAAGGCCACATGAAAAATAATTATTTATCTACTCCAAAAGTTGTATCAGGGCTCATCGCTATACTATCTACCAATAGAAAAAAGAATGTACAACAAACTGTGTTCAAATAGTTTTAAGTCTTCTTTAGATAGAAATATATCTTCATGGATTAATTTGTACTTATATTGCATCAATATTTATCAGAATTATCACAAATGTATAGCTTAAATTTTTGCATGAAATGAATGACAGTCTTTTCAACAGTAGCTAAAATGACCGGTCAAATCTTAAATTAGTTTTATATATATATAAACTTACTTGTATGTTTCTTTTCAAAGTCATCAAAAACTTTCTTTAAATCGCTCATATACACGGGTCTATCTTTGACCGCTAAAAGTAAAAATAAACTTTTTATAAATATTCAATAATATAAAATATACAATAAATTGCTTAATAAATGCGAAAATAAAAACTTATTAAACTAATTGCAGGTATATAAAAAAAAGATAATCTGGGTTAATTTTAACCGTAGAAAAATAGTCATAGAACCTTTTTATGTAAGATTTAAACTCTTTAATTTGTCTAACTTATACAGTGTTCGAGTAATTACAAAAAAAAACATTTACTGGGTTTTCCTACCCTTGCCGTTGCCGACACAAAATATTTTACATACTGTTTTTGTATCATTAAAATGACATTATATTAAAAATGCAAAGTTGAGTAACGAAATTGCAAATGTGATTTTTTACCTATAAATTGAAAGCGTACGAGTACACTTTCAATTTATTTACCTATATGAATAAAGATATTGTGAGTTTGAGTTATTAAAAAATGTATGTGATCGCAAAAACATTTCTTACATTTAAGTTATAAATCAAACGCTAACTGTATAAATCAAAGTTATTTCTAAAAATATTATTAACAATTTATTTAGAATATTACCTGAATTCGTTGAAGTTTCTAGCTGGGTAGGAGTGGTTATTGAAGAGCTTGGAGTTAACACACTGGTCTCACCTTTAAAAAAGACCATTCTATCACATAATACATCATTGGTCTACAAAAGTATGTCTGTCAGCCCTGAGGTTAGACGTTTGAAGATGTGCAAATTATGATAATATTATAATTTTTGGCAATGCATGACTTAAATCCAATAATTGATCACACAAGGTGCCTTAATATGCCTTGGAGGCTGATAAGTGTATACAAAATAAAATAGGTCATAAAAATAAATACATGGTGACGCCACTGGATAATAGCTATAAATATGTATATATGTGTGTACTATCATGTAGTTTAGCAAAAACTTAGTAGCAAACTACCGTACAGTACTATACAAACACATACTAAATTCTGGTTAATATGCCGTCAACTAAATCCCATTAAGTATTATTTATATTATCACAATTACACAAATCTCTTTTTTTGTTATATAAACTAATAGTAAAATTATTATATATTTTCACCAAAAATTCATTTTGAAAAAGCCCTGAGAAAAACTTAATTTTTAACTGCAAGGTTTTCTTGCAAAGTTAAAAAAGTTGCCCTTTACAGAAGTAAAGAGAATTCTATTGTCTCTTTAAAATTTATAATAATTTAACTACATCGCCCGTCGTGTATTATATTTAAAATATAATATTTACTTAGAAATAATCTTACACGTACACATATTATAAAAAAGAAAACACTTGGACAAATATACACAACCAAAACACGGTAAAATAAATATACAAAACATTAAACATAAGTCAATTAAGTACATAAATTAATAAAAAATGAAATAAAATATTTCTTCTTACTACTAATAAGGAATTACACCAACAATTCCTCAGTCTGTTCCTTTGGTAGTGTTTGCGTTTAACCCAAGAATACACACGTGGCCAAGCGACTTCGTTTATATATATATGCAAAGACTGTCGAACGCCATCATGTAAATTCCGTACCAGAACATAGTGTTCCGGTATGTTTAATATCAATTTAAGAGGGGCGATTTAAATTGCATATCGATTTTCAATACGAATGTTCGAACGCCCTCTAGTATCTGAATAATAATATCAGGTACATTATTATCAAGTTATTGCAGTGTTGTGACAGTGCATTTACAGCGTATAATAAAGTTTGATTTGAGGAAAATTGATTTTAAATCAGGCTTAGTGCTTTCGAATAAGCGTTGAATTTGATAGTTAAGACTTCATAAATCTTAGTAAAGTATTATGTTAAAGAATTTTACTATTTATTAGTACCTGACTCTCAGGAATTAGTTTGAATTGTAATTTGACAGTCCACTAATGTGGGTCATTTGTACCAGTACGGCGGTTCTTCAGGGGTCTTATTACGCAATGAAAAAAAGAAAAATGACGTTCATAGCGCTGGTACCGGCGGCCAGATCGCGTGGGAGTAAGTCGAACTCGTCGGATAAATTACGAAAGTCAAACGGTTTGTTCCACAAAAATTCTAGTATTTCCCGATAGTCCATAAAAAATAAGAGGCGGCATTGTCATGTCATACTTCTTCGGTGTGACTTACAGCCCGCCATACCGACGGGAATGCGTTAATTGAAAAAAAAAAACAACCATTTGTACCAGGCTAATTTTTGCACAATTAATCATTGTCGTGCAGCCATTTACGAAAATCACCATGCCATACGTTTCGGACGGTTCCATGTCTATAGGTTTCCTATGATCGAATTAAAGCGGATGAGAATAGATTTGTATATTCTAGCAACATATCAAAAATCTTTAGTAACTTACTCCTGTAATTATTATAAAAAACAAAATCAGGCTAAATTCTCACGTATTATTAATTATGTACTTACTTCGTCGTAGATACTGCTTTGGTACATAATTTGAACCATCAATTTCCAATTGTACTTCAACTTGTTGATTAGGAAATAATTCTGAAATTTTAAGACTTTATTAAGGTTATTTAATAATCCTATTAGTTAGCCCAATAATGATTATCTCCAAATGAAATAGTGTTAAAGTTAAAAGCTATGTGTTATCGAGAAAGGAACATACAGAGATTTTTTAACCGGTGGACAAGGTCTTTACATACAATAAGTACTCGATTGTAAGAAAGAAATTACCGTCAGTGATACTTTTCTTATAAAAATGCTTTTTTACTAATAATAGTATACTACCTGAAAGTTTGCTTATTGGTTTTAAATAGCTCTCCAAAACTCCCCCGATTTCGTTGGTTATCGGAATATTTTCTGAAATTTGATTGATATTTATATCATTTAACAATTTATTACTTTAGAGTAATTTTATGTCACCAAAAACATTTTCATTAAAAAAATTGCGAAGACAAGTCTATAGCAGAATCCCAGGATCGCGCTGTCAAAAAGTTATTAGATCATTAGGTTTGATCACAAGTTCACAAAAAATGAAATTTACTTACGAAAGCGGTACACACAAACGCATTTTTTAAATAAAATAATATAAGTAAAACAATATAAGAATGCACTCATTGCATCGAAGTGGCAATAAAAATAAATACTTTTTTACTATAAAATTTAAAATTGTTTTACAAAGAGTTAACTTAGGTTTTGTGGTAATAAGAAATGTTGTTATACGATTCCTGGGTCGTCGAGGTGCTTTATTATAAATAATAGAGGTTTTTATTTTTAGAATATAACCGAAATATTGAAATGTTAATTGCTATGTATTGAATGAATGCAATGTAACCGTTGAAAAGAGTGCCTTTGTCTGTCTTTAGCTATTTAGGAAATCGCCACGCTTATAAAACCTGAGTAAGCCTGATTGAGCAAAATATACAGCCTTCGCTTATACAGTTATACATATCTTGTTTTTATTAAAATAATTATAACATTCTTATATTGTTAATTACGATGAAAAAAGAACTGACCAATATTTATTACGTAAAATTAGAATAGCTCAATTAATTAAAACTTATTTATTACAGTAAGGAATACAGAACTCTATCTTATTTATTAAAATGGCAGCTTGATTTTAAACTTAACCACACTTGATTCATCTTCTGTTGCCTTGTTTAAATCTTCTAACAATACACCTGTGAACAGTTTCATTTTAAGTCTCCAAACTCAAACCGTTTTTGAAGTTATACTTCTTTACAAAAATTGATGAGAGTGAAATTTTATGATGCGCGCGCACTGCGACACAAAATTAACAGAATGAAGTTGCCCACGGAAGATGCTACGGCATTGGACATAATTTAAAAACAACATTCGAATAATAATAGAATGTATGTTACACTTAATGTAAGAGAATAATAATAAATATTTATTTATTTAATTTTTCAAATGTAAACTGAACTTTATTGACTATAATGACTCCTTTACCAGTCTTTGATTATTTAATTGTAATTAATTATTTGCATGCAATCAAAAACTAACCTACTAAACGCACCCTTTTTTATAAAGCTATTTAGATAAATAATCGACTAAATTCTAATTTTAGTTACGGTGAGTAAGCAAGTTCTTGATATAAATACCTTCATTAATAATCTCCATTAAATCACCAAAATTATTTCCATTTTTATTCAGGCTATCGGCAAGAATTATGTTTTCATCATACATTGGACTGTCGATGACTTGTTCTTTCGAGTCTATTATTAGAACTGCAATTTTTCAATGTGTTTATTAACGATAATGAAAAACATAAATCTATTATTATAGATTTATGTGTATGAAAATCTATTATTATAGATTTATGTTTAGTGTTGTAAGAAGTCTTTTTTTTATAGAAAAAGGGGCAAAGGAGGGTTACCTGATTTTAAGTGATACCGCCTATGGACACTCTCAATGCTCTCAATTCTTGAATGACCCTAAGTCGAATTGGTTCGAAAATACTTCAGTGGACAGCTGTTGTTCATAGTGGTATTGCGGGGCAAAAACTGCCATACAAACCGATCAGTTTTGAATGTCGATGCAATATGAAATAAGTCTTAATTTCTAATGATTATAAAAAAAATGGTTAGAACTCTAACTAATACTTCGTAGCGCTGTTAACCCAATGCATTTCATTCGATAGTTAGATTCACAGCTAAATCGTTTTTATCTCTTGAAACCGACAGGTAAAACTATTCTTTTTTTCAAATGATTTTATGACATGAGAAATATTACATTAGACACAAGACTTCCTTAAACCCAGTAAAAATACTGCAACATACTTAATGTTAATTGGCATAGATATAATTAAATCATTAAGCTTATATGAGGGTAATAAAATCTCTAACATGCAAATAAGTGCAAATAAAAACGCACACAAACACTATTTCAAAACTTGACATTTAAACTAGTACTTTTATCGTTCAATTAAAATGTTTAAAGTAATTATTTGCTATAAAACAATTTAATCAGCGGAATATCTGGAGTTGATAACGGCGATTTTGACGTCGTTAATTCAACTGAAACTTGATTTAAAATGAGAGCATTTATCGCGACATGCATTATGCATTTCGAGTGAAATTGAAAGTAGAAATAAATACGGCTTTCAATGCGGTTTTGATAGAAAATCTATTGCACATATGCCGCACATATAGTATATGAAATGCTGCTACACAGATTGTTTACATACAATTTAAAAGATAGCCACAGACGCTTCAACTTTTCAATTCGTGATCTTTATTAACACATATTAACCTTCTTGCAAAAATTTCCTTTCTTTGTAATCCTAGTGTTACTAGAATAAAAAGTCTTCTATACGTACCTATGGCTCACTTAACTGCTACTTATAATGGACCAGTGAATAGGTTATCTCGCTCTTACAACTTAATTACTAACATTGATGAAAAAATTTATATTTTTTACAAAAATTACCGTAAATGCTCTTCATGAGGTTTATATTTAGTTTTAGTTATTTTTTTGTTGTTTTTATTTTGTGGTTGATTATTTAATTTTTCCCGTTGCTAGCTTGCTTATTTGCAAATTTGTGACGTCGTTATTGTATAATTTTATGCATACACGTTGTTTTATAAATAAATAAATAGGCAAGTATACTGTGAAACACGCCGTTGATTTTTAGTCTAAGGTCCTTGCTTTCCTTCATCGCATGAAAATGCGCAGAGAAAGTCAAATTCATCGGGGGACATAAAAATATTATATAATATGTTATAAATGCTTTAATGACAGTAGTACTGACTGTAGTCTCTCGCTGACAGTTACTGTGAAACACTCAAAGGGAGAGTTATATAAATAAACTCTTAATACACGTTAAAATGTGTAGCACTCGTGTAAACCAATTACAATTTTGCTCAAATAGTATACAGAATTAAGCTATCGCTTGACTTGTTTAAGCTATCGCGGTATATGATTATGGTTAGCATTCGGCTAGCGTAGGGACTACAGACCATTCCCTCTCGCCTAAGAGAGGAGGTCTATGGCGATTAGTGGGACATATACAAGTGTAATAATTGAGTACGCTGAAAATCTGAAAGTTTATAAAATTAAACTGAGTACAACGCGACGATTTTTACTGATAGGGCCCTAGATGGTATATTTACGCCTCTGCACACAACACAGCCAAATTAGGTATCTCTTAGTTTAATGTGTTGAATAATTTTTCCTGTAGTGTGTAAATATTATGTATTCCATCTCTGCTACATTTTTGGTGTAATTGTTTGTTATTACATACATATATAATTTTTTAGTTTATATTTATTACGAAATAAATGAAAAATTTATGAATGTGAAATGATAATCTTATTATAATTGCTATGTTCATTAATATATTGCAAATGCTCTATATTTATTTATTGTATGTAGCAGTGTTTAAAATAATGAATATTATTTTTAAATTTATTAACAAAAATATTACAATTTTAATCATCATTTTTGCGGTAATTGAGTGCCTATGACACAGTGTTGGTTAGTAAAATAAACTAGTCCCCTATTTCTTCTTTTCAGTGATTAAGTTCTAGAAATTATTAAATCAAAAGTCAAATAAAACAGTAGAAAATTGCGACTATTTTTACGATGGCTTAGATAATAATCTAACGACCGTTATTTAACCCATATTTTCCTTTCCATGTGAATTAATATTTATTTCTACAAATATTGCAACAGTTATACAGACATTACTGATAATTGATATCAAATAAGTGTCTATTCATTCACACAATTTATTAACACATTTTGTCTCAAATGACATAATGGTCACACATTGCTTACCTCGCGCACTGTACACCTGCGCGTTGACACAAAACATTGCCAGCAAATAAATTCTCAAATCTGTGTTGTAGTTAAAACCAAAATTTGGAGAAATCAAAAAGTCTAAATTTTTTGAAGTCGACCTACGCATAGGTGTTTTCTTCTGTTTTATTTACTAACTGACAACATAGCAAGTAAGACCGAATTTCCTGAAATAAAATTAATATTATTATGTGTGTGATAAGTCTACGTAATTCACATACATTTTATACACATGTGTATTGTGTATATATATATTGAATATAGATATATGTAACTTTTAGTACAGACGTGCAAACGATGCTGTACTTTTGCTTTATTAACCAATACACCACGATGCTGACAAACTAAGAGCAGTAAAAATCATAGAAGATTTTGTATTAGGTATTAATAAAGAAATAAATCAGTGGCGCTACAACATTTTAGGTCTGACCCTCAGATTTGTATACTGTTTCAGGATCATTTGTCAATCTTAGTAGGTAGTAGTAGCAAGTAGGTGATCAGCCTCCTGTGCCTGACATTGTTCGCATTAGATATAACTATGATAGGTAAATAACCTATCATAGTTATATCTAATGCGACAGTTGCGTTAGGACAGAAATTGCATCGCATAAACTATACATATATACATAAAAATTTTCGAATAAATAACGCTTAGTGTTAATAAAACTCTTGGGGTTCTCACTTTATTAACTATAAATCTGAATATATTATTGTTTCAATTGAATTAGACGAAAAAATTACACAATTGTCACTCGTTAGGGATTAGAACCAACACAAAAAGTCCCCAACACACACAGAATAACATATTAATGATGACGTAATTAAAATTGAACTACCCACCAATACTACACTATTATAAATTTTGTTGATATTTTAAATAAAGAACGCCTCCAATTTATCCGTAACACAAGATACAGCATTGCATTTCAACTTTTTATCAGAATCGTGTTCTGTACGATATAATATAGAATTTAATAAGAGAATCGATAAAGTTTATTGCGGCTAAAATTATTGTACTCGTGAATCTCGATAGGTTGGTGGTACCTAATATTGTTCTTATCGGAGTACATTCTGGCGACAATCGTGAGGTAAGCATGTGTGATGACGGCAAGATTTGGTTACTGTTTCTAGTAATTTAATTCAATTTACGTTCCTGTACAGTTTTAAATGTTATCTGTGTATAGCCATAGACTGTTTTTAGTATCTATCTTTGTAAGAGTTTTTCGGATATTATTTGATTCTTCTGTGTAAATATTTGTCTGGTCGCACCGCCTTTCATATTTTTAAATGTACGTCAATGTGTTCGTCATAATGTGGTCCAAATAAAATTTATTTAAAGGCCGGCAACGCACTTACGAGGATTCTGGTTATGCTGACCTCTGCGGCTCGAACCCCGAAAGCAGGGCGCGAGCCAGCACGCGAGTCTAAAGACTACCTTGCGAATTGCGATGGAGGGTGTAACAAGATCCGATGATACGCGAGCCTTCTGGTAATGTCAGTGTCCATGGGTGGCAGTATCAGTTAATATCAGATGAGCCTCCTGCCCGTTAATTTTTTAAGTTAAGTTTATGGTAAAGGTAAATAATAATAATTTAAGACATAAAACTTAGGTCATTAAGTCTATTGCTAATTTATGTTAGTGCAACGGAATGCCCCTAATTTAACAAAAGTGTCTTACATTGTAATAAATAATTAATCTTATTATATTGCTTTTTGTCTACTACTAGAAGTTTGCTTCAAGGCCTATGTGGGGTCATATGACCAACACGATAGCCATAACATTACTGCTACTGGGTGGTGAACCCTAATTATCAGATGTATTTTATGGCATTCCGTATATAGAATTGTTTATTAATTTATGTCGATTAATGAATTATGGCTTTTATGATTTACGATAATTTAATGTTAAATTTAATCTTTAAAGAGGAACAAAATCAATTGATATATTTTTAAATTATTGTAATATTCTCATGTTAAAATAACTAATTATAATATAACATTTCCATTTGCAGATAACTCATTAAGGATGTTTGTTGTTTAAATCCTTAATAGAAATGTTTGTTTACACAAAGTAATTATCAATTATTATAAAGGATCTCCTCCGCGATTGTAAGTCAGTACATTCGTAACTATTAGGTTTAAGAATAGCTTTATTTCTCATAAGAATTAAATTCACTTACTGAGAAACACATATTTAACTAAAACTAAGATTAAAAATTAGAGCGCACAGATGTAGGTACATATATAAAATAAGAAAACAGAGAAGCACCAAAAATGCGGGTAGACACAAAAAACTTGGCCAGTTAACCAAGCGAAACACGGATGTTGGAATTTGATTTTTAACTAGATGTGGCATTGATGGCATAGTCTGATATAACAAATTTATATTGATTATTTTATTATTTTTCATAACATTATTTTATTTTTAGTTTATTCCTATATTGATATATTTAGGGTATGTACAAGGTTTATAAAACATTTTTACAAATTAAAATCACTTATGGGCAGATTTTGGTCAATATCAAATACAATTCTTTAACACCGTGAGTGGTGTTAGTTTAAAGTTTTTAAACATTATACATTTCAAGTGTTATCGCATTCTTGTCAATATATATATATATATATATACATATTATATTTATATTATATTTTGATCACTTATTTGTATGTAATTAATGTGTAAGTTTTTAGAAGATTTTTAAATCGGGCATAATTTTGTTCTGCTTTTATAACTGATGGTAACTTATTATAAATTGTAACACCCTCATACTCCAAACTTCTTTTTCCATAGTTAGTTCTAGGACGGCGGGTCACCAAGTAACTAGCACGTCTTAAGTTAATGTTTCGTGTTTGTTGTTTGGTTAAAAATTTTATATTAGAATTAATTTCCCTATTTAATATTTTGCGTATTAGAATACAAGTGTAATATATGTACGTTTGTTTAATGTTCATTAATTTTGTTTCTTCGTAAATCCTTTCAGTAGGCGTCCGAAATTTATAGTTAAATAAGTTTTTAATCAATCTATTCAGAGTTCTTTGGATAGGATCCAAATTACTTTTCGCTGCGGTACCCCAGACCTCAATGAGGTAGTCGACATGCGGCTTAGCCAGAGAATTATAGAGCAGATACTATAATCACGTAATACTAGCAGTAAGCGACCACGAATGTTTTTTGTTATTAATTAAATACTGTAATAAGTGTGTGTTGTGTGTACCGAATAAATAATAAACGTTTAATATATTAAAAGGCTATTTGAATCAAGTCTCCCACTCCAAACATTATTATGATACATCACTTTTGATTTTGTTGTTTGGAAGACGTCGCTAAAAGGGTACCTAGCACTCCACCTTTAATTACCGTGTTTTGTTGATTGAGGTCAATATAAAAGTTTATATGTACTTTATTTGACGAATACCAAAATAAAAATAATTTGGAAAGGTAACAGTCACTTCTTAAAACTTAAAAACTAAATGTAGTGCAGCTTTTATTATTAAATACCACAGAACATTTGTGTACCTATTGTATGAGATATCAGTCTAGCACAGCTGTTACTCATAACATGTTGCAAGACATGCATATTCATACAAACTTTCAGTACTTTAACTAGGACCACCCCGTTATAAGCACGATTAACTCATTTAGCTGACACGGCGCATGCCGTTATTAACGCAAAACTATATGACGCAATATGATGGTAAGAATTCTAGCGAATAACGCAATTTCATTTGTCAAAGTTTTATCCACTTGTCGTTTTCCAATTTCATGAGTTCTATTTCCGAATGATCGCGGACCGAGTAGATTGCCCATACCTCAATCACTGTTCCGCCATTTCATGCGGACTGATTCGGGTACATGAATAATTGAAGCGGTATTAATGTTGTTAATTTCTCCAATTCCTGTATTTTTGTGTGTTCTAATATGTAAACCTAGTAACGCTTAAATTTAAGTCATGAAGTTGTAATTACTAACATAGTTATGGAACCATGTTTTCCGAAATAAACAATTTTTTTTTTTCGAAATTGTGTAATGCTTGATGGATTCGACAAAGGGAACTAAGACAGAGAGCTAAAACTTCACGTGCATATATTACATTTAAAAAAACGTTATTTCCTTGGCTAAACGGATCAGATATAAACGTACTTTCCAAAATTTTTAAATTCGTTTTAAATTTTTATTATATTATATATTTATTATATTATATTACTTAGTAGTTTAAAAATATTGTAAAAACTGTATATTTGTGTGTTGGAAATAAAAAAAATTGTCTTTTTATTTTATATATTGTAGTTTACTAAAGTGTCGTGAGTTAAATGTTATATTATAGTTTACATTGCCTTCGATTTCTATTGGCTGTTTACTTAAAAGCTTAAGCTAAAAACTTTAAAGTCTAAGTAATGAATTTGTTTTAAGGATTTAAGAAGGCTCACAGATAACGTTTCCCAACAAAAAAAATTACTTCAAAAATGTGTTTCCTTTTTTTTTTCTTTTGTTTTGATTTGTCGACAAAGTTAATATTAACGGCTTTTCATTTTAGACTTAGACATAAAAAACACTAAACAAAACATGCTTACTAGCGAGATTTTTAATTTAAAAATTGTCGTAAATTAGGTTATAAAAACTCATAGTTAATCGACATAAATTAATAAGCCCTTCTATATGCGCAATGCCATAAAATACATCTGATAATTAGGGGTCAGGCACCACCCAGTGGCAGTTACCATGTTATGGCTATCGTTCACAAGTGGATCCAAAACAGTTCTAGGCGAGATCGTGCTGCCACTTGACCTCTTATGTAATCCATACTTGAGATAGGACAGGAATACGCGTGCCAAAACTAGTATATTAGATTTAACTTGCTTAACGAGCTTCAAGTAGAATTTATATCTTTAGTATCACACATTAGTATCCATGATTACCATTTGCCTCTTCACCAAATTATTTTTATTTTAATAAACGTGAGCATTGCTGGTCTAGTGTCTTCAGTGTGCGATTCTCATACCTGAGATCGTAGGTTCTATTCCCGGCTGTGCAGCTTGGTCTTTCTATTTTCGCATTTAACACTCGCTCGAACGGTGAAGGCATCGTGAGGAAACGGGCTTTCCTTAGAGCCAAAAAGTTGACAGCGTGGGTCAGGCACAGAAGGCCGATCACCCACTTGCCTATGATTGACTAATGATCATGAAACTGATACAGAAATCTGGGGTCCAGATCTAAATAGGTTTTTTAAAGCTCTTCTGAATAGATGGAACATCTAAAACGTCCCATAGCGACAGCTCCAACGATTTTATATGCAATTTCGATATTCGTAGCGCTGATATTGCAACCTTGGGATTGGTACACAATCTCATTGGGAACGGGATTGCTGTCAGTTGGTTAGTGACACTATATTATCTGCCAATCTTACATTAATATATTTTTATTTATTAAAAGCTTATGCTAAGCTAAAACATGTAACTACTTAATAATTAGGTGGATTGGTGCAAATAGGATCCTTTCAATCTAGGCTAGCTGGTGCATAGAAACATAATAACCAAACTATATTCGTTTGGAAACAGAGCAGTAAACTTATCATACAATATTTATTTCCCTAAATTCAGATCTCTCCTTGCTGACACGACACTTGGCGAACAGCCCTGCGATTCTGTAACACACTTTTCGAACTCAGCGAGCGGTTTTCACATCGGCGGTCGCTCTCAAATCAGTCGTGAAGCAGTTATTTTATTATATTTAGTTATAGTATAGTTCGAAAAGTGAGTTACAGAATCGCAGGGCAGGTCAATATATCTGTTCCTACTGTAATTGACTCAATATATATATATATAAATAATAAGTTCATGGTTTTAGCGTTATATAGGATACAAACGAAAACATACCTTACTTAGCAACTTAGGATAGAATACTTTAGCCAAATTCAATTAAATATATAATATTTAACTGAGATGTATACGTATTTTTTACGATATAAGGCTTGACCATTGCCGGATTCCGGCAGACACTCTCTATATAAAACAGGCACATATATCCGATGCCCATTGGGCACAAAAAACAGACAATTATTAAAAATATTACGTAAAACGGTTCCACTTAAAAAGCGGTACTTCAAATAACATGCCCAAGCTAGTATCTTTAACTTCAAACATATCTCAACAACATATAACGACTCATAGCGAGCCTTTATGTTTTCTATGTAAATTTAATTACCGCAGTTCAACACGCTGCTAATGAAGTACGCTATTAAAATGGACCGATAGTGATATTAAGATCTTCATGACCCGTTTAACCATTATTGCCAATGATAGCCTTTTGCTTCCACAGCTATCTTTACTACCAATATTGGCTATTTTGAAAATAGCCTAATAATTTTATCGTTTCATTAAACGGGTAATCTAAGGTATGTCGTATTATTATGTAATGTACCTACGACAAATACCTTGTGGATTTATTTATTTTATTCATACTTGATATTTAAATTTTACATATTTATTGATATTTGAATTACAAATTACATCATTACCCGAACACAATAATGTTGAATTTAAAAATACGCTTATAGCAGCAAAGCAGCTTTTTCTTTTTATTATTGCTTGAATAAATAAATCAGAGGCGCTACAACCTTTTTTCAGAATTGTGTATCTCTTTCATGATCATTTGTCAATATATTAAGCAAGTAGGTAAACAGCCTCCTGTGCCTGACACAGGCCGTCGACTGGGTCTAAGGCAAGCTGGTTTCCTCACGATGTTTTCCTTCACCGATCGAGCGAATGTTAAATGTGCCCATGGACAGAAAGTCCATAGTGGGGCCCAGCCGGGGATCTAACCTATGACGTCAGGGATGAGACGCATGCTGAGGCCCTAGGCCAACTGAGCTATGTATATTATTGATTAATATTTATAAACCAAAATTACATACAGACCGAAAAACCACGGGTTTAACCTTGGCGCCCGAAGGGCTACACAACAAATTATAAGTTTCTTATAAACCACGAAATTAAAAACTTGCAACTAATACGAAAGTACTTGCAAAAAAACTAAATGAAAATACATTACTACAAACAGAGAAAAAGGAAGTTTTTTTAAAGATAATTTACATGTATCTTCTTTTTTGAAGCCTTTTTGAAGATTTATGAAGCCAAGCTATCACATTCCAGGTTGACTAAAAAATACCAGAATTTATTCTACTGACATCATGACACTTCACAGGACGTAATGCAAGTTCAATGATAGTAATTCTTAGTACTCATGAAACCGCTTAGCCTTACAATAAAATTCAAATTAGTTCGCCAAGGGGCAATCATGGAGCCGTTTTGGTACATTGCAATCGACACCATGTAAGTCTTGCTCAGAGCTACGTTCCATTAGACAGCACTTCCTTAACAAAAGGGGCAGAGTCCCATTCCAACAATTGTATGAGCTATTTACCTTATCTGTAGCAAGCCGCAATCACACCCGCTCCCGGTGTGAACTGCGATTGACGAGTGTTGATACTTTTAAAGTATGTTTTTGTCTATGTATTAAGTTGATACTTTAAGGTCTAATTGAGCTAATAAATCTCTCTAAAGTAGTTTTTATACTATCATTGTAAGTAAATGTTAGGTATGATATTTCAGTGATAAACTTTGCAGAGTGGTAGAATTATAGTACCTCCATGTTGTCTCTTCATAGAACATAAATCAATGATTACATGACAATGTTTATGTTTTAATAGCTAACAGCCTTATTGATTTAGTTAGTATAAACTAGTGTTTAGTTAGTGTAAATAAAAGATTTCATTCCCGTGCAATCAATGGTTTGCCCAAAATGGAAAGAACTCAACAAGAAATAAGATCAAGATAAAATAATCTTTATAAAAAATAAAGAATAAAAACTCAGAAAGAAATGGCATCATACAAGAGAAAAAAAGAAACCGGGAATAAAAGAAGAAATGGGATAACAAAAGTCAAAATACTGTCCCAGAAATAGAAAGAATACATTAAAAAAAATAAAACAACACGTCAGCAACAAACAATTGATAGCTTATCAGTTTCTCTTTATAGTGAAGTCAGTTAAAAAAGCCTATCCCATAAAACATAACAATCCGAGAGGCTTCGTCTGGAATTAAATAAATTTAGAAGTTTATTTACTTTTGTTACATTATTTTCTTTTTAATTAAACAGTCTCACCAACTTTTCCAGCATAATTGACCTGAAGTATAAAGTATTAAACTAGCTAATCGCTGTATAGGGCAGTATCAGTGTAGAAGCTGCGCGGCCGCAGGCCCTGCGTTATAACAGTGATAGCTTGCGCGTGATGTGACCATAGCGGGATCGCGCGGCCCTAAATAGGCTCACCTTTATTAAATATTAATAAAAATCTCTCTACAATTAAGCGATTTCATTTGAGTTCTTGGTATCTTGTATCTACCGACATTATAGCTTCACAAAGATGTTTGAATTTGGCTATTTATATATACAGAATACGAATTCGACTGAGGTAAAACAAACAAATAAAATATATGGCCCAAAATATTGTACGGGCCATAACATATAAAAGAAAACCTTTGAAATTATATTATCAGACTTAAATAAAAAGAACTCTAAGAATACATATACCCTATTTCATTAAACATAATTTAAATTCATAATTCTACACACAAATCTGCTAACATTAATTTTATTAAGACTATAAAATGTATATATGGATATGTTGTTCACTAATTTTCATAAAAATTAAAGGATAAAAAATGAACTACCCCATTTACGCTTTAAAAAAATACCTAGATATATCTTCGCCCAATAAATAAACATAGTAATGAAGAAAATGTGGCTAGCCTTAAGAATATTCAGTCAGAGACCAAATTGTAAAACAAAACACTAGGATCCTTTATAAGTTAATATATTTAATTAGTGATTAGTTTAAATATTATTAATGAATAAATTATTACCTTTTCACCAAAATTTACTTTTTTTGAAGTTATACTTCTTTAGGCGCGTTATGTAAAATTGATGAAAGTGAAATTTTACGATGCGCTCGCACCGTGACACAAAATTAACAGAATGAAGTTGCCCACGGAAGATGCTACGGCATTGGACATAATTTTAAAACAACATTCGAATAATAATAGAATTTATGTTACACTTAATGTAAGAGAATAATAATAAATATTTATTTATTAAATTTTTCAAATGTAAACTGTACTTTATTGACTGTAACGACTCCTTTTCCAGTCTTTGATTATTTAATTGTAATTAATTATTTGCATGCAATCAAAAATTTTTAATAATGCCAAAGAAGTATAACTTCTTACGCGCGTACATAAGTACACGCACCCTTTTTTATAGAACTGGAAGCAAACGGGCAGGAGGTTCATCTGATGTTAAGTGATAAGCAAGTGTCTTTATGTTCGTTACTATTATAAAAAATATTATTGATTTTACGCCACATTCTAGTGATCTTACCATACATGTATCTCCAAGATACATCTTCCGATTAAAGTGTCGATATTGAATACCTTCGGTAAATCTGTCAGATGTAAAGATATTCATGTAATATAAAGTATCAAAAATATTTACATCGGAGTGTGCGAAATTGAAAGCTCGATTATCTCAGGATTCGACCATGAGGATAAGAAAGAATCTCAGTATATTTCCAGCGAAATAGCGATCCTGAATTGAATAACGAGTACCAAATTTCATATTCTTAATATGTTTTAATGGATTGCGTGGTAGAACAACTCAATATTTTGATGTTGGAATCGCAATTGGGATTACAGAGCACCAGCGCTGCTATCTGGAAAAATTAAAACGTTTTTCATATAGAATGTATTAAGTAGGTTTAGTTATTTAGTATATAAACTTAGATCAACATTTGTTTAAGCGTTAAGAGTGCACTTTAATTATTGCGTAATAATTTCAGATACCAATTAGAAGCTCAAAGACCTATGCTACATTTAATCATTTAATAATTGAGGTTTAAATTCGGTAACCGAGTTGCAACATTATAAATTTAAATAATTAAAGCTTCCGCAGCTGCTGCGTGGCTTTGGTCTATTTTCGCTAGATTTTTTGTGACCTCTTTAACAATACTTAAACATTCTTCTTGAATTTATTCGTACCGTACAAAAATCCGTATTATTTTAGTTAATATCGTTTATAAAGACGTATTCGGAAACTGCATTTTATAGCGTGAGATCATAAAATTAAGAATAAATTATTAGACTTTTTAGTTATAGACTTTTAGATATACACTTTTAGTTATAGACTTTTAGATATAGACTTTTTAGTTCATTGTGCCGTGGTACGAAATTTAACGAGAAGTGTTGGCCTAGTGCCTTCAACGTGCGACTCTCATCACTGAGGACGTAGGTTTTCTCCCCGGCTGTGCACCAATAGACTTTCTATGTGCGCGTTTAACATTTGCTCGAACGCTGAAGGAAAACATCGTGAGGAAACCGTAGACCGAAAACGTCAACGGTATGTCAAGCACAGGCGGCTGATCACCTACTTGCCTATTAGATTAACAAATGATAATGAAACAGATACAGAAATCTGAAGCCCAGACCTAAAAAAAGGTGGTAGCGCACGTATAAATTTTTCACCGTAGTTCTGCATGATTTTGGATATACAAGGTGAATAAAAGGCATAAAATATATTTTTAATAAATGCAACTTCGTCAGTAAGTATAGACTTATAATTTCAACCTACAATTTACGAAAAGTGTTACACATATCACGCTGAATCAAATAATATACTTACGGTCAAAGTAAAATCATCTTTATTTAATAGAAATAAAGCTTCAATTTACACAAGCTCCTTAATATTATAGGCCATTTTGTGGTACCGTCCAGTGATTATTGGAAACGATAGGTTGCATGCAAAATACTTCCCTCAGAGATATGAGAAGCGTCCGAACACACACGACGCTTTATGGCTGTAGCGAGGCTTCTTATGTATGATCACGGGTTTCAAAGCTATGCACAGTGGGTGTACTTTTTGTTCAATAATGCTACGAGTTGTTGAAAATTCACAAGTATTATAACGCTAGGTTAAATGATGTACGACATATTTTACTATTAATTCAATACGTTGTGGCAATTTCCCAAACTCTTTGACACATTGATTTTGCGTTCATACTATGTTGTCTAAAGAATGCTCATATAGAAAATAAATTCGTGCACATCCATGTTTGAACGCGCTCAGAGCACTATTAACCACTAGAATAACACTGCTAATAAAGTTTATTCAAATTGGAAATTAAAGCTTGTATTAGAACCAAACTACAATCCAACTGCAAAGGTTGTCTTGTAAATTAAGGTTTAGAATTTAGCTATGACTGGTATTATAAAAGCATACTAATAATAATAAAAGCCTTTATTGCTGTAATTACTTATACTAGTACATAAAAATGTGAAATACTAAAAAAAATACTTTCATCATTTTTCCCTAACGCGCCAAAAGAAGTATAACTTCAAAAATGTTTTCAAGAAATAATATTAATAGTTTAACATAGCTTATAAATACAAAAAAAGGACAATAAAAACAATAACTAACGTTAAAATATAATCAGTAAAATATATTATTAAAAGGGGTCCCTTTAGGCAAGGTTCCTATAAAATTTACACAACAAATAAAAAATAAATACCAATAATTAATCGGCAAGCCGGTTGATTTCTGTTATACAGCTTGTCCTAGGACAGGACCTCCTTTAAGGGTAAGAGTGGGAACTCTTCTCTGTTTCCAGCTTTATGTAGCTCATAGGGCCAGCTACTCTTCGCACATCATCTTCACATCTTTTCATTTGTTTTTCCTCGTTTATATAAGCATAGGTTTACCTAATTCCGAAAAATATGTTTGAGTCAAAAAGCTTCTTTTTGAAGTTATACTTCTTTAGGCGCGTTATGAAAAATTGATGAGAGTGAAATTTTACGATGCGCGCGCACCGTGACACAAAATTAACAGAATGTAGTTGCCCACGGAAGATGCTACGGCATTGGACATAATTCGAATAATAATAGAATTTATGTTACACTTAATGTAAGAGAATAATAATAAACTATATGACTATAATGACTCCTTTTCCAGTCTTTGATTATTTAATTGTAATTAATTATTTGCATGCAATCAAAAAGTATTTTTAATAATGCCAAAGAAGTATAACTTCTTACGCGCGTACATAAGTACACGCACCCTTTTTTTAATTTCATTAGCTTATTTCCAGGATCCAGATTTCACGAAGATTATTCAAGACTATAAATGAACATTTCAAGTCCAGCATGCATTTAGAGTCAAATTAGATTCAAATATGGGCAAAGACCACCAGAGACGGAAGCGGAAATCCACACCCATCACGACCCCACAATCACACAGATCTTAATTATGAACGTGTCGATTATCATCTTAAAATTTCTACCTTAAAAGGTCCATAAAGAGGCACTAAGTGTACGCAATTTATTTGAGATTACGCCCTCCAGGCTGAGTTATGTCACGACCGAGCTTCAGACACTTCTGTTATAGTGAATGGGCACCGCGCGTGCGCGCGTTTCGTAACTATTCCTGTCCATTGCTGAAAAATTTGAAAATGGAATCTTTTTAATATCTACCTCAGGGAGCGTTCAAGTTTACGTAACGCAATTTTTGGAGATTTATGACTCCCCCCCCATGTAACGTACCGTAACGTTTCCCCCAGTGACTCTTTATACCTAAAAGTTACCATTATGTAAAGTACTGGAAAGTCGAAAATAATATTAACAAAAACGCGTAATTCAATCCCCATTTGTTTTTGGACTTTTGTTTTTTTATACTATAATATAAAGCAGTGTTAGTTGAGGCTAGTGCAAGAGGCTTCAGAGTGTGACTCTCATCCCTGAGGTCGTAGGTTCGATCCCGGCTGTGCACCAATAGACTTTCTGTTAAATCAAACGGCATCAAATCAAGGGCATCAAACACATGCTTATACAGTGGAGTAAATCATCGTGCATATGTGACTCAATACCAAAAATCTATGACTGCATCAGACAAAAGGATCTTCTGATTGTCTATGAAATAATGCTAAAAGAAGCGGATGATATCCGAGACCATATAGTAGCGTTGTAGCGCCGCTGGATTATCTATAAACAGAAAAGATTTGTACTCTTCTACGTTCATAAACACAGCTTTATTATATTATAATAAAAAAGGGTTATCACAAAAAAATTACAAAATGAAAAGGCGAAGATGTTGTAACGCCATTGTTTTTTTTCTTAATAAAGATTGTCTAGAAACTGTTTGAAATAGAATTCCTCTTTAAGCAACCTAACAAGCATTTAACTGAAATTGGCGAAAAGCATTTACCATTAAAGTGGAGATCGTTTAAGAAGATCCTCGGACATTTTGTCGTCCGTTCATTAGGTAGGACGGGTCAGACCGACACCTTTCGTGCTAATGCGCTGATGTATGGAACGATTGCCAAGTACTACCATCGCTGAAATAGTTATATGGTTTTTTTTTTTTTTTTTTTTATAAAATAGGGGGGCAAACGAGCTGCGGGACGACCAAAAAGGTTAAAGTAGATTTCAAAAATAGAAGTAAAAGTAAAACTACTTGCTGTTTTTGAAGTCAATAAAGGAATTAGAATCAATTTGTAAAGATGGATGATGTCTTTAGGTGTGCTTAATCTTGTAAATGTATCACAAACACAAATTTTCATAAACTAATCTTTAATATTAAAAAAAATTAAAAAAAATTAATAACAAACAGGCAGGAGGTTCACCTCACATTGCCAGGGGTCTCGCAAATGCGTTGCTGGCCTTTTCTGGAAGGACCCTAATTCGAATTGGTTCGGAAATACTTCGTGATGGTGCGCGGCTAAACCTGCTTTAAAATCGCTCAATTGTGAAATGATGGACGTCGAGGTTATACGGGAGGAATTTCGTATTCCTCCTCGACGCTCGACGATTGAAATCAGATATATACTTAGGGAACAGTTGTTTCATCTAAATTTTAGTAAATTATATTAATATACACTCAGGATATTGCAATAAATGTAAAGATTAATGTGTGGTGTTATGAGCAGTATTGGCCTAGTGGCTTCAGCGTGCGACTCTCATCACTGAGGTCGTAGGTTTTCTCCCCGGCTGTGCACCAATAGACTTTCTTTCTATGTGCGCATTTAACATTTGCTCGAACGGTGAAGGAAAACATCGTGAGGAGATCTTGTCTTAGATCGAAAACGTCAACGATGTCTCAAGCACTGGAGGCTGATCACCTACTTGCCTATTAGATTTAAAAATGATCATGAAACAGATTCAAATATCTGAGGCCAAGACTTAAAGAGGTTGTATCGCCACAAATTTTTTTTTTTTATAAGATTTATGTATCTTTATTAAAACAACTAGAAACCAGTGGTGAGGGCTCTCTATAAGAGCTCTTCGCATTCTTCCCTAATATACTGTGGGTAATTAGGTGCTCGATTTAAGGCTTTAAAAGTGTCGGAATGTTTGAGTAATCAGAATGTTAGATGGTAAAGGCTAGTTCCTTGCTTTTGAATCCTTAACCATTCATTCAATTCAAATATATTATCATTTTTCCTGTTACCCAACAAAAAACAGAAATTCATTTTAGTAGTGTAAAAAATATATTTTACTAGCGAACTTTTAAGTAGTTTTATGAAACTTATTTATAGATAGCAAAATTAATTAAATACAATCTGTGCAAAGGTGTTACAAAAAACGGTTTAGGAATAAGAATTATTCGTAGAATAAGCTTCTATGTAAGAAAACAAAATACACTTTCATAAAATAAAATATAAATATCCCTGAGTAATACCTAATAACTGAGTAACCACTATGTGGAACCAGCTGCCCACTAAAGTATTTCCGTAAAATAAAAATGGCGATTAATAAGAGTGGCGGAGAGTTTATTGCCAGTCTTTTCTTCCGTTCTACGCCCTTGATTTGAGAACTGGCATAAGTTCTGACTGAGTCATAAGTGTACATTATGTTACCTATATGATTAAATTATTTTTTACTTTTCTTTACCGAACCAATTGAACTTAGGGTCCTTTGAAGAGCGTACCAATTCTTAAAAAAAAACTGGCAACGCACGTGAGTGTCCATGGGCGGCTGGCGGTATTACTTAACATCAGGTGAGTTGCCCCCTTATATATATGAAAAAACAATAGGTAACGCATTTTAATATAACGTATCTTCTACAGTTTTATATGCCTTAATAATTATGTATAATTATAAGTAAATATAATTATATAATGGTCTAACGAGATGTAATCCGGCAAAAACTGTTTCATGCCCATTAATCGAACTTCTATAAACAGTAATAGTTTCTCAATATCAATAAATATATCATGACCTATGATAACATGATACTAACATGGTTAAGTGTAGTTAACTGCACTTTAATTGACACACGTGGATTGATAACTGTACATTTCGCTTGCCTATATTTGGACGACAAATTTGGTATTTGAGAATAAATTCCGGTAATATATACAATTAAAATTTGTCAGGTCTAGTTCTCATCGTTTTTTATTGAATTTTGTTAGCTGTATGCCAGTTCACGGAACACCGCAATTATGGCATTAAAATACACTTTACAAAACAAAAGAATAAAAAAGGATGTCAATAGGCGGTCTTAGTATAAGTAGTACAAAACGTTGTGAATCTAAACATTATATTGTTAAAAATACAATATATAGTTAGAATCCAATAATACACGAACCTACTTAGTATATAAATTTGAACAAAAAACCGACTCTCAATTTATTTTTATTTTCGAAGGTTCCACTTGATTTCTCTGAGATGCCACCATCAAGTCCTGGTTTCCTTCGTACCACCCTTGGGTATGTCTCCTTTCAACAAGAAAATAATCATCAAAATAGTTTCATACACGAAGTTATCCGTAAACAGAAATAAAAAAAAATTCTAATGGGCAAATTGAAAATTGGTCAAATGGAAAATTTAGAGGTTAAAAAAATCCTGAATGGTAACAAATAACAGGTAAAAATAACATGTTTATCGGTACAATGACAGTTGTTACTTAAAAGTATACTTATTCTGCACAGCTACTGAGAGAGCCTCCAAATAATGCCTCAGAATATTTTTGAAGTTATACTTCTTTAGGCGCGTTATGAAAAATTGATGAGACTAAAATTATACGATGCACGCGCACCGTGACACAAAATTAACAGAATGAAGTTGCCCACGGAAGATGCTAGGCATTGAACATAATTTAAAAACAACATTCGAATAATAATAGAATTTATGTTACACTTAATGTAAGAGAATAATAATAAATATTTATTTATTTAATTTTTTAAATGTAAACTGAACGTTATTGACTATAATGACTCAATCAAAAACTATTTTTAATAATGCCAAAGAAGTATAACTTCTTACGCGCGTACACAAGTACACGCACCCTTTTTTTTTTTCTTTTTTTCTAAATAATTTTTAAAAACACATCTCACTCAAACTCTGACAATTCCAATTTTAACACAAGCTAAGTTTTCTTACTGTGTTTACTTTTGCATTTATTATTAGCATTGGAACGTAATTGGAGGAGTAATTTCCTAGTTTTAAAGCGGTACTTAGCGAGATAAGTGCAAACATGTCTTGAATTAACGATGTGCGGTGACCCCTGAACTGCATTGGTACACCTGCATGGGCACGCGAGGATCTATATTATATGGAAATGGGCTGTATCAAATTTATAGATAAGGTATTTGAAAATTATTTTTATTTATATACTCACAATTGTTTCATGTGCCTTGTACGAACACGAATTACCTGCATAATTCCACAATGTTTCGGGTTTTATCTATGGCACCTTTTTTCCACCTCACCAAAGAGGTTGTGAAGCAGTAACAATTTAGGTTTTTCTGCGAAATATTATTAATTTAATGCTCAATTTCAGATTTCTTTTATTTTTTCCCCTTTGTCTATTAATGTTCTTACTTATGTTTTCTTTTTCATATATATTGTTTCTCTATGTAATCTGTTTTGGCTTTGTATACTGCTTAAGTGTTTTGTTTTATAATATAGCTGTAAGATTACTTATAAATAGATAGATCGACAGATTATTAATAAAGAGATATATCCTATAACAAGTCGATTTCTGGACGTAAGCCGAACACCGTGATTCGTGAATGGAAGACATTTCTTCACGGTTATGGCTTCGGTTCGCAATGTTAAAATAAACTAGGAGTCGACTTTTTAAACATGATGATGAGAATATCATTGTTTGAAGTAAGAATTATGTGTGTAAAAAGTTACATTAAATACGTTTGCGTCACCCGGTAAATATGTAACTTAAAGTCCTGCAAAAAAGAGCGTACTTCATTCTTAAAATGCCGGCAACGCACTTGTGAACCCCTCTGGCAGTGTGTCTATGGGCGATATCACTTAACATCAGGTGGCCCACCTGCCTGTTTGTTATATAAAAAAAATAATTAACAAAAGTTTTGGGACAAAATAACCATCCCACAGGATTTAGGGAGCTAAGCCAAGCCTACTCCTTAGTTTATTATTATTCTCTATTTATAAAAAATAATCCCATCTAATGGCTCCGTATTATTTAAGTAAATAATCTTTTCAATACATAATCACAATTTATTATTGCTAAAAAACACCGAACTTTAATTATTGAAGAGTGTAGTTGGACTGATTTCGTTTTTATAAATTCCTATTAATGACGCGTTAAAATAACTTGAATACATTTATCGTTGTAAATTAATAGGGTAAGAATAAGTAAATAAATGGCGACATATCGTGTGAACAAGTACAAGGCGAGTCAAAGGAAGTGGTGGACGTCTAAATCAGACGTGTCAGACGCGCAAACGCAGATAATAAATCTGAGATGACACAGACTTGGTTTGTTTCAAAAAAAAATATTGGTTGTTTGTAATGTAGGTTTACGATCGAGATGTTTACGTGATAACGTCTTATTGGTGATATAAGTTTTTAGGAAGTAAGGAATTAATGAAGATAACAATTTTTTCAAATTTTAAATTACATCTATCGTTTTATTCACACTTTTGATGATAAATTTCGGGTGTAAAATGACAAGTTTACTTATTCGACTATGATATACATTTTCTTCATACATTCATGGAATGACTGGCAGCGCTCGAGATGAGACGGGAGATCGGTCCGTCTCTCTTTCGTTATACCTGCGATCGCGCTCGTGAGGTTTTGGTGTGACACAAGTTTCTGAACATGTCACCCGACTAAAACGATTTTAAAGACGTTATCACGTCAAAATATCGGTTGTCTGTAAAGTCGGTTTACTGACGATAGTTGAACGTGACAACGTCATAAGAAAATACTGATGGAATGGTTGCATTCTTCAAAAGAAAATTTTAATTTATATATGATAGATATTTTGTATGGATATAGAGAAGGAAGTAAATGGAAATCACAATTGAATTGATAAAGTTACATTTATTTGTACGCATAAATACAATTATGTCAATTTTTGTGTGCAAGCGAGAGCGCGGAACGAGTGATCTCGCTTGCACTTCAAGCCTTAAATGCAACGCCTCAGAGGTAACGCCGCATGAGTCATGTTTTTTCGTCCGTGCAGCTGGCTCCATCGAATTATAAGACGTTGTCACGTCAAAAAGTAAGTTTCTTTTACATTACTATACTTAAAAATATAATTATATACTTAAAAAATTATTAGGAAAAGGTATAACCACACTTTGATGGGGGGTCACCGGTTCTTCTCTTCTTTTGGTGCTTTTCTGAGGCTGGCTTTCAGTCTCGTGAAGCGTGTATTGTCCTGTTCCAGGTGCAGACGACCAATCCCTCACCGAGCGGCTTGATCCTTTGGCGTTGCGTAGAGATGTGGGGTCACTCTGCATCTTCTACCGCATTTACCATGGAGAGTGTTCAGAGGAGTTGTTCGGATTAATACCTGCAGCTGAATTTCATCATCGGACCGACGTCCGACAGAATACGAAATTCCACCCGTATCACCTCGACGTCCGCCGTTCCACAACTGAGCGTTTTTCAAGGCAGTTTTTGCCGCGCACCACCACTATGCACTATGTGGAACCAGCTGCCCACTGAAGTATTTTCGAACCAATTCGACTTAGGGTCCTTCAAGAAAAGAGCGTACCAATTCTGAAAAGGCCGGTAACGCATTCGCGAGCCCTCTGGCATTGAGAGTGTCCATGGGTGGCGATATCACTTAACATCAGATGAGCCTCCTGCCCGTTTGCCCCCCGTTCTATTAAAAAAAAAATGCAGCTACTCTTCCCCAGTCACAATACCCGTCTACTCCCTAAGGTTATAAGGCAAGATTGCGTCTTCTACCAACACGCGGTTTACCCTGGATTTTCTGGTCAGGTATGCAACTTTCCGTTTCATGTTCTAGGCCACAGCTAGTACAAGATATATAAAGGATGGGATATAGAATCAACATAGTAGTGTCTATATTATTTATTTTTGTTTAGAGCATGTCTATCTAAGCTATTTAGCCGGGAATCACTATCAGAACATTTGCGGTAAGTATTTAACTACGGAAACGTCGTTTATTTAGTGGTTTTATCTAGTTATTTGGCAGCCCATTTTAGTGGGTACGTAGCCGGCCTTTGAGGAGTGTGCTCTTTTTTTAAACAAGTAGTCGTATCTTGCAGGGAAGACCCTCAACGAGAGTCGATGCTACAGTTCGGTAATTCGCAAAAGAAAATGTCTTATGAAGCGAAATTTAAATGTTTCTGAATCTACTACAAATTCTACAGTTATCACATGTTTTTGTTTATATGTAGTTGGTTTAATTAGATGAATAAAACCTAATGATTAATAGGTCATAATGCACCAATTTGATGAATTAAGAATATGTCCTTGACTCTCTTGTCCTCTTCGCATAGGCTACACCACACGTTCAATGTACCATTATTCATTACACGCACTTACGTGATTTACTTTCACTAAATAAAATCTTCCAAAGAGAAGCGAATCAATTTAAGTCAACATCTTCCGCCTTTAAGTGTAGTAGGTACAGTCGAGAACAAAATGTATAAGCTTTTTATACTAACATGATATTTCGTTACCTAGTATAAAATTCATAGTAGAATTGTTGAAGCTACTAGTTAAAAAAACAGTACAGGTAATGAAAAAAAATGGTAAAGATATGCAGTTAAACTGTGAAAGTGTTACAAATTTTGTTAACGATAGTGGACACAAGCTACTCTTTATACTAATTTTAACCGTTCCCCTAACATCAATGTAGAAATATTATTAAATGTAAAAAATGTTATAGACTTATTAATTCAGACCCCTAATTGATGAATTACACTGTTATTTAATTTTTGTCCTCTGATAGTAAATGGAAATTAACTATATTAGTTTATAGGTTATCAACAGACGAATATATGTTTTCTTTGTTTATTTAAAACTCAAAAACTACTGAACCAGTTTAAAACATTTTTTCAAAATTTGAAGACTGGATCCTAAATTTTAATATGTATAAATATTATATATATTTATATATTTTGTCAAAACAATGTTCTTCGCGAGTGTACCGCCTTCGTAAATAGCGCTTCCTGTAAAAACTTTATAGTTATTTCTTCTAGTAATCACTTTATTGCTACATATACATATAGTTAAGGATTAAATCGTGTGGACGTCTGGGGAAAAGGTTACAATTAAAGGTTACATACAAACGACATAGCGATACTCAAAGTCGTTCATTGAGACGTAACGTCTAATATATGTCGAATATATTAATTTTACACGATTCTTAGACATTGCTTGACAATTGTTTGACAATTGTTATTTTAATTATTTAAATATTTATTAAGTAATTTTTAGAACGTCTTCACTCCTTCATATGTTTGTTTATTGACAGCTGCCCAAGAAATATCTGCACGGCCAGTGTATAGAGTATCCGCCAATGCAATCGTCCGCATAGCAATAAATGTTGCTAAGTTGCAACATATCACTGATATGCTGAAACAGGGTCGGGGAGTACACAGCCTTGTGGAACCTCAAACCTTGTTGTTGGACCATGCTCCGTTAATGACGTCCTTGATGCTCCAATTGCCATTTCTCGGGGTGCCCATAGGCTGGAAGATTCGAGAGAAATGCTCTGTGCCACACCAGATCAAAGGTTTTAAAAAAAAACTTACCGCCAGTGATTGAATTGCCGCCCATGTATAAGGAATACGAAATGTATGTTTCTTAATATAATCTACCGTCGCAAATTTGGTAATATAATACGCCGCTGATTACTGAGACTGTACGTACCTAATACATAACGGCATATTGACTACAAATAAATAATAGAGTATTAAGAGAATAGATTAAACCAGAAGCAAGTTAATATGATTGATCTAAAGCAAGCACTCTGCGCTGCGCATAATTTATGAACAAAGATTAGATAAAGACCACTATTCCATCTCGACTTCAATACGACAATAGATTCAAGCATTATCATTTATATTATTTGTTTGTAATGATTGATTTAATTCCTTTTTCAAATTCTTAATTTCCTAAAGAAACCAAAGCACTGAATTACTTACCTACTAATATCGTAAACGCGAAAGTTTGTTAATGTGGATGGGTGTTTGTTAGTCTGTCGCGCATAAAGTACTAAATGGATTGACATGAAACTTTACAATAATATAGCTTATACATCAGAATAACATATAAGCTACAATTTATAAATTGCGTGAATTGTCTTAAATATCAAATAAGTAGGAAAATAATTACCATCTGCGAGCTATTCTGTCGTGCGCTGCCAAGACCGCTAGAGATATACATAATATACATATGTAATGTATGTTGGGAATCTTAAATAGGCAATATCTTTAGTAGTTTTTTTCTACGCCACACTAATATAAGCTACTCGAAGTACGTTTCCTGCTCAGACGAAGTCGCGGGCACCAGGTAATAAACTATAAACCTATTTTTCCATGAGATTTCCATTTTCATTGATATGCTAAAAATTTGTTAATAAAAATTTTCAAATAATAATGATACACTTCCATGTTACAAATGTTGTTTTCTGAAGCCCTTATAATTATTGTATCATAAATGTTTAAAAAATATTTTAATAAATCGTGGTAATATGCATGTACAAGCTTTGGCTTGTTAGTTTTATAAGCGTGGCGATTACCTAAACCGACAGCCAAACGCGGACTCTCTCTTCAGCAATTAAATAGCATGTATCATTTATTTAAAAAAAAGAATCAAAATTCTTTATTTATTTAGCTATATATAATAGAATTCAGATTGAGGCCTCCCTAGTTAGACCTGTGACGGGGAAGCTTTGCTCTTCTTTAAATTAACAAAGTTTCAAAAAATAACCAACGCAATTGGTTTTAAAACGTGGGTTAGTAAAAGAAAAAATAAAAATAAAATAACTAAATATATGCATATATGATGACTGTGTGATGATGATATGAATGTGTAATTGTGTGTGTGTGAAAGACGAAACAAATCTAAGTAAAAGTGTACATGAAAAAGATGGATTAAGGAAAAAATCTATGATGTAGGATTCAACAGATTCAATGTAATTAATAGCAATTATTCTTTTATATTACATGAATGGTTAATATATAGTAAAAGTCCTAGCCTCGCAATGAACGTAAAATGTTGAAAGAAGTAAATTAAATTAATTTATGTTGTGGTGTTTGTATTTTCTAAATGATGTCAATACAAATATTGCTCTTTGCATAATCTCACACATGCTATACCCGTAACTTGTTGTTATAGTAATTATTGATGCACATTTATTTTCTTTACTTGCAACTATTAAAAAATGTGTTATTACTAAACAAAGATTAACGAAAATTTAACTAAAACTATAAGTCTGGATTCAACGGTTGGTAGTGAGTTACCGCATTATATGAAAGCACATTAAAACCTGTGGATTTCAGTTCCACGAACAATATCGTACCAATCGCGCATTGCCTCAATTGTGGAATAAACTTCCCTCGAATCGTAAAATATTGAAAGCAGGTTTCGATATCGCTTCTAGCGAAAATATAGTCAATCCGCTTTGAACTCGAGTTTTCACAATCTAAGTGTTTCCGCGCCAATAAATAAATTCATGGAACGACTAGATGGGTCTATTTGGCTCAAACCATCTTATATCAGCCTAATGTCAAACTTGTCTGCAGGCGTCGGATTGTGCTGCGTTTACAATGAATGAAAATGAAATGTATTTTGTGATACTAAAAATATTTGGTCAATTTGTCGGCTCACGGTTCCAACTTAAAACAGCTCCAAATTGTTTTTCTATCGTGATTAAGACTTGTATGTAGTACTCCAAGTAACATTAAAGAAGCGAGTGGGTTTGAACCCCTTAAAAAATTAAAAAAATATAAAATATAATATTACATGCCTGATGTAAATGATCTGAGAATTGTCTCAGTTCCCAGTGAACATTAGGTTAGTTTTTTTTTTTTTTTTTTTGTAAAATTTAATGTGTTTAAATTCTAAGAGGTATTTGTGACACCAAATCATGATATTTTTATTAATTTGTAAGGGCTAAAGAGCATGCACGTCCACACTATTGCATGGTACACCATTGTCAAGTAATGAAAATATGTAGAAAGAAAATTGGTGCTGTTTTATGGTGGAGCCGTAATTCGACAAATTTACCAAATATTTTTGTAAACTGAAACTTGACTATACCGAGGGTTTTTAATAATATGAGATTTTTTAACACGTATGTGTACGTTTACCCCAAAATATACCTTTTGCCTTGTAGCAGGTTTCACGAAATCTATAATATAACAATGAATCGCAAAATGTGTTGGTAAGCGCATAACTCAACAACGCCTGGACTAATTTGGCCAACTCTTTTTTATAATATTCCTTGAAGTACGAGGATGGTTCTTACGAGAAAAATAAAAAAAAATTGAGTGAAAAAGTCTAAAAACAACACTTTTCTATATTCCCATACAAAATATTCGTAATTATACATAAAAGTCAATTTGAACTTTAATACCATATCATAAAGTTCAAGTGTTAGTGGAGGGCTTCCGGGAAGGTAAATTTTCATTTTACCTAATGTATGTATTTGTTGTCTTATCAACTTTCTTTTTTTTTATCTTACTAGCTAGACCGGTGTCCCGAGTAGCAGAACAAATATTAAAAAAAAAAAAAAGAATCGACTGTTAGGCGGTACGATGTTCGCCAGGCCAGCTAGTTTCTTAATAAAAATTAATATTTAGTTAACTTAAAAAATTTACTATCAAACAATATTTTTTCAACAATGTTGCTAAAAAGTTTCAGTTATATAATATTAGTGTGAATTGTGTACTATTAGTCTAAACAAAGAAATTGTAAGGGTTTATCCATATTATTTATTCCATTATGAAACATGTACTAGTGGTCTAGCAGTGATGCAAGGAACAAGCCCGCAGCAAGAAGATATCGTCGGCAGACACTTGGATAGACTTAATTATCGTGGGGCATAGCTGCGGGCCTTTCGTCAAACTACTGATAAACGAGAAATGCTAGGTTTAAACACGCCTTTATTCTATGTTATGGAGTATTACAGTGTTTTTGAATTTAGAATTTCGAACAAAAGAAATCGAGTTCATAGAATCGACAATGACAATTTCTACTTCATCTTATTTATTAAAAAAAAAAGAGTGCTAACAAAGTACACATGTCAGAAGTATACTTCTTTGGTAAACTAATTTTAAAGTCTTGTTCATATTTATACAAATCTAAAACTATACGATTTCCGCGACTTAGAGGGAGAGAAAAAGGAAGATATGTTAGATAATATAATATTATCATAGATAGATGTGATAGTGTATCTTGGACAACTAAATACACTTAATATTATTTAACTTAATATACGAGTCAAACCTTGATGATGAATGCTCTGAGGAAATAGAGAAAGCATCTCCTCTTTCATAAGTGGAAGTGAGTGTAATCTCTTTAAGACTGTTTTGGTGTAATTTTAACTAAACTAAGGAGATTGTTTTTAGTTCGACTTCACTACACTAAATAAATCCTAAACCTTTTAAAATGTTATGTATATAATAACTGTTAAAGCTTGCGAAACACTATATTTCGTACATAAATAATCTAAGTTTTTTCTTTAGGCGCATTATGAAAAATTGATGAGAGTGAAATTTTACGATGCGCGCAAATCGTGACACAAAATTAACAGAATGAAGTTGGACACAATTTAAAAACAACATTCGAATAATAATAGAATTTATGTTACACTAAGTTAATGTAAGAGAATAATAATAAATATTTAATTATTTAATTTTTCAAATGTAAACTGAACTTTATTGACTATAATGACTCCATTTTCAGACTTTGATTATTTAATTGTAATTCATTATTTGCATGTAATCAAATACTATTTTTTAATAATGCCAAAGAAGTATAACTTCTTACGCGCGTACATAAGTATACGCACCCTTCTTTTTTTTTAAACGATCACATAAAACTGCACCAAATACATCCCAAACATTCCACTATTGTCATAGGTCGCACGGATCTGAAAATAGAAGTAACAGTTAACCAAACAATGCCCACACAAATCAGGATTCCGAATATCTTGTAGCGAGCATTTGCATTACGTTGCGTGTCACCCACCCACAACACAACAGTACTGCACCCCTACAATCGCTGGACGTATCAGCATACCATTAACCGCACTTGGAATTCTCTTCACACTGTTTTACTTATTGGCTATCGTTGTAGTTTTGTCTTTTGAATTCATATACTTTTATAGTCAATTCATACTTGCACATACATCTTAAATATAGAACTCTAAGCTTTTGAAATAAATAAAATGTGGTGTTACCTTTGTGGAGGAGTATGTGAGCTTCTGTGCCTGACGCCGTCGTATTTTTGGGTCTAACGTGCCGGTTTTCTCACGATGTTTTCCTATACCGTCCGAGCGAGTAATCATTGCACAGAGTCTATTGTTGCACAGCCGGAGATCGAATCAGTCAAGAATGGATCCTATGGTAGGAGACCTCGGTGTGCGGCTCTATTTTTATCGACGCCTCTTTGTTTTGTGGGTAAATACGCATTACTTCCCGCGGTAAACTGCTTTGTGGTGAAGGGCTATGTGGGATTCGCTACTGTGTATACCCACTAAAACCCCACGGTGCCACCTGAAATCGCTCGAGGCAGGATGCGCCACGTCAGCACGCTAAAGCCTCACAAATCGCACAGGCAACAAAACGTACTTTTAAAAAAATATTAATTGTTTTCTATTAAGGCTGTGTCATTCCAGATTAGAAATACATGCATCGTGATAAGAATGTTGTAAACATATGGTACCTGAATCCTCCATTCTTAAATATTTTACATTTTTATTCTTAAATATTCACTATTTTGTCTCGTTTATTCATATTGAGATTGATCATGACAAAATATTGACAAAATATAATACGGTAATTAAGAGTGTGAAAGTTTTTATTATTATTATTATTTAAAATATTTAGTTGAAATGAACTCTGCATAAAGTTGCGTTACACGCGTTGAAGTCTTTTCTTGCAACTTTTACATCCAACATTTAAACCATTTCCAAACCGGTACATTGACATTCCTGTAACCGATCGATGGGTAAGTCGATCAGTGTAAATTGATCCATCCGATCATCTGTCGAACGACGGTACTGCGCCGGACCTTGAGATCTTACGGAACACTGCACTGATGCGTATCGCTTGAATCTCTTATACCTATATTTTGCGTATTAAATATATGAGAACGTGTAACGGTTAAATTACTTATTTTGAACAGCTTGGCATACTGATACATTGGTACAAGAAAATTCAAGATTTTATGTGACAAGCACTTATAGGCAAACAAATTAAACACGAAGCGCCAAAAAACAAAAATTACATAATAAAAACTAAACAAAAATTGATTTCAAAGTGTTTGGGGAGCAACTATGGATATCCAGACCCAACTCGTTTATTAGACTGCTAAATCTAGATATCGGTGAATTTTGGCCAAAACGAGTTCTTCTATAAGGGACAAATGGGATAAAGGGGTATATAAAGGTTGCACAAATTTAAATTTAGTTAAAATGTGTTTGTAATACAAATTTGTTACGTTTAGTAATGATAAGTTAACCAATATGAGAATTAAACTGACGACTGTGTGGATAAAAGGTCACATAGTCATAAAAACTGAACGGCAAAAGTGAGTAAGAAGTTTTTAATAAAATAAACTTTCCATTATGTTTGTCATCATATCTACATTGGTTACAACAAATTTTTGCCAATTTCTTCCGTTTACTTGTAGAATCTAACGCAGCATAAAACGATAAAATAAAATTAATTGAATAAATCAAATAGGAAGAGTATTAAAGGAGATACAAAAAAAAATGGTGCGTGTACTTATGTACGCGCGTAAGAAGTTATACTTCTTTGGCTATCTTTATTTTTTTTTAATATTAAAGAATAAATAATCAATATTAAGCGTTAATAATTTAACAATATTTAATATTTAGTATATTATTCAATTATTAATTAATATTAATAATAATTATTATTATTATTATTCAATTTAATAACTAGGTATGTTTCATAACCTTTTAACTAAGTATAAATAGGTCTTTGTGAAAAAGCATTGCTAAATTTCTTTGAAAAAATAATTAAAACTGCTTTATTTGTTTAAAAGGTACTACAAGTAGATTGTCTTATTCCCATCTCGCTCGCGCACGCTCAGCGCCCATACTGAATTTTGTGTCACGGTAAAATTTAACTCTCATAAATTTTTCATAACGCGCCTAAAGAAGTATAACTTCAAAAACAAGTAAAATTAATTCCAAGTGAAATAAATAGTACAATCTATTATTATTTATACTAGGCAAAATTCCAATAACAATAATTTCAAAATAAATTCCAAATACAAAGGTTATTTCATTGCAATAAATTCAAATTGAATATGATAAGATGGCTCAATTTGCCATACACATCGTTTGCAAGCTCATTATTAATTCAAGACACACTAAAGCAATATAGGAACCTGCGTAGGCGATTCTCGTCCTAACGTGAAACGACAATCATCTCTAAACCTCATACATTATTTATTCGTGTCATTATAAACGTTTATAGTGAAAGATGTTTGCAATGTGTAAAATTATAATTTCTGCTAGATACAAACTGACTGCAGAGAAATACTTACGAGATTTTGCCTTTCTTCGATATTCCAAAGCACAATATAATAATAAAAATAATCAGTGGCGCTACAACCTCTTTCTGGGCCTCAGATTTTTGAATCTGTTTCTTGATCATTTTTAAATCTAATAAGTAGGTGATCAGCCTCCTGTGCCTGGCTGTGCGTGAACCTTTTGGGTCTAAGACATGTTGGTTTCCTCACGATGTGTTCCTTCACCGTGTACAAGTGTTAAATGCGCATATAGAAAGTCCATTGGTGCACAGCTGGGGATCGAACCATGACCTCAGAGATGAGAGTCGCATTCAAGTACGACCAGTCACCACAAGTAGCACTCGTTCACGAATATGACGCATGGCCAGGTATAGGCCCCCCCGCCATATTTAGGGAGTGAGACAACCCGACGCATGGACGCCAAGACTAAGTTTTTGAGATACAACTAAAATAATAGGTATTATATAGAATATATAATTTATATTCATATTAGGTGATTGGTGGAAAACTAACCGTGAATTAGCATGAAGTGTCCTTATTTGTCGAGTCCAATATTGTGTCTTCACTTGCAATTACTTGATATAAGGCGTGTATGAATTACAATAATTGAACCATCACACGTAACTATGAATATACATTTTGGAATAATATATATTCTGTACAGGCGAGTGGAAAAGAAATATTTAAACATTTGCGTTATTGGCGCAATGTCTTACGGTTATACGGTTAAAGTCCTTTATGTATGTGTACACACACATTTAAGTACATTTTTACATTAAAAGTAATTTTCTTACTAGAATTTGATGGATGTATTGATGGAAACTTGGATATTGATACGTAATTTTTTTTCGTCATTTCGTCAAATAAAACGTCAGTTTTGACATATTACAGATAATAATTAACAATCTAAACTAAATATAATTATTTCTTAACATATACATATATATATAATGGTCATATGGATATTTTTTTTCTATGGAACCGGAGGCAAAGAGGCAGGAGACTTACCTGATCTTAGGTTATACCGCCTCCCATGGACACTCACATTGCCAGAAGACTCGCAAGTGCGTAGCCGGCCTTTTAAGAATTGGTTCGGAATTAATTTAGTGGGCAGCTAGTTATAGGGCGATTCGCGAATCGGTTGTTGTATGATCAAGTTACGTCAAGATTATATTTTGTACTTGACTGTACAAAATTATCATTTAAGTGGTCAGATGATGTTTCTTGTTCATGTTATGATAATATTAATTATTTCAATGACGATTATGATCTATGTACATTGTATATCTACGCAGCATTTTTTGAATATATTAAATTTTAATATAGTATCAAGTCACTCCTATTACGATAAAAAACGTATAAATTAATTTTATAACATGCGAGATTCTTTGACTCTTTGCTCTGTGGAAAACGTCTGTAGAATGGAGATGTTGTTCGAATTTAACCCCTACTGGGGGGTTGGGGAATATAACTGAAATCCTTGACCATTTCTATGGCAAGTAAGTAATGAAATTATTAATGTGTTAACCACTAAGCCACACATTTCAACTATAATAACCAATTTCAATAAAAAAATCTTTCTTTAGAAATAATCTAATTCTTCCCAAAGTAATACAAAAATTCTACTCTTTATTTATATCGAATGCCTTTATCTGTTTTGGTCCACTACACGAATTGATCAGGCCTCTGATCTGTACAATCCGTACAAAAATATGGATAACACCAAAGTTATGACGAGCCTGTTCTTTGTAATATTCGACACGATTTGTTTTGCCATATTCTATTCAGTTTCCATGTTGCTGCTGTACTGCGTACTGATTTCCCCACATCCTCCCTGGTTGCTTATGAGTGAATCAAATACACAATCTATCTAAGAACACAAGTAAGACAAGACAATAATAAAATAGCTAAATATGCGTTTTTAATATATGATAAATGAGCTGGTTCTTTCGTCGCACAACGAATAATTATCGCAATACAGCGTTTTTTACATTTCTTTTTATTAATTTTTAATTATTTTTATTATTACTATAAAGGTTTAAAAAATTGTAAATACTGTATATTTTATTGTAATGCTTACTAATAAACATTATTTCTACCTATAAATTAAAACCTCGATCTATAGTTACTTAACTATATAAATAATTGGTTAGTTCAATCGCAGGCTCGGTATATAAACTTTAATAATATAACTGACATCTGAATGGCAAGTATGACTATAATATCTTGTTAATAGACCTATTTCCATATAAATAATATTACTAACACATCGTCGAGTTTCAATAAACATAACCTTTAATTTACCCATAATGTATGTGATATATGCAATGTTATGTTATTACTAAGTACTAATTAGTATTCTTATACAATTTACCAGTCACTTACTAGCTTCAAAAATATATCTTAATTTTCGACACAAATCTTAAAACTGTCTCGTAAACTAAATTCGACTAGTAAGCGAGAAAAAACATCAAATCTGCTTTAGTATACAATGAATATGTGGCTGAACATTTGTTTATATAATGAAAGAAATCAGCAGGGTCTTACGCTCAGATTCAAAGTCTTTAAGCTCTAAAAAGATGAAGATTACGTACCTAAGAAGATGAAGAAGGCAGAAGATAACAAGTGAGATGAACGTACCGTTAAGGCATAACTGCACGTTTGAAAAACACTTCATGAAAAATGTACAAGACGCTCAAAGAAAGAAATTCAGACCCTCCATGGCACAAACTCTGACAGGACATAGTGCGTTTCCGAATATCTTTTTCGCTTTCATTATAAAACAAGCTCTGGCATGTGTGACCCCGAAGTCCAATAAAGCGTATTACACCATATTCTACAATGTCCAGTGTTCGCAGCTACCATGTGCGACTAGGAGCAACAAATTAATACAAAGATAGCTCTGGAGATGTTGCTTATATTAAAGACCTCCTGGAAGTATTCTATGAAAAAATTTAAACATATTCATAGTAGTGTAGTGAGAGCCGCGGGTGGCTCTTGCCTGTATATATTTTAAGTCGGGCACCATCAAATAAATATCTCTGCCACATGTCACTCTCTCTTGTAAACATAAAAGTACTCTCTCCACTATATATATATATATTTTTTAAAGACAATTCACACCAATTGACCTAGTCCCATGCTAAGCTGGTGAAGCTTGTGTTATGGGTACTAGACAACGGATATACATACATATTATAGATAGACATATAAATACATATTTAAACACCCAAGACCTAAGAACAACACCAAATGCTCATCACATCGATGTTCGCCTCAGCCGGGGATCGAAACCCATGGATTCGCAGTCAGGGGTACTAACCACTAGACCAATGAGTCGTCAGTCGTATATATATACTTCTATAAATAATACATAATTATAGAAGAATAAGTTCTCTTAAATACTAATTAACTATGAAACTACATAACCTCTAAGATGTTCCCCTACTAATTAGTAAGCAAGGATTATATTAGGTTTTAAATGGCGGATTCTTTTCCATATGAGGAACGGATGTTTCATATCCTTAACAGCCTCATTAGATCTTAAATAGAGGTATGATAGCTAATTGATTAATTAAATTCATTAAACCTTAATTATTTTCCTTACAATTTAATACATTACTGTGACAAAAACAACGGAAAAAAATTTAAGAAAACACTTATATTCTACTAGATTTAAATTATCTGTCGTAATATTACGATTATAATAATCATCGTTAATTTATCTTTGTAAGTAAGTATTTTATTTTTTATTTAGTAGGGTTGCTTAGAAGAAATCGCTTTATAGCGATAAGGCCGCCCATTGCCTAATAATTTATGTAATCTGTTGTTATATGTCTATGGTAGCGAAGTGTATTTAAATAAATAAAATAAAAAATTAATCAGTGGCGCTACAAGTCTTAAGTCAGCCTCAGATTTCTGAATCTGTTTTATGATCATTTTTTTTAAATCTAATAGGCAAGTAGGTGTTCAGCCTCCGTCGACTTTTTGGCTCTAAGACATGTCGGTTTCCTCACGATGTTTTCCTACACCGTTTGAGCAAATGTTAAATGCGCACATAGAAAAAAACTCCATTGGTGCACAGCCGGGGATCGAACCTACAACCTCAGGTATGAGAGTCGTACGCTGAAGCCACTAGGCCAACACTGCTCTATTTTAATAAAATATATGGAGTAAAGCCGAATATAATTCACAAAAAGAAAATAGTCAAAACATTACAAGGTTAGCGTTAAATTTGAAAGCATAAATGTAAGTGGGTCAGCCAATCGAGTAACTGTATCCCTGGATATAGAACAAAGCTCAGTGCAGGTATGATACATCTCGCTGTGATAACGACGGCGTTATCACCGCGCCCGAGCACTGCACAGTCGCCACATTCACTTGGATTGTACTGCGATTGGAATGCTTTGATACTCGGAACATTGGGCTACCTACGTAACGTTACGTACGTAAGTCAAAAACTGATAAAATCTGTGTGTGTTCGGTATTAAATTTAATAAAGGTAAAATGCTTTTAACGAACCTTTGATTCAAAACTAGATTCGAGTAAAGAGTTAAATTTTGAATTAAAAACCTGTCGATTACTAGTTTATAATTATGATCAAACTCAATAAACTAGTAAAATCATCGTTCTAAATATTTCTTTACATACAAGTAATTTGTGAAAAAAGTATTCGAATACAGTTTGAATTATAATTGGCAAGGTAGGCAAATATTCTGATTGTTCTACTTTATTTTTAAGCTATTATATCCATTCAAAACGTTCAATCACAATCTACAGAAATTATGAAATGATTTCGAGTTTGGCCTAATTTAACTATATTGTTTACTGGTCAGACGTCAGAAAGCTGCCATCAGAATAAATACCAATACTTTTTACCTACTTCTCTTCCAAGTATCAAAACTCAAATAGCGCTGTATACCAGGAGATCATGCGATGCTTGACGGTGAAGTCAAGGCGAGCGGCCGGCGCCGACCACGCCCGCGCCCCCGTCCCGCACCCCACTCACCCGCTCTATGCAAACCGTACAATATTCGACTACTCATTACGAATCCTGTTGCCTTAGTATTATAGATCATAAAAGTCATGTTTGATTTTTAATTGTTTGCTTAGTCGTTTCATATAAGGATTATTTACACTAACAAACTTGTATTCACAACCCCAAATAAAGAACAAATCACGACTGATGTTGTTTTTAAAAATATCGCCAACCTTAATTACAAATTATAATAGTTAATTTGAAATCTTTTTTGAGCTTTTTAAAAATTTTGTAAGTTAACTAAATAAGAATATTCTTTTTGATAAATAAAATATAAAGTTATTTATAATATAATCAGTATAAAGGGCATTACATGCAGTATGTACTAGATAACATCCATTATTAATTAATTATATGTTATTTTTCTCTGAAACATTAAAACCACAGATCGTACTAATTGATTTCGGCTAATTTTTAACTTTTTCGCAAGAATTCGAAGGGTATTGCATAAAGTTATAAACAATAATTAAATAATTAAAGTCTTATTTCGTAGATATTATCAAAAGGTGTTTTTTAAGCGAGTTTTGCTAGTAATAAACATTACTGTTATTTCTTATGTAAATAATTGCACAATTTTTAAGAAAACGAACTCCTAAGGTCTCTGCGCAATTTAAGCAGTTTTGCGTTAAGTGTGACACTTGATTGATAGTATAACGCACATACTACTAACACGCTTTATAGAGTAGTTGTCTATGCCTGCCATTGTCTATTCCTTAGCAATTATATCGATTTAACTTTAATTTAATACCATTAGTTTAACTGTACGTTAAATCAAGAATAGTCGCGAGAATTAACTAGTACAATAAAACTGGAAGATGTGGTAACGGGTGCATCTCATGTAAATGCCAGAAGATTTGTGTGTGGTCTTTAAAAATCCATACTCTCATAGAATTTAACAAATATATAGCCATATATACGTAGAGGCACGAACAGGAAAAAAGTTTATCGTAATGTTAATGCATGCAGTGTCCATACAATACCAGAAAGCCTGTCTTGTCGGCTAAGTATAGCACGTGTGTATTAGTAAAATTAACATATGTAATTAACCGTTTGGTATATACGCGGATACTATTAAAACTATGTACTTAATATTAACAATTATGACAAAATGTATCCGCAATAAGTTCGCAGTACACATAAATTATTTAATCAGATCACCACTTAGACGGATCTGTGTGGACCTTTCCGGTTGTCCACGCGGACTTATTAAAATTAGTTACGAGGTCATCTACTTAAATCAATATCATTGATAACAGCTTTGTTCTTACGATCATTGACGTACGCACGAACTTTGACTGGAATTAGTGTTATATGCGTAATACGATACGACACTACTAAACGTACGGTCAATGAAAATAAAAAGTAAGGAATATGGCTGTTACCTAAAAACACAAAACTAAGTGTAAAACAAAAAACTTGCCGATTAAAAAAATGGCGGAGAGTTTATTGACAGTTCTTCTCTTCCGTTCTACGCCCTTGATTTGAGAACTGGCAGTAAATGTAAAATTAGAAGCATTAAATGTTTATTTCTGTTTTGATGTCCATAAGTGTACATTGTGTTACCATATGAATAAATGGTTTTTGACTTTTGACACGCAAATATCTGCCCCATACATTGATGGTTACGGGACTTCATTTAATGACAAACTAATGATCGTGACATAACAATTACTCCATAATCAAAAAACGCTTCGCAGAACAAAAATTAAGTCATAAAACTTTATGATCGCGCCAAAAGCGATGCACATAAATTATCATATCATAATTATTTGGTGCAAGAAAATTCGGTTGGCTCTCGAATCGACTGAATACTGGATATTTTGCTCTCATTACAGTGATTCGAGTTTAATTTCGACCGTCTGACCTTTTCACTCAAGTAATTTTTTATATCGACACGCCCTGACTTTGAATATTGCCACGTTACAATATCCAAATTATAATTTTATTTTATACCATAAAATACTTTTTAAAATAAATTTTATTAAATTCTAAGTTACAATTGAAAGAAATGATAATGACATGACAAAGCATGATAGACACAGACTACTAACTACTCTATAAAGCGTGTTTGTCTGTGCGTTTAACTTTCAACTGTCGCAATTAACGTAATTATTTTATATATTTTAACTAGTATATAAGTTTTTGAAGTGAAACTTCTTTATCGGGGTTGGAAAAAAATTTTGTATAACATTTTTTCGTTACGCGTCACATTTTCCTGTTACGCGTCACATGTTTCGGTTACGCGTCACATTTGACCGTTACGCGCGTCTTTTTCTTGTCCCTACCAGGGTTGATTCAAAGAGATTCTAAACCATTAATAACAAAAATGTATAATAACGATAACAATGATACTAAAAATTCTATTACAATTTATGAAATTCTGCATTAATCTTAGTGGTAATAAGGTAAAATGAAATAATTGTATTATTTGTATTCAAGTCTGTGATATTAAAAGCCTTTTGTTAAACTTTATCTAATTTAACTTTATTTAACCAATTTCTGTAAAGTTGCATATATGTAGATAATTTTTCGAAAAATAAGGTCATAAAGAAGTTTCACTTCTAACGTGTGTATACTAGTACACGCACATTTTTTTAAATAAAGATTTAGGACATTCATTTCACTCCCGGTAGTTTGATTAAAATAAAATAAGGGTCGTATTATGTAAAATCAAGTCGTATTAATAACTTTTATACTGTATATATATTCAGTTAATTTTATTGCCTTACAGATTCTTTAATTCAGTGGTTGTGTGTTCTAACCTGTAGCCCTGAATTCGATCAGCGAAACAATTTTTCAAATTATAAAGAATATGAATGAAAAAATCTTAAGATGGAAAGGGAGATTTGCGTCAATAATTAACTCTTACTACGCATGTTCACATAACATATGTTTTAATGATATTGTATACACTTCCGCGATACATATTTTATTGTATTAACTTCAGATGTGGTTATCATCAAACGCTGATCTGAAATGGCGGAGCGAGGCTGCCACATCCGTTCTCTAAGGTCTCCTGACCACGCCCTGCTACTATGGATACTGCGCAATTCATTTGGAGCAACTAATTCGCAAGGCTTAACGTTGTAACTAAATATGTCTACGTTTTTGCAATCTTCCTTATAGAGTGTATAGAAAAACGTGTAGATAATACTAGAGTTTACCCCGGCTTTCTTTGGTGTTATAAATCATTGGTTGAATAGGTTTATTAAATATTTTGTAGTTCCGCATTTCATTAAGATCGATAGGATCTATGAATGATGCAGAAAACCTATGATAGATTGTTGCGCCACATTATTATTTTTATTTTGGCTATATTATATTAACTATGTGTTCTTTTTTTTAAGACAATTCACACCAATTGACCTACTCCCATGCTAAGCTGGTGAAGCTTGTGTTATGGGTAATAGGCAACGGATATACATACATATTATAGATAGCTTAACATATAAATACATATTTAAACACCCAAGACCTAAGCATAACACCAAATGCTCATCACATCGATGTTCGTCTCAGCCGGGGATCGAACCTGGGACCCATAGATTCGCAGTCCGGGGTACTAACCACTAGACCAATGAGTCGTCAAATTCATTCAGCTTATTTCATTAAATTATTATGTGTAAGCTAATTAAAAGTTTTATTTTATGTATATATGTATTATAGTAACTGGATATTCATTACAATTTTATTTTATATATGTTAGCATAACATGCGGGCAGTTTTTGTTCGATTATTATGAGGAAAGGGTTTTTTTGTTTAAACCAATTAAGAGTAGTAGGTGACAATTTTTTTAGTTGGTATAATAAATCACAAAAAATTTCGATAATATTTATAAGAAGTGAAAGGTATTGCCACATCTCTACAGACAAATTTACAAAATAACATCAGTTGTTTAAGCGAAACAGGTTGTCTTCAGCTTTAATATCAGTCTTGTATATTACCTTTAATAATAGGAAAATAATCATCAGTAATTTACTTAAAACAAAACCATTAAAATTGGGTATTCCCAAGCCACTCATAACATTCCGTAAAAACCATTCATACGTATGGCAAAATTATATTATTCCACCAGTGGTCTAGCTTAAACTTTTGTTTATTTGAAAATGCCTTTGGAACTTGTAGAGGAAGGCCCTTTTTTACACAACAATGTTTTTCCATTTCCGGTTTAAACCGGATGGAATAAGACAAAAGTCACCCAATTTTCTATAAAGCACACAATGATTAAAAGTCTTGCTTGTCAATTACATCAAAATAAAATTGGATTGTCTGGGAGAAATATATTATTAGAGATAAGGCCCATATTTGCCACCAAATTTTATTTGTTGTATAAGTCGTGTGTATAATAATAATTCTATCGAAAAAAGTTAAGGTGACCTAAAAATATTAAAGGAACAAACGCAAGTCTGATTGTCCAATGGCAGCTCATACAGTGAATTAAATAAGGCAATTTTTACGCCGCTAACGAAGGCTTATTAGGGTAAAAGCTTCTTGAAAGAGTTATAACGAGTTCGGATGAACCTTTTTATGCAATTTAGACTATTAAGTACAGTTTTAACACCTTGAAACTGTTTCGTTTTCGGAGAATATCAAATTACTATACTTTTGATGTGTTTTTAATATTTATTTTTGTTAACATGTTAAAATAAAGAACTATATTACTTTCAAGACTATAAAAATTATTCAATGAAATATTTTGGATTAAAATACAATAATTTCGATATTCGTAGTCATATTTATTTGAGATATAGTAGATTAATTGTTGTTTTGTGGTCTCATTTTTAAGTAACCTGTCCATTTTAAAGTGATAGTAAACATAAATTGTACTCACAAGCTTATTAGATCAATAATTCAAACTAAAGAATTAAATATAATTGAATAAATATTAACTCTTTTATCGTAGGATTAAAACTTACACTCTCAAAAAAATAAAAAGAGTGATACAACTTTTGCTATTACATAATTCCCTCTGTATTTGATATTAATAAGAAAGCATAATACCGTTGTACGTAAACTTCAAAGCTTTATAATAATTAAAGTCTGCAACGCTAACATATATTATAAAAAGCCAGAAATCCACGGCTTACGTTCGATAAATAGATTTCATTGGAAAAAAATTGCACCTATTTCAGTAGTATTCAAAATTAATCATAAAACTACAAATAAAGATTTTAAAAACGTTAAAGAAACTAATTACCTCTACCCTAGTCTTAAAATGATTCTGAATCACATTGCTATAAAAAAAATGTTTATCAAAACGTAGACCGTTTTTTTAAAACACTCAGTTAACCTAAATTTATTGCTCGCGTTTCGTAATCATGTTCTCTCACGACACGTTTTAATTAAAAAACGAAAATTATCTGCACAATATCACGTCTTACACAATGTTGAATTATTAGCCCATACAAAAGACTTAAACGAGGCGCTTATCATTCTGCGCATGATAAGAACGTTTCTCCGTCTAGTCTTATGTAATCGTAGATAAGGCAAACCGCGCCCTTAAATGAATTTATATATTATTCTATGAAACCTAATTAATTGTTTAAAATATTACTTCAGAATTGATTTAAGAAAATATCAGGCTTAGTATTTAAAAATGGAACACAAGTGATTTAAAAATGGAACACAAGTGGCGGGAAAATGCGAGCAGGCTTTCGAAGGCTGTCGCGCTGGGCGGTGTCGCATTTGCGACTAGCGCTATCGTTCAAGCCGAGTACCGTTAGAGCGAGAGCGAGTGTGAGAGAGATAGACCGCGCCCCGTCCGAGCCATCCGGAAGCCTTGCTGAAACTGGACCGTTTTCTTTTCTTGTTACTATTGAGATCGGCTCTCAAGTTCTGTTGTTGTCGCGCGGCGCGCCGCTCGCGCTGATAACGCGACGCCATGCCGACCTGCGCACGCGCCTAGCGTCAACTGCTCTTAATGGATATCGAGTGCTACTGACTCCTATGGATTTTGTGATTGAATGTGATAAGTGTTTGGATTAATAATATTAAGAATTTTAATAACTTTTTAAAGTGATTTGGAGCGATTACGTTTTCGAATTTTATACTCTTTTCTACGAAAGGTAGGTGACTTTTTTTTATTAAGTGCAAAAACTGTGTTATAAGATTTTAAACTCGCTGGTGCAAAAAATTTATTCTTTGATCTTAATAACATATTCTCTAAACAACAAAAAGTTCATTCATAAATAATAATGACATCCAAACACCGTGTTAAATTAACATAATTGATCAAATAAAATTAGTCACATTTCCACACGTTATAAATAAAAGTATGTATATTATTAAAATTTTATGCGTCTCGAAATTTATATCACTAATAACATTATGCAAACAACAAATTCTCACGCATAAATCACGAAGTTTTATTAATGGGCGCATTAGATACAACATTTATTGAAATAATATAACTATATAATTGATATATTAAAAAATAATTCAATTCCCAATCTCGCTAATCTGTAACAACAACAAAAATATTTCAGATATGAAGAAAATTATTTACGAATTACTTTGATTCAATATTATATGTTTTACCAATTTACATTATTTATTTTAGTACATGTACAATGACACATATTATAATCGTAAACTTTTTTATTTTATTTTCACACAAAAACTTAAACTTAGGACATAAGCAAGTTACAGTTATAATCTTACTTCTGTTAATGGAAAAAGCTAGTCTGTAAACTAACTTATGCTCACATATTACTCTGGACTTTTTAAAAATAATGTTTTAATTTCGTTGCGCACAATAATAAAACATCATGTAGTAAAAAGCTACAACTCGTTTTCACTGTAATTTTCACTGTTAACGCGATAAAAAAGAAAAATAAAATAAAATTACTCGACCTAGTAAACCAGAAAGTTGTGACCGCGCTGCCGCCGGCAAAAGCCTTTTTTGCTCGAGTTTTAGTCATTGTTATCCAATGATACTTGTTACCCTTTACAAAGTAGACAAATCAAAAATAACACGACAAATAATTTAAATTGCATGTATAATAAACAGCAAACTTTTACTGTTTTCGCAATATATAAAGTTATATTTTAAGAATATCTTCGATTTTCAAAATACGAAAGAAAAATTCAATAACAAAACATTTAAGTGAAATTAAACTCAGTAATAAAATCTTAATTTACACCACACGAAGATAACTGTACAATTTTTTTACATGAAATTTTAATACCGATTTTATCATCTGTGTAAAATAAAATTAATATACTGTTAAACTGCGGTATGTAATAGAAAGTGAAGTGATATAACAAAATATAATGCTATCAGATATCAATAGAGAGCAATTTAAATTCGATCACGTTAAAAAGGCAATAACACAAGGTTTCCTATCTGACAGTTAAGAATTCCAAAGCTTATTAAATACGGTTGAGCTTTTATAAGCTTTAAAACTTTGGTACTTTTTGTCTACGTCAAAAGTACCAATTTGGCTTTTTTAATGCTAAATAATTAATACTATACTGGACTATTATTTTTTTTTACTTTAGACTTGTGATGGTTTTTTGGAAAAAAATATAATAAATGTCTATCTCACGCCATTATTCGAACTACATTATATAAATTTGTACCGTAAATAATACAATATAATCGAAATACCGCTGTGTCATCTCTGTGATTAAAAAAAATAAAAATAATTAGACATTTCGCTTTCACTGTGCGTAGTTAGATAACTGTCAGTTGCTCGATTTAATTTCGATCGTGTACGATAAACTGGTTTATTATACGCATCAGTGAGTGCATGCGACAATTTTACATAGCTTTCATTTTTTGACGTGGTTTCTTTAAAAGCTCACTTTTTAAAAATCTCGTGACAGTTAGCTAAAGCTGTATTACGTATTGTATATCCTGTTATTACTTTTACTACTATATCTTAATAAGATATTTAACGGCTTTCATTTTAAGCTCCACCCTTATCTTCTTATATTGCGGGTTTCTTTCTATTATATTATATTTTTCGATTATAGGAAAACAAAATTTGGACGAAACTAAGGAACATTGGGATAAATTACCAATAACTTTTGTTGTAATAATTTATTATTTTTATCCAAAGCTAATATTTACTATTTAAACAATTATTTTATAAATACTGTAAACAATGCAATTAATGCAGCAATTATATTATAACCTGTAAGCAATAAAAAATACCCGTTCCCATTTTAATTCACATTAAATTTGCATTCTGATGGTTTATCTTGATACCATCAATCTTCCATACAAGTTGCAAGCATATTGTTAGTAAAAGCTGAATATTGAATACGGAGTAGTAATGGAATTGATTGTAATCGATTCTATCATTACAGCTTATCTAATTGTAATGTTCCTTTATAACAAGATGGGGAAATTGGAGCGGCTGTAACTGGTTATATACAAGTATATAATTATTCTAGCTTAATGATTTTTGGTGTTTACTTTAAAGTGGTTTTTATACTTCATATTTTTCATCAGAACGAATAGTATATTTGATAACATTTAAGTGATGAAGCTATATGTGACTAATGCTCAGGGTTAAAGCCAGAAACAAGACTTTGCGTTAACTATGTTAAGTCAAAAAAGAATTGAATTTTTACGTACACAAAATTTTAAATAAAAAAAAATATATTACTTTTTATATAAATTTATTTTAAAAAAATTGTAGACGCTTTTATTGGCTTGTAAATTAATAGTGGGTGGATTATTTAAAACACCTGAAACAAAATAATTGTTTCTACGACTCGTAATCAATTACGACTAGTCTAAATACAGAAGTCGGGTATTATCTGAGCCTAGCAATTACTAGAGCCTTACCCACAATAGTGATAGTAATTTTAATTTAAATCTCGAACGTAAATGAAGAGAAAGTACCATCATTCAGAAAATATCAGATCATCAGTGATACGACCGCTTTAAATACAGCAAATTAGCGAATTATATAGGCCTAGTATACGACACAATGCGACGATTTTATCTCAGGACTTTCGGATAGTATTAGCCGTTTACTAACGTAAAAGCTTTTGTGTAGAGAAATAACGATATCTTAGTTTTTCGTTAGTGTCGCAAAGTATCAGAGTACTTTGTTTTTGTATACTAAATTATAGCTAATGTAATTCAAGTAGAAACAGACCATTCACGAGATCTGTACAAACAGCGGGAAGCGATCTTTTTTATACAAGTTGAAATTAATATATATAAGCTTTTTTTAAATCATTGTAAATATCTAAGCCTATTAGGAAGTTCGTAGGATATTTTTTTTATAGAATTTGATTTGATTACTCAATAATACGTAATTATATACGCCTTTGAGAGCTATACAATTATTATAGCGGTCATACAATTTTTTGGTACCATTTACGGTTCATAGTTCGATTTGTACGGCTCATTGGTCTAGTGGTGGCATTTGGTGTTGTACTTAGGTCTTGGGTGTTTAAATATGTATTTATATGTCTATCTTTCTATAATATGTATGTATATCCGTTGCCTAGTACCCATAACACAAGCTTCACCAGCTTAGCATGGGACTAGGTCAATTGGTGTGAATTGTCTTATAAAAAAAAAAAAAAATATTCGGTATTTTGTACTTTCCAATGACAAATGTATACCAAAGTTTTGTTATCTTTACCTGAAAACCAATGCGCAAAATATTTTTTTGCACAATCTATTGAACGAAAAAACATGTTTCTATGCGATATAATTTATTCATTACTGCAGCAGACACATGAATCACGATGACTGCATCATATTTGTATTCACTGGGGATGAATTTGCGACATATACAAGTTTGAATACACACGAATATCAGCCTAAATCTTCATAAATGGAAAGCAACTCAGGCGAATCTCCTCTGCGCGCTCTGAATGCCTAGGATAAGTTTCCGATAAAAATTCAAGGAAATTCGAAATAGTCTGCACTCAAGTACATCACTCAGATTGTAAAAAAATGCATAGACAACGATATAGACCGAGACGCATAATTTTTAGATTCATTTTCATAATGTGCAGTCGAACGTCTGAGGTCAACTTCGTACATATAACAATTTATATTTGATGGGCGACAAAAACCGAAACGCAAAAATGAAGGCCACGGCAAAATTATTTTTAGTACAAATTTTTATTGATACATACATCTTTAATAAGCCTTGAGATATTTTCATTTGTTTCTTTCTCTATATTATTATTTATTGTTATTATTATATATATGTATAAGCGCATTTTACTATACAAATAATATAATTCTAGTATAGGACTTTTTGGCGCTGTTTGGCGAGCTTTGCTTTTTGCAGATTTTGATTTTGATTGCATCAGATGAAACAAGCGTTATTTAAGAGGATAGGATCTAGATGGCCATGCCGTCAGGACCATACTAAACTGCGAAAGCTGACGCTTCTCTTTGGAAGGTTGAGAGGTGGTGGTTAAGAGTGTCAGAGAGCCTGGATAGAGCTGGTCCAGCCACATTCATTCAACAGCTGCCCTGCGATTCTGTAACTCACTTTTCTGAAAAGGTGGGAGCTTGTAGTTTATTGTTTACTAGCAAACTCGGCGAACTCCGTTTCGCCACCAGATGGCTTCGTTTTATGTAACATTTCGTTTGGTGATCCCGCTATTCTGTTGAGTTTTTTTCCTGAATTTTCTTTGCTATAAACCTCCCGGAGCCCGAGACCTTTCCAACGAATGCAAAACCGTGGAAATCGGTTCGTGCGTTCTGGAGTTATAGCGTCAGGAAGGAAAATCCGGCTTATTTTTATATAGTAGATTAGAACGCCAAATCATAAAATGACTGCTTCACGACTTATTTCAGAGCGACCGCCAATGCGAAAACCGCTGAGTGAGTTCGAAAATTGAGTTACAGAATCGCAGGGCTGATATCTCGTAAAGGACATTGAACTAAATCACTACAGATTTACTAACCCCTAAATCTAATTGAGCTATAGGTCTCACGAGTTTTATTTACAAAAAACCTCGTTATCAATGCGTACGTCTTCGTTGCATAATTGCAATTGCATGGGAAACCAATTGTTAATTCTTGTTCACATACATGAATGTAGACATTAAGTGTTGCACGCACTTGCGATGCGCAAAAAATATTGCATCGGCTTATTAAGCTTATTAAGGAGTTATGGGTAACTAACTGCTATAAGTAAAACCAAACTTTCAACAATTGGTTATTATTCTAAGTAAGTATGGTAGCAAACATTGTAAATTTTTTTCATTGACCGGTTACCCCAGAGCTGGTTCTTTCCTTGCTCAACAAATAAGTACCGCAATACAGCGAGGAATAAATGCTGCCAGCGTTACGGGTATACTGTCACAGGGACCAAACTTTTTAAATTTGTTTTATTTTTATATTAATATATTTTTAATTATTATTATTACTATGTAGGTTAAGAATATTGCAATTATTGTAAATACCATTCGAAGATATACAATCATTATATTATAGGTGTTTTTAAAAAAACCATACAATAAATGAGGGTGGTTTTAACTAAAACTTATTTTTGTTTTCTTGTGTGCAATGAAGTGCTAAACTCTCTTATTTAACACCAGGAAAAACAAATATTAATTTCGGTTATTTCATTTTGGTATGTCGTAACCTCATTGATCACCGATTACATCAGTATTTATATCAATCTTACGCATTATAAATAAAAAGCCTAAAATTATAACGTTATGAAAGTTAATAAAAATTGCAAAAAGTTGATTGAATACGACATCACTCTCGATTTCATTGAAACGAAATCGTTTCGCTATAGGTATCGTGATTTGTAACAATAAAACCAAAAAAAATCCAATCGGCGTGTGAAATTGCGAAAAATTGGAATTACCTCACCACAATCCGAATAATTGCTATTACATATAGAAATATTTTATCATAGGCTTTTAAAATTTGAAGTATTTTATAAGTAATGAAAATAAATTATATATTCAATATTTTCTTTCATTCTTAAGAGTTATTTCATGAAGAAAAAGTGTTCTTTATTATTGACAAGGTGGGTGAAAACCCGCGATGAGTTCTGACGCACTGGGGTGATAACGCACAAGCATTGAGTAATAAATAGTTGTCCACGTTTCCAGTAAACCTTAAAGGTCAATATGGATAATTTTATTAAAGAAGATTAAAGTTAAATCTATGGTCTTAATAGCCACATTGTTAATTTTTACATAGTGATAAAACCGTGTTTTTATACCCGATAAACAATATGTATTAGGCAAAAGATTTCTAATTTCAACCGACTTTGAATGGTGGCGATTCGAAAATATTATTGATAATTTAATAGGCGTTTGTTTCTCTTCTATTCTTACTTGGTGCAGTTTTTTTTTTTAAAACGGGGCTAATGTGAAGGAGTCTCATCTGGTGCTAAGTGACATGAACACTCAAACTATCAGAAAGCTGGCGAATTCGGTGTCGGTCTTTTAAAAATCTGATTAGGTTATATAGAGGCAAATGTAGCTTGCCTAGAAGATTCTAACTTAACTCTTAAATACCTGGAAATGCTGACGTTCTGTTCATCGTTCAGAGAGTTCTAACCAATGCGAACAAGCAACGTTGATGTGAGCCCTCCAAACATTAACCGCTCATTATTTTTGTTCAAAAAGGGAACAAACAAAACAAAATAATTAATAAATTATTCCAGGATGAATCCTAATTAAATGAAACTCCTAAACTTAGTAGAATGTAAAAGTAGTGTATAATGAAGAAGGCTTTACCGTCTTTAAAGCTTTTGATATATTAAAAAGAAAGCTTGTATGCTATAATTTTAATTACATGACCTTTCTATACATTTGGCTCTTATCGTTCACTCATTAAGGAATCTGAGAAATATAAATCAACCTTCAAGTTATTGGTGCTACGTTTTAATTGGCTGGAATGCTGACGGAATATTTTAATACATACAAATATTGAAGCAATTCCATTTTTAGTAAATCTCGGTCAAAGATAATGAATTTTATAGCAATCATTTTGCTACTGTGCAAGTTTATTCGTTACTATGTTAAGTGATAAGTGAGTTGGTATTTATGAGTATGGGTTTTTTTAAAGACCTAAGAGTGATTTAATTAGCGTCTTAGTTTTATATATATAATTTAAATTAATAAAGGTAAAATATTTACTAAGTTTTATCAATATAAATTCATATTTTAAAAATTCATTGACCCTTTTTTTATATATTTATTTGGTAAATTAGAAAAAAATCAAATCCTGTCAAATATTTTACGACCTTTTAAAACTATTTTCCCTCTTGACCTTTTATCTTGACCTTTTAAAACTATTTTCAAATTTTTTGGCTATAATTTATCTTACTGCCACCATGGCGTAGTGGTTAATGTGTGCCGCATTGCTGAGTACTTGACTTCAATTCCCAGAGACGTTTACTGTTTCGATTGAAAAGCACAGAGCTTCGGTCAATAACTTTCTAAGTAAACTGAAATAAACGCGAAAAGTACTCTACGATTGTCGTTAAAACAATAGTTTTTAGGCTCATCCCTGACAAGTATTATAATAACTAAAAACACATGATTCAATTCATGTATAATTATTATATAAAATATCTGGACTAATCTGCAACTAAGTTAAAAATATTCATATAACAAGTATTTTCAACTGATATGGAAATTATACATTCCTTAAATATAATTATGGCGTAACTATGATCGATCTAGTTTAAATATTCAATTTAACCTTGCAATAATTCTTAATGTATTGAAATACATGTACCATAATTACAAGTATAAAGCGGGTCTTTTATGCAAATGCTCACGAAATTTAACATAATCATCAAGATTAATGTTTTTTAAGTTACGAATTAAATTGTCATTTAAATATTATTGACAGATGCATTAGTTATTACCGAACATGTCCGCGAGATAAATAAAAAAATTGTGCAGTGTTGAGCAAAATTCAGCGGCTGCAGAGTAATTATGGAATCTATACAGACGTAGTATGGATGCAATAAAAGCTACCTAAAGCTGTTTAAGCATAGAAAAGGTTTTCTTGGCTTATTTTACATAAAATATATTTGCATTTATTTAAATTAGTTAAAAGTTCTTTATCGGACATAAATGGGATCTATCACATTTTTTAGAAACACTTCGAAAGCCCTTTAATCAAGCACCTACTTGATGAAGAGTTAGTACTAATTAGTACACAATTTTATTTGTAAACGAAATTAATTAGATTTTTGTATCAAATCCATATATGTTTTTTAAAGCTTATAAAATTAGGTATGACATGACATATTTATCGTGAGTCCATATATCATAATATAAGTAATATCAATAATTCACTGAATAAATAAAAGGAGAGTTTCTTGCCTGTTCTATTTGCCCGCTCTACGCCCTTGACTTGCGAACTGGTAGTAAATGTAAATTTAGAATCAATTTGACATGTTTCCTATTGACGTTCATAAGTGTACTTGGTTAACTCTATAGAAAAAAATAACAATTAGTTTAGTATTTGAGTTATACGCTGATTACGTTAAATGAAAACGCAAGTTATACATATGCAAATGATAAGCGTAATACGAGGTCCAATGTCCCAGGAATGCGTGTATCAGACCCCAAACAATAGCAATAACACAAACTCTCCCACGACACACAATGAATAGACGAAAACTAGGTGAATCTTGCAATAGCGTATTTTAAAAGAAATATGATCAATTTCATAACGATTCCCACATGTATGAATAGCACTTGACATAGGCTGACAAATAAGTGTAATTTAAACGAGATTTTGTTTACAAATAAATTGGATGTTATTAAAGATGGTTAGAGTATCATTAGAGTGAAATTTGATTTGGATTTTCACTTGTAATGCTTTATATAGCGTACCACTATCTTAAAGAACTACCACACAGATCAGCCCCACGGCATTGCAAGTGTCTTTGGGCGGTTTGAAAGTGTCTGATGGGACTTTACACACCTGCTCGTTTGCCTCCTGTACTTTCCTATCAAAAGTTTATTTAGATGGAAATCATTCTGGGTTGCTAAATCAGTGATCTTTATTTAAGTAACAGGTATTTTATAAGGGCGGGGAAAGCTTTACAATAGCAGGTGTTCAGCCTGTGGCTTATTATTTACGTGATAGACGAGTTTATTTTAGGGCCTAATTTTCCGATTTCCATATGATGTTTTCATTAATCGTATGCGTAATAATGAAGCTTGTAGATTCATAAAGCGAAACTGTTCGAAATTTAACAAATGTTTAGAAAATTCTTCTTTTAAAATACGACTTTTAAATTGTTTTTAATAAAATTATTACGGAACGGTAATATTTATATTATTTATATTTTTAATTTAATTTAATTATGTAATATATATTTTTTATTTATTCTTAAAACTGCAATAGTCTGTAGTAAAACATGGTTTATACTATGAAGGTCACAAAATTCAAAAGTCAAATTCACACAGAGGATGACTCATATTTACGACATAATTTAGGAAGTAAAATTTAAATGTTGAGTAGTTAACACGCTCACAACCTAATTTCTTACATATGTCGGAGACACGTCTAGGTGATAAAATCATACTTCTCACGATAAATTCTTCAACTTAGTCACTGCACCGCGCCTTTCATTACTCAATGTTAAATTAAGAAATGTTTTCTTTATGAGAATAATACCTTATATTTTACTGTAACAGTTACAACTTCTTAAAGTTGCTCTACTTTAAGAAGTTGTAACTAAAAAAATAATCTAGTCAAAAAAGCTTAAGACTCGCAAGCTTCTTTTACACTTCCTCAAATAGGTAAAGCTTTAAATGAGCTTTTTGAGGCATAATGGTATGATATGCTTGTACTCCTTAAATATAATATACTTCTGAGAAAAACCTTCGAATAGAACAAAACCTCTTTTTATGAATTTCTTTTAGTAACGATAACCTGTGTTCTGTTACTCTAATCATAATTTTTCAATGTCAGATTTTCTTATCTTCGTAGCACTTTCAGATATAAACTATTTTCCTAATTTAGCTGTAGTCCCTCATTTTAACCGCATTAGTTAGATCAAGCGACTTGCTTTAGAACAATTCTGAATCAAAGGAATATCCAACTCAAAAATTATTGTTTAATTCGATGTATTTTCCGAGATTAGGGATTTAAATAAACCATCCACAATACTAGTAAAGACACAGACGCAGCAATGAAGCAATTTCAAAATACTTGCGTATAACAAAAGATTCGTATTATGCAGATTGAACAAGAGCAATAGAACAATGCAGGGAACGGACCTTAAAAAAGAGCGAATATTCGTCAAGAACACACGTACAACGCAAATTGGCCAAATGTCATATTACACAACTGACATTCGGATCCTCTGTCCGTGTGAAGAGTTCCCACACGATGCCAGTTAAGATAACGTGGTAACCGAGCCGGCTAAACGCTACTAAAAGATAAACCAACCAACCGTTGACGAATGACGATGAGATATATTTAAAAGACCCGATTTTAACGATGGTACACAATTTAATCGAATTAAAAATTAAACGTCAATAATAGAAATATTAATTTAGTATATTATATATGTCAGAAATAACCGTGTTTTGAATTTAGAACATTTGGAACAATCCATGACCTTTCCAATTTTCAAATTTCGAACATGATGGCGTTAGAAAACCAGCAGAAATTACCGTGTTTTGAATTTAGAACCTTTCGAACTTCCGTGACATTTTCAAATTTCGAACATTATGCGTTAGGAATCCAAACCTTTAAATTTACTTTGATATTCGAATTTCGAATCACAGGATTTCGTTATACGAAGGAAATCCGATAAATGCGATTCACACGATGTTCTCGACTTCGTTTCCGGCGATCGTTGATTTGTATCCAACATTCTACTCCACGTCCTGTCTTAACGAATTGAGGATGTAAACCGATAGACATTTAGAGCACTTAGTCACAATATCGACGTTTCGTACCGTTATTTTTATCGTCGCGATGCGCCATGATACAATATATCTATCCAATTAGAAGTCTAATAAATTAATTAATTCTTAGTATTTAAATTATTATTTGTGTAATATATAATCTCTCAACTTTAAAAAATAAGTTACTCCACAAGGCTTTTAATGTGTACTTATAGAAACATGTATAAGATATTAATAAAACGGGTTTTATTTTAATAATTTCGTGAAAATTAAAATGCAAAATTTGTAGTAATAGTTAACATTTCATACTAACTAATAAACTAAACGCAATTTAAATTTCGAACGTTATCAATTACTACAATTCAAATTCGAATTCCGCATGCTAACAATCACTACTTTGAACTTGGGCAAGTTTTGAAATTACGCAGCAAATCAATGTAGATTTATGAGCACTCACAGAAAGCAATCAAAAGGGGCGTGTCGTTTGGTAATTATTTCTTAACACCATCTTCAAGTCGGCTACCGAAAGCGCATTAGAGACTTCCTCTGACTTAATGGCTCTGATTGAATGCTTTTTATAGTTAATTAGATATGCGTTAATTGAACTGGAATTAATCTGCTAATTGCTTATAAATATTGAAGATTTAAGGCGCGAAAGTTACCACGCACAAACATATGAAATTTATTCTAAGAACTAGTCTCCTTTTAAAACACGTTTATATATTACTAATGTACTAATGATCATATAGTATAAAATATATGCCCAGTTTTGTTAACCGACTTCGAAAGTCTAAAGATCAATCAATTCGTATTGTCGTAGAGGTTAAAATTTTGTATTAATATTAATGAAGTGAAACTTCTTTAGGCGCATGAGGATAAAATTTTTAAAAAACGTCACGAAGATGTGCAGCGTTTTTATCGAAGAAAAGGGAAAGAGAGATTGAGAGAGAGTGAGAAGGGTGAATTACCTTATAGAAATTATATTTTTAAAATTAAAATTTCGTAAAAAGAATTTATGAAATAGTAGTATTTTATATTTTATGCAAAATAATTTATTGAAACCTTAAATTGTAAATTAATATGCCACATGTTTTTATTATCGAAGAAAAAAAAAAATTTTTTTTTTATGAATTTTCGACGCTTAATATTTTAATGACAATTAAATGCATTAAATTCCTAACATATCTTCCTTTTTACCTTCCTCTACACTCGGAAATCTAAAGTTTTACATTTGTATAAATATGAACAAGACTTAAAAATTAGTTTGCAAAAGAAGTTTCACTTCTGACATGTGTAGTTTGTGCACACGTACTTTTTGTATATCATATCGCATATATACGTATATGTACATATAGAAATCCTATGAACAAAAATAGTTTCATCAATACACGACAATGTTGACATTCTGTTGCTGTCATTGTCATAGCACGTTTTGTGACATGCCGTTTGACAGCCAGCCTGACACTTAGCCCGCGATGACGAGATAAAGGCATTAACATCAGAGATGTTACCGTTACCTTTGAAGGCGGTTGTATCTGTGCACTGTCATAGATGCACGACCTTGAGTTGATGCGTGTGTAATAAAGACGCCCAGTTTGTACTACACTCCAATCGACAAAACGTGGTGCCGTTTTAGGCAGTTTATTATCTATGTATATAACATTCTCGTGTCATTGTTTGTAACTAAAACCTCCGAGCTTGACGCGACCTTGATTTCTCTACATTTTATGGTCTCAGAATCAGTAATTTTTTATTTTATTTACCTCATCCTAATTTTTGCCTACTGGAAAACAATAATTGCAGAGTTAGCTAGTTTTTTATATGAATATATAATATGAAGGTATTTTTATTATATGTTCAATTTTAACCACACCTTCACCTTTTATCTACACCATCCTTCAAAGAAGAAGTATTCTCAAGTCACTTTTGTTTGATTGCAAAGAACTTTAAGAACCGAAAATAATTATAATACAAGCTGTATAGACGAAACTCTTCCGTAATTTTACCGTATATTTAATTATTATTACCCTTTACCTCAACAGCTTTACCGAATTGTGATTGACGGTAGTAGATTTTTTCTAGAACAAAGTTCACAAAAGCGAGATAAAGTTATCTGAATTACAATCCTGTACAATAATTATGGCTAATAAGTAATATTTTGTTGACTTAATTTTCTACAATACTAGTCATTAGCTTTAACTAAGGTAATGTTAATTAACAGTTTTAGTGTTCTATAATGTATTGACGTGTGTCCCAGATACCGCACTTACACTTATATTCACTACACTAGGTTTATTAACTCAAAAAGTTGAGTTCTCTAAGTCTAGTTCCTGTGTCAAGAAGTTGAATTGACTCAGCATTCACATGGTTATGTAATAATAATAATAAATCATTTATTTTCCAAGACAGTGACAATTAGATCGATCAACTTCAAAAATCCGCACAATCAGCCATATATAAATAGGCATGCAAATATCATATTATTTTTTTTATTTTCACAATGTCAATTATAAAAAGCACATTAACATAATGTCATAATTAGTTAAGTTATTTATAATTGGTGTAGGGTATGTAGCCCGTTGAGTATCCACATTGAGATCCTTGTGGGTACGTTCATTTTTATTTAATACACAAATGTTAAGAATGTTTTTTCTTTATCTGTATATTCTTATTGTTGTTTAGACAGAATACACCAATCAAAACAACTTTAATTGCATACGCAATCGCGTCTATCTCAGGAATTCTCTATTCAACATCGGAGCTATTTAGATCAAATTAAAACACAATATAAATTCATCTAATGTGCTCAGTTTCAAAATCGAAATTGCTTGTCATTAGCAAGGCTAAAATGTCACGGAACAATGCTTGTCGGTCGAAGGCCGCACGTGAGCGCATTTCCTATTATACATGACATATAGCTGGGTGTATATCGGGGGATGTTCTAGGCAACAATGGCGCCAGCACTTTATAGATTGGCTTTAGTTATTATATTTCTGATCCAATACGACTGAGGGTCCTTTCAGAACCGAGCGTACCAATTCTTAAAAGGCCGGCAACGCATTCGCGAGCCCTGGTGAAAATTGAGTGTCCGGTGGCGGTATCACTTATTATCACTGCATCAGATGAGCCCCCTGTTCTATATAAAAAAATCTGTTTCATTCATCTGCAGCAGATGATCAGCCTCTGGTCAATATAGGATTTTGATTAAGGGTCAAAATACAGAGCACAATGTAACACAGCCAACGATCACATTCAACCTTTGAACACACCAGGTAATTTCAAATAATACTTTACTTATTTCAACTAAATAAAAAATTCATGATTATTTAGTTTAAATATGCCAAAGTTCGTAATAGATACTTATTTTATAAATTTTGTTGAGGGTAATGCATAATATTATTCCTATATTAATAAATATCTCTACGAGTAATTGTGTGATTTTTTGTCGAATTGAGTAAAATCTTGATATATATGCACAGGGCTTACTTATTGTTAATAGAACACTCATAAACACGCACACACACACAGGCACACCAATATTTATAAGTATTGTATTATACCAGGGTTCATGATAATTCTTTGTTATTATTTTACATTAGTATTGAAATTTTTATAAAAGCTACGTAAATAACAATAAATAAATTGTGTATCAATGGTCACCGTTGTTTGTGTAATATTTGATATACCAAATAACTTTAAATCAATGAAGCCTTTTTAAATCCAATACATTGAATATTTTATTTAATGTGTTGTGCATTACTTGCATTCATTGCAATGAAAACACGCAATGAAAATTGATTAAACGTCTCAAATCTCGAGATAATGTTGGCTAATATCGATCAATCTTTGATTTGTTTTGCATACGTTTTAGAATGCGTAGCCTCATTATACGATCGATAGTTCAGTTTACGTTAATGTTTCTTCTGTAGAAGCATAAATTAGGAAACTATATCAAACTAATATATAGGTAAGTGAGACCAAAGTTTAGCTTAAAACATGGAGGTATTAAAAAGCTTCACAAGGCAGTTTCTTTTGCTAACTAGCGAACTGTGGAACTGTCTTCCCAGGGCGTATCGACCTCCAATGGTGTAAAAAAATGGGTACTCCTCCCTAAAAGACTGTTTACGAATCTATAACGAGTGTCCGTAAGCTGCGATTACTGCCGTTTTTGGGTGCCAGTAGCCTCGTTTGCCCCCCTCTCCCTATCCTATCAAAAAATAACACGAATCAGACTGCCGTTCAGAGTTTTTACACAAGAAACATTTGACGATCGCATACTTATCAACATTAAACATTGACAATTATCACTAAGCATTTAAGCACGTAATACATTGTATTATGTCGCACCCAATAATGTGGTATATGTGGTACGGGGTCTTATGAAATATTAAAATCGAATTAAACAAGACTTTGCATCATTAACAAGCAACATTGAAAGTTGAACCATAACTGGACATAGAACTTTTATGCACACGAATGATTCAGAATCGAGTATTACCTAACGATCGTTCAACCAATCAAAACCGCACGTGTCAGGTCAGAGGTGAGCTGCGCGGGAGCATTGTTAAAAACTGATGAAAGCATCTAGTGAATTTATTAAATTATAAGTTATCGTCCATTGTTAACTAGATTGGGTTAAAACTTATTACACCTTTGTTGAGGTGTTCGAGTTTCTAGTGCAAAGACGAAGAGAGTAAATAAATAAGGAAATACTTAAAATCACCTTGTGCTATATTATTTCTGTATGTGTACAACTTCTAACCGTCTAAAAGTCTTGATAAGTCTTTTCTCATTTTTATTATTCAGTAACTACACTAATAAATCACTACTAACACGTAACAGGCATTCAACAGTAGAAAACAGGCACCGAAAAGCATCGATGTTGTTTTAAAAACTAATCAAATTTAGTCTTACATTTTCATATTCAGCTAGTTAATAAGAATTTAAATTTTTGTGTCAAATGATATTTCTATTATCGCTTGTATCAAAGGTGAGAAAGTTAACATTTTCCCTTATCTATATTATCTGCAATGTGATAAAATGTAAATTCCCGTTTTATTGTCAAGGCATAGCCCGTTAGTTGTTATCGTAACCTCACAACGACTATCTCGACAATGACGTTGGCTTTAATTCAATCAGCTGGAGATAGCCCCATCACGGTAAAGGGTGTATTTGTAAGAATTTTTCAAACAAAACTGACTTACTGAGCGTTCAAGTATTACGTAACGAATTTGGGGGGGGGGGTCCTTTTTGCGGGGCGGGGATTGAATTACGCGTTATTGTTAATATTATATTTGAGTGTCCGGTACACCACATAAACTTTTATTTATAAAGAGTCACTGGGTGGTCCCGAAACGTTTTACTATTGGGTACAGAAAAACGTTACGACGCGTTACATGAGGGGGGGGGTCAATCTCCAAAAATTGCGTGACGTATTACTTGAACGAAGACTCTTGTTAGCTATCGTTAAAGTACAAGAGATCATTTACATTCATAATTTCACTAACAATTCATAATGAAATTAAAACCATAGTTTTTAACAGGAGTAGGACGCAAACGGGCAGGAGGCTCATCGCTACCTCAATAAGAAATGTATTCTTAAACGACAAAAGATGTTAATTTAAGTAATATATTGTTTCACGCCTACGATTATTTTTAAAAACAATTATGTGACCAATTAAAAAAATAACATTTCATTTAGATTTGAAAGTGTGTAACCGCAAAATATATGGGACTATAATAAATATAGTCAGAGAAGTCCACATTATTAGGTCTGAATACGTAGCTTAATAAAAAACAAGGCAAATGATATTAAGCTTAACCATTCCTTTACTATTTTATGGCTAGATAGCCTTTATCGTGGTCGTGTCACAAGAGGGGCGCGCCCGACAATAAATCCGCTAAAGCTTGGCGTGAAAGATGAAGTGTCCGCTTAACATACAATGACTGTCGTAACCAACTCGTAACAACAATACTGGCGCTCAAACACGAGAATTATATAGGTATTAGCGCTTTATATAGTACTCTATTTCTTGAAAGTGTTTTATTGTTCCATTTTCAAATTTATTCAAATTCTCTTGTCTCTATATTTACAGAGAATTTTTGACTGTTTATTACGGTAATGAATGAAATTACCATGTACAAAATATTGTTAAAGATAATAATGAAATTGAATTAAAGTTAGATTAAATCTTTAAAAACAACTTTATTAACGTTATGTATTTATTTTACATATATTATTGTTAAAGTTTTTTATATAAAATTAATTATGATAATAATCGCGTTAATAAAAAACTATAAAAGTATGAATTCCCAATACGTTATCGTCAAAGTTTAACTGACCTTCTAAAACAATGAGAATAAAATATATTAGTAAAGTGCACCGATTTGCATCATCTATTTATCATCCACCAACATCGTATGGATGTGACAGTTTCAATTGTCTTTTTTTTCACGTCTGGCAGAGAATACAGTTAATTTTTATCTATTTTGTGTATTACTCATAGGTGCATTGAGCAATCATTTTTAAAATTCATTTGCGAGAATACAGTTTGATTAATGTTTTTGTAAGACATACAATGGTAATAATTTTGTGTTTTTGTCTCTTAATTCTATATTAGCAAAAGCTTCCTGTAAATACGACTTCTAGATTGCCGAAAAGAAACTCGTAATAAAAAATCGCACATAATACCTACTAAGTAGTACGTTTTTATTAAATATTGCAAAAGCTCAAATCATATAATAACATATTAAAATTAACATTGACTACTCATAATTTAATTTATTAATAACATAAAAACGTTCAATAGTAATTTATTTTATCCTAACCTTGGTGAAAATAAACGTGTCAACACATTTCTAGTGATTTACGATTATAATACATTTATGATTTTTTTATTAACAGCTATTAGATTCTTACGGTAGGTATTGTCATTTTAAAACAATAAATGCAACAAATAAATCATAAAATTCATTCATCAGATCGTGTCTACTCTCGTAACGTAACTCCTTTTTTTATTTAAAAATGACAACATCATCTAATAATATAGTCCTGTGGATATCCCCGGTTATCCAACCAAATACTCTTCCGTGACTAATGTATAAAACTTTGATTTTTATAAGAACAGAATGTTATATTAAAACTAATCCATGTTTATCATTTGACTATTAAGAGTTAAGTTTCAAAACTACTGTAACTAATGGAAACATCCCATGTCTGATACTTGGCGATTTGTCAAAGATACACTAAATTGATGAGCTGTAGCGAGAAGTTTGAAGGAATGCGGCCCATACAATGTTTGTACAGGTCTAGAATGCACAACAAATAGATAATACAGATAGCATCTGATATTTACAATCTAGTATTTGATCTCTTTCTGCATTTGTATTAATTATTATTCATGTTTTATTGGTTCAGATTACGTAATCTTTGTTTTTTAATGTCATTTAATAGTGTGTAACTATTATATATGTTCCTTAATTACTGTCTTAGCAGTGACGACAATATATATAACTTAAATCCATTCAAATTAGCGTAAAATTATATAGCTGCCACAAATTTAGTTTTTTTGAAGTTATACTTCTTTAGGCGCGTTATGAAAAATTGATGGGGTCAAATTTTACGATGCGCGCGCACCGTGACACAAAATTAACAGAATGAAGTTGCCCACGGAAGATGCTACGGCATTGGACATAATTTAAAAACAACATTCGAATAATAATAGAATTTATGTTACACTTAATGTAAGAGAATAATAATAAATATTTATTGATTTAATTTTTCAAATGTAAACTGAACTTTATTGACTATAGTGACTCCTTTTCCAGTCTTTCATTATTTAATTGTAATTAATTATTTGCATGCAATCAAAAACTATTTTTAATAATGCCAAAGAAGTATAACATCTTACGCGCGTACATAAGTACGAGTACACGCACCCTTTTTTTAATTAAAAAAAAAATTGCTATATCAGTTCTGGGTACGCAAAAGTCTAGTTCTAGTATCTTCTTCCCCCAGTGTCAGCATGCTCTTATTTTGGTTCGTTAAGCAAACAAATTGTCTATGAAACACGAATAAATACTTGTTTAAACCGAAGTTATACTCAGTTCATAAATAAACCTAATTTTGACTCAGTAATAATATTACCCATAAAATTTCTAATACTATGTCAATCACTATGACGTATTTAGCATATAGCATGCTAAATACCGCTAATGCTAATAATTTACGATCTCTTTGATTTGAAGCTATTTATGGCTCTATTTGAATAGCCTAAGAGGAATAGAGACAAGAAAATAAATGACAACTAACATTAAGGTTAAGAGGTGGACTTTAGTACTTGATTTATAGGCTTTTGGTGTCATCAGAAATTATTCATTCATAGATTCCATAGTTGGATAGAAATATGATCTGTTTGTTAAATAGATTTAGTTCATTTCATTATTCAAATGTTATCATTATTTTGTGAATTTTAACAGACATTTAATGATTCAATGATTCTCTCAACAGTTAACAAACTCTATCATTATTTAAGTACTTTTTTGTTTTCAGTTTCATTCGCGTGTATTTGCGTTAATTTTATCTATACTGTATATTTAGTTTGGTAGATTTAAAATTTGATCATACAGTTATAGTTTTACTAACTTAAAGCGGCGTTGGCCGAGTTGCTTCAGCGTGCGACTCTCATCCCTGAGGTCGTAGGTTCGATCCTCGGCTGTGCACCAATGGACTTTTTTTTGATTTAACATTCGCTTGAACGGTGAAGAAAATCATCGTGAGGAAACCGGCTTGACTTAGACCCAAAAAGTTGATCATGAAACATAGATAAATATAAATCTGAGGCCCAGACCCATAAAGGTTATTGCGTCACTGTTTTTGTTTATTTACAGTATATTATTGTGAACGTGGCATTAACCATTCCATAACTCATTAATGTATATTAAGATATATTTAAAAGTGCAATTATTTGCCTCGATTATCAACTAACCAAACTTTATTTTTCCCTCTAGCATTTCGATATTTATTAGAAATATTTTTTTAAATATTAGTTATATTTTTGAATAATTTAAACTCCTATACAAAAATAATGTACTGTTTTTTTTATATTTTTATTTGATAAAATATTTACATTGCGCAATAAAGTGTAAATAAATAAATAAAAATATTATTAAAATTTAATCAATAGTTTAACGACATACATCCCATGTTTCATATTATTAGCAACTCATCCAGACTTCTCACTGGTAAAAACATTGTGGCCATTTTTGTAGTAACATCTATATTAGAAAACACGTGTTAGCAAGTGATCTGTAGTCACATATTAAAATTGAGAACGTCGATAGTGTGTTCAATTGTTTTAAAAGTGGGAAGTTTTGAAATTATAATTTCAGCACAATTATATTTAAAGTTATTAGCATACCATGTATTTCGTAAGATACATTAGTTTTATATATAAAGGCCAAATATGAGTATAGGTTCTTAATGTGAACCGCATTTAAATTAATAGCCAAGATAACATAGTTCGGCGATGGCATCCGATAGGTAAGTGGTTTTCGTAACGCCCTCTAGCGGCCAAGATAAAATCTGCGCGTGCGCAGCGATGACCGCTCTTTGTTTTTTGATATTACAATGAACATCTGGCTACAGATGACCTTTAGCCAAAATAATATACTTACTAAAGATCGCTGATGATATGCATCTTTAAAATGTTTTGTTTTCATTCATTGTTTGTTGTCTGTGAACATGTTAACTAAACCTTAAGATATTTTGACACAGTTGTTATGGCCTTAAAAACTTATTATGAATGCAGTTAAAACATTTCTTTTTAACAGGGTTCAAACGGGAGGCTCATTTGATGTTAAGTGATACAGCCGGCCATACTCACATTGCCAAAGGGCTCACAAGTGCGTTGCCGGCTAGTTCTTCTTCTCTTCTTATTTCACATATGTATTGCAAAAATTTTTTTTTGCAGAACAGGGAAAACGGCATCCGGCTCAACTGATGTTAAGTGATACCGTCGCCCACGGACACTTTCAATGCCAGATGGCTCGCGAGTGCGTTGTCAGCCTTTTAAGAATTGGTACGCTCTTTTTTGAAGAACCCTAAGTCGTATTGATCCGGAAATACTTCAGTAGACAGCTGGTTCCGCATAGTGGTGGTGCGCGGCAAAAACTGCCTTAAAACTGCTCAGTTGTGGAACGACGCATGTCGAGGTGATACGGATGGAATTTCGTATTCTACCTTAACGTCCGATGTTGAAACTCAGTATTAATCAGACCAAAAGTTATATTTATGCATTCAGTTAAACAAATTCAGTCAGAATTTTCCTACTAAAACACAATTTGAGCAATTTAATGAACGAATTAATTGGAAACTACTTTAAATTGTTACGTTATATGGTCATAACGATTTAATCATAAATACATCAATGATCGGTACCCAATATACATTACGCGTCGTTGACCTTCATTGAATCGATTTTACTTTCGATTCGATTGATTCCGATTGTGTCAACTTGACATGAACTACTCAAAGTGATGGTACAGATATTTTAAAGCTCTTATGATATAGATTACGGCATGGAATCATTTCTGTCGAATTAAGTTTAAATCTACAGTTGCGAATTTCCGAATATATTTTTCATCTAAACGGGATAATATTCCGTCATCCCCTTTCAAACAACGCTCGTATTTCTAGTTGCCGAAGTTTCATCCCTTCGTTGTTGATATCTCCAGGTGCACAAAAACAAACATGGCGATTAAAAAGAGTGGCGGAGAGTTTATTGCCAGTTCTTCTCTTCCGTTCTACGCCCTTGATTTGAGAACTGGCAGTAAATGTAAAATTAGAAGCATTAATATGTATTTCTTTAATGACGAATCACAAGTGTACATTGTGTTACCTACGTGAATAAATGATTTTTGAATTTTGAATTGAATTGCACTGCACGATTTGGGTCGTCGTTTCTTCTGCGGCAATGGGGTGGAACTCCTTGCTGTCCATCTTCCCTAGACAGTTTAATATGGGTTCGTTTAAGCGGCAATCAAAGAGGCTTCTCCTGGATAGGCGTACTCTCCATCTCAGTAAACATCAGGTGGAATTGTGGCCAAACGTGAAACGTGAAAAAAAAATATAAATTTTCTATATTTTAAGATATGAAATTCGCATCTATAGATATCAATCTTTTTGTGTATTTTGTCGAATGAAAAGTGGTCTGGAAGATATTGCTTATAGCGATAAGGTCGCCCGTTGCCTTTCATATCATATGTCACCTTTGTACTCGATCCAACGAAATGTTAATGTCAAAAATTAATACTGATTATTTATAATCTGTTATAACAGTGTCCTAATCCATGTTCGACCATGAATAGATAACGATCAATTCACGCTTAGAACAAGCCTACTATTAGGCAAAGCTATAATTAAAGAATGCAATCGTTAGGATCTATAACAATATGCCTGAATGGTTTTGTGATTGATCAAGGCGAGGTGAAGGTACCCCTTGACCTGTCCCTATGACCTTACTTTCGATGACATTGAAGCATCTGATTTTAAGTCTTAACATAATTTAGTCACTTGGACGAACCTAGCTGCTTTCATTAAAAGTTTCATTAAAACTTTTTTACCAGATTGAAGTTATGTATTATTATTTAGTTTAAGATACAGGCTAGGCCTAGTTTAATCACTAGTGCACATAGAATTATTTTATGTACGTGATTGAACAAAATTAATAGTGAAAACACAACGATTCGTTGTATATTGTATGTTTATTACCTTAAGAATGTAAGTACCAAATGTTTGTCGTCAAATAAAGTGATTTTTATATTTTTATTTTTATTATTATAAATTTACAATTATTTTACAAAATTTTTAATTTTCCGACGTTTCGCGTGCTTTACAGCGTGCGTTGTCACAGTAACAAGCACCGTAAGACAAAACTTCAATCCGGTAAAACTGTTTTCTTTAAATGTGTATAAGTTATGTCAATAAAAGACAATACTATGCTTTCATTAACACAAACTTAGTGTAGCAAGTCATACTGTGATGGGAATGCGAACTTCGCCCTTGACATGAAGGAATTGTGAGGAAATCAGCATGTTAATATCATATACTCTGGATCCGTCACTCTTTTTTTTTTATAAAATAGGGGGGCAAACGAGCTTGCGAGACGACCATAAAGAGCAGTCTGCGCAGCCCATAGACACCCATTTTTCTGGGTGCGTTGCCGGCCTTTGAAGGAGGAGTAGACTCGCTTTTTGATCATTTGGAGGTCGTACCTCTGAGGGAAACACCCCCCCCCCCTCTAGTTCCCCCCCTGCAGTTCGCTAGTTCGCAAAAGAAAATGCCTTGTGAAACGGACTGTGGAAGACCTCTAACCATCAAGATGATGCTGGTGAAATTTAGAGGTCGTTCGGCTCGTACGGTGTTGAAAAGAGGCAAGAGGGATCAACCCAAACAACTCTTCCGGTTTAACGGAAATAACCTCTGTTATATGAAATTAAAAGGCACCGAATTGATTCAGTCCTGAACAATTTTCTATATTCCGAACAGAACAACACATTTGAGACAGATTTGGAAAGCCTGGTGATTTTATTTATGGATGTGGATATAATTTTTTTTTTAATTTTTTTTTATTGGACACACCAATTGCCCTAGTCCCATGCTAAGCTGGCGAAGCTTGTGTTATGGGTACTAGGCAGCGGATATACATACATATTATAGATAGATAGACATATAAATACATATTTAAACACCCAAGACCTAAGCACAACACCAAATGCTCATCACATCGATGTTTGTCTCAGTCGGGGATCGAACCCGGGACCAATGGATTCGCAGTCAGGGGTACTAACCACTAGACCAATGAGCCGTCAAATTAGCCGTTAAATAATTTAGTAATGTGCTGTAAATGTGCTGGTTTTCACACTCAAAAACTATGAGTGGTCGCATAAAACCTGATACTAAAAGATCCTTAAGTACCTGATTTTGTAATTTTTGACAGGTTGAAATGACCTTACGATATGATAAGGCCATTGAAGCATCAGACCCCCGCTGGTGACTCAGAAATGGTTTCATTAATTGCAATTACTCCACAGATTTATTGTTGCAAAAGTAATAACGAATATATTGTTCAATTGATTGAGGCTTAAAAGTTTTTCAAGGCTCTTCAGGAACTGATTAATATGACTTGTGTCATTTTAAAGATTATATATATATCTCTATATATATAAAATTCTCGTGTCACAATGTTCGTTCCCATACTCTTCCGAAACGGCTCGACCGATTCTTATGAAATTTTTCATGAATATTCAGTTAGTCTGAGAATCGGCTACTATCTAACCCCTAAGTGATAAGGGGTGTCCATTCCAAAAAAAAATTTCTTACTTTTTAAAAAAAAATGTTTTTGTTTTTATTTTTTTTATGATACAGCAAAAATACATACAACCCTACATTTTTATCTACCCTCTACGATCAACCTCTTTTTTTTAATTTGTTAGTTAAGAACTAATAACTTGAACTCTGAGGTTTATATAGAGAAAAATCATAGAAAAACCTAAAAAGTTTTCATTCCGGTAGCATAGCAAAATGTTCCATGTTGGTATGCACTAAAAAGGCATTAAGGAGAGACGAAGTTCGTGGGGACAGCTAGTAATATATAACATTTAGTGCACATACGGAAAGCCAACTTTCAGATTGTCTTGTCATAACTTTTATAAATGAATCCCATTTTACAATTGGTCTTAATTTAAAACAAATACTTATAGGTCAATTAAATTTAATAATATCAACAACAATTATAAAATTAAAAATATTTCAAAAGACGCCGAAAACACATTTACCTTTAAACATTTATTATTACCAATATTTTACATGGCACTGTTATTCGTACGCGAAAACAAACAAGATTAAAGAACTGTTTTATTATCTAAATAATTGTTCAGATATTTTGTTTTTCTTAAAGTAATGTTTCATTTCATTTAGTATAGTAGCTTTAGCGTGCGACTCTCATCCCTGAGTTCGTAGGTTCGATCCCCGGCTGTGCACCAACGGACTTTCTGTCTGTGTGTCCATTAAATATTCACTCGAACGGCGAAGGAATACATCGTGAGGAAACCGGCTTTCCGTAGACCCTAAAAGTCGACGGAGGGGGTCAAGCAAACGAGGCTGATCAGTGATCACCAACTTGCCTACAAATGATCATGATCGAGATATATAAATCTGAGGCCCAGACCTAAAAACTGATTGAATTGCAAACTCCTAAATAACATACATAATGCCTTTACCTAAGACGTAAAACTATTTAAGAATGATACCTAATCTAATATATAAAATTCTCGTGTCGCGGTGTTTGTGGTTAAACTCCTCCGAAACGGCTTGACCGATTCTCATGAAATTTTGTGTGCATATTGGGTATAACTGAGAATCGGACAACATCTATTTTTTATCCCCCTAAATGTCAAAGGTCCAAGTCCACCCCTGATTTTTTTTTAAGATATATTTTTTTATGATACAGCATTAAAAAATACTTACAACCCCTGATTCTCACCCCACTACGATCAACCCCTATTTTTTATTATAAATGATATAAATGGCAAAACGACGTTTGCCGGATCAGCTAGTAATCTATAGATTTAAAAAATACACCAAATTTTCTTTGTTTCCGTCGCTTTATTGTCCTAATTTGCCTCGTGCAATCATTTAATATTTCGTCATATCCACCGAAGAGTCGAGGTGTAAAAAATTAGTTAAATCGTAAGTGGCATTTCAACTCATGCATGACCAACCCGTATGACAGTAACAAAATCGCACTCTCCGACGAGCCGTTACCCGTTATCTGATCGTTTCGATATTTACGTAACAAAGACGAATTTCGGTTTTATTGATCTTATGATATGAATTCATAATACAAGCTACTTAAGACACGTCTTATATTTTTGAATAAAGCTATTACATTACGCTATGACCACAGTGAAACCAAAAGGCATAGCTATTAATGAATTAATTAATGTAACAAGAAAAAATGTTTTTCAAGATTTTCTAAGAGGAAAAACGTTTAGTTACCTGTTTAAGGCAAATGTCGTTTGATAGAGAAAAAAGTATCCTAAATACATTTAAAACTTTTTAGCTGTATTTATGGTATGAAAGCTCACCGGAAGTTAAATATCAAATCTATGTTACGGATGTAACTTTCAAATCGAGTTCTATTGAAACATAGACAATACAAGTTTTATGACAGTGTCAACCAAACGGAAAAGTCATTCCTTTTATATTCCTTCGCAAAAAAATTTCTTTTACGGCCAACATACATAATAGATTAGAAATGTTTTTATTAGCAGCGCTGTATGAAGCAAGGTTGAGTCTGTAGCAACTTTTTTTTTATGTAATAGGAGGCAAACGGGCAGGCTCACCTGATGTTAAGTGATACCGCCCATGGACGCTCACATTGCACACACACAGAAGGCTCGCAAGTGCGTTGCCAGCCTTTCATGAATTGGTATATATTTTGCCTTTAACAATGGTAGTCTTCCTGGAGCATGAAATAAAATGAAATGGTTCGATTATCGTAAGTCTGTAAGCATTACTGATACTCATTGCGTATTACCCGGGTTCGATTCCAGCCGAAACAGTATTTTTTTAAAGCAAAGAACGCTTTCTAATATAAGAAATATACCGTTTATATAGAATGAGGCCTCAAACCACAAGTTGTAACTTATAATATGTTTAAGGCTCACGAAGAAAAGTCGAAGTTTATGGTTAATCCGGAATTAGAACATATGTGTAGTATCCCTAACAAGGTGTGTCAGTGAAACTGATACTGACTTGTTTTTTGTTTCAATGATATTTCATAGTTAGATTCCATAACTGGTCCATTCGATCAGCTTTCTTCTATTGTAAGGTACCTTCACACGTGAGTTCATATTCAAAGACTAACTTACTTTAAACTTACTTTAAGGTACACGTTACTTATCATTATAATTATCAATAGCTACAATGCTACTTGAATAAATAAAAGTCTCGGTGTTTACGCTTGGTGATGGGAGCACGTCATATGTCTTCAACTAAATAAATAAAAATAAATTAAATAAAATATGTTTATTATGGAATATAAGATACAGGTATCACTTATCACTTATCGTCATTAAATTTGAATCTGTAGACATCCCTACTCATCGGCAAAGAAGACAGTAAAAAACTCTCGGTACTCTTTTAAAATAGCAAATCATCAAACAACAGTGATTTTAAAACAAATATCGCAAATTAATTAGAAGTAGCCTGTCTAGCACTAGTCCCAGGCCCTTTTATCAACTAGATAATCGTTAAATGTATTAGCTTTTTTACACAGCTTTGCTTTAATACATTTCTTAAATTTAAGATAAAAGAGCCTCTGGGATTTTATTAAAGAAGAGTATCCCTTTTCCCAAAAAGAATTACTACTTTATATAGTCTAGTACGGGGAAATTGCAGCCTGCGTTTCTTCCGAGTATTTACTATGACCAATATTTTAAAAATACATATCATATAAATAGACGCCTTGGGTACGCCCTGCATACATACCGCAACCTGGACTAAATGAAGGACCTACTAGAGAAGAGACAAGTTAAAAGTGACCATAACAGACGAGCATGCATGGTGTTATGAAGCGAAAGGTATGTCAGGACTGTAGCAAAGCAACCTCTGCTTACCACTTCGGGAAAAAGGCGTGTGTTTGAACTCTCTTGTGCCCTTGTAAGTTGTTCGTAAGGGAAATGAGGATATGTCCAAAAACTCGACGATAAATATCAGACACAAAAAGCAGTCAATGCAATAGTCTCATGTGTTTTAGACATAAATATCTTTAGATCATAAATTACTCTTCCACAACTAATAGCACTTATAAACTATAAAACTTTAGACCAACATAAATTCGAGCCACTAATTTAGACTCAGTCATATAAGTTGATGCATTTATTAGCAGTTTAAGACTTTGTTGTGTGTAATTAACGATACTTCTTTATTAATTTATAGGTTACGATAACATCGGAAACATATATTGTACCTGTTTAAACAACCAGTACATTTTAAGCAGTGTTTGTATAAAACATGACATTAAACATAATAAGATAACCGGAATGTTTAAGACACAATATCTATATATGTCAGGGACAGAAAGCTCATTATCTTGTCAGAGGAACAGAAAAAATGAGAGATGAGTAGAGATGCTAGTCTGATTAATAATTGTAGTGTCTGTGATAGTGTACTAAAGTGTAGTACAATAACACATGCGTATTAAATTCAATAACGATATTTAACATAATGCGTGCGCGGATGCGAACGTAACTTGGTATTCATTCCCGCACATATGATGCCACACTTGTGATAAATTAATGAAATTCAAATCTTAATATTTAAATATATAGTTCAAAAAAGGTCAATCATTCTCTCACTTCTCACGAACTTCTGGATGTCACCATCTGATTAACGTCATTTTTATGTTGTCTACCGACATTATTACTAAGTATTTAGTTTCTAGGAATAATGTAGGTACGGACAATTTTACTTAATAATTTTATTTTTTCGTAAAATTAGAAAAAATAAATATATTCCTTATCATCATCAAGGTTTGACAACGATAAAAGCTTACATTTAGAAACATACAAAAATAACAATAAAAACGGATTGTACATTCTGTAATATATAATGGATATAATAAATATAGGATGCTTTATTCTTTATAACTAGCAAATAGCATAATTATATATTATTCTAATTAAGTTATTGCAAAATTTGAAAATATAGCTCTGTGAAACTGCGAGTAAGAGTGGAAAGGATCAATTCCAGGGGGAAATTAATGACCTAACTTACACATTCTAGATCCTAGGATGGTCCGGCAAAGGGATTGTCAAAAGGTTTAATATGAAAACAAGGACTTCTAAGCTTATTTTTGAGAGCAAAAGAGGATATATATGTCTTAAAATATCTATAATCTTATCCTTTTTTGGTCAGTAATGACAGTCTCAACTCTCAAGAGATCCTGAGTTCGACGCTCAGCTAAACAATTATTATTTCGGGTTGATGTTGAATTACCCAAAAATTTTCACTGCCCCAGAAGTGTGTTATCTCCTTGTATCTTGGTTTACAGGAATTCAAACCTTAAATTATGTTTTTATATAGCATAAACATCAAAACTTAACTTTAAGTAAATAAGTGATTCCTTTGTAGAGCAATATTCATAAATCAGTTACGATATAAGTTAAATCATTTAAAGTATTCCTCATAAAACACAAGTTACAATTTACACTGTTCACACAATGTGGCACAAAGAACTTTAAAACCAATAAATTTTTACAACTTTCAAATTATTGATCTTGAACTTACATTTCGTTAATTTATATTATATACGGGATAATACTAGCCGATCCCTATTTTTATCGGTTAAATAAAGTAAATAAATCAGTTTTTAGGTTGGGCCTCAGATTTATGTATCTGTTTCCTGATCATTTATCAACGTAATGGGCAAGTAGGTGATCAGTATCCTGTGACACACGCCGTCGACTTTTTGGGTCTGAGGCCGGTTTCCTCACGATGTTTTCCTTCATCGTTCAAGCGAATGTTAATTGCGTACAGAGAAAGAAAGTCCACGGTGCACAGCCTGTCGAACCTACGACCTCAGGGATGAGAGTTGCATGCTGAAGCCGCTAGGCCATCACTGCTCTGTTTTGAAGGTTACTTCCTTGATATTTTAACTTTATTTATCGTCATAATTCAATGATAAATGAGTGTACTAAACACCAATCTCCAAACACGTATATATTTTTAATTATAATAAATTAAGTTATCTCTTAAAAGTTTAATTATTAATATCTACATACCGTTATATTACAGTTCCTATAGTGGTAAAAATTGGTATTTTGAAAAATATTATCCTTATTTTCTAAATATACCTTCATATATTACATGTATTGTTATGTATGTAACATAAGGGTCAAAATACACCAAAAATACGGGTCACCCAATGCTGTGAGTTTTGCATTGGGGTGACCCGTATTTGCATCTTATTTCAAAAAATAAATAATATTTAAATACATGACAACCCCAACAAAACACAAAAATATTAAACAGCCAGTATCATGACAGCAAAAAGTGGACAGTGGAAATGAAAAATTTTGAAGAACTAAGAATGTTTTTCGTGAGTGCAATATTCACTTAATTGGGTGCCCAAATGAGTGGACTTTAAATTAACTGAGGCGGCAAGTTCAAAGCACTTGTTTATTTATTGTGTCTGACAGCATGGTAAGGCTGTACTTCCACAAACAATGTTCAAGCGATTTAAAATTTTATAGTATCGCGAATCTAAAGTAAGTTAACTATTTTGAAATTACAAAGAAAAAAGCCTACTGGCTGGCCTAACAAGAGAGTCGAGTATCAGGTTGCTGTAGCTTTATGACTGTTCTGTAGGCTACTTTGCCCCTTTATCATATAATGAAATTCCTAGTATATTTAATTTGGACAAAAAACACTTAATTTCCCGATTATTCCGACATACCCCTTATGCTAAAGTAGATTAATAAATTAATTCATTATATATTTTTGAAGTTATACTTTAGGCGCGTTATGAAAAATTGATGAGGGTGAAATTTTACGATGCGCGCGCACCGTGACACAAAATTAACAGAATGAAGTTGCCCACGGAAGATGCTACGGCATTGGACATAATTTAAAAACAACATTCGAATAATAATAGAATTTATGTTACACTTAATGTAAGAGAATACTAATAAATATTTATTTATTTAATTTTTCAAATGTTAACTGAACTTTATTGACTATAATGACTACTTTTCCAGTCTTTGATTATTTAATTGTAATTAATTGTTTGCATGCAATCAAAAACTATTTTTAATAATGCCAAAGAAGTAAAACTTCTTACGCGCGTACATAATTACACGCACCCTTTTTTTCACATATATGTACATAGTTGGTGATAAGTATATATAGGGTTGGCAAATTAGTAGTAAAGGAAATCTATTTTTCTTCAACTTTTATCTATCCCCAACTAAATGTTAATCATTTATCATTCAATCGCAACGCGCAAAATTTAAGTATGTTTTGCCTACATTAGTTGTATTATTTCACATTATCACTATTACTGGACGACAACTACAAAACCTTGAAGAGATTAGACTTGACGTGGTCGCCGAGATAATTTTAATGGTCCAGCTGATACTGGCAGATTCACGCTTGATGTACGGCGATTTCAGGCTTTCACCGTGTAGAAAGTGTTGTACCTTCATTTATATTGCTTATTACTTTAACTTGCGTGATTTATTAGGGCGCGGTGCTTATAATGTAATTTCATATATCGTTTTGTACAAAAATATCGATTCTCGATATAAAGCGTTTTATTTTTATATTAAACGTATGAATGTAAACATTAACGTATACTTAATCTAGTACGTACAACAAGTAGCATCGTTGAACTCTTTATAACGAAAGACAAGATCGTTTTAAAACTAACTTCACTCTCCTTAAAATGACATAAAAATTATAAAAAATTATTTGTTGCATTAATTTAAACCTTTTTCATTTAATATTAATTTTGCATTTGCGCTGTTCGAAGAGATCCCTCAAGGCTCTGAAAAACTGGGTGACACATTTGGATAGTCGTGTCATCCAATTTCTCGGAACTAAATGTATCATTTAACAATATTTAAATCGCATTTATCATATTGTTATCAGATGCATATGGCCATACATGACAAGCGTTTCATCATAGTCAGTTTACTTAACTAATATCTCATTCACGCATGCGTCATTCGCCTATCTAATATCAGCTTTCGATCACGTTTGATCCCTGACCCTTGATTTCGGCTACCGTGAGCACGATTTTTATAATTATCATTAAGAAATAATAACCCTTATTACATTTGCATAAACTCTACATTTGCTTAATGTAGTTATAGTTAGCGGAGCCTTTGATATGTTGTATGTTAACAATCTGGCATTTTAACTACTGATTACATGTTAAAGTGTTATCTGTCTGATCAATGGTTCGGTAGAATAACTAAGTACTCAGTGATGCGCGTACTTATTTAGTAGATATTTTTATATTAACTATATTAAATTTTTAGCTTTGTTAAACTTTGATAAAGCGTTCTACCTATGTATTTTTCTAAACATACTTCTTTTTACATATAGTATAGAAATATACAGTAATTAAAATTTTTTTAACCTTCACAGTAATAATCCTAAATAAGACTCCCTAGCGTGGAGCTATAGCGGTTACAATCATACCCCGCACATTTACATATAACCCGCACTAAAATATAACCAAAAAGCTAATATTCAAAATTGAATTAACCAAACCTATTTGTATATATACTCTTAAACACAGGGGTCATAATATATTTTAAATCACTCCTCAAACAACGTAATAATTTCATAATATAATTCTCTCGTGAATTAAAATCGACATGTCGTAATAAAAATCAGTAGCCATTAAACGTATGTATGTGGAGCAACATCCTGTGCTCATAGGAAGCAAGACCAGTTCTGACTAACGGATGAGATGAGTCGTCGTAATAAAACGGCCGAAAGATGGCGTTCGACAAAGAGCAAGGCCAACATTAATGCATTTTAATGGAGGTCAGAATGTGTAAGGGCTGTCCGTTGACTTAATAATATGTTTAGTAATACAGGAATTAGTACATAATAAATGTGCGGTATGTTTGTATTTATTTGGGAAACAAAACAGATACATCTCTATACAATAAACACATTGGATGTATCCACAAAAAGTTTCACTAAACAATAGGGTGCGTGTACTTATGTACGCGCGTAAGAAGTTATACTTCTTTGGCATTATTTAAAGTTGTTTTTGATTGCATGCAAATAATTAATTACAATTAAATAATCAAAGACTGGAAAAGGAGTCATTATAGTCAATAAATTCAGTTAAATTTGAAAAATTAAATAAATAAATATTTATTATTGTTCTCTTATATTAAGTGTAACATAAATTCTATTATTATTCGAATGTTGTTTTTAAATTATGTCCAATGCCGTAGCATCTTCCGTGGGCAACTTCATTCTGTTCTGTAATTTCACTCTCATCAATTTTTCATAACGCGCCTAAAGAAGTATAACTTCAAAAATATGATACAGAGCAAAACAAAACAAAACATGACAGCACAAAATTTATAAATAAGGATAACGACAAACATACTAGTAGCTACAAAAAAGAAGAAAGATACAAGGATTAGGACATTAAAAGTTGTTTTAAATAATTTAGTATTTTGAGTATTTCTAAATTTAATTATTTACAAAAACTTGTCAACGCTCGGCACACTGATACATATAAATAAAATACAACCTTTAAAGTGACCAGCACTTATAAGCAAACATAAAAAGCACGAAGAGAAAAAAAACTGATACATTTATACATAAGAAAAATAAATTACAAGATTTAATGTGAAAAACGCTTATAACAAGCACGAGGAAAAATTTATAATAACTAAACGAAAATTTATTTCAAAGTGTGTGAGGAGCAACTGTGTATCCAGATATTGGTGGCGTTTGGAGTTTTTCCTTTAATACCAATTTCATATAGTCATTTCGATAATTTCATAAGGTCAAATAATGTACGACCAAAGATATAATATGTCTGTAATTAATGTAGGTGATAATTTAATGTGTTATTATTTTGACAGTATCAAACCCGAATGATTATCATCTGAATTCTATTCCATCCACTACGCAACAGAGCATATTGACATATTTATGTTTTTATTTAAAAGTTATCTTGAGTTTTAATTAACATTGGACATACAAGAAAAAAATAACAGTTTAATTGACAACCCTGTCAATATTCGTTTAATTTTTGATCTTTAAATTCGCAATTTTTCGCGATTTTCGCAATAACCTTGCGTATTGCATCTGAAATTAGACTTAATTCCCATAGTAATAGAGTCTTATATTGCTGTCATAATATTCACAGTCATAAGGAAAGTTTGTAACATAAGGTAAATTCTAAAAATGTCAACGAGAACGCTGTCATAGTTAATAAAAACGATGGTTTTTAATCTTAAGATCCAGTTTTTAAAGAAAAATATGTAGCAGTATAGTTCTACTGAACTAGTTCTGAAAAAATATTTTACCAAAAAGCCCCGTTATTTGTGAGTCTCATGTATTGGCTATATTGCGACGGTTGAACCATAAAGTTTTTGGCCAAGACCGCCTTAACAAATAAATAGAATTCGTTAGGGATTTAAATATATAAATTTTCAAGGTTTACGGGTCCTTTACCGTGCAAAGCCAGGTGGGTTGGTAAATAATAAAAACTTTAAAATACGTACTATATTAGTACTTTAAACACGAATATTAGTACAATTTTTGCATTGGACCCCGATCTCATGACACAATCGAAGAAACTGTGATTAATCCGATAGATGGTCGGTGTGTCCTTTTGTTATTATTAACCCTTTGATTGTATACATATTTTATTTTCTTTGCTTTGTTCCATTAGTTTTGTCTCATAAGTTGCCTGGAAGAGATCACTCGAAAGCGATAAAGCTGCTAGTTGCCCTCCTTTTTATTTAAAGTTTTTAATTGTACTATATTTCTGTATACTTGCAACGAAGTGTCATTAAATAAACTGAGTTCAAATAGTATTTTTTCGTCTAGTTTTCGGAGTCCAAAACGCAACTTTGCATGATAAATGTCAGTACGCAACCCGGAGCGATGTTTCTAGAAATGGAAGAATATTAAGAAGCTTCTAAATCATGTTATGATAGGATTCGTGTATTTATCATATATAAATCATTAAGGCTACAAATTATTCATGCGCATAATAAGGAGGAGCTGATCGTGAGACCATGTTCCATTGCTATTTAGTTATAGATAATAATTTAGTATTGTTTGTATTATCATATGATACAGCAATTGTCGAAGCGGTTAGCAGTGATACTAACGAATTGTGTTTAATATATTTTCTCCTTTAAAAAGGATAGTAATAGAAAGGTTTTGATAAGACGTTGTGTTTGTATTTCTTTTATATAAAGTATATGTGCTTCAATCAATCAAACGTTTGCTTCTGTCTTAAAATTTATTTGCCGCTTTATTTGTTTATTTACCACACCACATAATATATAATGCTATATCTACAGTATATGGCACAAGCTATCTTTTCTCAAATACATGACAATTATGGTAAACGTAATTGTTACGAAAAATTATAAAAGTAAAACTAATAAAAATACAATTGCAATTTTAGATTTTACTAGAGTTTTATTGCTTATAGCGCATTAGACATCAGATAGACACTTAACAATGCGTTTTTTAATTTGGGATATAAAAAGTTTACGTATAGGTATATCTTAGTGAAATCCTTCGTAATACTCAAACTTAAAATAACTTTATTTATATAGGTAACCAACAGAAAAGAGGTTCTATATTATATTATATAGTCGAAAAATTGATTCTAAATTTAAATTTACTACCAGTTTACAAGTCAAGGGCGTAGACTAGAATAGGATTCCTCTTGAGGAAACAAGTCACCAGCCTTCCATCGTGAATAGAAAATATAATTTATTATTTAAAGATAATTTACATTTCTTCGCTTATTAGCGAAAAATTTTACTTGAATTAATTTAATTTTAATCGAATAAGCCGTGCAAGTTGCCGTGTGAAGATATCCGATAGTGATTAACAGATTCTATGGATCCTAAGAAATGTACTAATTTTTCCCGTGTTATATAGTTATATGTGATATAGTTGACTAGCCGGTTATTATGTATGACTCACCTATTCTCAACCTGAAGGCTGCATAACAAAAAAATTAAATTTAAGAAAGAGTAGTAATCATTACATTTCGACTTATAATTTTATTAATAATAAATGCTACATTTAATATCAAGAAGTCAATATAAAGTCTTAATTTGGAGTATGATGGTTTACATACAATATTAACATTTACGACTCCGCTGACAAACATTTCCTCCAACGCATATTATAAACGCAAACATCCATAACATATAAACTACGAGTATTTTATATTAACTGACACTTGTTATTGCCTTCCTTATGTGAGAAACTTTACAAAGAAGCACTTAAAACATGAGGTCAAATAGAATGGCAACATTATAGTCAAAAACTCAGTAAATTAAAAATGATTCATTGCTGGCAACATTTCTGAGAAATGAACCTGATTTCGTCTGGGATACATTTTCACTATCCCTTCTATTTATGTAGGTACCAATTCAATATATTCTACATAGTTTTACTGATGCTCATGTCAGCCTTAAAAAGCCCTAACCGATACGTCGACTTGCTACCTTCACACTGTTCTATCCGCTTGTCTCAGAACATTAGGGATGTTGTGACCCATCATTGTCTTAATTTGGTCTTACCAACCGGTTGGTGAATTCTGAATTCTCCTGCCATCACTCCTTCCTAACATTACCAGTTTGTCGGGACTATCCGGATCTCTGGTAATATGATCATAGTAGCTAAACCGTTTGGAAATTATAGGTGATCCTTAGTTGGTTAAAAATGGACTTCTGGCATAATTATAATAAACCCACAAGTATTTTAGTTTTTTCAGATTCATACGAGTAGCGACCAAAGTTGGTCTCGGAAGCATGATATATGCTGTGGCTGTATGCAACGACTTAGTCCAAATATTTTTAATCTGTTGATGATTGAAATATTGTTCACCTAAAACCAGGCCATAAACTCCAAAAAAAAATTGTTGACCATAAATCTTTAATTGGATAGAACATTGTTGCCTATGTGTTCCAATTTTAAAGCCTCTAGAACTGATAACTGAATTTTCTCGTATTATTGTATTATAAGGGATACTCAGAACATTCACGAACATTAATTCTATTATGCAGCAAGCAATAGGAATATATTTCTTTATTAAGAATAAACAAACAGATCACTTTAATAGAACCAATAGTTATATGTATATGTTTATATATACAATATACATGTAATATTATATTTATAGTTTTTTAGACACAACTGAGCATTTCTTAAGGAAGTTTTTGTGCCGCGCACCACCACTATGGAACCAGCTGCCCACTTGTATTATTGAAGTATTTCCAAACCAATTTGACTTGGAATCGTACAAGAAAAGAGCGTACCTATACTTAAAGGCTGGCAACGCATTTGCGATCCTACTGGCAATATCCATGGGAGTGTGTATCACCTAACATCATGTAAGCCCGTTTACCTCCACTACTTAAAAAATGATTTTTTTTGAAAGAAAGGCAATTTTTAAAAGGCTGGCAACGCACTTGCGAGACTTCTGGCAATGTGAGTCCATGGGCATATCACTTAAGAATAGCCTCCTGCCCGTTTACCACTGTTATATATAAACAAAAGTATATAAGTATAGGTCGATTATGACGTGATTTTTGTTTTGTTAAATTGCCTGAATAATTAAAACCCAATCCGAATCTTATCTCCTTTACATAACTTAAGAGTCCTTCGCATAAGAAATGTCAAGATAAAATAGATTAATGCTATAAACGGATCTCACAATTAACGTGTTGTGTAACAAAAACTTTCGAATGTAATAAAAAAGTACGGTTCACCGGCAATCGTAAAAGTTTTTGCAATGCCCGTGATATATAGATCTGTTAATATTCCGTTTTATTACGGCCTTATCAAAATATTGAATGTTAAATGTACTAAAATTACTCAGTTGGAAAGTTTTTTAATTGATCGAGGATTTCTTCATGATCTGATTTTTGTAAATCGTGGGAAATACACGTTTCTCACGTTTAATATTGCTTAAAATTAAATCATAAATACATGAGTAAATACTTCGGCGTGATTACATTTTTTTGGAATAAAATTTTCTTTTACTGTTTTTTTTTCTGTACTGTTCTTACAAATGCGGTTTTTTTGTAGATTTGCTGAAAAGATGGGGCATAATAAACCTGTAATTTTGAAATAATCCGAAACACTTATATTCTCATTGTCCTCGAAGATTCCGCCGCCGTTATTAAGTTCATATAAGTACCTAACAAGAAATAGTTGTTTTGATTTTAGTTTAATACCCCATAATACTCGTATTATCATTATACATCTGCGAAACACTGGTGTTTGGAAAGGGAAATATTGATGCTGGGACGTGATGAAGCGGAGCACCGTTCGAATCCCAACTGTGCATCAATTCATTTCTTTATATATACAGTCAACACTTACTTGTACGATAATTAAAAGACATCGAAAGGAAATCATGTCTTAGACCCAAAAATCGACATGCGTCAGACAACTAACAAATTTTAATTGATATTTATTTGTTGTTGTCGCTGCCGTAGTAGTTGTTGATGTTGTTGTCCCGATCCCAATCACTACAACATCGATTTTATTTCAACATTTCATCATTTAATTATCTATGGTATCTATATCAATGCAGAGATCATTCGGCAACAGGTCAAAGATCGCACTATTAATTTCTTTGGTCGATTTCTTGAACTTAATCTATGGGACTCTGTCACGATGTGATTGACATTTTGAAATATAGAATTGTCGCAACGAAACATTGAATTCGGGGTTGAGAAATCGAAATCTTGATTAATTTGCTAATCAATTGCGGTTCATAATTGGATAATTAGATATACAATATTATTTATATATTTTTATACAATCAGATATTTTAAATCTATTAAAACTTCCGGTTTATTGGATTATATTTTATTTAACGTAAATATATGCAGATTATATTTTAATGCGTTGACTATTTTTGTTAATAATAAGTTTTTGTTACAGCGTACGAAAACCGCCGCCAAACTGTCTACCGCAAATGAAATTATTCTCAACTACCACGTGGAAGCGCTAATAGGTAAGTCATAAGGACTATGTTGAAATATATTATTGTATAACATATTTCGAGTAAAACATACTCGGTATTAGGTTCACCTACCTTTTAATCAGTAACTGTGCGTTCCAATTTCTTAAAACGTATACAAATGATAACACTACGAAATTGCGTATGAAATTACTAAGGTCATCAAATATGATATCAAAGAATACATATATTTAAAATTGGAATAATGGTGTATTCAACATCTCAAAATTTTAAATTATGAACATTTAAATTTGGAACGCTATACAATTTCCGGTAATCCAAATTTAAATAAATATAAAGGTTTTTTGCCTTTATATTTATTAAAATTTGGAATACAAAGTCATCACCCGTACTAAGAATATAACTTTATGTATTTTCTCTATCATTAGCACATTACAGATAGTGCATTGCATAAATTAAGATGTAAAATGAACATAACTGTAACAGGATAAGCAAGAGCTAAAATTAATTCTCTCATAGATACACGCCGGGAGATGGCTAAACTTTATAATGGTAGCTTATTATAATAAAACGTGGTCCGAGCACTACATGGTCTGACCTCGGGCGATTAGTCGGCTACTAGTTGTACTATGTAGACTATATAGTCTATGCTACTAGGCCTTAGGGAGGGATAGCGCCCTCGTTGCATTTAATAAATATTATCGTTCTATAATACTTCATAAATGTTTTATAGTTTAAGCGGAATAGATTTAACTATGAAAATTTACTATTAATATAACCGATAAGTGATCTAATATAGACCTATTTGAAAAGGTTTCAAGCAATGATTCTTAAACGAGCCGTTTTATCATTAGTCGATTTGAAAAAGTATTTATTTAAAAAAATATTATTAACTAAATTAAAAACAAATATTTAAATTTCGAAGGTTTTCCACAGACTACATTCATTTATTATTTCCAAGCCTCAAAGGATTATCATAGAAAAACAAAATATTCAAAAAAGGAACAGTTTATTTGCAGCCAGTACTCGAACTACACGCATCGCACGCTTTGACACAGCGTGCAGAATAAGCGTAACTTGGAAATTCCTTCGCTATTCCAAACATATTCTGCCTTAAACTTATGCAAATAAAGCTAATTTATACGACATTCTCACTTATCAGCTTGTACTGGGGATATCCTAAAAGGATGACTATGCGGCTTGGACACAACCCAAATTCGTTTTCGCTGAATACCGTCGGTATTTCTCCGAAATAGTATAATTGAAATTAATTGAATACTAACGGAGAACTTTAAAGGGACTGAACTTTCATTCAATTTAATTTCGGTCACATTGCCAAGCAAGCTCTGGAATTCATAAGACGAAAGCAAACGTAGCCACCTAAAACCAGGGAACAAAGAATCATTGCAGAGGCGAAAGAAGCTGTAATGTCGTGGTATCAAGTTAAAACCCGTGGTCCATAAGGCTGGTATTCTACGCTGGATGCCCTCTGCTGAGGCATTCAATGTGTCAAACATGTCAAAGTCAATCTTTTGGCAAACTTTAGATATTCAGTTTGACGGCTCATTGGTCTAGTGGTTAGTACCCCTGACTGGGAATCCATGGGTCCCGGGTTCGATCCCCGGCTGAGACAAACATCGATGTGATGAGCATTTGGTGTTGTGCTTAGGTCTTGGGTGTTTAAATATGTAATTATATGTGTTAGGTCTATCTATCTATAATATGTATATCCGTTGCCTTGTACCCATAACACAAGCTTCACCAGCTTAGCATTTTTTTTTATGTACTTTATAGGAGGCAAATGGGCAGGAGGCTCACCTGATGTTAAGTGATACCGCCGCCCATGGACACTCACAATGCCAGAAGGCTCGCAAGTGCGTTGCCGGCCTTTCAAGAATTGGTACGCTCTTTTCTGGAAGGACCCTCAGTCGAATTGGTTCGGAAATACTTCTGTGGGCAGCTTAGCATGGGACTAGGTCAATTGGTGTGTGAATTGTCCAATAATAATAAAAATTTGGAAATGTGTTTAAAATATTTACGGAATACTACAAAGTATTAACTGCTGTGCTTATCAAACAACATTGCGGGCGACTTTCCCGTAGCGAGTTGATATATCGAAAGCAACGGATCTCTGCGGTTTCCTACAATTGAATAGTTCGCGGTTTTCTACTCTCCTCTCGAGATACAATAACATTTAATATCAAACATAAGTACTGTGTAAACTCTTTATAACGAATTTCAAGGGACCAAGCATTTATTCGTTATAGAGAGGTTTCGTTATAGGAAGAATTAATGTCCCATACATTAATTTTGGGTTAAACCAAACAAATTTAACGTTTTTATTATACAGAGGCTGTCGTTATAACAAAGGACGTTATAAAGAGGTTACACTGTATTCAAATACTTAAAAAGTATTGGAGATAAAAATGAAAACCTAATATAACAGAAGAGTAATGGAGAAGTTCTCGAAGTCCCATAGGAGATATATTTCTGTGTCTGTTTCGAATATCTATGATTGTTGGTTAGTTAATGGTAATAAAAATAGGTTACAATTATTTACATAATTTAATAATTAATACGCGTATACATCGATAGATATTAAATTTAAATAACTTGTTTCCAAATAATTCATATTCAGTCTCCATTTATTACTTACTTCGCGGTTCTGCGTCTCAAAAAGCCTCTGAAACTAGAAACTTCCAGTGTCCAGTGTCATCTCCCACCAATTGCAGGCTTTCAGCCGCCTGGGCCTTCCTTCACTGTGGATCCAGCGGAACCTAGGCCTATTCAGACTCCATTTATGAAGTACAAATGCTCAAACGACCAAATCACTAAAAAAAAACAAAATATTGAATTCGCTCAATTGATGCGATAAGTAGGTCAAAACAACAACACTTATTTCGACTTTCAAGTAAAGTAAAAGTACAAATAAATAAAATTTTAAACGCGTGATTGTGTAGGGAATTTTAACTTTGCGATTATCTAAACTTAATTTGAAGAAAGTGGTATTACGTTGAAATCGGGTATGAGGCATGTTGCACGAGTTTTTTTTTTATTAGCTGGGCATCAAACTTATGAAAATAAAATAAAATATGTTTATTATGGAACATAAGATACATGTATCACTTATTCCACGTCATTAAATTTGAATTTGTAGGCATCCCTACTCATCGGCAAAGAAGACAGGGTGTAGGCCGAGAGAAAAAGCCGGCGTAAAAAACTTTCGGTAGGTACTCTATTAAAATAGCAAATCATCATAGCAATATGCTCACGATGTTGTCAACATAATATTTATTTCTTCTGCATCACCTTGATGGATGGAATTCTTCCACGGTTTACAAGACACTTTCTTTTGCGAACTAACGAACTGTGGAATCGACTCCCAGTGGGGATCTTCCCTTTTACCTCGACGTCGTTCCACAACTGAGCGTTTCTTAAGACAGTTTTTTCCGCGCACTACTATGTGGAGCTGCCTACTGAAGTATTTCCGAACCAATTCAACTTAGAGTCCTTTAAGAAAAGAGCGTACCAAGTCTTAAAAGGCCGGCAACGCGCTTGCGAGCCTTCTGCCAATGCGAGTGTCCATAGGTGGCGGTTTTACTTATCATCAGATGAGCCTCCTGCCCGTTTGCTTCCTATTACATAAAAAAAAGTGCGTGCGTACAAAGTACACAGGTCATAAGTGAAAATTCTTTGGCAAACTAATTTTTAAGTCTTGTTCATGTTTATACAAATCTAAAACTTTAGATTTCCGAGACTTAGAGGGAGGGAAAAAGGAAGATATGTTAGGAATTTAATGAGTTTAATTGTCATTTATTATTAAATTAAGTGTTGAAAATTAAAACAAATAATAATTTTTTTAATTTAATTTAATTTATGTCTTCGATAATAAAAATACGTCATTTGAGATTTCAATAAATTATTTTGCATAACATACTAATATTTCATAAATTTAAAAAATATAATTTCTATACGGTGATTCACCCTTCTCACTCTCTCTCAATCGCTCTCTCCCTTTTGTTCGACAAAAGCGCTGCACATCTTCGTGACGTATCCGTAAAAAATTACCCTATAGAAGTTTCACTTCAAAAATACGACCTCCAATTGTTTAAAGAAATAGTATACTACTCCTAAAAAGGCATGTATGGTGTCCATGGACTGTGATAAATCCAATAATAAAAATACACAAAATCTTAAAAATAAATGAGGCCATATGACTTTGAAGTCTCGGCATTAAAAGCTGTAATATTTTAAATGAAATTGTTGCTATTTCCTACTTCGTTGTATTGAGAATTACCTTATTGTATTTGCAATCGTTACATATAACGTTACTAAATCTAGACTGCCAACACATAAAATAGACCACAGATGCAATAGTCTTCCGCTGTGTAATTGAAGACACATCCGTCTCAGACTTAGAGTTCTGTACACAAAGAATTATTTTTAAATAACATTTAAAATTTAGAAGCTACCATTCTAGTATGATTTTCACAACGGATTTAGGCATCTTTTTATTGATGTGTTGGTCTAGTGGCTTCAGCGTGCGACTCTCATCCCTGTGGTCATAGGTTCGATCACCGGCTGTGCACCAATGGAATTTCTTTCTATGTACGCATTTAACATTCGCTCGAATGGTGAAGGAAAACATCGTGAGGAAACCGACATGTCTTAGACCCAAAAAGTCCACGGCGTGTGATAGGAACTAATCTGAGGGCTAGACCTAAAGAGGTTGTAGCGCTACTGAATTCTTATTTTATTTTTTATTATGTTCTATATAATATATAACTACCCCAAAAGACGTTGTCGTGTACACATTTTCTATGTACAAAAAAATCATCTAATTGTAAATGAACACATTTCTGAAATTCACTTAAAAACTCAAAATTTCATCAAAATCGATCCAAGATTTGTTGAATGTGCAATCATGATTTTCATACGTTAATTTTCTTATAAATTTTTTTATGTTACGTGTTTGTCCTAGTTTTGCATTCCAATAAAGCGTACAATATATTTATTGTCACAATCCGTATCAATCTATAAGGTGTTTATTTAGGTGATAATTGTCACACAAACCTTCGTCTACGCATACAAATATGCTTATTATCGCAAAACGTGACTAGAACTATCAAAATGACTTCAACGAAAGCCAACACTAATTCGTTATCTCGCCATCAGAGCCTATAAAATTACAAAATAATTCTCGTCCAATTATTATAAACACGAGAACAAGATTAAGTTATAAATACACGAATTTAATAAGGATGTTCAATAATCTGTGCATATTTTAAATTTCGAATAATTTTCACTTTAAACTGTTTGAAGTTGTTTAGGAAGAATTTTATAAAATATATGAGTGTTTATCAACGAGCGAAAGTTAGTTTAGTTAGTTTAATGTGACAAACACTTAACGGCAAACATGTACATGTAGAGATCATACAAATATCAATCAACTCAATTATTAAACAACACAAACAAAACAAAAAAAACAATTACTAATCCAAAAAATTAAAATTACAAAAAACTAAAAAAAACGATTTTATAGAGTGAGGGGAATAACTATGGATATCTAGACCTAGCTTGTTTATCAGAATGCTTAATCTGGGCATTCTACGGAAAGGAGGGACAAATGGAATAACGGTATGCTATCGAATGGTATCGATAGGGAACAGACTTTGAATTCTTATAAACTTACCTTTGAGAATTGGAACGTACAAAGTGCTAAACGTGTCGTATTAAACGGGTTTCTTTTGAGACAGTTATTTTCAAAACTCTATATCATTATAAACTCTTTAAAATCGAACATATAACAAAAGATGCGGAAGTGTTTAGTATCTTTGCTAACAAATTGTTGAATTTCCTCAGTTATTAATTATTTTATTTTTTAAAGCCGAAATTGATCATTACAAAATTCCCTTTATCGTAATCGCAATCGCTGTCGCAATTGTATTAATAAAAACCTTCCATGTCTCGAAAATGGGACTAATAAATAATGAAAAGATACAATTTATATGACCATTAGTTAAGACTGAATGTTAGTTTTCAATGAGTTGTTAATCTATAAAGGGACATGTATGTTAGTGGCTCTATGCGTCGTGTGACGTTTCGACGGGCTATGTGATAAATTAGTTAATACTTGGGTCTGTGTTAAGTACAAAAGAGCCGACCATATTGCAAATAAATATTATTTAAACTAAAGGAGAGTTCATATTTACTAGTTCTTGAATAAAATCTTTGATATAAATCATCAATTCAAGTATTTTTTTTATATTTATTCTATTAACTCTAATGAAGAGAATTTTTTTGAAAATAATTGAAAAAGGTTTTGTTTAGTATTTAGCTTTTATTCCGGAAAAGCGAACAATATCTACAAGGTATAGTAAAATGTCCCATTTGTTGGTATACAGTAGCTACTATGTATGATACCTAAACAACCATTTTAAGGCGAAATAAAGTTCGCGGGGGCACCTAATATAATATAAATAATTATAAGTACTCGAAAATCCATGTTAAATTTAATATTTACATCTAGAAGTTATGCATTCGAAACCCAGCTGAGCTGGGATCTATATGCAGAATGCAAGATGATAGGGTAATGTCATCATGAGAAAAACTGCATGTGTAACTCAATAATCAACGGCACACAAAAGAAGGATACTTCTTGCCAGTAAAGAAATATATACAACCTATCTATTTTTAAAATCGTCAACACGTTTAGAATTGATGCCATGCACTCTTAACTTAAAGAAAACAGATCGATTTAATTTCGTATAACAGAGTTCCAATTTCAAAATTTAAACTTCACAAGTAGTCATAGATGATAAAGTGTCGTGTATATTAATTTTTTTTTTTTTTAAATTTATTTATTAGCCGGATACAAAGTCCATTGGCAAGTGTATATTAATTAGAACCCGTAGTTGCCAGAAATAAACACTAAAAGTAAAATAATAATAAAATATTTTTTTACAGTTTTATAATAATAAGCGTTTGACGGGTGCTGACGGAACAAATCCAGCACTTATAACGGTGGCCCGTGCGCACGAGTACATCAATTATTAGGTCGTGATTGCTTCTGCGCAAGGGGTATAAATAAACTGGTCGTATGCCACGCCAGCTAGTGTAACTGGAATGGGTCACGGAGTACCCTAATAAAGTTAACTATTTTATGAATACCCGTACATGATGTACAGAAATTTATATATGCATAGTGTATATCTAATATAATACAATATTTTTAAGTAAAATTGTATAATATACACGATTATTAGAGCCATAAATCATTGTTCATATAATGATAATACAAATCCTGTTTGCCAAAGGGTTGCCTGGAAGAGATCAAGGAGACAAGGCCGCCCGTTGCATCACTTATAAATTTATGTTATTTGTTTTTCTTTTAATGTATAAATAAATATTGAATTCAACAAAACAATAGATAGTTACTCTAAATAAAGCTCTTACAGTAAAATCTTTAAGTACCTAAGCATTGATAGACGTTCTGAAATTCTTGATTTAAAAAAATGCTTTATTAATATAATATTACCGTTCACATTCCAACATTAAATAAATGTAAAAGCGACACAAAAATATCACGACTAAGTAAATATCGTAATTGAATTGCCTTTAAGTAACAAATAGGCTTCGGCCAATTGAAATAAGCGTTCGGAATTGCTTTTAAACTTCTATGGAATCGTGACACTACTAAGCACGTGCGACGTAAATATAGATACATATTATATTTATATTTCGCTCATATGGCAATACTGTAAAAACAAATTACATAGGCGCGGTTTTGAAAAAAGAACACTAGTCAAACGTCAAACGTTGAGTTAATTGATGATGAATGAAACTCAATTGTGTTGCTGAAATATGTATTTTAAAAAAACAGTTCTTTTATAATGCAAAAAGTTCTAACAAAAAAATTTACCACAATCTTCTCCACAGACTGACAAAATAATTAAATGAATTATCAGTTAACACATAATAGATAATTAATAATCTAAAGAATCTAATCTAAGAAATATAATTATTATTTCTTCTACAATTATAAAATCAAGTTTGCTATATAACAACGAAATTGCTTAACTAAATAAAACCTCATTGGAGCTATAGACGAACTACAAAGTATTCGTCCGCCAGTAATTTAAAAAAAGGAATCAAAACCAATATGGCTGTCATATTTCATACCCTGCAATAGAAAGGGACAAATTTATTTTCATGGATATTTATTTTGTTTATTAATAAAAATTATACCGTACATAATCATATAGACAGTAGTCCTCACATTAGGAACATTCCTGTTGTGGGTTACCAGACACTCTTCCATGATTCATATACGTTAATGATTAGTATACATGTACAAAAACATTTCAGATAGAACTCGTCTATACCCTATACCTTAGTGATGTCAAAATGTTTCTTGTCCAGAACCAAAAATCAATTCTATACCAACTATTATTACGTCACAAGTTAATGAATTAAAAAAAAATCGGATTTCGAGACAGTTACACAATCAAAGCCAATTAGATCAACAATCACCTAATCGTCCCTTTTTTCAATTGCCTATCTTTAGCAACAATAGCCTTGGTCACGGATAGTTTTCGATTCGCTTTCGCTTCCTCGTTACAGCTAAGTGACGACACCCAGCCCTTACGCGAAACCAGATTTCACTTATATTAATTAAAACCTCCTTTGTTAGGCACAGGGAATCCACAGATTAGTAATCATTAAGAAAAACTAATGACGTATGGTTTGTTATGATTTGTCTACTGTTGATATTTTTTCCAGGCCATCTTTAAAAAAACTGTTGATGTGTTGCGATCCTTTGTTTTTATCTAATTAGAAAGTTAGTACAAAGATAATGATAGAATGTATAAGCATATGTTTAGGGGGTAAGTGGGTTTTACTATATGTTACAGAAAATTAATTACAAGCAATTCAAAATCGTTTTTTAAAATAAAACTATAGTAAACTAAAGGCCTCTAGATATAATGCAATACAAAAATAAAACGCATAAGGATATTTATTGAGTACGTAATAACAAAAATTATAACATACACATAAAAGACACACAATGTTCGCATTTTAAATTGAACACAGCTAATGAACCATCGCTATTATAATACAGTAGGTCAATTCGAAACAATCAACGGACGTACCTCCCGGGCGTCTTATCTGTGCCGATACCCGAAACAAACAAATTCAATTAGGATTAAGAAATTAAACATAAAAGATGCCGCAGATATTCCCTGAATCGAGGTCATCGCACTCGCTATCGAATTACGCATAAAAGTATTTCGTCCATTTTCTTTTACGATACCATTTCAGATCAATGCACTTACGAAACTATTGAACGATAATATTATTGTAAATGTCTTTATTTAAATTTGTATGAAAAATAAAAATATTTTTTTTGGTATGTTACTTGTTTTATCGTTTTACTTTTATTTACTTGGTTTGTAATTAGAGCAGTCATGGTTATCTCTATGGCCGTTATGGAGAGAAATGTGGCACTTGTTGTCACACTATTACCGTACTAGCGTTATATTTATGACCTCGTAGCATAAAATAGTAGCATTTGATGGCTACTTTCGTAGAGAAAATTGTTCGTAGAGAAATTTGATGACCATGTTGTTTTAGTCGTAGTTAATTTTAAACACAAAATTAAAAGTTATAATAACATGTATCGTGCAGTTCTGTTCTGCATTACACTGTTTTTATGAAATCACATGTAGAACTAAATTTTATAGAGCAGTGTTGGCCTAGTGGCTTCAGCGTGCGATTCTCATTCCTAAGAACGTAGGTTCTATCCCGGCTGTGCACCAATGGACTTTCTTACTCTGTGCGCATTTAACATTCGCTCAAACGGTGAAGAAAAACATTGTGAGGAAACCGGCTTGCCTGAGACCCAAAAAGTCAACGTCGTGTGTCAGGCACAGGAGGCTAATAATTACCTATTAGATTGTCAAATGATCATGAAACAGATACATAAATCTGAGGCCTACCTAAAAAGGTTGTAACTGATTATTTTATTTCATATAAATTTTATATGAGTCTAATTATTTAAATAATCTCGTTGATTCTTTAAAATAATGTTAATACTTTGTAATGCCTCCAATATCTTTATCGCAATCCATTACGAAATGTATTTCAGCAGAGTCTTATCAGAAACCAATCAATAAATGATATACGTCACATTAAAACATACAACCTGTAATGAAACTCGGATCGAACTCTAGCCGGCCGGCGATCCCTATTTGGATATCAGATAACAAATCAACACCGCCCCGACATGACATAAACAGAATCTAAAAGGAGCCCAACAACTTTCCTTCGATCGAGTTTTCTCGGGCACTCACACTAGCTGACACTGTCGTTTTCAATGATGTTCTATCAAATTACGGGTAGCCAGTGAAATGTGGGAACATTTTCTTACATTGATAATAGGTATCAGGGTGAAATTGAGGCTCGGGGCGGTAATAGCCTACTATTTGTAAGTTTTCACTGCTCGTTACGCGCCATTGCGTGATGCTGAAGATACTGACGGCTGTTAAATAGAAACCGTATAATGTCATCCTGTTTGCTTGTCAGATACTGGGGATTAATTTGCAGTGTCCACTACTTTAAGTAGAAAATGTTGTTAGTTAATTGCTTGTGTACTTGCTTGTTTATTATTGGGCTAGTCATTTATTTGATGCCGCGTCCGGGTACTAATTTGTTTTGAATATAATTAAATTGTGATTGGATAAAGAAACTTTAAACTAGATCTTGTATGATAAAATATCTACGCAAAATGCAATGTTTCCTTATGGATTTAATTGCATTTTTATAGTGCAAAGCATACGTGTAAGCATAATAATAAAATAATACGATATTTTATTTATACTGCTTTAGAAAATATATAACAGATGTATAAAGTTTTCGTGACGAGTTCCCGATGAAACGACAGTTAGCTAGAAGGGATCGGTGAACCCATTACAAGAGGGCACGACCGGCGCGCGCCGCGGGCACCGATCAACTGAGGAAGTGAATACCTGATGCTACGATGCGCACGCGCTGCTTTTGCATAAAAGGCAATTTTTACGACCACAAATGATCTATCGAGCTTTTAAATCATAAACAACTGAAGGCTGACTGTAAGTTATCGCTATAAAATGTACTGATTTTAACAGTATAGATTTAATTTTTAAAAAGAAGAATGGCATTCTAAATTTAAATCTTTCGTTTGCAGAATGCAAAAATAAAGAAAAACAAATCTAAGTTTGATTCCACCCATATCACCTCGACGTCCGTCGTTCCACAACTGAGTGTTATTTAATATAGTTTTTGCCACGAATGGAATTAGTTGCCCACTATTAAAAAGTGTAGCAATACTAAAAAGGCCGGCAACGTACTTGCGAGCCCTCGGGCAATCTGTCTCCATTGTCCGCCGAATCACTTAATATCAGGTGAGCTTCCTACCCGTTAGTCTCCTACATATACTTTTTAACCAATGTTATAGAAATATGCAGTAAACCGGTAATAAAGCTTTATGGTTTCGCTACGAACAAGAGCCATGTTTACTCAAAGCTAAGCCGCATTGCCTTCAGCAATACAATATCGCGTTCTGCATTCGTCCCACCGACATGACAGTCATCTCCAAGAATTCCTCTTTGTAATTGGAATTAAACGGTACAAAAGTTAAGCTAAGCTTTTTAATTCATGTTAATGGTTTTTTTGTTTTTGAGAGCCGTACAAGATCAGTTCTGAAATAAAATCGTAGTATCGTAATTCGTAAAGGTGATACAGATATTGGGAAAAAAATTAAACATTTGAATTTGGAATGCCATTTTTTTAAAATATAGTACTGTTAAAATCTGCACAGTGGTTTGATCTTAAAATCTATGGTCACATTTTTAGAGATTATATTAACATAGAAAGATTATATATTGTTTTTTTCAATATGAATACATAAACAATGTATGAGACATTGGACAATTTATCTTATCTTCAGTGTTACCCGACTCCCAACCCCGGGGTAGTGGATTCTGATTCGGTTATGGACTGATAATTTTTTTATGACCAAGTGTTTGATAATGAATCTATGACTTCTATGCTATGTCTCTGAAAAATAACGCGTGTTAGGCATAAAAAGCTGATCACCTTCATGAATGGCTGTAAAAGAAAAATAATCAAATCAATCAATCTGAAACAATTTGAAAGTTAAATAGGATTATTACTAACAATCAACAAGTGGTCAATAACCAATTCGAATTTCAAATAATTGTCAAAGCATTTACTTATGAACACATAAGTATTAAGTGAACACGGCCTAGTCATTCACCTGTTAATAGAAATCTACATACTTCAGCGATTTATTGGCTATTTATATGTAACAATGCAGAATATGCAGGCGGCCTATTTCCATCGACATTCTCAAATTGCCGTCAATAGTTAACGATCTAGATGGTTGATACTGGGAAATCTTGATTCTGTTTTAGCTATGCCGCTAACCACATAGACAAATAAATTAGTGCGCTATATCAATTAAATTGTTTGATTCTTCAACAATCGTATATTCACTTAATGTAGACTCATCAACGTCACTAAAAATTAAAATTCTTCTAAATTCAAAATTTACATTTCCAAAATATAAAAAATCTTCTAAATTTACATTTACCGCCAGTCCTCAAATCAAGGGCGAAAATGAGAAGAACTGGCAGTAAACTCTCCGTCACTCTTTCTTTTTTTAGAAACGAGAGTAAAAGACCTTACTTACTTACAATCAAGATAAGAATGAAGAGATTTATGAAAATTCTGTGGTCTGTTAAGCTAAGGTAAAATATCAAACTTTTGTTTGAAGATCTATTTATAACATTTTACTCCACCCTGGAAGAATACAGGACATCTAATAATGACACGAGCGATGCGTGCATCTTTACAGTACTAAGGCATATTATGTAAACTATTTTAATCCCCGACCATTAAAAGCTTAGTTATACAATCTAAAAAGCCGCGAGTAGCGTCAAACACATTGAAATCTCACCCAGTTATTTACAGAATATCAAGTACAATAACAGTTTCAAGAGTCCTAAATGAAAACATTATCATAGCAAAAGCGGGCACGAAGCGCACTTAGAAATCGCTTTTCATTTTAGTATGGTTCAAAATGCTATCTAGGTGTGCAATAATGCATAAATGTGTTGCATTAATGCAGCGCGTGGGCGATTCCGTCCACATTTCTATGATGAATCGGTATCCACTAGACATGTTACGAAAGATCGCGATTTACATATAACCCACGAAATGTTATTATTTATTTTGACTATTGTTTAGGATGCCAGCTTATTTCATAATAAGGAGCTTTTGTCTTTGGGATCATCAAGGTTGTGACATCAGTGATACGTTTTTTTTTTGTGGACATATCCTCCCGCGGCATGACTGCCATCTGGTGGAGAGTTATGCGGGACTCGCTGCCACAGTAAAGCGGGGTTTAATCACACTTAAACCCCACGGAGCCACAAGCAATCACTCGAGGTAGGACACGGTAACAGCTGATCCTCCTCCCGCCACGCGATAAGCCGCTGAAATCACGCCATAAATGTGGGATGGACTATAGCACAAGCTATCGGCTTATTCCCTGGTTTGTAGAGCTGACGGCCTCATACAATGTCTAAAACTGCTACGAAAACAAAAATAGCCCATGTTCGAGTACTATAATAAGGATTACATTAAGTTTATGTTATTATTGTACTTGATATACACGACCTCTGACAGAGTGAAGGCCTCCTCCAAATTCTTCTATTTGTCTCTCATCTTCTACTAATTTTCCAATCGCATTATCGCGCGATACTTTAATACATAATATATCTCGTTTACATACTCGTCCTACCCACTTCCCTGCTCACTACGGCTGAATGTAAATGCGGCATTACAGTTTTTATAGCTTTAAAAAGTTAGTTAATAACAGAAAATTAATAATTTAAAAGAAAATATACAATTGGTATTATTTTAATTATTTATTAACACTTTGTTAAACTTTAACATACATATACCTTGAAACAGGGAAACGAGCGGCCATAGCGCTTACAAGCGATTTCTTTCAGGCAATCCTAGTATCCCTTCTGATATAAAGAAGAGTTCCAAAGCAGGATACCTTACACAGTAAAGGAGAAGTGACAGAATATTATATTTCCAATCATTGTGAACCCCGGATACAAGTTTCGTGAATCTCTATTTGGTTTAATTATCGAGAGCTAAAAAGCGCACTGAACCGGTACAATTAAGCAATATTACGAAACAAGTAGCCACGCAACGAAAACAAAGAGTTGTGCATAATCTTAGACAATGTACGGTCAAATGCTAGCCCTATTGCGAAATGTACATTAGTATGTCATGCGATAAAGAATGGCTTGCGAAGTGATTGATGGTGTTAGGACGCGTATACGCCCACGCGTTCGCTGAAAATAATCACGAAATTACAGTGCTGTGTCAATTGTGATTGAATAATATTACTTAGATACATACCTTTAGTATGCATGTGTGTAAACACATTTATAGGAGCCATGATCTCTTGAAACTATGTACAATTTTAGTTAGTAGCTAGTTCAATCTTGAGGTCGTGTGTTCGAACCAGCTGGTTCTTGTTCAGAAGAAAAACATTGTTAGGAAACCACAGATCAAAGACAAAAATCAACGGCATTTCCTGTAAAATAAAATAAAATAAAATAAAAATAAATAAAATATGTTTATTATGGAACATAAGATACATGTATCACTTATTTCACGTCATTAAATTTGAAGGCATCCCTACTCATCGGCAAAGAAGACAGAGGGTGTAGGCCGAGAGAAAAAGCCGGCGTAAAAAACTCTCGGTACTCTTTTAAAACAGCAAGTCATCAAACAACACTTGTAGAATCGTATCACCTAAAATTAATGAACCATATAAAATCTGGGCCAAGAATAATAATTTTGTAGTTATTTACTAAAAGTCTAAAAATCATGCTCTACTTACGAAATATAGGCACTATACGAATAACATTTTAGGTACAGTAACAAAGCACCTAACATACAACGGCAGAGTAATTTATTACCGGTGAAACCAAAAACATTGCTCAATTAAATTTTAAACAAATGTATGAAGCGTTAATCTTGTGTTGCTTGTACTGTTTTGAATTTAATGGCGCATCGCACGCGCTGCGCACGCGTCTCTAATGATCCACGGGCCGATTCCGCTGTTAGTTACGCCACTCATATTAGCTTTTAACATTGTAACTGGATGGTTATTTAACCTTGTTCTATAGATTTTTTTTTATTTCTGAATCATTTAATATATCGTTGTTTATTGGAATATTTGATTAAAAATAATAAAGTTGCGCTACAGCCCTCAACCCTCAATGGGCCTTGGCTTTAGATTACATCCAATCGATCATTTTTATTTTATAAACAAGTAGGTCCCTTCTGAATCTGACACATGTCATCAATTTTTGGGTGTGATATATGTCAGTTTCCTCTCGATGTTTGTCTTCATCGTAGTACCATTGAGTACAAAGAAAGAACATTTCATTAGTGCACAGCCGTGATTCGAAACTAGGACCTCAGGGATGAGTGTTTAATAAAAAAATATGATAATGCAAAAAGGTGTATCAACAAGTACATTCTATTTTCAAATTTTACCCAATTATTACTCGACAAAAGTTCCATAAAAATTAATCACAGTGTGTCTCATCTCAAACTTCGCTGTAGGTATTATATCTAAAATTGAATCCAGTTTCATCATACAAACTATTATCTTAAATAAATAGTTGGACTATGTCGATATCATTAAGTACTGAAGGCCTCGCACGCCCATCAATCTTTTTAATAATCTTTAATCGCTGTTTGCTTTCATTTGTGGTCTCAATATCAAATATTTAAATCAGAGCTTAGTCAAACGAGAATTTAGCCTTAAAGCAATTTTATTTTAACAACACTTATATATTTCTGCGTCTTTTGTTTCAAACGTAGTAGTAGGTAGGTGAATTTGAAATAAACACTTTTAATTCACACATGGGCCTCGTGCATTATGACCGCTACCACCTTCAATTACTAATAATGAGTAAAATCCAAAGTAAACGGCGTATAGAAGGAAACAATTATGTGGTGTGGGTACTGAAAGAGTTGCTGCTTCTGGCACAGCACACAAATGACAGGCAACTTCAAATGAGAGGCAAATTCAGGCTTTCATTAATAATATACCAGGTTATACGTACTTATGAAGAGGTGTAATTATTCCTTTAACTTGGTAACGATATTTTGGGATTAACCTTCAATAATTACAAAATCAGCAACAAAAAATACCCCATATGTTACTAGTTCCAAAAATACTATTAAATTAAGAATCCAATTTCAAAAACTTTTTGCTGCGGCCACATAGAGATAACGATCTTGTTTGAGCGGTCCTAGAGTGCTTAATAAATACTAATGCATACATCTGAAGAAGCTATGTAATTAAGAACTGCGCCTGCGGCTCGCGTGACTCACAAATAATGCTTCTACATTTTTGACGGCTTTAATCATAGAGAAAATGACGTTTGACTTATGTTGTTTTAGTTTTATGACAATAGTATTTTTTTACTCGTAAATAGGAACACAAAAGGATTTTTTTAGTTTCTAAATATAAAACAAATCGGTGACACGAGTTGTAACTGTTTTAAAGACATTACTGCAGATTTTATGGAAAACGACTCGTAGTAATTACGTTTTGTTAACTGGGCGTTAGTCGAATTTGCTTGTGTTGAAATCATGGTTGAAATGCTATGCTACAAAAATCTGAGACATTTTCAAATGGTCTCATTAATTTATATTTTCATTGATGTACTAAAACTGTTAATTGAAAAAAATATAATCATTTATCTTATAGCTTAGCTTTATCATAACTTTTGAACTGACGGAATATATTTAATTAAAAAAATGTTTTATAAATAAATTTAAAATATACATTAGTAATTAAATTAAACAAAGACAAATAAAACCCAATACTTAAAATGTTTTATAAACCATGTATATACCCAAAATATATGAATAGAACAATAAACTAAAAATAAAATAGTCTTTTAAAAAATAATAAAATAATTAATATAAACTTGCTATAGAAAAATCAAATTCGAAAATCTATGTTTTGCTTGGTTGACTGATCGAGTTTATTATGTCTACCCACATTTTGTTTCTGTTTTTTTTTTGTAATTTTTATATACGTACGTGCGCTATAATTATTAATCTTAGTTTTACATATTGTTTCCCAGTTAGTGAAATTTGTATGGAATTATGAGAAATAAAGTTATTCTTTAACCTAAATAAATAAAATAAATCCATCTTTAATCAATGTGCTTCATCCCTGTACTGACTTTCTACATACATGATCATCATAGTTCAAATATGAAATAGTCTATGACAGACTATTTTATAAACCCGCCAAGATCATATTTAACATGCGCGCACGCAACGAAATGCAAGCGGGCAATAAAACGAGCGTTCTAGTGGACACTAAGACGTTTACCGCATTGATGTAGTACCGCATCAGTTTCAGCTTAGCCGCAAAACCAAGATTTACTGTTTTGCAAGACATGCGCTTGATTTTAACGGCTTAAGGTGGGAGAGGTTGCGTTTTTTTAACTTTTATAATTTTTGTCTTTGTTAAACTGTGTCCAGTTTGTGTTTCCACTATACCAACTTATTTCTACTTAAGATCATGTATATAATAGATAAATAAAATAAAACCAATATTAACATTGAGTTTTATTATTCAAGGGCTAATATTAAATATTTAAACAAGCAATAAATAATATGTACCTGCAGCTTTTCATCGGACGATGAGGCGAAATAAGGAATTCCCCCCGTATCACCTCGACGTCCGTCGGATAACTGAGTTTTTGCTGCGCACCCTTATATGGAACCAGCTACTCACTGAAGTATTTCCAACCCAACTTAGGGTCCTTCAAGAAAAGAGCGTACCATTGGCCGCTCAATAGTAATACTACAACGCAGTACTGGGCCCCATGATAGTGTCCATGGGCCGCGGTATCACTTAACATCAGGTATCCTGCCAGTTCACCTCCTGTTCTATAAAAAAAAGAAAAAAAAGCACAGCGGTGAACATAACGTGTTATTGCAATGAAGTTTTTTGACACTTCAAATAGTCTGGATTCTTCTAGAATTGAACTCATGATATGTCATAACTTAACTACTTCATGCATATTTCACTAATTTCATGAGCAAGTAGGTCTTTTGTTTCCATTAAAATATTTTTGTAAAATCTAGGATCCTCGCTAAAGCATAGACGTAGATGTTCTAAAATTATAATTAAAACGCCACATCTTACAACCTGCTCCACGCCCCAAGGGCCGCTTGTGACGATTCTAAAGAGTACTTGTGCTATGTAGCTGATTGTGATGTATGATAGGATCGTGCAGATAATAACCGGCTAAGTTTCGATTGAGAGACCATTATGTAAATCCTATTCTCGACGCTAACTTTAAACACGTAACGCTTATCTAAGTTAGTAAAAATTCCATAGTTATATGATCTTTGTCTATTTAAATTTGTTATATTTTTCTTATTGTCAAAGAATTGAATGTCTGGTTCTGAAAAAAAAAAACATGGCGATTAAAAAGAGTGGCGGAGAGTTTATTGCCAGTTCTTCTCTTCCGTTCTACGCCCTTGATTTGAGAACTGGCACTAAATGTAAAATTAGAAGCATTAATATGTATTTCTTTACTGACAAGTCATAAGTGTACAATGTGTTACCTAAATTATTTTTGAATTTGAATTTGAATTTGTTTCTATTGTGTAACGGAAAAAGGCTGAAAAATTATTTACATAAAAAAACGTGATTTTTATTGAGAAATTATAATTCTGTAGATCAAGTTATAGGTATCTTAAAAGAAGTACTTAACCTCTTACAGAACATTAAAATTATCGTTCATTATTCATTCCCAAGGTCAATCATTCAAAATCAGTATTTTTCGGTCTGAAAAAAACCAACCTAGGACAACCTTCAGACACCTCTTATTCGACTTCTTCGCAAATATAAAAGTATAAACACTACTTATCCAAGGCTTTATATAATGCGCTGATCAATTAAAAAAAACATTATCTGTCTGATACCTAATCGACGTTGTTAAGCAAAATATTACTAATAAAATCTTAAATTGTTTTTTTTATCATTTATTTACCATAATTGTCATTTACGTATATTTAAGAATAGACAGCTTGTAAGATATACTGGAGATGAAGCAATATATATGATATGGTGAAATTTAATAAATATATAGATCATAAGGAGAAAACAGTCGTAGTTTCGTTTATTTTAAAGTAAATAAGACACGGGGTCACTACCAAATGTAATTACGATGCCGATGTTAACTTTTTGCTACGCACGATTCCAAGACATAAGCTTGTCGTCAAATTGAGGTAATTATATCTAAATCACGTATACGCTATTGTTACCAGTGCAGTGTTAACGCCAAAAGCGAAATCGAAAGACCTCCTTGTAAAAGTGTAGGAATGTGAATCGAAGTATTAATTCAAAAGCATGGTCATTGTACATATAACAATTTATGAGATTATAAACGTTTATTTCTCTACAGCATAATAACTTTTCATCTGGACCTCGTAAAATCTCATTGGCATCGTCTAGCCATGTACAATTTGAAACTAAATACTGCCAAAGCTGGTATTTATCGTAAACTCTAAAAGTCCTGTGTGGGCGGGAGGCATCATTCCGTCCTGTGACCTATAGAACACTATTAGCTAAATTGTTTCATTGTATGTTTAATTTCTCGTGTATTGTAATATCGTCTTTATATCTTTAGATTAAGGTGTATTTTAGAATCAATTAATATTAAAATATTTGTCTCGCTTCGACGCTCATGGTAACCTCCCTGACCAATGTTATCGTAAACACCACATTGTAAATTTACGCGATATTTAGATATTCCTGTTTTAGCTTAGTGGTTAACCTCTTATTTAGTTATTATAAAGCTCTGGGTTCAATTTGTGAAAATTATGTCAATTGATTGTTTCGGGGCATTATAAATGTATCATTGAAGAAAATAGTTGAGTAAGAGAAAAGTAGTAAAAAGTACTTATGTACACGCGTAAGAAGTTATACTTCTTTGGCATTAGGGGAAAGTGACCAAATATGGAATACCATTTTGATTTTAAGGCATAAGTTCAACAAGTGTTATAAATAAAAAACTTTTTGTGGTAATTATTAACAATCATATATTTGCACTTAAGTTTGTAACAAGTTTAGGTTATATTGATTAGTTTAAAGTAAGAAAAAATGTAAGAAACCAAATAACGATTTAGGTACCTATATATGGAATAGGTACCCCAAATATGGAATACTATAAACACTATCAAAAATTAACCTTAACTTACAAGACACTCTTTTGAAACTTGGTATAATACAGAAAATGTACACAAATTATTTACAAAAATCACAAATCCAGGTATCAAACTCTGGCCCAGCGCAAGCATTACATGCCCAGAGTCCACACATAAGATTGATCCATGTTTCACCATGAGTATCATTCGAAAACAGCCCACCACAGAATATACACTCCGAATCTTCAAAGTCTGGAGCTGTACATCCTATCAAGGCATAGGGTTCTCTGTCTGTATCAAATATCATCACCTCCTCATCATCTGAATTAGCCTTAGTCTCCTCTTTTGGTTTTTTTCCTTATGATACTTTCTCATCTGTTTTTAATTCTTATTTTCTGCCAACACCACAGTTTTCTTTCTGAGTGTAGTAGCCGCGTCTACTTATGGAGAAAATTCGTTTTTCTGGCATAATCGAAACAAAGTAGATCTGGGGACATCAAAGTATTTACCAGCTTTTAAATAACCCATTTTTTTCTCTCTTACTACATAATTTTATTGTTTCCGCCATATGCTCTGAATCCATTATTTTCGTTTTGTTTTCGAGTTGACGCCCGTCATTCTGGTAAAATATGAAAATAATATAGAATTAACAAAATCATCATGTCAGCTGACACTTCAGAGAACCAATTATGGAATAGTCCATAATTGGGTACTGTGATCTGTCCATATTTGGATTTTTCAACGATTTCAAACTGACATTCAGATTTTTATATTTAAGAAAGCAATATCATCTAATACCGCTAAAACATACTAAAGAACGTCTAAACGGTCTCTTAAAGCTATAAAATCAATACTGTTTGCACTTTAATTACGAAAAATACGTATTTTTTACATACCTTAGAAAGTTATGCTGTAGCGACAAAACAAAAAACTGTCACATCGACGAATGCACTTGCTCGACAGACATGCTACAACTTGTATGCGTAAACGGGAGTGGAAAGAGACAGAAAATAATTGTTTATTGCGTATGCGAGTTTCCATTTGAGAGAAATAGGGGTATTCCATATTAGGGATACTATCCCATATTTGGTCACTTTCCTCTATTAAACGTAGTTTTTGATTGCATGCAAATAATTAATTACAATTAAATAATCAAAGACTGGAAAAGGAGTCATTATAGTCAATAAAGTTCAGTTTACATTTGAAAAATTAAATAAATAAATATTTATTATTATTCTCTTACATTAAATGTAACATAAATTCTATTATTATTCGAATGTGGTTTTTAAATTATGTCCAATGCCGTAGCATCTTCCGTGGGCAACTTCATTCTGTTAATTTTGTGTCACGGTGCGCGCGCATCGTAAAATTTCACTCTCATCAATTTTTCATAACGCGCCTAAAGAAGTATAACTTCAAAAACGTTTGTAAACCTTATACATAATATTACATCTATCTTAAATTTAAATGTATACCTTAACATTCCTATATATAACCAAAAGTATTAAAAGCCAGTTTAAAGCAATATTCCATACATTAATCCATCAAACCAAAAATCGATTAACGACGTCAATTCTCGCGAATCCCATCATCCTTGGCGTGTCATGTCTGATACAGTTGTATGGATAAAAAAGTTATCATCGTCCCAAATGTGTCGCCGAATAATTGATGTTGATGTAATGGTGGCATTTTACAGTGCCTCGGGCAAGATGCAACCATGAATATCACCAGTTATATCTTAATTTGATTGTCCGGGATAGGGCTGTGACGTTTCCAAGTTTCCAAAGTCATAAATAAAACCCACTAAATTCCTTGGTCTTAGCCACAGCCTGTATCTGGTCATTTCTTAACAGGAGAGTAGGTGATCCGCCTTCTGCACACGCGTTAGGGAAAAGTGATGAGAGTAAATTTTTACGATGCACGCACACCGTCACAAAAAACCGACACCCTGAAGTTAGGTATTGTCGTTTTAGTTTCTTCTATTGTTAGTATCCTTTTTTCTATAAACGTAGAATAAAATTTTTGAAAAGATTTTGCCTTTATAACCCCAAAGAAGTATAACTTCTAACGCGTGTAGGTACACACACGTTTTTATTTTGATCTAAGACACAGACTATTTACGGTGAACGAAGACATCTTGAGGAAACCGGCTTGCCTAGGACAAGTTTGGGTCTAGAAAACAGTCCCGGCGTGTGTCAGACACATGGAGTCGGAGGCTGATCACCTACTCGCCTATTAGATTGACAAAATATGATCATGAAACAGATACAGAAATGGTTGATTTATTTTTTGTGTTATACTTAAATTTTCTTATTAAGTTAGAGGCAGCCCTATCTACTGATGTCATTATAAACCCGATAGTAAATTACCAAAACAGTAATCTGGGTGATATTTCAACTAGAACTCATGAGTTGATTTATGGAAGAATATCTTCATCCAGCTCCAGGCTGATCGTGAGTGGGTGTCCGAATTTTGTACAAAAGAGTTCATGTAATATATCATATTCTTTTGAAGTGCATTCGGCCATCATTACGGTCAGAGTGAATCTTTTCACACGTTGCAATATTGAGAAATAAGTGTACCGTTGGATTTGCATATTGGGTGCGAAATTACCGAAAACATCTTTGTTATATCATTTTTATATTCGGATTTTTTACTTACTTTAAGGTAATAAAATTAAGTACTTACACGTTTTAATATCTAAATTTGTGTTGTTTGATTGATTTAAGTAATTTAATGATAAGTGTATTTTACTTAAACTTTTCGAGTGAAAATGTTTTTACTTAAATCTTAATTCAACGTTGACTGTTAATCACATACTTAGAAACTGGAAATTAGGACAACTTATATATTTAACGATAACGTGCGTACCAATTCTTAAAAGGCCGGCAACGCACTCTCGAGCCCTCTGGCATTACTAGCCCATCACTTAACATTAGATGAGCATCCACTAAGTAAGAAATAAATGTATACAATAGTTTTATTTTTGATAAGAAAAGAAATAATATAGAAATACAAAATAATTCATTAATATTTTTACTCTTTGGATCGATCTAAAATTATTCAATTGTTTTTTACCTTACAAAAACGTTAACTGTACGATTTTCAAATTTAGAACAATCATATTATGTATACTCGTAAATGGCTTTATCGCGTATCGAAGAATGTTCTAAATTTAAACATTTCACAGATAACTTGCGTCCCAATTAAAAAGAACACAATATTGAGGGCATAAATAGCATAGACAATAGAGAACAAGGAAGTACGGTAAGTGGAGTGGACAGAGGGCAGTGTCGCAGCTTCGTGCCCTGTTTGCATACTTTCACCGCTCGCTTCCTTTTATATGTCCATTTAACTTTATTGTAAATAAATTGAATGAAAAACGTTCGGTGTATTTGTAGGCGATATTAATAATTCACGACTAACATTTATATAATTTGGAAACACATTTTATTTGATATGATATTTAGAGGTTAAGTCTTATAAAGTTTTAATTAAACACATTGTTACGCTACTAGGAGAAATAATAAATAAAACTACTTACTCCAACACTTATGTAGTTATTATTCATATATATATTGTAGTTATTATTCAGATCTAATTTAATATTTTCGAAATAAAGTATTGTAGTATAAACAATCTAATGGAGTGCTAATAATAATTTAGAAATTTCCACTAATGAAACATTCAATTACAATCTAATGTATAGTTATAAGGCTTTGCGTGGAAGATATCTGTTGTAAGTGTAAGGCCACTTGTTGTAGCTGTTTTTGTTATGCAACGGAATTAAAAATAAATTAATTACTCGCCACTTGTTAAGTGCAATGCGGTTCTAAACACACGTTCAAAAACCCTGCATTGCACCAATATTATTAACGTTTAAATTGATAGAAACTTTAGCTATCACCAAATACAAAATAATATATAACACTTGCGGAACCGACAGACGCCCTGCATGATATTTCAAGCAATTAGGATATTAAACAAAGTATGGAAGTACCGACTGCAACGCCATCTGCCGGGCTGATTTGTGAATCTAAACCATCCAGGGCTCCACCTAAACGCATTCAAAAAAAGTTTAGTGACATACACACATACAGTAGAATTATATATATAAAGATATACTAGATCTGTGATAGTAACAATAATAAGCAAGTGTGTGTAAACGCTCCATGTAACACTTATTGATGGAATACAAATGCCTCCGAGGTATCTTTATTTTCTCTCGAGCCAATTTACTCAAACTAGATCACAAATCTCCGATAGCAAATTGTTTCCTCATTTGTTTTTAATATTTTATGACTGTGTATAATGTTTGTACGTGTAATCTGTTTTATATAGCTTATTCCTTTGAATAAAACGCGTTCAAACCGCGAATTTTATTTATTTTATTTGCATAACAATGGGCTGGTATATAAGAATTTCATTTTTTTATAAATTGTAGTTTTACTGTACAAATACTTTGTGTGAGAGAATTTTCACCATTTCGGTAATGTATTTATTTAAAAGTTTTCAAATATTATTATTGGTTACTATCACGTGCAATTTCTGGGTTCGAGATCGCTATAAGATTTTTTTTTGACCTTAAGGTAAATCTTGACAAACTCATGATAAGCTTCGTTTCAAAAAACAAAAGACGGTCTGCAGTAATTTCTACTCTGAGCTAAAGGAAATATGAGTGAAACATTATAATTAATATTAATTTGATAATGTAATAATATATTTAATCTGATATGTAGTGATAAAATAATATAAAAATTGACTATGACGGTATGATTTATAATGTAATGTAACACGTAAATACTCTGTAACATTCTACCTTTTAATTATGTAAAACAAATTTGCACGTCATTATGTGTGGCAAAATATGCGAAGTTAAGATTGTACCACCATAATATGTTTGAACCATATTCTAACAAAAAAAAAATATTATTATCATTATTATGGCTTCTTCTGGTCATCCCACCATCGCTTGGTCTAACACACATACAAAAAGATCCTTATAATGTTCAATGAAAATCATTGTATAGTCCAATCGTTTCTCAATAAGTTCTATAATTATTGATTTATACTCATTAATTATAATACGACATTTCCAGAGCAGGTTGTTGCGCAAGCGTCATATTTCATTACTGAACTGTAAACGTTTCATGCGATGTAATCTGTCAGGACGTTGGACAGGTCAAGTTACGTAAACAATTTCGACATTATCCGTAAAATTCAAAAATAATATCATCGCAGTACTGTAAAACGTATGTTTTACGCCGTTCGACTTAAAACCTTTTCGGTAAAAAATGAACTGAATTTTAAATATAGAACAGCCGGTTATACGTTTGTTATAAACAAAATACGCTCATTTTAAATTAAGAACGTTTTTATATTTACTCTGGATAGAATCCCGATCAAATAGTTGTGTTAGGGGGCCTCATAGCCTAGCGGTCTTATTAAGTGGCAGCTAGGTGAGGGGTATCGGGTTCGATTCCGGGTTCGAGGGCAAGTTTTAATTTAATTTAAATTTGTTCTCGGCCTTTGGGAGGGTTGTGCGGTACCAGGCGAGTGCCTAAACCGTACATGGAGGACATGATCGAATTCCTGAGGCAAAAAGCACGAATGATAAAAATCTCATACTTGACGCTGGCTAATGCACAAACCGTGCCAGAGCCATTAAAAAAAAATTGTTGTGTTTATGTATATAAACAGTTCCTAGAATTAAATTATTTTAATAGTAGGTAAAGTTAATGTTTAAAGCTTTAACTGTAAAAGGAACTCTTTGGAGTATACAATTTGAATCACCAGACTTTCGAATAGTAAAACTGAGATAAAAAAATGTACTCCTAAATACAGTCTTGCAAAATATGTAAATCACAACAGAACCTCGAAAATATCTCGATTCTCGTTATTTTTTTCGCTTTCATTACAGTTTATGACACTATTAAAACGTTCACTTCGGACAATCGCCAGTCGGGCAAGTAATACGAGTTCAAATCAACGTCATGTTAACTATAAAGCCGGTTAACAACCATTGTCATTATGAAACTGTATTGCACAAATTAATTATCAACTAGCCCCCAGTAACGTTTTATTAAGCCTACTGTTTAAGAATATACATATATACCTACATATAGAACATTTTGCTAAGGATAAAAACTTTGCTTTTCCGAAATAAAACCTAAGTAGGTACTCAATTTTTGTTCCTAACAATAAAGTTCACAAAAGAGATTTAAATCTAGCTTTTATGGCTAATAAGTAATATTATGTTGACTGAATTTTCTACAATACTAGTGCATACTTTAAACTAATGAAATGTTCATTAACAATCTTAGTGTTCCATAAGGTTTTGTACACTATGTTCGTGTGTCCGAGAGTACTAAATATACCATAAACCACAAAGTTCAATAAACAATTCAAAAAGAAATTAATCGAATCGATCCAGCCGTTTCGAGGTCTGTGCTTACAACATATTTTGCAATTAATTTTTGTATATATGATAATACATTAAAGAATAAAAAAAAACATTTTTAATTACATAATTATTTTAGTGACACAGATATATATGAACCTGATTTATTAAAAACATACTCAATGCCAAATATACAGCTATATATAGCTCGACAAATAAAACGATTTTTGTTTTTAAACGTGAGATATATAAATATAGATACTACAAAAATGATAAACATATTTACAATATACGAAAAATTTATGGTAATGTTACTTATAATTGTTATAATTTAGCAAATAAAAAAAACATGTTCAAAATTTCAATAAAATTTAAACTTATTTCAGAACTTGAATGTATTACACAATACACTTTCAATATCATAAGTTACCTACGGTTTAGCCTCAAGCCAGAGGATGCTCTGGTCTCTTCTATGTCTCCAATTAACTTCTTTTTTAAAGACAATTCACACCAATTGACCTAGTCCCATGCTAAGCTGGTGAAGCTTGTGTTATGGGTACTAGACAACGGATAAACATACATATTATAGATAGACATATAAATACATATTTAAACACCCAAGACCTATACCTGTACCCTGTTCGTCTCAGCCGGGGATCGAACCCGGGACTCATGGATTCGCAGTCAGGGGTACTAAACACTAGAGTCTAGTTGGTCTAGTGACTAGACCAATGAGTCGTCTCCAATTAACTGCTTATATTAAAACATTAGAAAAGAGGGTGGGGTTCTGGCAGTACAACCTTTTTCTTGTACGTGATTAATGCGCGAAGATACTTGAGAAACTGTCAAGTGTAGATCCAATCATTGTCAGTTTATAGCATTAAAGGCTATATAAAAAAATACCCGGACCTGTTAGGAGTCACGGGATACACATATAACGGAAGCGTATTTGTCACAAAATTTGTAAATTGATAAACTTTTTACTGTATTTATCTTATCAGCGTCGTTAAATTCCTTCTTACCGGCCATTATCATTTGCTTTCATTATTATGGTTATCGCAATTTTGGAAATAATTATTTTAAATTCATTGACAGCTCGATGTTCGTACTTCGAAAGTCACTTCGTTCGATATCAAATAAATTGTATTTTTAATTGTTGCGTTCAATTCATAGTCTTAAATTCAATAAGTTTCGTATATTATTGTTGACATTTTATTTATATTTACAACGTAGAATAAAAAACAGTAGTTATTTTTTTATACTTTTGCAATTGATGGTCCATTATGTTTTTTTTTATATATATGTTTTTGTATAAATAAATAAATACGTTTATATGATTTACGAATAATAAGGTATTAAGCCTGTAGCTAAATTACACCTTTACCAAACAGAACTATGCTTTTAAAAAATCCATCCATAAAATCTCCAATCACACTATATCATTTCCTCGTAGTATAGATACATATATATATTAAATTTTAATAAACAAGGGCGTATGTTAAATTTTAAAATTTAAAAGCCTAATAGTGTTTTGTTTTTTTATATGGAGCAAACAAGCAGGAGGCTCACTTTAAGGACCTATCCCGGTCGCCAAACTCCAAAAAAGTATATTATTTCTTTTCATTTTTCGTCATCGTTTCTCGAAGTAGGGCGAATGGAAAAAATATATGGTAGAGTTTAGTAGTTTATGTATCCATTTTGAAAGATCGATACACGATTAAAGTGCCAATTTTTGACACTTTGAATTCATTCATTCTTTGTGGTACAATGGTTTAAACAAATATTGTGAATTTGTCAAATCAATCAATCAAATCAATACGCTAGTGAAGCTTCGAAAGTAAAATCAGTGATTATTTATTAATTGTAAATAAAAAGAATACCGACGTTCATTAGACTACGATTGCATATGCAAATTTAAAAAAGTGTTTTATTGGTGTTTTTATGACTTATCAGCAAATATATTTCAATTCAAACAAGACGCTATACGTCAATCAATCTTACAACTTTATTTATTGATTTATGCTTCTCAAATAGAAACTAGATATGACTTCCGGCGCTATTAATGCAAAATTTATTTGAACATTATATTAAAATGCAATATATATGTTAACCGAAACATACATACTGATTGTAACGCATCTTATTGGTGTACTTAGTAACTTTTAAAGTAGAAACGGCCTCTAATTTTGCAATATCGAGCGTCGAGAGTTGGAGAACACTTTAAAAATCAAAGTTATTTAAATAATAAGAATAGAGGAAGATATACACATATATAAACATATTTAATTACCCCTTGTACATTTATAACTTAAACATCAATTTGTTGTAACTAAATTCGTTTAATTTAGCAAAACTATATTAAGCCTTAAAGGCTTTTTTATTTCTATAAATTTGAACTTTGAACTTAAACACAACAGAAAGTCTTTTAAAATATAAATTAACCTTTCATTCATGCCCTTATTTGAGTTTTAACTTCAAAATTTGCTGAACATGATTGATGATGTATTGATTTTATACTTTATTGAACTGGAAATGTATTCCCATTTGTTAATTAATCGTCAGATGCTCGGCTGCACATTAAATACAATGTTGATCATTATCGTGTATAGCAATTAACTGTACGTACATCAGTGTAAGTCACCTGTGAGTGTTTATTTAAAATATGATTGCTTTTATTTATATTCATTTTGATATTAATCACTTTTAGTGTCAAGATGTAACGAACACTCAATATCAAATGAATCTTCGCCGAGATTTAAAACGAAGTATACAGATGTTTGGTGCTGAATATTCCTTACAAACGTTGTGTAAAAAAACATGGCGATTAATAAGAGTGGCGCAGAGTTTATTGGCAGTTCTTCTGTTCCGTTCTACGCCCTTGATTTGAAAACTGGCACTAAATGTAAAGTTAGAGGCATTTCATATACGTTTCTGTTTTGACGATCATAAGTGTATATTGTGTTACCTATATGATTAAATGATTTTTAAATTTGAATTTAAAAGAATGTCGATTCGGAACAAATTAGTAACTACCTTTTATAATATAAAGTTTTAAGTTTAGTCCTTAGTATAAATTAACATTCTGTAATACATTTGTGAATACAATATATATGTAAAAAAAAATAAAAATAAGTAAAAATAGTTGATTTTATAAAAAGTTACCTGGAAGAGTATTTTGATAGTTTAGAATTTAGGTTAATTCAGGTTATATGAGAGGTGCTGGACAGAAACCGATGGAAACAGATTGTCCATTCCATGTGTTTCCTTGCTGACCACCACGCACAGACATGACCTACCAACTGAAGAGAGAGAATAGGATATATATGTAGACTGTAAATTATGAATAACCCTCCGTCTAAAAACAAATTACAGACACACAAATCATTGAACTGCGTTTTTACCGCAAAGGTTTCCGATCTTGAATTCATCCGGTCACGATGACTGGTCTCCGGATGTATCTATATTGATGGGACCAGTTATGCGATCAGGGCTCTGCGAATTTCACCTCCGCATCACAACCAGTTTAATTGCATATTATGCACGTAGACATAATTGCCCTTTTAAATCACATTCTCCCTTTTAATCAACATGTGCCAAGTGCAAAGAAACCGTTATGTTTACGATTAATTAAATTATCGTGCTGTAATGGGACTACTTTGCGGTTTTATTTAGTAAATCAATGGTTTTAAGACGTTCTTTTGCAGGCCTTTTACTGAAAGGTAAATGATTATTTTGGACTTTTGTTTGGTACTTAATTTTTCATTGTTATTTGTAGTTTTATTTTGGTTATTAAGTTATGTATTTCTTGCACTTTAACTGTTGCCTGGAAGATATCGCTCATAAGCGATAAGGCCGCCTGTATCTTTACAACTTTAGGAAGTTACTGCTGCGTACCACCACTATGTGGCACCAGCTGCCTGTCAAGGTATTTCAGCGAACCAATTCAACTTACGATCTTTCCAGAAAAAAGCGTACCAATTTTTAAAAGGCGGGTAACTTGCTTTCTGGCTAAGTTATTGTCCGTTTGCCCTATAAAAGTTCATAATTTTCACGAAAACAATATTTGTAGCCTAATTAAGGCAATCATTACGTTACGTTATCAATTATTATCCTTGTAAAAAATATTATAACGGCAATGAACGACTCTTAAAAATCGTCTTAACAAGGTTTATTAGAGATGAACATTTAAATTTAATTGACATCTCGCATCAATTATGCTAATTACCAAACTTGTTTACTTACCCTACATAATTTAATTGTGTTTAAGTAATCGGGGGGTTAGAAAACGAATTGATCCGCCTGTCTAATCCATCAATGTATTATCTAGCACATAGATAATGGTTTTATATCATTTATAATTTAAAATCATCAATCGGACATGTGCCATACATTTATAAGCAAATGCAGCAATCGTATTGATAACCACATCCTTCAGGTTTTCTTATAAAAACATTGAGTACCAAGGAGTTTAAAAACTGGCAGGAAACTGATCCAGGTCATAGTAGAACCTGGAAATCTTGAGACGCTAAAGTCGGATAAAATATGGCATACTAATTTTTTTGGCCTTTAAGAGACCTTTAAGCTATGCAAATTCCCCATTTGATTCCTTGTTTTAATATGCTCAAAAGTGTTACAGTATCAACAGATATCGTCAATCCAGTATGTCATTTGATATCGCGCAACTCAAAATTAATTTTGATACAAGCATAACCACCATAAAATAAGTTAATCATGGTAATTCATAGTGCATTAGCCGACTATATAAATATACGTTCGGGGAGCGCAATTACGTCGTTATCTACCGGCCACGTTTTGCTTCATTTATAAGCCCATTAATGTGGACACCTGAAACATAATAATCTAACTCGGAAAATTGTTCTAATTATAATCCAGCTATAAACAAAATCGCAATCTTGCGACAACGAAAGTTTTACATTACACTTTTAAGACACTAGCATACCGTAAATTACCGTATTTATAATATATTAGCTGTTCCCTGCCACGCTTTGCTGTGGCACATTGTGATTGAATGGTTGAGAAATGCGAAACAAAACAATGAATACATGTCATGCAAGTATAGCAATACCTACTCTTTTATATCATGCTAAAATATTAGCTCGATCGGTGCAGAACTTTTTGAGTTTTTGAAGCGTACATAAACCAAAATAAAATATTATACATATAATATGTTAAGCTGTATCTAGAATCAATAAATTACTTTCATAGGACCTAATATCAAGTCATACCGCTGCCCATGAACGTTAACAACGCCTAAAAGTTCGTGCCTTGCCTTTTGAGCATTGGTACGCTCTTCTGGAAGAATCGTAAGTACAATTGATTTGGAAATACTTAGAAAATTTGGTTCCAGATAGTGGCTGTACACAGCAAAAAAGTTCCTAAAGTTATAGGTTTAATCCAATTTCTATATGCAAAATTAGCTCGTACTGAATAGACATCGTCGGAATTTGAATGTCTATTAAACAAAATATGCAAGTTCCTTATACGGTTATAGATTCATAAATTTTCTAAATAAATATTAAATAATTATATGGCATATAATTTCATATTTTTAATTGTAATAACACTTTACATAAGTAACATACACTTCAGAGACTGTAAACAGGCCCAAACAAGCTAAAAATACAAAATATGGCAATGTGAAAAACAAACCTTTAAATTATGAATAAATGTATTTTTTCTCCTTAGTATGACTATAAAATTCAGCAGTGAATACGCTAATAAAAACTCCCAACTCGTTTTCATACACTTCCTCATGGTTATAGAAGCGTTTATGTAAAACTATATCAGATTGAGCAAACTGTAAACGCGTAAAATGTCGGCTAACAAGGGAATACAGAATATATTGAGCAAGAACACGACAACGTCCATCGGAGAAATTACAGCTATTGTCAATCTATTGCGATACTCACAATATGTTTTTTTAATAAATAAATAAATGATATTTTAGAGAACTTGTTAGCATTATTACAAGTGTAGCTAAATAATTAAGAAGTTAATAAATATATTTAAACCTCATAATTGTTTTTCCCGCGATGGTAGGTCTATACACAAACTTCAATGTCAGTTCGTCAAACATCAGCCGTAAGTTGTAACTGTCACTGACAGTTAACTTTCATTAGTAAATTGTGAATTTTATCATTATGCCATCGTTTTAAAGCGAATGAAGTAATAATTATTCTAAAATTAAATTGTGCATTCACTAACACATCTGTATAAATGTCAAAACTGTCACCTGTCAAATTGTGATTATGTTTACGGACATTTCGCTGTGTTGCCCTTTTTAATTATTAACTGTTATCTATTTAAATTCAGTATCATAAAATGTATTTTAACAACTAATCAAACCACTCAACGATCAAGTGACATATAATATGTCGTCTTCCCTTTCCGTTCAAATTTCAATCGAGATAAATTAAATCTAGTTTTTAATTAAATTTATACTACGCACCGTTAAGACTTAATTCTTATATAATATTATAAAGATCATATGACGTCAAAACCTCTTCTTTTATGTGAGAGTTCTATCAATATTTACTGTTGACAGAGTGACATATTCAGTCTTGACATTGACAGAATTGAGAAGTGTCACATTATCTATTATTTGTTATCAAAAGGTTTGGGTTATAATTTATTTTCTATCGAATACTAATCGAAATGATAGGTTACTGTGATGGTAAAACAGGTTAAAAAGAATAAGTTTTTTATGTAGCTTGAACTTATTGGGTTTGAGTGTCAAAATAGTATATATTACCTTCATTCGCCTAGAAGCTTTAAGGGCCTTCATTATTTTACAGTAAATATATGTATTTATATATATTTTACACCTGTTCTAAATTGTTGTCAACCACATCAGTTTCACCATAACCAGAAGACGATACGATAAACATAATTAACGATACTAAACCGTGAAATCGAATTATGTCTACAAATCATTTCGCAATCATCACTCAAGTTTAATATTGATTGAATTTATGAAGTTATTACTTTATGTTGACATAAAACGAACGTTTGATAAATGGATTTATTATTAGTGTATTTGAATTATTAAGATCGTAACTTGCTTTGATTAAATATTGTTGCATCGAATCTTGAAGAAGTTCGAGGAAAACAGGACATAATTTATGTATACAGTATGTTATTTACAGAGAGGAAATGTTGCCAGCATATACGCCTACAGTGGTATACTATATCTAATATATATGTTATATGCCAAAGAATTGTTGTTCTTAAGCGTAAATAAATTGCTTAGACGGTCAGAAATTAAAATGTTATTTTACTCCATTCACATCTATTTTCATGTTGCGATTGCTATTATGACTTCTTGTCTTATGTTCAATTGTTAAAATTATTTTCAATTTCAAGATTGCTGAAGGACGTGTCACTGTAAGGTGCCTACTGCCCTGCTAGGGATATTTCTCCACTTTATTCGGTGTATAGCTTCCCTTAGCGCAGCTGTTATGGGCAGGCCCGAGAGAACTGACTTGGTTCCCAGAAGGGTGGCGTTTTGCCTTCCTTGCCGACATCCAGCGTGTCCAAGTTATCTGGTGATCTAAAAATTGCTGCGGTAGATAACTTCATAATTGTTTTTACCAGGTTGATGTGTGTTCTTCAAACTTGCGTGATACGTCAGTTGTCATTTTGACAATTAACCTTCATAACCAAACACTTTCGCTTTACATCCAATATGTGGAGTCCTCATTAAATTTTAACACATAATTAGGTCCTAAACAGGTCTCTAAATCCTACCGTAAGTTTAAGTTATGTAGTCAACTATGGATCTGCTTAACATACGTATGCTATTTAGGATTCTTATGCATAAAATTAGCAAAAGAGATCCATTTGCATCTAAACGATCTAATTTCCTATCAACAATTTACGTAAACGCGCCAAAAATGTTGGAATGATGTGCAAATCCATCATCGGACTTGTAAAGTGATCTACTAAATCTAGTTCTTGAGTGATATGATAATGATAATATTCACAAATTTAATTTATATTATTTGAATTTTACGCAGCTTGAATGGGCTGCCGTGCGCGTGACAAGTATTTATTAGCTATTTGAATATTGGTGGGAAAAATAATATGATCATTTATTTTTTAAGACTTGACACCATTCTTAAGAATTGAATATCCATTGGCGCATGGGATCCGATTGGACTTTTATACCAAATCACTTGAAATAGCCCCGGGAAAATGTAAAAATAAATGCTAAATGCCTCTGAGTGTGGAAGTAGGGCTTTTTTTATTTATAACAAGGGGCAAACGGGTAGGAGTGCGGGTGCAAGTGCGTTGCCGGCCTATTATGAATTGGTACGCTCTGTTTTAGAAGGACCCTAAGTTGAATTAGTTTTACTGAACAGCAGATAGTATATCTCTACAAGTAGGTATTTAGGTATACATATCACCATATTCGCTCTCGTACTCCGAAGGAAAGCCAACTAATATATAAAAAGGATACAACTTGCGGTCATTTAATTAGTTCACATAGCAAGATGAGTATGTAAAGCAGATATGTCGGCATGTGCCATACAAGGCATAATAGCTTGACGTTTCAGGAGCTTTGGAAGAGAAAGCCGCTCGCTTAATTAAGCAGTAGCCCATTTTCGTTGCATTATGAAATGCTATTCAATATTGTGGCCATTGTTCATTCTCTATTGGCTTAGAAATTGTGTGTAATCAGGATGTTATTTAGTGATGAAATATGTGCCTATTTGAAGGTACGTTTCATTTCGCTCTCTATCCTTAATGTAAGTGTAGATTGAATGGAAGTAGCTCTCCTCCAAGTGTCTCCTAAGGCGATGTATGTATTAATGTACATAAATATCAAAATACAATCAAGCTTCTAACATTGTTATAACTAAATGATATCTCTTTCTTTCTAATTGAGCTTACCCTGTGATGAAATGAGACAGCTGAATGCTCTAATAAGCAACAGTATAATTGAACTATTTTAGCTTTTGTAAGATTTCTCGCTAGTAAAATGGATATAAATTCCGTACAAACATTACTGACGTCATTTTTGGTCGTCGTTAAACATATAAATTAACATTTATAAACAATTAATAATTTATATTATTGTTTTATCTGTTTCAAACTAGTCTTGTCTCAGGCGTAAGTGGTTGAGGCATGTTTGTCATAATTCATACTGTGTGTGTGTGTGTATTGTAAGTTGGAGGAGGTGTTCTGCTTTTCTTCTTACAATAACGAAATCTTTATTTATACTAATATGTAATACAGATGTAATAGATAATACTGTGTAAAGAGTGAAAACAGTTACTCCGTTATCGCCTAGATACTCCCAAACCCACCACAAAATGAAGGAGCAGGTTGAACAGAGATTAAACTAGGGGGTACCACATGCTTCTGATGTGGAGAAGCCCGTCTAGGCACCGTCAGAACATTCAGCATTCGGTGGTGGACGCACAGGCTGCCCTTCTATCATTCCGGGAGGGCCACACTACGCTAAAAAACTTTCCATCAAGCAATGAGCGTACCAATTCCTAATTGACTGGCAACGCATTGCGAGCCCTCCTGTCCGTTTGCTTATTGTTATATAAAAAACCTGTGTGTACTAATGTACACGTGTTAGAAGGTATACTTCTTTGGCGTAACAAGATAAACATATTTTTAAAACATTTATTATAACGCTTTATCTAGTGAAATAAAGTTTATTTAAATATAAAAAAAAACTAAAATGTTGACTATAGCTAACTTCAGGGTGTCGGTTTTTTGTGACGGTGTGCGCGCGCATCGTAAAATTTTACTCTCATCATTTTTAAGTATAACTTTAGAAAACAGTTGCGTAATGTGTGAATGTCTTTTAGAGAAAAGAGGCAAGTAAGAAACGTTATTCATACCTATTAAATACTCAGATAATTCTAGGCTACTTGTTTTTAGTTATAAGTGATACAGGAAACGAGCCGGTCCAACGTGAATCTAAATTTAATACTGATCGTGATCTAGAAGCGGAAATTATTGATTACAGACTATATCCAACTGTTTTATGTGTCGACATTAATGGACATGCTTTAATTACTCAATTTCCCTAACACGTGGTCAGTAATTAGAGATATTTTATAAGGAAATACACGACCTATAATATGAGGCCCATGTAATACAGTAAAGTGTACAACAGAGGTACACTCAACTGCATTGTTGCCAACGTTCGGCACACTAATTGGTAAAAGAACCAAAACATATTTTTTTTAATGTGACAAGAATTTATATGCAAACATGATATACACGAAGAGATAATACAAATATTAAACAAAACAAAAACCGATTTGAAAGTGTGAGGGAAGCAATCTAAGACCTTAACACAGCGTCGACGAAGAAATTAAAAAATAACATGTGAAATCCCACCAACAGAGGCTAATTCACCACGTGAATGTAGAAACCGCAAAGCTCGTCACGGGGCTAGTGATCAAAAGAACCAAGCCTTTTAAGCTAGTGTAGTTTTAGCAACTATTAGTGTAGTGCTAGTCAACACTGTGAATCGTGCTAGGCTTACAAGACAGTTCTATAAAGACACTAGTGTGTGGATTTAAAAAAACATAAGTATTTAATGTAACTGTAGTAAACAGCTTAAATAGTCTAGATTACAATAAATTAAAAAAACGGAAGAACGATCATACATAATTTGAATCGTTTTCATGTTACAGAGTTAGGTCAAAACTAGTATCGTACTTTAATCTGTCAAACCATAAATTGTAGAATTTTCACTATCAGGACGTGGCATAACGTTTTCTTCTGTGGTTTGATATTGCCTCAAACTCACTTATTGTGTTTTAAATGTGATTTGATATTTTTGTACCGGATTCAAAATTCCCGCAATTTTTTTTAATTTGTGGACACCGAAGCCTGCCTCTACAACTATTTACGAAATAATTAACCTACCCAATTTGGTGTTATGGGTATATTTGTACCGTACGTAAAATGCCTGAAAAAATAATCGTTAATAAAAAGAGAAAATAAAGTTGTAAATAACAAAGTTACTAACCTTTAGTAATTTCAATACAATTTTCCGTTTGTTTTAATATCAATATCAAATAATATTTCGCTATTCCAAAAATGTCACGGAAAAGGTGAATCCACTTAATAAACGATCCGTATAAAACTCGATCGTAAGTAACAATCATTTCATCGAACCCAATAATTTTGATAATATGTTGATTTTGAATTATTTCCATAATAAGCGTTGCGTGGTACTTGGTAATTTTGATTACGAAACCGATTGTATGATAAAGTGGTATCGCATTTTCTCTAATTAAAAAAATCTTTATCCAAAAAATTACAAAGTTATATATACGTAAGCCTTTTTCGATAAAAGGACTATCGTACTAATTTTCGGAAATTCTAATAAAACTATATAGATACTATGTATCTATATCATACTAGCTGACCGGGTTAACGTCGTTTTGCCATGTATATCATTTATAATAAAAAATAGGGGTTGATCGTAGAGGGGTGAAAATTAGGGGTTGTATGTATTTTTTAATGTTGTATCATAAAAAAATAGAAATTAAAAATTTCGTCTAAATATATAAAAAAATTTTTAGGGTTGGACTACCCCTAATATTTAGGGGGATGAAAAATAGATGTTGGCCGATTCTCATAGATACCGGATAAGCACAAAAAAATTCATCATAATCGGTCAAGCCGTTTCGGAGGAGTATGGCAACGAAAACTGTGACACGAGAATTTTATATATTAGATAACATGGTTCATATCGTTATTCAAACAGTGCGGGTGATTCTGTTAATTTCTGGCATTAGTTTCAGCGGAATAGAATTATCTGTAACACAATTATTAAAGCGAAGAAATGCTTGATGTATTGACGATATGATGAGACAAAGACATCATCATTATGATAATTTTTCAGCTCCTTTTTATACTGTAAAGAATAACTTTATGCTTATTTAAATGCGCAACCATCTAGAACGGTGCGGCTATCGTAGTTCCCTAATAAAGATGGTCCCCAAATGCACGTCAGTAACTTTATTAACTCCACGAACTATCGTCCACTAGCAGTCACCGATGATCCGCTCATGATCTCGCTGGTTCCGTTCTGGTGCAGAACTGAATATATTTGTTTTGGGAAGACTGAGGTAGAACTAATTTGTTAGTAGTCTTTAATTATTGTTTTTCATGTATGCTGTAATTAAATAAATTAATTAAAATCTGATTTTCTTTATCGTTCTAAGATATTGAATACTTTTTACAATGTGACCGATTATATAAATTAAAAAGACAATTATGTTTTAATGAAGCCCATATATGAATGCTCCAGTATTTGCATCGATCTTCATAATCGGTGCCTGAAAAACACCGGTTTTCGATTTTGTATGCGAAATTAAACGATGTAACGGTCTTCGCAATGCGTGCCTGTTGTATTATCGTTCATTTATTTGCAACATATCTCCGCCAAATCTTAATAAATAATATTTTAGAAAAAATAAGAAAAAAAGTCCTTGTTTTCAACTTGTATAAGTTCCTTTTTAAATATAGTACGTTTTAAGTCAAAGTCAAATCATATAAAATATTTTTTAAAAATGACTCTAGTTGCCCCTTTAAAATGTAAAATTTAAAATAGTTTGTACAATATTTTGTATGCATTGATTTGATTTGATAATTATATGTGAAGACCATTTACCTAAAACAAAGAAAAACTACTATAGGTACTAAAAAAAAGGCACATTATTTTATAAAAAACAATGCAGCAAATAACTAAATCATTATGTACATACATATTTACATATGTACAGTATCACATACGATTCACACATAGGTCGAAAGGTGTCGAGAAAACTAAAATTAATAACAAGATAAATAAAAAATATATTGCGGGGGCTATAGTCGAGAATTTTTTTTAATAGCTTTTGTGCCTGCCCCTAGCCTGCTTTATCTTTATTTAATATGTAACACCGATTAAAATTTGTGCTCTTTGTGACTACCAACTACTTTTCCGAGAATCGCACAGGGTTTTTTGCGGTAACCTGTGTCATTTGTTATATTATCTTAATATAGGTAATAAAATTTAATAATTTTATTTTAATATGTTAATTAGCAGACCTTGAATATATTAAGGCAATCAAGTTGAAAAGGAAAATTTTTCTCGATATTTAATTAGAACGTCAATTAAACACCACTAATTTAAAAATAGTGTATCAATTAAAATACGTGTAAAATTGTTTCTCATTTATATAAATATCATCATTAAATGATGTGTTCACATTGAACCATGTGTATTATACTCTGCGTCCAATCAATCAAATCTAATAAAAAGTTTCTTGGCCTAAAGGTCTAGATACCAGGCCATAAACTCCAAAAAAAAAAAAATCTAATAAAAAAGTGAGTAAAAATCTATAAGTTATTGACGTAAAATAAAACAAATGAGTAAAGGATATTTATAAAAAAAACAAAAACATAATGATTAATGATTGCAATAAACTAAACTTGATATTGACTTAAATAAATAAAGATTTTTGGACTATCCTTCAAAACCTTTTTTTAAGTGGTAATTTTTAATAAAAAAAATCCATACTTTGATATATTTTCATAAGTAAACAATTTTTAAATTAAGAATGTCACATCAAATAACCACCGTTCAACATATTATGATAAAATGTAGAATTTACTGCCAGAACCCACAGTTTTGGTGCTGTTTTGTTTTGTTATTTATATATGTATCAGGTACCTACATCTGTGCGCTCTAATTTCTAAGTTTTAAATATGTGTTTCTCAGTAAGTGAATTTTGTATGCAATTCTTATGAGAAATAAAGTTATTCTTAAACCTAAATTAATACTTATTCAAAAAAGGTATTTACATATTTTTGTCTAAGCTATAATAATTCTCGCGATACTTTCACGAGATCAAAAGCAATAAACACGTCAACAACTAAGCACGTGGGCCGCATAATGCCAAAACTTACACAATCTGATTCATATTTGTCACATACACAATGTCTGTTGATTTGAATATTATTTTAGTGAAGCCAATTCCAGACTCGAATCGAAATATCTGATGTCCACCAAATCCAAATTAAACATTACAATGAAAAGCCCGTAATGCACTTGCGAGCCTTCTGGCAGTGTGAGTGTCCTTCTGCTTCTTCTTGTAGTTCTTTCTCTTTCTCTTCGCTTCTCCATAAGCGGCATATTCATCAGGTAAGCCTCTTGCTAGTTTGCCCCCTGTTCTATAAAATTATAGTTCATGATCGTTGAGAAATGTCCCTTTAAACTAAATTACTACAAGAAATTAAAAAAAAATGGGCCCTGCCACTTCAATTGTGGGATGTTCTTATTGCTAATATAACGCTGTTTGCGGAAATAACAACCTCCATCTACAGTCCAGGCCGAGTTGAGGTATGGTACTGAAAGAAGAGAAAAAAGTCGAGCGAACAAAACAGATTATCTATTCAGTAGCCCACCCGCATGTATCTATGTTACAGCTTACAAATTAATAAAGCAAAAACAGTTACACAATACATAGCCTGTGAAAAGCATTGGCATTTAGCACCAAATATCATCTTTAGGAATCAGTCAAGCCTTAAGTGGGCAGCATTGTTCGCCCATTGATACTTCGGTTACTGTTGCCTCATCCATGATATCCGTTACAAAACCTGATCGGTATCACGCAAGGATGATTTATACGAGTGCACTTTATATTTCAAACTATGAATCTTGGTAGTAGCGTGGTGTAGTTCGTGCTTTATTAGTAGTCAAGTTAACATGCTAAAATCACATCAACAGATGTATGAGTTATCTAGAAAATTATCCCTTTATTACGTGTTTAATAAATATTAAATCTCAATAGCATACATATAGAAAAAATAAAACCTGCAATAGACAATAAGTAAGTATTAAATGCCATTGAGAACCCTAAGTTATAATGTATCAACCCGCTGCAATTATCTATCGCATTCATACATAATGACTTATATTCTGTTATCATACACAGGTCAAATCAAAGAACAGGTGAGATTATATAATGTATGTTCACGCAATTTATAATCTAAATCATTAAAATAGCTTCATGTTCCATAGTTAAATCATAATAAAACTATTTTTTACCGTGTTTGTTAATAATGAGAGAGATAATGACTGATTTTTAACTGTATGTATAATTTAAAAAAAAAATATTAAACATTATTCTGGGTTTTACTCAGTGGCGTTTAGTTATAAATACTTGGTAGTTTTAAAATAATTACGTTAAATAACAGTCATACGAACTTTAAGCCAGAGAATTGTCAGGATTTTCCTCATTTGTTATGTGACGATGAAAAACTAGATTTTATCACAGAAAAAGAGTCACCTATGTGTTCAAAATGGATTTTATATTGATTTCGACGTTAACCCTAGAAAGATAATCATATTTTGTAATACGGAAAAGATAATCATGCGTAAAATTTACGCAAGAATTTGAATTAGTTTTAGGTCTAGGTTTAATAGTTTATTTTAATGAATTGTATGTTATTATATATACACATATATAAGAATTATTAATACTGCAGATAATTTTTTAAACTTCTTTATTTTTACTTAAAAAAAAAGAAAACTTTAAACGTGGTCCGCTACTTCACTGTCGGTGTCCTCACACGGAAGCTCGTCATTACTTTGCATAAGAGCGGCCAGGATTTCGTGTTCGTTTAAATTGATACTCCCCATTGTGATATATATTTGCCTCAATATCTTTAAAAATGAAATTATAATATTAGTTATGATATAAAGTATTAAAACAGTACTAAAACTGTCATATTAGCCAAAATCATAAAAGTCACGATAAAGATAATCATGCGTAATTTTGACTCACGTGGTCGTTATATTTCAAAATCGGTGGCACTTACCTTATTGACACTTACGTCACGCGGCAGCTCCCAACGACGAATGAAATGTCCTAAACGCACGGCTATGGATTCGCGCTAATTAGAAAGATAGAGCAATTATTCGAAAACGCATGCGTAAATTTTACGCAGACTATCTTTCCAGGATTAAAGCGATGTTATGGAAACTCTTTACTAATTTATTGTTAGTTCAGACCACTAACACTGACATTAAGTACGTGAAGTTATTCGAAAAAGGTAGAAGGAAATTGGCATGTTTCCAACCCAAAAATCAACCAATTTAGGTCTTAAAAGCTGATCACTTCACGTCTAAAAAGATAAATGATCCAAGACATATACTCCACACACACATATAAAGCATTGTAGTCCTGTGTACCTATGTTTACTATTTAAGTTGTGCATATTTAATTTCTAATTTTAATAAAGGAAAAAGACAGATCGCTACTTTAATCAAAACCAACATTAACATAACTCCACATAGAATAATAAATTAATCTTATTTATCTAAATTCAAGTTTTAATTGATCTAAAACTTGTACCAGTAACGAAATTCATTACATATCATTATATACCGGTTTTGAATAATTAAAAAAGTAAATCATATTCAATTAATATTTAGGTCACATGTAGCATCGACTAGACCTTGTACGTCAACCTGTACGTTGTTTCCTAATGACATCGTAAATCAAGGTTCGCATCTTGTTATTATTTATAATAGAGGTCTGCTCTGATATTACTTATGCTTAATATTACTGTTTATTTGAGTTCTGTTTGTGTATTATTTGCGATAATTATTAATGGATTAGATGTTGACGATACTAGAATGGTTTTTATATTTGTTTGCCTCATACTTTTCGTTGAAAAGCCGACCCAAAAGGGTGTAAATTTCGTGTTTTGTTTTAACAATCAATGAAGAAATTATCTGTGAATCGTTTTATACGTGTATGCCATCAGTAGTTGTAGTCTCTTGATTCGTTAAGGCCTGATCCTCAAAGATGGAGAAGCAGCACGGAAGAATCTTTTAATAGCCCCATCATAGAAGAGTTTTATGTCCATTTATCTCGCTAACAAGATAGCTATTGTTACATTACAAACCACAGTGGTTTTCAAATACAATAAACAATGATTTAAATTATATTATTCTGTAAAAAAAATATAGCGTTAAAGTTACGGACGCATAGCATTTTATTTTCGTTTATAAAAACGATACTAGTTTACATAATCTCACGAAATAACCGATGGTTAATTCTATATAATTACATTGTAGGAATGACTAGTGATAAGAAATGAATAATTTGCATACGAGATCGATTCGCCTCGCTATTTTCCAGTCCTCATTACTGGATCAGTTTTATTGATACGCAATTAGTTTAATACATTCTGTTTAAACACGTTTTAGTGTAAATATACAATATATTATGTCGATTGTTTAGAATTTGATTACGCATTTTGTATCTCTAGATATACACAAAACTATTTTAATACTGTTAAAAATATCTATAATGGACCTCAACTCGCCTTAGGGTCCTTCAAGAGAAGAGAGTACCGATTTTTAAAAGCCCGGAAACGCACTTGCAAGCCCTCTTGCTGTGTGAATATCTATAAGCGGCGGTATCACTTAAGGATCAGGTGAGCCTCCTGTAATATAAAAAACAAATTTGAAAACGAATTAGCTGATTTATATTATAATTTTCTGATGTGTATAAAAATAACTATAGAAAAATTATACGTGCTCTCGCTCCAACTATGAAAAAACCATATGAGGTCGAGTCAGGCACAGAAGGCTGATTACCTACTTGCCTATTAGAAAAACCAATGATCAAGAAACAGATACAGAAATCTGAGGCCCAGACTTAAAAGATAGAGTCACTGGTTTTGTTATATTCCAAGTTGGAGTAAAACAACCAATCAATATAAAACCGATTCTCTTTCACATAAACGCGTGAATTGTATTGACGTTTTGAATATTAAAAGAGTAAGTGTGGAGTTTCTTGCCCATTCTTCTCCACACGAAACTACCTTTTGGAAGGGGCAACTAGAATCTTCTTTGTATTTTTTTTGACGTTCAAAAGTGCCATTTTAGATGGTCTAATTGAAATAAATGATTTGACTTTGACTTTGAATCTTTCAGTCGTAGAACAGACTCCAAGAATGTTGAAATACGTTCAAAGTCTATATTTAATTCATCTAAATACCAGTTATCAATCGACATGTTATAAAGACCATTACATACATAAGATACGGGGTCATACCATCCTCTATGACAATGCCAACTGGTTTATTAACATAATAGATCTAGAACAATCAGAAGGTCGATAATGCATCACACAATAAAAAGCATGACCGGAAAGTTAATGTAATTTTTTAATAATAATAATCTTTAGCTTTATATGGTTTCATTGCTTTGTTAGAAAAAGTGGATTTCCATCAAGCTTACGAGGATTATTTTGAATTAGAGGTTAATTTAATTTCTAAATAAAATGAAAAAAAAAAATCAGCAGAGTTTTTCAATTAAGTAAATATTATGAAACCAGTTTTATATTATTTGATATATATACAAGTAGTATTTAAGAAACATAAAAAATATATCAAAGAAAAGTTGTTTACTAGTCGGAATTCAAAATATTTTTTCCGAAGTCACAATTGTGGAGGAACCAGGGCTGTAGCAGCGGTGAATAAAATTCTAGTTCTAATTCAAATCATTTATTCATTTAGATAACACAATAAACACTTATGAACGTCAATAAAGAGATAGAAATACATATTAAATGCTTCTAATTTTACATTTAGATAACCATCACAACTTCGATTAGCTACCATAGATAGAGTGATCATTATTAACTTACTATTAACTTTCAAAACTTAATAACTTAAACATAAGTTAAAGAATTGTTATACTTTTATTTTAACAATTGTTTAATTTATGAAAATTTAGTTCTGAAAAATATAAACTTTTTGAATTGTAAAAATTATTTGTAATTTTTGTGTGATATCCTATACATCCAATATTTTAACTTAACATTTTATATTTTTAATTCTGTTTCTATTATGGTAACGTATACTGTGTATCTGTTTGTAATTTAAAAATAATAAAAGTTTAATGGTATACCTACTAGTCTTGGATAATTCTGCCGGTTTAAGTACTGATTATCTGCTTACTATTAGTTATAACCTAAATCATTTTTGCCAACTGACACATCCGAGATTTCTAAGTCACAAAAACTACGATGGAGTATTAAAAAATTAATTTCTCTCATATACTGAGAAACGTCTATGTGACATGATCAAATAATTGTAATGGTGGCTGTACACACTCGGCGAGAGCTTCTCGCCGGTAGTCTCGACCGCGACGACCGAGAGAAGAGCGCAGCCTGTACACACTCGTTACGTCAATTGTATTTAAAACACCGTTAATAATGGACGTGGCAACCGCTGCTGCTGTTTGTCTTTGTGCAATGAGTTATTATAATTTTCTTCACGTTAACCATTAAAAAAAATACGAAGCCATGGCGAAGAAGAAGATGGTCACTATACACCGCAACAGAAATTGGTAATAAGGATCATAAAGTTTTAATATTATCCAATTAATGATTGAACGAGTGTGTACAGGTCGCTCTCGTTTTACTCGCGAGACCCTTTGACTCGTGCGCAAAAAACCGACAGGCGACCGAGAGAGGCGAGACCAACTGCGAGGAAGCGAGGCGAGACGAGAGCTCTACTGTACACTCTCGCACTCGGCCTGTCTCGGGGTGTCTCGACGAGTGTGTACACCCACCATAATAAATTTTTACACTAAAATCGATATGACAGCGACCACTTTCACCTATCAAAAACTTTTAAGAACTTTGTACGATATATATTACTTAATCCGACCTGGCACATTAAAATACATCTTAAATTAAAGTCGTAAGGTTTTAAATTATAAAGTCTTAAACATGTATTAGATCTATTTGGTTTAGTAGAGTATGTGATAATCTGTGACACCAACTACATCCGGTCGCCTCAGGCTTCGAGGCAATTTAATTTTTGTCCATACCAATAAACACCGTTGTAATTAGATATTGATGTATATTATGTAACCGCGTTTTTATAATTGTCATTAAATGTGTTTAAATTGAAAGTGTAAGTGGAGAAGACAGTTATGTTTACATTCTGTATTTCTAACCACAGTCCAGAAGGTAATTAAATACCAACAATAGTAAATATTTATATATTGACTGTATTTTACCCAAATACTGTTTAAAATCACAAATTAACATTGCTTAGTCTAGCGCATGATACACTTTTCTATGTAATAGGAGGCAAACGGGCAGGAGGTTCACCTGATGTTAAGTGATACCGCCGCCCATGGACACTCACACTGCCAGAAGGCTCGCAAGTGCGTTGCTGGCCTTTCAAGAATTGGTACGCTCTTGTTTTGAAGGACCCTAAGTCGAATTAGTTCGGAAATACTTCAGTGGGCAGCTGGTTCCACATAGTGGTGGTGCGCGGCAAAAACTGCGTTAGAAAACGCTCAGTTGTGGAACGACGGACGTCGAGGTGATACGGATGGTATTTTGCCTTGACGTCCGATGATGACACGATTGTAATATCATATCTTCATACTACATATATCAATAAAACCCGGTCGTAATGAATCTATTCGAAATTTAAAAAATCGTTTTTCAAATTTCGATGGGCAATCGGGAAATATATACTTTACTAGCTGATCCGGCAAACGTCATTTTGCCATGTATGTCATTTATAATAAAAAAATAGCGGTTGATCGTAGAGGGGTGAAAATTAGGGGTTGTATGTATTTTTTAATGCTGTATCATAAAAAAATAAAAAATTAATTATCTACAAATTAAAAAAAAAAATTAGGGGTGGACTATCCTAAACATTTAGGGGGATGAAAAATAGATGTTGTCCAATTCTCAGACATACCCAATAAGCACACAAAATTTCATGAGAATCGGTCGAGCCGTTTCGGAGGAGTTCGATTACGCACCCCGTGACAGAAGAATTTTATATATTAGATTATGAATAAATTTAATTTATTTTCAGTGAATCACTTCTTAACTCCCAAGAGCTGTATTTCGCAGTCAAACAACTTAAAACAACAGTGAAATATGAAGCTTGGGTTCCCATAATTTATTAGGGATTCCTATAATAAAACGCCGAGTGATAAATGCCACCTACGTATGCGTTGGCGCAATGTCGTGTTAAGTTTTCACTGTGCTTTGGTATTCTATTGTACCGTTACAATGAATTAATTACGTACAAACTGAGAGGGTCCTTAATTAATTTCAGAATATTAATTACTGTTTCATGGCCCGTTCCCGGATAATAATTGTACCTTATTTATTACAACTTGCAAACATTATACAACCATCAGACTATGAGGGCAATGGTTGTTCCATGGCTGATCATCTTAAATTACAAAACGATGCAAGGATATGATTGTTCGTATAGTTGTTCATTATATTGTTCGGCAATTAAACATTTGTTATTATATAACCGATATAATCCTTGAAATCCCTTTTTTAATTTTGAACAAATAAAAACAAATTTTCTTTTATATATTTTTTTTAATTCATAGATTTACATCTAGAATTTTCAACAACTATCAGTAATTGAAAAATGGGATTTCAGTAGGTTTTTGAATGATAAATTCCCCAATCAGCGAGCAATACATCATTTTAATACCGACTTGTCACCACAAATGTAAATGCAATGCAAGTTTGCCAAGTTCGACCTAATGGTGCCCCATAAATTATACAACAACATACTCTGTTATCTATCCTTGTACATAGTTTAGACATTAAATATAACCACTAACTCCTTATATCCTCAACTATTGAATGTTTTGTCCCTATCGCTCTCGTGTAAATGTGAAATTAAAAACGTGACAAAACATTATCTTACTAATTTGGAATCTTTTGATTTCCCATATACCTACTGTTATGTAAAGATATTGAAGTTATACTTCTTTTGGCGCGTTAGGGACAAATGATGAGAGTAAATTTTTTCTATTGATAGTGTCGTTTTTTCTACAAACGTAGAATAAGGCGTAAAATAAAGTTTTTGAAAAAAAAATTATCTACGCCAAAGAAGTATAACTTCTAATGTGAGTACATAAGTACACACTTTTTTTTTAAATAAAACAGGGACCCCTACATCATAGCCTATCAGGCACGCAATCAGGCAGATGTTGTAAAGTCATTTGATTTAAGACAGTTTGCTAGAAATAAGACTTAATAACGAAATACTTTTCGTCTTTAGAAAGCTATGCATATATATTTACATAGAACATTTTATTACGAATATGCAAAAATTTCGCCGGGTATCAAACACAGAGCTTGACCACGGTTCTAACATCAAAGGCATTTGAAACATTAATAATTCATAGGCTATGTAAATATTTAATCAAATTGAAGCCTACACTAATTTATTCGCAAGTACCTTGTCACCTAGAACATCACGCGATTTGCAAACAACCAGTTTTCAAAATGTCGCAATTTGGCGTGTGCTTAGATAGAGGTTTGTAATTAGATCAGAACCGGTCATAACTCGATAAATGCCCGTAAAACGAGGAAACGGCACCATTTTCCATCATAAAGTGGTAATCCAACGATTCATAAAGGATTCTAAACACCTGTGGTTATATTATAAAACTTGGATCGTATTTATTACAAGATCGGCATTAGTTTGAGTTCCCATATTTTAATAAGGTTCAATTATTTATCAAAAAAATCAGTGGAATTGCAACTCTTTAAGGTCTGGCCTCAGATTTCTGTAAGTTTTTCATGGTCATTTGTCAATCTCATAGACAAGTAGGTGACAGGCTCCTGTGTCTGACACACGCTGACTATTTGGGTCTGGGTTTCCTCACAATGTTTTCTTTCACCGTTCGAGTGAATATTAAATGCGCACATAGAAAGAAAGTCGGTGCACAGTCGGGGATTGAACCTACGACCTCATGGTATGAGATTCGCACGCTAATGCCACTAGGCCAACACTACTCTGCACTGCTCAAAGAATAGATACACGAAATTATTCTGGAAAATTATGAATGCATAGAAAAAGCAATATTTTCCAATCCGCATTTCACATATATGTATCTATAAGCATTGTGAGAAAATTTCAATAGTTTATCCGTAACAACAAAACCCAAATGAGAAAGATCGTTTTCCCATCGGTATCTTACAAAATATGCAGAAACAGATCACTGCAATGCTATGGGCTAACTTTGACAAAAAAAGATCCCGATTTCTGTATTTTCTCACGATGAACGTCAACCTGATTCTCACATTCAGTACATTTTATACTTTATATAGGTAGTAACGTAATGCGCCTGCGTGACAAATCACTTGCAATTGGCCGGAATGCGCGCCCTAACTTGGCCGGCCCTATACATTTCTTACATTCTTCTGAAGTACTTTACTAAAAAGAAATATTATCATCGCATTAATTGCCTAAAATGGCGTTTCGATCTCCAACTATAAGATAACCCGTAAAGTTTAATATAATTTTGCTTTTTAGTAATGGCTACATAGACACAATATATATGTGTACAGTTTTACAATAAAATAAATAACAAGATAAAAACTTGCGAATCTTCTGCAATGAGTGTCCATGTAACACTTAACATCAAAGCCTTTTGCTAGTTTGCCCCATTATATACAAAAATATTTGAATATTTTTAATGGAACGTTACAGAATCACATTGAACATTTACCTGTTTTTAATATACGAGTATCACTCATAATCTTTGACCTTTAACTGTCATGGATTTGTTCAAAGTTGTCTAATAATCTGTTAATATATAATCACAGACTAGTACATAGAATTTTCAATTTCAAACGAAACTGTATAATAGCTGCATACAATTTTTAATCTTTTTTTTCTATTATTCGCTTGTCGAAAGTACAGCTCTAACTTAAAAAAAACATTGACAACAAAATTTGCTTGAAAAAATTTCCTAAGTCTATTTTATCATCTCTAATATTGCCTAGTGATACATCTCTTACAGCGTCTGCCACAGATTATAATCCTAATACTAACGAACTATAGTTTTTCCCTACTGACGGTCCATATCACAACTTGGCAATCGTCGCGACTGTTTTCCTAAAAGAGCATTAAATAAATCTAAAAAACCTGTGTGAATCTCCTACGACCGCGTTTCTATGAGACTTTATCGGAATGTCATATTGCAAGATATTAAATGGATAATTCATACATCCTTTTTAGGATACCATATCAGCAATGAAGTGATTTAGAGCGTTTTATGTTTTTGTATATGATTTATTGCTTTATGTATTACGTAGTTCTGAGCTCTAATTAACCTGTTGTGTTTTAATAACGTTAATACACATATTATATGAATTTATAATTGTGTATTTATTAGCGTAAAGTGTCTTAAGATACAGCTAATTCATGATTTTTTTATGTAGAATTTCGATTTGATGTTTATTGGTGTCATTTTGACTAAGATATTAAAGTTACTAAAAGTACTTAATGTCTACAAAATATAAAGTAAAACGCCAAAATGGACCCTACATATATTTGTTACGCACTACAAACCAAGCACAACTATCTTAAAGAACAAAGCATGCATGATGACTTAACAATAACATGCCATTTTAGCATTTATCGTATTCAAATAAGTGTTATAATAGCATACATAATCTTCACATATATACCATAATCATTATATACTTGGCGTTGATTCGTGACTATTTACGACGAAGCATTACATAAAGTAATACAACTTATGTTCTATTAATATATGCAATTCAGAATCGTATGCAAACATAAACTCTATTATGAAACTATAATCAATTCTATATAAAACGATCTGAGATAAAATAACGTCTTATTTCAATTCGCACCTCGCGCCCAATATCCTACTTACATTATTACCTAGATATCAATTTATATGACCCACATAAATAGCGATAATAAATAGCTCTTATATTATTATAGAATTCGACACAAAGCCCACAAAAGTCGCTTCGGAATGGCTTGGTAGCGGCATAAATACCGTTTCAAATGCTAATATATCACAAGGCGGCGCGGCGTCATAGCGCTCATTGGCCACGGTCTTTAGATTAACATACATAAACGCCGTTGCCCCGCCTACCACGTAACACGTCATGTCTCACGTTAATTACGTGCTAATTGCACGAATCGTGATGTACTAACTTCATAGAGAACGCTCGAGATTCTTTATAAATCGCCGACTAATTAATTTCTAAGCACCTTTTATCGTCTACGTGAAAATATCGACACGGCAACGTGCCAAAGCGCTAATCGGTTAATAATTGCCTTACAACGAGAAATAATCAGAAAACTAAAATTTTCTAGAACAAATTGCGACGTTTATCATAACTTTACGTACAGTATCAGTTGGATAATTTTCTTAATTTTATTGGTTGTAATCATCTACAGAAATAGGCATCGAGGAAGTAGAGATAAGGGCTTGGTGGAATCTCGCTATAGCTGTTCCTATGTTTTATACATGAACCACATAGGATAATATCAATAATAAGTTATGAATAAAATTTATATCGTCTCAATGATATGAGTATATTTAAATTGTGGTCTTGATAAGCTAGGCCATATTTTTCGTGATGGAAAGTACACTCAAGTACCTTTGTAGAAAACGCCCTCAATGAATCCTCTGCCTTATTAACGTATCTTCAAATAAATCAAAAATAAAAGAAAATTCTGTTACCAAAAACACGTATTGAGTGAATAAGAACTTAGCAATTCGAATTTCGAATTTTGCTCCAAACGCCATAAAGGAAACTCTCGCAATACAATCAGTGTCCAGTAACAAATCATAAGCTAGCCGCGTTGCTCACGAGCTCACCTAATAAGGATCCGGATGTCGATGCCCGGCGTGTACAAAGGATTTATGTCGGCTGCTTTTGGTGCAAATTAGCAACGTGTCAGTACGTAGGCGTGAGCTAACAAATTTGTTCACCCGGCACCCCTCAATGGAAAGATTGTCTGATGTGTCATTGTGTAAAGGGACTTTTGCACTCGACTATGAATAAATATCTATCTCAGAGAAGAACAATAAATTTCAGTTTGAAGAATATCAATTTAATTCCTGAATATTTTTGAAGTTTTGAGAGTAAATTTTAACTATGCGCACGAACACCGTCACGGAAAACCGACACCCTGAAGTAAGCACAGTCAACATTTTTAATTAAAAATGTCCATTTCTTTATTTATGTAGAATTATTTTTTGTGATATTTCAATAAACATTATTAACTAGTATTAAATACCTTTTTTCTATTGTTAGTGTCGTTTATTCTACAAACGTAGAATACATTTATAAAAAGATTTTTATCTTGTTACGCCAAAGAAGTATAACTTCTAACGCGTGTACATGCACAAACACATGTTTTTTACTAATACAACATTTATTTTTGAAAGTACAACTCACAACAATATTTTAATTTAAAGAACGTTTTAATCTAAAGGGGACTCAAAAATCGTTACGCAAATTGAGCCCAAGACAGTTCGTATAAATCGCTCGGATTTTATATTTTTGTCACAGCATTGATATTACGTATGGTTATTAAAATTCCAAATGCTCCAGATTCGATGTCGCAAGCCGGTGGGCGGGAAGGCAAGTACTCGCGTAGGTCGCATCGATCAGATGGCAACCCCACCAACATTTCGCAATATTTTACCATACTGACGTTTCTAGGATATTCATCATTAGTGTTACCTATCATTCGAATTGGAGTATGTAAAAGTTGTTATTCGCATATCAAATTGGTACACTTTAATTGGTATAACGAGTTCGTTTGAGCGGATTTATGTATTTTGTTGCGAATATGGAAGTTTGCTGAACGAAAGCTCGGGTGATGAAATAAATCAACGATGTGACTTTAAACGTGAGACAATTTTAAATTTTTAGGTTCTTTTTAATATCTTTGTAATAATTGTTTTAATATATTCTATACAGCCACTGCTTAGTTTCTCTACATTCGAACCAATTTCCTATAATTTTGGACTACTTTAGATTTGTAATAAAGTTTCTGTCGTTAAATTTGTAAGATAACTTTGAATTTGAGAAATATTAAAAATGCGTTTTCTTTGTTACAGGTCGGTGGCGCACGAGCCCGATGAGCGCGTGCGCAGTGGCCGCCATGCGCGAAAAGCACGCGGCACCGCGCCGCCTGGCATCCCCGCCATCATCGCCTCTAGATCACCACCCCAGTCCACTTGGCTCACCACGAGCCGACGAACCGCTCGACCTCAGAGTCACTCACAAGCGCCCCCAGCGGCTCGAAGATGAAAACTGCAACCTGATTACACCGTCACCGCCACCACACCCCACACACCCAGCACATCCAGCTCATCCAGCGCATCCAGCGCTCCTGCAATTCTGCAGAAGGCTACCCTTAGCATTGCCAGCGTCATTCGGACGTTACCCCTTTCTTCCAGCAGCGGCTGCGACACTCCTCACACCTGGAGCCCCTAGACCGCCCCCGCTGCCGCAGAACCCTGGTGTGAACAGAGCGCGGGACCGCTACACGTGCTCTTACTGTGGCAAAGCATTCCCTCGTAGTGCTAACCTAACCAGACACTTACGGACGCATACTGGTGAACAGCCGTACCGGTGCAAATACTGTGAAAGGTCGTTTTCAATATCGTCAAACTTACAACGGCATGTGAGAAATATCCACAATAAGGAGAGACCGTTTCGCTGTCGTCACTGTGACAGATGTTTCGGTCAACAGACGAATTTAGACAGGCATCTGAAGAAACATGAGGCCGAAAACGGGGACGACAGTCGCAGGAGATCCCCAGAAGAGACGTACTTCGAAGAGATTAGATCGTTTATGGGCAGAGTTGCACCTGCGCGGCGAACGACAGCCGCCGCGGCTGCAAGCGCTGCAGATCACACTTGATAGTGATTTGCTAAATCAATCATCGCTACAAAAATCTGGTCGATGCTTCCAAATGACTCAATAGTGTTGTATATTCTCTGCCTCGGGCTTCATGACTTGTGATCGATTAGTATTAGCGCCAAGGTATCCCTTGCCTCATTTTTCTGTTCTTACTTTATTTGTGTCATGTTAAAATTTTAACAGATTCTCTATATATTTAGTTGTAAGATAATTCCTAACAGCTGTTACCGCTATTCTGTACCCTTCGGCGCAGATGAGACACAATATAGTTCGTTTAAGGTAATAAGTTGCAAGACGTGATATCGTATCTTATCATAAACTTTGATGTACTTATTGTAAATATAGCTATTGAATATAGTTCTTTAGATAGTGATGTAATAAATTTTTATGAGCTTGGTCATACCAAGACAATCAAATATTCTACGTGTTCAGAGTGTTCGCTATGTTAGAATAAATTTAGAATTGTATGTGTAAGTAGTTCTTTTGTATTATTTTGTAAATTTTGCTTTGTATGATGTTATATTAATACTTTAGTCTGAGAGAAAACGCCGGTTACCAATAAACATTATAACTTGTTGCTTATTGAAGATATTATAAATATTTTTATTGTGTGTTAGAAAATGTAATCTGGGAATTTTATCTTTACGTTGGATAAATTATTTTATGTCTGTATTTAATTGCAGATGTCACGGAAGGGTCTGATAATTAACAAAGCATTTGTATCGAGTTGTCAAAAATATATTAAGATTGTTATTGTTTACTTCTTCAACTGCACGTTATATCAAATGTACACACTAAACGAAATAAGGGTACGTGTAAGGGTATGTACGCGCGTAAGAATTTATACTTCTTTGGCATTATTAAAAATAGTTTTTGATTGCATGCAAATAATTAATTACAATTAAATAATCAAAGACTGTAAAAGGAGTCATTATAGTCAATAAAGTTCAGTTTGCATTTGAAAAATTAAGTAAATAAATATTTATTATTATTCTCTTACATTATGTGTAACATAAATTCTATTATTATTCGAATGTTGTTTTTAAATTATGTCCAATGCCGTAGCAACTTCCGTGGGCAACGTCATTCTGTTAATTATGTGTCACGGTGCGCGCGCATCGTAAAATTTCACTCTCATCATTCATCAATTTTTCATAACGCGCCTAAAGAAGTATAACTTCAATAAAAAAAAGTTAAATTGTGAATACTTTAACGGTTTGATTCCCTTTAATACTTTGCTAATTTCTGCCATACATTTTGGTATACAAGGTCTTGTTTTGTACTATTTACGTGTACCTATAAAGGCGACAGTTTTAGTCAGCTTCGTGTAAATAAATCCCATTTGAGTAAGATTCAGAAACGAGACTTAGAGCGAACTCAAAATTCAATAATACAGACATGCAGAAGTAACACTTAACGGTAAGTCTCCGTTCTGAATGTCACCTTAAGTTTTGACAAGTGTCAAGACAATCGATACAAATGTTCTAGAGCCCAACGTTGTTAAGTTTCAAATTATTATTCAAAATCACATTGTATATAAAATTCTATATAATAACTGTTGTAACGTTTATTATCCAAATTTTACTAAATTAAGTAATATGAATCTGTGATTTTATTTATTTACTTTTGAAATTTTTGATTTATTCGGAACAGTTTTAGGACGATGCCTCTCGAAGAACTAATTTAAACGTTCCTCTAAGTATAGATAGATCTCTATTAAATGTTACGAGTATGAAATTCTATATTGTAATAAGAATAATTTCTTCTAATATATTTCAAATTCCTTACTGTTGATAAAATAATAATTGATTAAATACAAATTTATTCTTAATGCAGTGAAAAAAGTCTCGATATTTTAAAAAAACATAATTTTTCGAAGTTCTTTTGTTTCAAATAACACAATTTATAATTCTTTCTGTCACAAAACATAGGATTGGGAATGTAAAACAAAAATCGAAGCAATGCTGCGATTGATTATTTTTGGTCAAATGGCAAGACGCATGACGCGACTCTGTGATTGGTCTAGAGATACCGCTGACCAATCAAAATCAAACGAAACCGTCTTATCTTCTGTTTTACAATCCCACATACATATAAGCCTACCGACTATCATCCGTAAGTAAAATATAATAACCGCATTTTCCTTAACAAGACGTTACCCTGTAATATAGAATACGTGTGCCTTACTATGTTAATACTCGTACCAAAATTATTTTTTTATGAGATGCTATTTAACTTATGTAGTATAAGAAATAGAGATTACTTCATTTTGTACTTTTCATACCTATTAGTCGTTCAAAGGTCACCAATTACCTTGTCAAAATGAAATAAATAATTTTAAATTTATTTGTGTATTTATTTTAACCGCCACCAGAGCTTAAGGAGCCAAGCTACCCAGAGCAGATTATTTAATTATTTTTAGGAAGAAATAAAATAACTTCATATTAAATAAAAAAAAGGGTGCGTGTACTTATGTACGCGCGTAAGAAGTTATACTTCTTTGGCATTATTAAAAATAGTTTGGCTTTGTTCCACCTCCAGTTTTTGATGTTTCACAGCGATAAGATGATAACTCTTTTTTTGTATTCAATTTAGTGCACTTACACTGATTCATCAATTGTTTTTTGTCTCTTGTCCTTATATTTGCTAGATTAAATCAGGAAAATTACATGTTTTGATTAAACAATGTGGTCATTTTTTTAATCAAAACATTACTTGATAATAATAATACATACGGATAGGTAACCTCAATTGTATTGAAGCACTTAGGAAGGTTGATGAGCACAGTTTTTTCACAAATATTAATTAGTATTGGTTTAAATATTCAATTTAAATCACTTCTGATTATAATTCAAAAAGCATTGCTAAATTTCTTTGAAAAAATAATTAAAACTCCTTTATTTGTTTAAAAGGTAAATGACAAGTCTCATTATGGTCATTCAAAATTGGCATACGAACTTCATGCATATTCTATTTATTTTTACTTGTAGATTGTCTTATTCCTATCTCGCTCGCGCAAGCTATAATCACACTCCTAATTTTGTGTCACAGGTGCGCGCGCATTGTAAAATTTCACTCTCATAAATTTTTCATAACGCGCCTAAAGAAGTATAACTTCAAAAATAATGTATGCTAACCTAACACTAGATATCCCTACGTCGCGGTCGTGTGCAGCTAGTCACAGCTTGAGACAGCGTATAAGATTCTACAAAGCACTTCACTAATTATTGTTGAAAATCAATATTTTTAACGTAAAGTTAATGAGAATAAAAAATGCATTTAATATACAATTATATTCTAAGTTAAACGAAAAGTGTTAACAAAAACGCCTTCTTTATAATTGAATTATTTCCACTTTCCCGCCATTTCTAAAATACCTATGGTGTCCTGTCATTTCGACTTAATTGAACGTAAAGGAAGCATAGACAATCGAAAGACAAATATCTACAATACACAGACTGTATTTGATATAATAAAATAGAATATTAATACAGTATTGGTTATGGTAACTATAGTATAAATGTCTCCTTTTTATTTTTTATTTCTCAGTGTCCAGTTATACAGATAATAGACTAGCGCAGTATCTTTATCTGTGGTTGAACAAGCGTTTGTATTTAGATAATTAAAAGCTATAGCCATTTTAACCGAAGGGCAGGTTGGACCGATGTCGTGAGGCCCGCCTCAACAGCGAGCTTAGGATATGATTACATTTCATAGCCATTAATTTGCGACAAACGAAACCGCCCAACAGGCAGCCATGTTGCTATATTAGATAGATTATAAAACCAATTAATAGTTTCAGTATCCTATATTTTATAATTAAGTTCTGAAGCTTAATTAAAACATCCGATCAGAATAATTATAAATTATTGATTAATAGAAATAAGAAACTAGTTCAAATAGATTTTTTTTTATTTTTTTTTTATTGGACAATTCACACCATTTGACCTAGTCCCATGCTAAGCCGGTGAAGCTTGTGTTATGGGTACTAGGCAACGGATATACATACATATTTTAAATAGATAGACATATAAATACATATTTAAACACCCAAGACCTAAGCACAACACCAAATGCTCATCACATCGATGTTTGTCTCAGCCGGGGATCGAACCCGGGACTCATGGATTCGCAGTCAGGGGTACTAACCACTAGACCAATGAGTCGTCATTTAATATACATAGTTATCTAATAAAATAACTAAATTTTATTAAAAGAGAGTTTTAGGAAATCTAGTACAAAGATGGCATATTAGAAAAAGTAGCTTCTGTAGATGAATTTAAATAAAAATAGATACATTTGATATTATTATATAAGTAAGATACGATTAAACATTTAAACTATCCTTTCTCGTTCATATCGAGCAACTAAGACTAAATTCCATTATGTATAAGTATCTGTTATACCTACCTGACTCTAATGAAACTATTAAGTTATGAGCGAAAGCGATCTGTTATATAATAAACGGTGTATAAATAGCGTGTAAGTGGTCCATTTTTGAGTAAAGGTATTTTAAACAATTCACGTGAACAAAATTTAACGTAGGAACATCAGCTCCAATGGTACAAACTATTTTATTTTTTATTACTGGTTCGTTTAGCCCATAGTTGGGGAAATATACGTCAAATTAATTAAAACTCTTATTATTTAAACAGGTAAATCAGTTGATTTGTACTCTTTTAACTAAAGTATTCATTCGTCCCTTTTTGTCAAATTGTGTTATGCTGCAATAAAAAGAGATAGAGGTTGTTAAAACGGGCAATTGATTAATTTTTATTTAGGGATAGTGGTACTAGATTCGTTCTTTAGATTGCAGTAAAACTTGTCAACGTCAATTCAAAAAGAAATAAAGCCAAAGCTTTATTATCTATATATATAAAAATGAAACCCGTTTTCCGTTGTCACGACATAACATGAAAACGGCTTGACCGATTTGGCCAATTCTTTTTTTATAATATTCTTTGAAGTAATAGGATGGTTATTACGGAGAGAAAAATTAAAAAAATTGAGTGAAAAAGTCTAAAAACAACAGTTTTCTATATTCCCATACATAATATTCGTAATAATACTTAAAAGTCAATTTGAACTTTAATACCATATCATGAAGTTCAAGTGTTAGTGGAGGGGTTCCGGGAAGGTAAATTTTTATTTTTTGACACATGTATTTTTTGACAAGACATAATGTATTTGTTGACCGGTCTCCCGAATAGCAGAATAAGTATTTAAAAAAAATAAAGAATCGACTGTTAGGCGGTACGTTGTTCGCCAGGCACACAAGCCTGTGTGCCTGGTACACTAGTACTTAATAAAAAAGGAAAGTGCACTAGTCCCCACACTAGGGTTCCCTGTGTCGTAAGTTAAAGAACCCTGCGGAAGAGTAGGTCTAACTAGACACCGCTACAGCTAGTGACTAGCGGCGAAGTGAGTTCCAATGCTGGGTGGGGCAGATTGCACCACGATGACACGGCCGGGCGCTTGTTAGCGGTCGGCGCGTGCGCGCCACTGTTGGGTTGCGTTACATTATTTATTGCTTATTGAAAAACCGCGCTCACTTTCGCACAATTATGATTATTGTGGTCAATCTATTTTTTACATTGTTTGGTAATAGCGTTTCTAAGAAATCTTCTGAAATGAAAGTACGCATATCGTAATGTTTAATGACATTTATTTTAAAGGTTATTATGAAACTGTTTACATTAATTTAATGAGACTGACGGTAAACACAGATGAGGTCGGAACTTTTTAATGCGGTAACAGTTTAAAAATACATAATAAATCTTTGAAGGTTAATACGTGTATTTTTGTCGAAAGCACTACTATTGGGGCAGAAACTCTTATGTTTTGTAAAAATATTTTTTGAAGTGAAACTTCTTTAGGCGCGCGCATGAGGGTAATATTTTTACGGATGAAACGCAATAATAACAATAGCGTCACGATGTGCAGCGTTTTGTCGAAGAAATAGACCAGTGCAGATAGCCTTCAAAATAAATAAAAAGTGAAAAAAATTACAGTAGGATGAAACCCATTAGAAAAGGAGGGGAATATGATCAAAATGAAAGGAAAAATAAATTACGGTCGATCTGAGGTCGGGAAGGGGTAGGGGGGGGAGTTTTAAGGGTAAAAAACGGTTTATCTCGATTTCCGGCAAAACTACAAGTCCTATCGAAGAAAGTTAAATGGCAAAGTTGGAGGTAATAAAAAGATCTAAAACTTTTGTATTTACACATTTTTCACATAAGCTCAAAATTTATGTGAAAAATTCAAAAAACCAAGTTTTTGGTTTTTTATTTTTCTTTTAAAAAAAAATATTTTTTTAAACGAAATTTGGTGAAAACTTACCTTAACAAGACTTAAAAACTAAGAAGTTTCACTTCTGACATTTTTTTTACAGAATATTAAATTATTATGTAATCTAAATTATTATGTTTTGAAAACCACTGCGGTTTGTATTAATGTAACAGTGACAGTCTTGTTTAGGAGCGCGACAAATGCATATAAAAATTATTTCTTCAACTTACTTAACTATAATAATTGGGCTAAAAAGTTCGTAGGCTAACATAGAAAAAATATATTTTTAAATAATTTGATTTGATCATTTCATGTGCCTCAAGCGATACACCAATTATATCGGTCATAAAAGTTTTCGATGCCATTTTTATAGTACGACTAGCAAACTCGGCGAACTCCGTTTCGCCACCAGATGGCTTGGTTTTATGTAACATTTCGTTTGGTGATCCCTCTTTTCTGTTGAAATTTTTCCTGAACTTTCTATAAACCTCACGGAGCCCGAGACCTTTCCAACGAATGCAAAACCGTGGAAATCGGTTTGTGCGTTCTGGAGTTATAGCGTCAGGAAGGAAAACCCGACTTATTTTTATATAGTAGATTTGTCTTTAGCCTCAAAATGTATGTAGTTTCGGTGAGTACCTCTTCATCAGCGAGCATTCTCTTGAGATCTGAGAACTGCAATGTCGCTGGGGGGAAATCTGGAGAATACGGAAGCTGCAATTCGAAGCAAGCACATATTTTTACCATCGTTTTTATTGGTTACGTTGCATTATCTTGCCTGTTATTACCATCAATGCTATACAATATTGTTGTAACGAGGCCTTTATGTTATTCGCGTGTCAATCACGAATATATAGAGGATGTTAAAAGCGTCACTTTTGCAAATGTATATAATAAACTAGCAAACTCGGCGAACTCCGTTTCGCCACCAGATGGCTTCGTTTTATGTAAGATTTTGTTTGGTGATCCCGCTTTTCTGTTGAAATTTTTCCTGAATTTTCTTTGCTATAAACCTCACGGAGCCCGAGGCCTTTCCAACAAATGCAAAACCGTGGAAATCGGTTCGTGCGTTCTGAGTTATAGCGTCAGGAAGGAAAACCCGACTTATTTTTATATAGTAGATAATAAGTCAGTGGCGCTACAACCTCTTTAGGTATTGGCCTCAGATTTCTGAATCTGTTTCATGATCATTTTTAAATCTAATAGGCGAGTAGGTGATCAGCCTCCAGTGCCTGAGACACGCCGTCGACTTTTTTGGTCTAAGACATGTCGGTTTCCTCACGATGTTTTCCTTCACCGTTCGAGCAAATGTTAAATGCGCACATAGAAAGAATGTCCATTGGTGCACAGCCGGGGATCGAACCTACGACTTCAGGTATGAAAGTTGCACGCTGAAGCCACTAGGCCTACACTGCTCTGCAAATGTATATAAATTTAATTAATCAACATATCGTCAACTCATAAGCGATCGATCAATCATGTAATTAATAAGGTCGTGTCTAATTCAATGTTGTCATTACGTAAATAATTTTTGATTAAGATGTTCAACATCCTCAGTGTTTGAAGACGCCTTTTAAGCAACTTTCTCTAAATACCAAGAAATATTTAAATTTAATGGGTGGCGTCAGATTACATGTTATTTTTATAATAAACTAGCAGACTCGGCCAAGCGTTGCTGTGGCTTAGTTTTTTGTTATATTACATAGTAGTAATCTATTCAAGGGAAACGGTAGGAGAACACCAGTCATTATTAGTTATGTTATTAAATTGTAGCTTATGTGAAAAGTTGGTACTTTCAACACAGCGCCATCTGTTAGAATTGTTACTGTCAAATAATTTGCAATAAAATTATATTGCAGGTATAAATTGAGATGTAAGCTATCCTATATTTTAAGTTAGATCAAACTGCACACGGTGGGCAAATTTTATTGAAATCGGTTTAGTAGTTTATGAGTCCATAGCGGACAAACAACGTGACGCGTAATTTATATATGTATATTAAGATAGACAAGAGGGGATCAGCCTTGAGACACGCCATTGACGTTTGGTCTCAAGCATAGAATTGATATGAAAAGGATAGAATTGAATAATTAATCAAATGCAAATCAATAAACCTGAAGCTTTAACACTACCTTTTAGAATCGGTAGGTATGCCAACGAAGAACTTCAATTTAATTACTACTTATTTTGGTTAACACGACTCCGTCCATTTTAAGTCACGTTTGATACGACAGGTATGTTCGTTATAGCTTCATCATTTACACATTTTAAATTATTTTTTTACGAAAATATTGGCACGAGAGTCATGTATTTGGGCCCGTTCAAGTATTACGTAAGCACTCTAGGGGGGAGGGGGGGGGTCTTTAAATTTCTTACTTGGTGATTACATCAACAGTAATTATTTATTTTTTTACACATATTACCCACAGACACACTTTAAAACGAAATGCATTTTCGAGGATTCCTAGAAAAAATTAATACGTTTATGTACCTACTATTATTTTAGAGAAAGCTCTCTACTTTTGATGACAAGAGGAAGGGAGGGGGGATAAATTGCAGTAAATCTATGAGAGGAAAAAGAAAGAAGGAAGGGAGAAGTAACAGTCGAGGTGTTAGACAAGGAGATCCCAGAAATAATTAGAATAAATATAAAAAAAAAAACTTATATCTCAGATTCTCGGATGACATATTCCTACTATCCAATGAAGTAAACGAATTGTTGTGGATATCCAAGACTTAGATAAAAACAAGGACAAGGAGATGGACATGACACACAGGGAACCTGAGAAGTGGAGCAAAATATAATAAGACTAGTGGACCCCACAGACGCGAGTAGGATATTAAGCAAAGTATGAAAGTACCGACCACAGTGCCATCTGCCGGGCTGATTTGTGAATCTAAACCATTCCCAGATCCCCTTGAACACACACAAAAAATTTCATCAAAATCGGTCCAGTCGTTTGAGAGTTCAGTGACATACACACTCACAGAAGAATTATATATATAAAGATGGAAGCAGACAGTGCAAGATATGAGAAGACGATATAAAACTGGTTGCAGGCAAGATTCGGTCAAGAGTGAAGAGAGAAAGAGAAATGGAAGGATCTGGAGGAGGTTGTTTGAACATTGTCACTAAAATGAAATGTGTATAAGGATTAATCTATATTTATAAAAATGAAACCCGTTTTCCGTTGTCACGACATAACATGAAAACGGCTCGACCGATTTGTCTGATTTTTTTTTATAATATTCCTTGAAGTACGAGGATGGTTCTTACGGAGAGAAAAATTTAAAAAAATTGAGTGAAAACGTCTAACAACAACACTTTTCTATATTCCCATACAAAATATTCGTAATAATACTTAAAAGTCAATTTGAACTTTAATACCATATCATAAAGTTCAAAAAATTTTGGAGGGGTTCCGGGAAGGTAAATTTTAATTTTTTGACATAATGTATTTGTTGTCTTATCAACTTTCTTTTTTTTATCTTACTAGCTAGACCGGTGTCCCCAATAGCAGAATAAGTATTTAAAAAAAAATAAAGAATCGACTGTTAGGCGGTACGATGTTCGCCAGGCCAGCTAGTAACCTATAAAAATAATATATTTTTCATAGCAGCATCAAAACAATTTGACAGAAATACACAGAAAGTGTTCAAACAGAAATAAGACTAATTCTTAAGAATGGGAATAGGAATTAATTTATAAGATTTTATTGTTAATTCAATGAGGGTATTTTATTATTTAACTAATTTAAAATATTCTGGGTCTTAAATGACAAAATTAAGTGTTTTGTTAGTGAGAATAAAGATTAATTCAATTAATATGAAAAACCCTAGACGCTTACTTTCTATATGATGAGACGATAATATTTTACAATCCATTTTCTCTTGTTTATGTGTTTTCTAAATTGCTTTCATTACTATAATATAAATAACATCCGGTGGTAATTTAATTAAAACATGATCACGAACAAACAACTCGATGTATCGAAGACTATAATTATGCACAAACATGATATTTTGGACGTTTCGTAAAGCTTTTAAAAGTTACTGTAAACGTTTTATTGTGTAGGGGACGTACACGGAAACAGTTGACAATTAGGGCGCGTTAAGGAAAAATGATGAGAGTAAATTTTTATACACCGTCACAAAATACAGACACCCTGAAGTTAGCTTAAGTCAACATTTTAGGTTTTGAAGTTATACTTATTTTTGGCATGTTAGGGAAAAATGATGAGTAAAATTTTATGATGCGCGCGCACACCGTCACAAAATACCGACACCCTGAAGTTAGCTATAGTCAACATTTTAGTTTTTTTGAAGTCATACTTCTTTTGGCGCGTTAAGGAAAAATGGTGAGAGTATTTTTTTTTCTATTTTTAGTGTCGTTTTTTCTACTTCTATCTTGTTTAAGAAGTATAACGTTATTGAAGTTATAGTTATTGGCGTAAGTAAACACGCGTTTTTTATGATTTACATTTACTACCAGTTCCCAAATCAAGGGCGTAGGGCGCGAAGAACTGGTAAGACTCCGTCAACCTTGTTATCACATTTTGGTTTTGAAGGAAATTGTAACTGTAATTGAGTCCATGCTTATCGTTGGGCATGGTCATGCATAAGCGTGACTAAAGAAAACCCTATAAAAATCTAGAACAAAATCAAAGTACATAATATATCAAATATATCCTAGTTTAAAACTAAACTTCTAACTTTAAAACCTTTTTTGAGTAGCTTTAACAAATTTTAGGAACCTGAGTTTTTTTTTATTTGAACAGTATTTAAGACAATCATTTCACAGAAAAAACTGCAAAATACCTACAACAAAAAAGATATGAATTTTTGAAACCTCGCTGGCAGAAAACATTCAAAAAACACAAAAAATTATAACTCGAAAACTTAAAAAAATCACGGAACATACATGGGGTATTATCGTACACCTCCAGATGTGACTAATCTAAAAAAAAAAAATATTGACGTCACTAGTTGGACCACCCTGTATATAAACGACTGCTATATATACAGGTTGTACATACTCATAGATATACGAAGTAGTTTCACGGAGATGGTATTCATGAAGCTTCTGTCGCAAATGTTCTAAAAAATACTGTGCTTTTAAGAATGATGGCAGTTCATACTGACGAATTTTTCATTAAGCAAAAGAGTGTACTGAACCCAAAAGACGCAATCTAGATGGCTTGACGGGTCGACGTCGCCCGTCAGCTTGTCACATTATAAATTCAACCGACCGAATAGATTTATTTCACTTGGATCTCCAATAGATTTTTATATATTTATCATGGATTAATAATAACTTACTGGCACAGGTTTTATATACCTTGGCCACTAATTACATCTGAGGATAGAGGACAAATCTTTGCTTTTAATTAATTTTATTATTATTAATTACTTAAGATGTCATGTGGAACATGGTGTAATGGTTGTAGCTCCTTACAAACACTGTAAACCACAAAACTTGGCCATTAAAATGAGTGACGGAGAGTTTTTTGTCTGTTCTTCTCTTCCGTTTTTCGCCCTTTTTGGGAACTGGCAGTAAATGTGAAAATAGAAGCATTTAATATGTATTTCTTTTTTGACGATTATAAGTATACATTGTGATACCTATATGAAAACATGATTTTCATTTGATTTGAATATTAACAGCAATCCTGATCCTAAAAATGAGAGTATGTGTAACGCGCGGATGCGACATCAGCGCTACGGATATTGAGAGTTTTTTTGGCAAGGGCGCCGTCCATGGACACACATTGCTAGATTGCCCGCCGGTACGTTGCCGGCCTTTTAAAATATGGTACGCTCATTTCTTGAAGGTCGAATTTTAATTTTGAGTATAGTGATTTGAAAACAGTACTTTAGTGTTAAAAGTGCAAAATGGAATAAACCAGATGTAAATCAACGACTAATTCTGGTCGAGTTTTTCGTAATAAACTCGATCGCACTCGATTTATTCACATACTTTTGCCGCTTCAAATTAATCTGCACCGCCCTGATATTATTTAAGAAATCTTTAAACATTTCGAAACTTGCTTTTAAATTGAAATATAATTATTAGCGTAAGTCATAGTCCAGACTTAGGATGATATTCAGACACGAGATGCAGCTGCTATAACGCCCGTATTTCAAAATCCAATACATTTGTGACGTACGGGAGTCGGACTTTAGCTTTAAGTTTCGTTTATGAATCTTATTGTTAGGGAGCACTGACTCCTGTATGTCAATATCCAGTACCTTAATGACATAGAGTTTGCTGCTACCTACAGTTACCGGCAAACTTCTTGAGTATTAAACAAGGGAATGGGAGAAAGTTTGCGCATCGTACACATACACACACACAAACGTCAACTGATTTACCAATAACGCGAACGACACGTCACTCTACCGCCGCCCAGTGATACCTAAAAATCGCTTCTGCGCTGGCAAGGATATTTGTTCAAGATGTTTGCCGGTATATATACCTCTATATAAGTTACAGAACTAAGCTTTTCTTAAAGATTTTTTGTCACCACTGTTATGGGGAACCACCTATCCAATATATTCCCGAAGAGTCCTTAGGAAAGAGCGTACCAATTCTAAAGGCCGGCAATCGAGCAAGTCTTCCCGCAATATGTCCACGGCGGTATCACTTAACATTTGGCAAAACCAAACTTGGTTTTCACACAAACAGCATTTTTACACACATCAAGTAAAAAAAGTCGAAAATTGAAACAAGAGCAAATTCCGTAATAATGAGCTCCGAACGAAGACACGAATATTTTAAATCGCTCACCGGATGCGGTCGCGATTAATTAGTGCGATGTATGCACGAAATGCGCACCCGCATTTCAATTCACCTTATATATCGAGAGCCATCTACGAACTGTCTTTTAACACGAACCACTTTGACGGTAAAACTAAGCTCAGCCATTGTCTAAATGGCAATAGCAAATAGCAAACTATATAGGGTTTGGGGACATTTAAAAAAAAACCCTTTTTAGGTCTGTCCGTCAGATTTCGGTATCAGTTTCATGATTAGATTGACAGTATTTAGCCTCCTGCACCTGACTTGACTCGACTTTTGAGAGTTTGCCTCAAACCAAATGCCAAATGTTAAATGCACACATAGAGAGAAAGCCCATTGGTACACAGCTGGGGATCGAACCTACGACCTCAGGGATGAGAGTCGCCCGCTAAAGCCACTAGGCCAACACTGCTCTGCTTAATGGTAAATGCTTTTAACTAAATCACAATGAAGCGGCACCATGTGTTCGAGAATTTCAAAAGAATTCCAGCCACTTTGGTCCTTATATACCTCTAGGCTAAACTAGATAAATCAGACCTTCAAGAAAAGATCTTACCACCGTACCATCTTAAAAGGCCGGCAACGCACCCGAGAGCCCTCTGGCATTGAGAAACCATGTTCACATCTGAACATCAGGTAAACCTCCTGCATTCAGAAATTACACAAGGTTTGTGAGAATTAAATGAATACAACGAAAAAGAAGACTGATCTAGTTATTTGAATATTTATAAATATAATAGGATGAGGGTAGAGGCAAAACGACTGACGCGGACGGTGTTTGTCGTGTATTGGACAGTTAATTTGTTCCTTGTTATATGGAATTTTGGATTTTTGAAATTACTTTGTGACTGGTATATTTTCTTTAATGATTATTTTAATATATAGTTTTATTTTGTTGTAAAGCTATTTGAAATGTTTTTCTTTCTCTATAGCTTTAAAAAACGCCCTCAAATTAGGTGTCCAACTATAGAATAATGAAATAACAATTTATTTTATATGGTAAACATTACCACATATAACAAATTTGGTAGGATAAACCAAAATGCTCCTGGCCTATGTTTATTTAACTTAATAATAAGATTAATTTTAGTATACTTCAGTTATTGTATTATGCTTGGTAATTTGATTGTAGTTCCTTTTTATAAATATCCTGTGATAATATTGTTCTATTTTACAATAATAACCTATAACAAAATGTTTAAATAACGCAGTTGCGAACACAGTTTAAAAAAATCCTAGAGCTTTAAGTACAAATGCTGTAGCAATATTGTTTCGTTTTGTGTCTTCATTTGAATATACAGTGTAAACTCTTTATAACATAATTTGTCTAACGAAAAACTCTCTATCACGTAAAGTTAATCTTGTTTGGTTTAACACAAACTCCATACACTAGTTCACTCTTTATAACGCAACAGCTTTTTTTATTACGAAGCAATATTTTCATATTTAGACATAAACAACATTCTTAAGTGTAATTATTTTTATAATCAGCTTACAAAACTAACCTTTTGAGGTGCCGAAATTTCTAAGAAAGACACCTGAGCTTATAAACAGCCGCCTCGCCTTTGTTATTGTTAATTGCAGGAAACTTTGGTCTCAGTATTAACAAATATTGGCATAGCAAAACACGTCAGGCAAAGTTAATAGAATATATTACAATAATTTACCTATTGATAGTAATAAAATTAGAAGTTATTGTAATTGGTTAAATTTGTTTTTATTTCCTCTTTCCTCCTTATAACGAAACCTCTCTATAACGAAAAAAAAATGCTTCTTCAATTGACATCTATATATATAAAATGAAACCCGTTTTCCGTTGTCACGACATAACATGAAAACGGCTTGACCGATTTGGCCAATTCTTTTTTTATAATATTCTTTGAAGTACGAGGATGTTTCTTACGGAGAGAAAAAATAAAAAAAAATTGAGTGTAAAAGTCTAAAAACAACACTTTTCTATATTCCCATACATAATATTCGTAATAATACTTAAAAGTCAATTTGAACTTTAATACCATATCATAAAGTTCCGGGAAGGTAAATTTTTAATTTTACATAATGTATTTGTTGTCTTATCAACTTTCTTTTTTTTATCTTAGCTAGACCGGTGTCCCGGTTAGCAGAATAAGTATTTAAAAAAAATAAAGAATCGACTGTTAGGCGCTACGATGTTCGCCAGGCCAGCTAGTTTATTATAAAGAGTTACACTGTATAATTGATATTTGTACAGAACAGATTAGTGAAGAGTAATGTTGCAACGTACAGTACGAAAGAATGCTCGGAATCCCGCACCTGGGGTGGCCAAATTATACCTTGTTAAGTCCGAAGAAAAAGCTTCAATATATTTTAATTAAACCATTTTTGGTGATACAATTATTTCACTATATCACTTTACTCCTTATATAAGGTTACGTAATGTTTATTGCATGAAAATTACCAGTACGTTAGTTAGTATTCTACCCTCTTTTATTTACTAAAATAATAACACTTCATTTACATCACTCACTCACTCATGGCTCTAGGCCAAAACGTGTCTTGGCCTCCGAAACGGGAATCTTCTAGCTGTGCCACCTGCAAATCCCGCTTTCAGCTGTAACAGGTCCTCCACTCCACCACTTTGTCGATCCAGCGGTACCTAGGCCAACCTTCTGTAGCAGTCCTAGACAGGGTCCTAGTATCTAAGCTTCTAAGCAGAAACTAATTTATTTACATCACAATATCAAAAGTCTTACTAAAATGCTACAAAAAAATACTTGCACATAAATCTCTTTTTAGTGTAAATACAATTTAATTAGTTTTTTCTAACTATTCAAAAAAATAAAGAAAAGTCTCCAAATTCCTACTTTTTCGCATTTTATTTTATTACACAATGTTTACAAATCGTAAATTTCAAAGGCCGACAACCCTCTGGCAATGTGTGTCTATGGGTGGTATCACTTAACACCAGGTGCTACAGAAAAAAAAATTACTCAGCTTTGAGAACACAAATTATTCTACATGTTGGTTTTTTTCATTGAAAAAAATCAATTGCACTATGTATTCTTTTTGATTTAATAACTCTTCTAAATCGATTCGCAGACCGGCATCTAAGCACTAAAAACTCGCCGTGTATTTAAATGGAACGATCCAGTTACTGATCGTTTTCACTCTCGATGCAATGTAGCTACGTTTTCTAACTGATACACTTTTTCAAACCGCGACGAGACAACTGGTTTCGCTGTCTGCGGTCCAAGTATTTTCACAATATGTACTAGAACTACTTATTGCAATACTGGTCATACTTCAGATTTATAACGAAGTTATATTTATCGATGTTTGTTACTATATTTCTATGTAACACACATCTATCTATAAATATATATAACAAAGTCGTGTTAGTTACACCACTAAAAAAAAGGATGCGTGTACTTATGTACGCGCGGAAGAAGTTATACTTCTTTGGCTTTATTAAAAATAGTGTTTCATTGCATGCAAATAATTAATTACAATTAAATAATCAAAGACTGGAAAAGGAGTCATTATAGTCAATAAAGTTCAATTTACATTTGAAACATAAATTCTATTATTATTCGAATGTCGTTTTTAAATTATGTCCAATGCCGTAGCATCTTCCGTGGGCAATTTCATTCTGATAATTTTGTGTCACGGTGCGCGCGCATCGTAAAATTTCACTCTCATCAATTTTTCATAACGCGCCTAAAGAAGTATAACTTCAATAACTCAAGATCGGCTGGACCGATGGTAGTTATCTCTTTTTTGATGGATTCATCTCCGCTCCGAATAGCAGAATATTAAGTAATAAAATATCGAATAAATTAATTAATTTGACGAATGCAAACAGCATGTGGTGCCATCTGTTGACAAAACTACGCATATAAATCAAATTATCGCACAGATTACCACATAAATTGTACTTAGTAAATCTTTATGTGTACACAATTTAACATTTATTTCATATGAAAAGATTGAGAAATTATTTCTAAGACCACTTACGAAAGGGTTTATGAAGAAAAAAACTGGAAAAATTGCACGAATAAACCTAAAAACAAGTTTTATTCTGCTGTAATTATGAAGGCAAACAGTTTCTATGGGTTAGTATAGCAAAATATACTAGTTGTTGGTATGTAGCTACTAAAAAGGACTACTAAATAGACAATAAAAAAACAAATCAAAAAGTTTGTACCCAGTGCAGTGTTTAATGCTGCCAGCATTTCAACATTGTAATACTACTTATTAGTTGAGCGAGGACAGCACCAGCTCTGGAGACTCTGGTACCAACTACCAGGCGCCAATTTAAATCTTTAATTAGCGGCTGTGAACTTGAGCCCCATCAAAATTGAAGGAAAGACTTATATGCCGTTTATTATTCAAGCTTTTGTGAGGCTACAGCCAGTGTGAGCCAGCCCATCCTCCAAGGAAACGAAGACATCTCATCCGGCCACTTGCCATTATCATCTGAAGCCAGAAGCTACCACTGCTCTTTGTGTAGTGATATAGGGGATCAGTAAAATATATATATATAGCTTCGCACGGCTGGATATTATTTTTCATCATAAACTGGAATTAATTCCATCCATATGACCTCCACGTTCGTAGTTCCACAACTGAGCGTTTTTAAGACATTTCTGCGGCACTGATTATTTCGTACAAATATTTAAAAGGCTATCTCTCGCTACCCCTTCGGCATAGAGAGTATCCATAAGAGGCGGTATCACTTATCATCAGGTGAGCCTCATGCCCGTTTACCTTCTGATCTTTAAAAAACAAATGATTAACTCAGAGTTATCTAATGTTGAATGCCTTTTCAGTGTAGTCTCGTAGTTACCGAGTTTATTATTAAACATTTAAAAATAAAAATATATTAAGCCAATTAGTATAGGTTTTTCAGGGTTTTATTTCCAATCGAAGTCGTGAAGAAGCACGTTAAAATTCACAAGAAATAAATGCTATAAGAAATGTATGCAACAAGATGACTTTTAATTTAAGATGAGTACGTGTTTTTTCGTACAAAAAACTTGTTAAAGCCGAAAAAAATGGGAGCAGCCCGCGGCAGCAGTCAGACCTTCAATTATGTTTCCATTGGAAAGGAGGGTGCCATAGTATACTTTTTTCAGTAAGTTTTTCAATTTATTATAAATATGTGGATAATATGGGATGGATTGTATCTAAAGTAAATTTGTAAAAAGGAACTTTTATAGACTAAAGAAAATTCAAAGAAAATTAATGATTTTAAAAAACATTGAATTAAAATTTCCTTTCATATAACTCAGCGAAATTGTAACAGCATGTCGATACGATATGATCTTGTTCATAAGTCTTCTGTATTTTTTTTATATGAAATGAGTCTATGGGACAGTCATAATGGGAATAGCGATAGATGAATTTTGTCACAACCCTTTTGTACTGAAAAAAGTTTTTATTATTATTATTAAAAAAGTAAGTATGTGAACAGCCTTTTGTGCAATAGAGGCGACTAATACACGCCACATTGATGGTACGGAAGCTTAACGAGCTTTAACTTGACGGGGCCCCAATTTAAAATTAAATGACTGAAAATAGCACGGTACCTACGTCGGCCAGCTACGTCGGCCCTCGCCAACCGTATTATCCTTTGAAAGGACTCATCCAAACGCCACCGGTGACAGTGCATGCCTGTTACTCAGCGCATTACAAGATAGAGTTTTTAAAGTGGTAAACTGTTTTTATTTAATCTGTGGAAGGTCACATGTATCCCACATATATTTTACTTTTCACATCCTTACAATGTGATTTCTGTCACGTCAAAACCACCTCACCTTCATACATGTTTATATACCATTATAGAAAGGTTGATTACCTGGTGCAAATAAAACTTGGTATTAATTTTACATGAATCGATATCTCGAATGCTTTTCGTCAACCACGAGAAAAAATTTGATAATTGGTCCGTGGGGTCCTAGCGCTATAGGTAAGGCTTTTTAAGGAAATAGCAAAAAGGTTAGTCGACATCACAGGAGACCGAAGAGCTGGCAGTTACCTCGGACAAAGATTTAGTCTAGCAATTCCAAGAGTGAATGCTGCCAGTATCTTCGGAATCATCGGAAATTTTGTTATAAAAAGCCTGAAGGGACTCCTTTTAAAAAACAAAATTTAGTTAATATTTTAAGGTTATTGTTTTTTTGTTATATGTAGTTATTTAAAAATAATGTATTTTCACACGTGTATATCCTTTTTATAACATATTTTCATAAGTAGTTGATTGGTTTTATTTAACGTGTGTGATGTTTCACATACATAAATAAGATAAAAATAAAATTATCTATTATATAATATCAGTTATGTAATAGACAAGGTAGACGACATTTTAATAGACGTCCAGCTCACTCCATTCACCAAAAAAGGCAGCAGACAGTACTAATTAATATCATATTTTTACCCAATAATCTATATACCTTAAATAGTACATGTACTGTCAGCAAAAAAATTGCTTTCGAAGGCAAGAGATTTACAATAATTTGTGATTTATTTTATTATTTTTTGCATTGTTACACTTATATTGAAACGATTTCTGTGCATCTTTTTAGTTCCATACCACGTAGCCCTGGTTGTTTTCCATCTAAAGTCAAATCATTTATTTCCATTAGACCTATTAAAAAAGGCACTTTTTTAAGTCAAAATAAAAGTTAAAAATATTTAGAAAAATTACTTTAGTTGTTTAAAAAGGTAGTTTCATATGGAGAAGAATGGGCAAGAAACTCCATACTTACTGTTCTACAATTGTTTTTACAATATTCGATAACGTTAACGATAACACGATAGCTATTCGATTTTACGTTTGATACGTACTAATGATCACGTCCTATACACTATCGTCGCATTGTAAATAAAAATAATATTAAGAAAAAGCCTTTAATATCAAACAAATAATATGATTTACACAAATAAATACAAACATCTTGCTTCTTATACATAAAATATATCAAATTATGAGTAACAATTTTAGTAGGAGCCAATGAACACATTGTAAATAAATTATTTTAATTCTAACTCTAAGTTTAATAGCCTTAAAACCAATGATAAAAATTTAATGTGAAATAACATTGTGTTATTTAAAATATTATTGGGTACAATTAGATAATTTTTCCGATTGAAATTAATGGGTAAACCGCGTGTAGAGGAGGAAGAAATCATGGTTTCGTAACGTTAGGGAGTGCACAAGGCCACAAGACACGCTTCTAGAAGCCACGCCAACCTCCAGTAATAGTAACCAGGGACCAGTAACCGGAACAGGTAACCAGTAAACAGGAGAGGCACTGAAAGAAGAAGAAGAAATGATATTAAACTAATTGTCATCTCAAGTGTTAGAATACCAAATTATGTCACAAGAGGACCTTTACTTCCTTCCATTCTTAATGCACAAAATGTCGTACTTGTTAATCTCAGAATAAAGTGTTAATTAAATATTCCTTTTATTACAACATCCACGTACATTCTAACAAATAACATTCACGTATTGGGGTCCTAGCGCTTTAAGGCTTTTTAAAGAAATTTCAAAAAGGTTAGTCGATATCACAGGAGACCGAAGATCTGGCAGCTACCTCGGACAAAGAATTAGTCTAGCAATTCAAAGGGGGAACGCTGCCAGTATCTTCGGAACCTTGCCTAAAGGGACTCCTTTTAATGATATATTTAGTTTATGTTAAGTTTAGTTATTTATTTCAATGTATATTATTTTATTATTATTTTCACTTGACTTATTTCGATGTTTTTTCTAACAATATATGCGGTTCTTTGTTATGTCACCGACCTTTTAATTGTTGTCTAATAAATTATATTATTATAATATATTTATTAATATATAAATGCTGTCTAAGATATTCTAGAGTCCCCGACCATATGACTATATGACAAGGTGTTAATTGCGCAATAAAAACCTAATACAACAGAAGTTCAAACGATGTTGGAAATCGCACATTAATTTGCTGTTAGTACAAATTCACCACAGATCATCTCTAACTGGAAGCATTTAAGGAATGTTCTCACAGTCAATTACATGGCTCAAACATTTCATTCGTCTAACAACTTATTATTAAGGAATTCTCAATTGGTAATGCGGTTTCAGATGGCCCGCTAAGACGGCATTTAAGTTATTTGTGGTAGCATCTGGTTATCGGTTCCCATTGAGAAATTAATTTTATATCTAAGGATTATACTTACGCAATTATGGGTTATATGTGGCATGTAGCGACAGGTCTACATTCTGCGGCTAGAAACAGTATGATGACTTCTTACTCTGAATCGCGCTAACGAAGCATTTTTACTACCATCTATACAAAACTGTTAAAGAACTGGCTTCTGAACACACCTTACGCATAGTCGAAGATGCTACTGAGGCCTAACATGTGGTCACAATGCAAGGAACGAATCGAGATATCAAATAGCCACTGCTTCCTTGCGTCTTTAAGCTTTTAGCTAGCTTATAAGCTCATTCAAAACACAAACGCCACTATGATTAAAAAAAAACATGTAGTTACAGATACACATTACACTTACTCATTCCTCTAACATGCACCAACACACACACTTATTTCCTAACATGCACCAACATACTCACTTATTTCCTAACATACACCCACACACTCACTCTTTCCCTCACATGTACCAACACACTCACTCATTCCCTAACATACACTCACACACTCACTCATTCCCTAACATACACCCACACACTCACTTATTTTCTAACATACACCCACCCACACACTCATTCATTCCCTAACATACACCTACACACTCACTCATGTACTCACGCGTTTTACGCGTCGCGTAATTTTTTATTACTTGCTATTTGTTTAGAAAAATTGTTGTGAACAGTTTAAAAAAATGTATTAACTTGGTTATGGAATTAGGTATAAAGTTTATTATGGAAGAGCCTCACAGATATTTTTAACTTAAAAAGGTTCCCAAATTGTATTGCATATTACACCAGTCATTATAGACATTCGAAATCGAAAATTTGATAATAATTCCAAAAGTTTTCAAACTTCGGCGTTATCTCTGAGGCGTTACATTTAAGGCTTGAAGTGCAAGCAAAAGCGCGACAAAGAGGCTCAAAAAATTGACATTGTACAAATACATGTAACTTGATCAATTCAATTGTGATTTCCATTTACCTCCTCTATATCCATGCAAAATATCTATTAAACAAATGAAATTTAAAATTTCTTTTGAAAAATGCAACCATTCCATCAATATTTTCTTAAGACGTTTCCACGTTCAACTATCGTGTGTAAACCGTCTTTACAGACAACCGATTTTTTTTAGTTAAAGTTTCAGTTTAGTCGATAAATCTTGTTTTAATTCATACGTAAGATTATTAGTCGACTCATTAATATTTGTTGCCATCATCTAACAAGACATGCCCAGTATAACTTAGATTTTAGATAACATAAAATCCTACTTCGAGAACTACATAATTCATACCTTGTTATCAATAAGTCCAGTTTTTAGCTTACATTACATCAACGTTTCATAAAATTATATAAATTTTATATGTTGCAATATTTACGACATTACGATATAAATTAAATATATACATCACACGATCCATCGGTACTGCGATGTGGATAGAAGCACAAGAAACTAACTATTCCTGTTATGAATTTAGATAACGATACTTAACGAATACACCAAGTGTCATAGTTTTAGAAATGAAAATCGTTGAATTAATACATCTCACCAGAGAATGATAATAAGAAAACCCTTTTAGCAAGTACAGGGCATGTTTCAATTTGTAATTATGGGAATAAAATTCACAATAAAAACTAGCTTAATGACAATAACATGTATATTATTAATATGAACTTGTCATAAACTGGACAACTCAACTTTCTCACTACAAAAAATGTCACAGTACTTCATCATGAATGAAAGTGGAAAATTCTTGCTTAGTATACATTAACGACCGCAAAAACAATCTTGATACTTTATCATTTGTTATTACAGTATCAGATTTACCAAGTAATATTGTTTTAGTGCAGTCAAGCAAATTTTTAACTGTCAATATGTAACTGTTTTGTATATTCAAAATAGGTTAAGGAAACCGAAAATGTAAAACCTAACAAGTATTCAATTGTGAGTTCGGAACGGTGTTCGAACACAGTCAACTTCCAACGTATACTTATAGATACTGGCAAACATCTTAAACAAATTTCCTTGCCTGCGCAGAAACGATTTTTAGGTATCACTGGGAGGGGGGACAGCGGGCGGTCGATCGCGTGATAAGTAAATCAGATGACGTTTGTGTCCCGCGCGTCCCGTACGATGCGCAATCTTTCCCCTACTCCCTTGTTTAATGCTCAAGAAGTTTGCCGGTATCTGTATATGGTGAAAAGTGTCATACGGCGGCCTTTCTATAAAAAGTACAATAAAAAATTACAAAATATCTTCATTAGACACGTAAATTTCAAATTAAAAGATATTGACATGATTGTCGGGAATCGTCATCTTTCTTCAACCTTAGATGAAAGCCGTCAACTTCTGGACATGATGTTAAAATTGTTTCGTATTATAGTTAAATTGAGTTTTTGAACCATACATACGATAGGGATGTTGATGGAACTAGATCGAAATTACAAATAAAAACGTCGGGATCGCTATCGTTGTTGGAAGTACGGTCGCTGATCTCGTGGCAATCCGGCCGTATTCGATACTTTCGACCCAACTTCAATGTTACAGGATAAACACGAGGCCTTAACGTTGGTTACGTAAGTATTAGTTTACTTCAATACTAAATCAATTTTTGACAGTTCGAACGTATCTTATCTTTTTGTCTTACATTCTATTTGAATGACGCATATCCGTGCTTCCGTTTAGTTCCAAATGTGCCCTTGCAGCACTTCTTTGGTTACTATAAGAATCTATCACTTCTCTATTATATATAACAGCTGTTCGATTTGACGCTGAGTGAGTCTTCTTGTCGTAGATATCGGCCTTCGCACATACGTGGTCAACATTTCTCTGTTAGGTAAGTCTCAATATAGAAGTCATGGCCACATAGATTTTAAAACTTTAGTATGAAAAAGCTATTCCAATTTTGAATTTATATTAAGAACCGATACTTAAGGAATACAGCAAGTGTCATAGTTTTAAAAATGGAAATCGTTGAATTAATACATCTCACGTATGTATCACACCCACGGGGTCACGCGAACGTCTCAATTTAATTGTTATCATACACCACAATCTGTTAAATAAATCTTGGATAACTTTTAAGACCTTTACACACGATATGAAGGCCCAGAGATTTCACTTTCGAAAAACGTTCGTGTCAAGTTCTCGATAAGGAAAATCTCAGTTTAAAAAATCCAGTGGCCTCAGATTTCTTTATATTTTCCGTGAACATTTGTTGTTCTAATAGGCAAGTGGATGATCAGCAATACACAACACACGCGGTCGACTTTTTGGGTCTAAGGCAATCTATGGTGTTTTCACGTTATTTTCGTTCACCTTACAAGCGAGTGTTAAAGGCACATATAGTCAGTCCATTAGTGCCAGCCGGGGGTTGACCCTACTAGGATCCTGAGAGACCTCAAGCCTATCTACAGCCTTCAATGTATTTATATTTCGATTCGATTTTTAAATTCTCCATGCCTCATATGCTTTAAGCTTGCGGTTTCAAGACCTCGAACAGTTGATTAAGTCTTGAAATTAATATGAGTCACGAATGTTCACTTGTTTTTTAAGTAATTTACCATGTCTAGACACTTGTTTTTACTTTTGGATATATAACAATGTTTGTACAGCGCTTGGGTAAATAGTATTCATATTTTGTCATCCATAAGCTAACTAGATCTCTTGCGTTTATTTCCAGTCGTTGGCAACTCCATTTCAGCGTCTTGCTAGTTTCGTAGGAGACTGAAACATACATGAGCCTGTTTCAAAAATCCCAAGAGTTCTACCATAACGCTTATGATAATTTAAAGAATCCTATATAAAATAGACCTTAAAAACTGTGTGTTGTGATTACAATATTATATGGTTTGAATGAATGCCTTAGTTAACTAAGTTTATTTTAAATAACTAGGCAAATATGTTAGGTCCGATCACGATCAAAATCGTAGGCACAGGCACTTAGAGAGAAATTAATATTAATATCGTTAAACAAATTTTCTTAAATTTATTAATTGTAGGAACAAAGAAAAAAAAAATAATAGCAAATAATTAACACAGAAAGGTTGTTGAAAATGTCCACCAAATACTATGATGTGAGTCATATATTTATCTATCTTTACATAGCGGTGCCGCGGGCGTAATATAATTTTACGCTCTATCGGACAAAATATTCCGTATCGCATAGTACTTCATCAATAAAAACCGGCATCGTATGACAGATAATCAGTTTCATTAGAGGAATCGTGAGCGGTGCACGGTCGGTAGGCATATTTATGCACCCAAACAGCATCAATCATTCTAATGAGCTACGCTGGTAGGCTGATACGGCCGAGGCCATCGCGTGAGGAACCTTTCTAGTGATGTATTTTTGTCGATAGTGTACTTCAGTCATAAAGAAATTTAGAAAAATTAATCAAATTTCGTTTAACATTATTCAAAGTTATGCAGTCAGTGCGTCAAAAACTTCTGAATAGATTTCGATGATACATTGACTGTTTTCCAATTTTGAATAAAACCCTTTCAAACATATAACACTTTATAAAGTGTATGTGTGGTGGTGTGTTTGAAATCCGAAATAAACTTCATATTCAATGTAATTTAAATTATATCACAAACTTACTTGTATCATTTCATATTTGACATAAATAATAATAGTAGTTTTAGTTTAGAAAAAAGCGGGTATTTTAAAAATAATTGTATTCTTTAAAATCTTTTTATTTAAATTGGGTTATCGCTAGTTTAAGCCTTATATTTTAGAAGTTTTATGTTGAAAAATGAGCAGTATGTTATAAAACATGAGATAATTAAAATTTTGTACTACCCTCAATTTTTAATAATACAGAGACAAACCTTCCTAGGTATTAAACTGGTTTATTTTGCAGTATCGATATCGTTTATCGTTATCGAAAATCCCTATTCTAACACAGTGATACCCAAGTAACAAGTTTAGCAATGGTGGAAAGAAAGCTGCCCGAAGCGTCCGGCGCTATTCACAAATTGGCACGAGCTAGCCACGCGTTCTTTTCTCACAATGTAATGTCTTACGTCAATTTACATACACACAACTATCTCCTCTATATTTCAAGCAATATGGTATTAAGTCCCATGTATAAAAGGAAGAGTTACATAGTGTTTGAACTGGAAAAAGATACAAAGATTGAATGGCACAGTGCAATGATACCACAGAGCCATTAGTAGCAAATGGAGGAATTCTTTTGATCCTATCTTGTTTGTTTAAGTACATATCATTGAATTGGAAAATGTCGACTTAAATCCGCGTGACCAAGGAATAAATGCAATAGCATCTCTAACAATTTAAGTAACTTGTATGGGGCTAACATTGAAGTTTGTTGAGGAAGTTTATAGGTCGCTACAAAATACGTCGGTAATGTATAAATTTTTAATATATTTTAGTAGTTTAGTAGATAAGAGATTCATTACGTCATGTATGCTTCTAATGTAGTAGCATTATTATACCTTCTTTATGAGGGAACCCGGTTGGAAGATATGGTGACTCTAGCGCATTCTAATTCTGCATAAAGTAAATCTTTATAGTATCAGCATATATTTATATACACTATAAAGACACGTACGACTCATAACTCGGCCAGAGTCTGCGTATGGTGTATGTGGTTTTATTATTAAAAATCTAACGACATCCACACATCTACGAACTAAACCTATTCACTTATTATTTAACTAACTCACTCGTTCACTCACTCACTTACTCTCACACTCACTCACTCCGCCAAAAATGCTGTAAAGTTACCGTAATCCACACATATTTTAAACACATAATATGCTATTGACTAATTTCTCAAAACACTACTTAACCGTAAGGGTAACATTAGCTGTTGATGCAATAAAATATAGAACTTTAATTTTAACCTACCCTTTTAACTTTAATTAAACCCTTTAAGAATATACCGAAACATATTTCTAAAATTAAGCCGCAGTCAATAGCTAGTTTACACAGACCATACCTGATGCTTAATAGAATTCGCATGTTTCTTCATGCCTAATAGAATTTTCATGCTTCTGATGTGTGTGCAATGTCAAAGTTCAATTTGTTTGTGACATACGAGAATCATAAATCGCGCTAAGAGTACGTAAGATAAGGTTTCTAGGTTAAGGAGGCAAAACATTTAAGTCCTAAAAATTTCTAAAGGAATTCATCAATTCTGTGATTATATCTGTATAACACACGTCCTTATCACGCTTCTGTATAATTACGTGACCCTCTATGTTACAAAGCTTCGTACGTCAACATTCAATTAGGTATAATCATCTCATCAAACGGAGCCGCGGGCAGACACTACGCTGCCGTCAAAACAGTGGACCACTGTCATTTTTCTATGCAATTACTGTACCGTCAACAAACTCTATAAATTATTCACTCTTTAAGGTTTTTGAAAACTAGAACGAGCTAGTAATAAACGCAATACCAGCTTGCTAATTTTTAGCTTAAACCATATTAAAAATAGTTATGTGAACTATTATATCTAATTGTAGATAAAAATAACGATTCGCCTTCTTCTTAGCTGTAACTAATTATGTTATATGCGTTATTCAATAAAATTAAATGTCGTCTACAAACAAAGTAAAAATATACTTAGTAAAGTAATGTTAAGTGATACCGCTCATGTACTCATACAAATTTCTTGCCGGGCTTCTCAGAATTAGTACGCTCTTATATTGAAGGACCCTAAGTTGAATAGGTTCGGTAAAACTCCAGTGAGCCGGTCCCACATACGAAATTGCGAAATGACAGTCATCGAAGGATTTTATACCTCAACGTCCAATAGTGAAACTCAGCTGCAGGTTAATCCGAACAACTCCCCTGAACACTCTCCGTGAGTGAGTGTGTGGGTGCAAGTGAGTGAATGAGAGAGCGAGTGAAAGAAATGTGTAACTACGTATTACGTCTCAGAACTCAGAAGCATCTTCAACACTGCGTATTATAAATGTAATAAAACCCTCAAAAAGCACTATACATCTGAACGATTTTAGGAATACACACAGATGAATATTGTGAAATAATCAATATAAATTTAATACTGCAACATTACAGTGTTTTATAAACTTTTAAATTAAATTAACCTTATTCATTTTATTATTCTCTGGCTGTTAACTTCTTTATTTGGTGAAAAGGTCATAATTGTGAAACTGTAATTAAAGAAATAAATTTCCTGCTGTTTGCTCTGATTTAATCTCATCCATCGCGGGCTAATTAAAATAACGATGCGTAAATTAATGTTAACTAAACATGCCCAAGTAATTGCGCTCATTACAATCAACGGATAACGGTCCGTAGCGATGGTTATATGGACAATCGTATTTTCTAAGCATCACAAAACTTATACCATTTTTTTTTCAATATAGAACTGTTTGTTGTGTATGTTAGGTGATTTAGTCAATTCAAGCTTATATTCAATATATATTTAAATAAATTTATTGATTATTATTTTATATGTATTTTATCAATATAATAACTCCGATCGAAGCATTTGTTTTAAACGATATTCATTTTTCTTACATCCTCTTTGACGATTTCGCATTCTGTCAATGTTTTATCAAACACCATAAGGTTACATCAAAAACAGTTTGAATTGTATGGTGGTTAAGTATTATTAAATTTTCAAATTTTCCGCGCAACTTTCTTAATTTTTTCTTTCATAAGAACCTTCTCCTGACAATAACAAACACAACAAAAAAATAATTAGCGAAATCTGTGACCAAGGGAAATAGGGATTCATTTTTATATACTCGTATATAGATAGAATTTAGTTTACTTTGTTTTTTGCAAGAAATAAAACGGCCTTTTTTTCATTTTATTTTATTATCACTCAATATTTTAAATATACTAGACTATAGTAGTATTTTTAAGTAAGTAATTAGTAAAAAAAGTAAGTTTGTAGTATATGCATGAATATAACTTTTATAAACTGTACCATTATATAAATTACTGTATTTTGCAAACATAACTGCCATTATCATCCAATTTTCCCCGACACACTTACTTAATTACAACGACACCGCTTTGTTTCAAACTTATATCAAAACTTTTTATAAGGGTAATTATTGTTATCGTCCCATCATGATTACTATGTAAAATAATATACCGATCATCGTCTAGTTATCAACACCATTACTCCGAGAACGGTAGTACAGCCCATCAATCTTTGACTTAAATGGTACAAGCAAAAGCTCTTAGGCTGATGAGGACATAGCTTTTAACAATTAAGGCGCTTCCTTTAAATTACGTAATTGATGCAACTTGAAGTGAATCAATAGCGAAATAATGGTTTGAAATACGAACACAAAATTCTGTTAACTCTAAAGCGTAAAACTTTTTTGTTACAGGGGCAAACAGGTCTGACATGATGAGAAGTGATGCCGTTCATGGATACTCTCAATGCCTAAAAGAGGGCTCGCGTTGGTGGCGTTTTAAGAATTGGTACGCTCGTTTTTGAAGGAACCCAAAATCAGGCGTCCATGCGTCGGGTTGTCTCTCTCCCTAAAATACGGCGAGGGGGCCTATGGCTGGCCATGCGTCATACTCGTGAACGGGTGCTACTTGTGGTGATGTTAGTTATTTCGACTATGTGTTTGCGTGTTGTTCCCACGATAATGTAAGTGCGTGCTCCTATTTTACTATGCCTCTTGCTTATAGAGGGCAAGTCTTTTTTTTAAATTTATGTTATTATTATTAATTACTCAAGATGTCATGTGGAACATGGTGTAATGGTTGCAGCTCTTTACAAACGTTGTGTAAAAAAAACATGGCGATTAAAAAGAGTGGTGGAGAGTTTATTGCCAGTTCTTCTCTTCTTTTCTACGCCCTTGATTTCAGAACTGGCACTCACTGGCAAATGTAAAGTTAGAAGCATTTCATATACATTTCTTTTTTTGACGATCATAAGTGTACATTGTGTTACCTATATTATTAAATGATTTTTGACTTGACTTGAATCAAATTGTTCGGAAATACTTCAGTACGTAACTGGTTCCACATACTGGTGGTGCGCGGCAAAAACTATCTTAAATAACGCTCAGTGGTATTGTATCATAGATCAGATGTTTATTGATCATTAATATTACGTTTTATTTAGTTGAACCAGTTCTATAATGAATTCTTCTTTTTATTATTTTCGCTCTTATTGCGTACATAAATATTTTTTGTGTACAGTGAACGCTGCTTTAATAATTAAAAAGCTCGGCAAATTTCAAATTGTCATTCGATTTTCGAATTTTTATGTGACGTTCCCCAAAAACCAATAAAAACTTTACAATCAGTAGCATCACTTGATTTATATTCCTCAAACGTTGGCAAAACTCTTTCAATTAGCCCCTTTTTTTAATTGCTGTCACGAATAAAATACTGCTTATTTCGCAAAATTTATAACTTATCGTACGTCGGCTTCCGTAACGGGGGATTATGCGTTAACTTGCTCTTTAATGATGTCAAGAGGAGGGCATAATGCAATGTCCTTAAGCGGCGACACTTCGTTACTGTCGTGTCGCCTGCGCAGATGTGACGCGAAACGTCTTACTGCCCTTACTTGTAGAGGTGTGTGTATTGTGTTAATGGAATTATTTATATTGAAATCTGTACAACAATTACAACAATTACTACACATATTCATAGAACATAAATTACCGTAGTTGCACTCTTCAACTAAAGTATTATTTCGTCTCTTTCTGTCAAATTGTGTTTACGGTGTAATGAAAAGAGACTGATGACTACTTTAATTAAAACGGTGTATTGAACTGATTATTTTTTTTTATAAACAAAGATGTTAGTTTGATATTACATAGAAAGACAGGATACCAAGATATTTTTTTATGGAAAGTGTATTCGTTTGTGCACTTTCGTTATATGTAATGTGAAATTACGCTAGATTCAATAATATATTTTTGTACAAAAGTCTAATGACCCCCTTGTAAATAAAAAATAATAAATAAGCGTGACCTACGTGTTTCCAAATTATAGAAATAACATCCGAGAAAATTCTATTTGAATGACATTTATATATCTCAACACATTTGTCATCGTGACAACTGTCACAAATGTCAAACTTCGACCCTATAAGACCTTTTAAATACTAGATTTAGTTTAAGTTATCGTGTGGTCATCTAAGTATACTGTCACTGGTTGGTTCGCACCTTTACATTGAGTACAACATAACACAAGACATCATCTCGTTAATGTATAAAATATGAGGCATCAGAGTATAATCCGCATTTACTTTGTGAAATTTTAAAACATGTGTTATCATAAGTGCTCCAATACTTACTTAAAGTATCGTGTTGCTTTATCGAAATGCCAATAAGCCTTTATGCACTGGTAAATTCACAGTTATAATAAATTAATCAAAATTAAATATTTAAGATGGTATAAAGTATAAAATAGTGGTGAAAAATCTTTAATAGAACTTATAATGAATACGAAATATCATTTTGAACCAAATACTATCAACCAATAATGAAAAAAATAATGAAAGGACAAGGCCCTTCTTGGTACAATAAAAGTAATTTTAATATCGATATAGAAATCAAATACTCGAGTTTAATAATACTGATTATGCAGGTGTCTTGGGGGACCTTGATTGGAACACCTCCAAGTAGTTTTTGATGCCGGAGTTACGTTTAAGTATTTAAAAAAAAACGATTTAAAATTTTATGCAATGTATTGAAATTTGTAAGTAAACCGTACGTTTTCTACTTTTTAATTGGTTATTAGAGATGTGAAATTCTGCATAAAAATCGTTTTTTTAATTAATCGATTGTTTTTTTTTTATGAAAAAAAAAATTGTTTTTATATTTATTGTCTGTTTTACCCCTAGAGTGTTATTTTAAAACCGTAGGCGCGGAGGAAGCGCAGCATCCACCCGCTGTAACAGACACTAAAAGACACCGACGCAAAAGCGACCAAAACGCCGTAGCAGCGGAGGCTTAAATAAAATGCTTTACATAGTATAATCAAAACTTTGAACAAAATAATAACTTAAATCTTTTCATCATTGTGTATTCTGTTGCAAAAATTCCTTCCATATAAACCAATCAAACAGATTGTCAATCAAAATATCGTGATAAATCTAATTTGTGTCCTCACAAAAGTTTTTATCATCGAGGATCGAGAGAAGGGTGACCTCGAAGCAACCTCCATATTAATTTGTCCGTATTTAGAAACAAATTGAAAAACGTGGGTATTTCAGACATTTCGACGTGACCACTTGATGTGACGGGCGATCTACGAGTTAATATTATCTTGATTTATATGGCTGCTTTAATTTACATTGACGACCTTGCCATAAATCGCGATTGTATTACATCAAAAGAATTCATTAAGAAGAATTTATAATTTTTGTACTTATACAGTTTTTCAGAATGGTCACAAATGGCTTGTTTTGTAAAAATATTTATGCCGCTACTCTGAAATTATAGGCATTTATATATGGAGCGTTCAAGTATTACGTAACGAATTTGGGGGGGGGTCCTTTTGTAAAACGTTACAATGCGGTGCGGGGATTGAATTACGCGTTATTGTTAATATTATTTTCGACTTTCCAGTACTTTACACCACATAATGGTAACTTTTAGGTATAAATAGTCACTAGGTGGTCACGAAACGTTTTACTATACTTGTTTACAGAAAAACGTTACGGCGCGTCCAATAATCTCCTAAAATTGCGTAACGTAATACTTGAACTTATGTGTTTAAAGTAAGTTTTATAAAAAAACAATTACTAGAACAATGAACGTAAAACTAAAAACCTTAAAAAATGTAATATAATAACTAAAATATATAGTTTAGATCGTAAGATCCATGGAAAAATATATTATCGTTTTCGATTTTAAATATTTTGTATAGTAATAATGTATTTTATACACTTTAATACACACGTAGAAATAGAAAGTCTCAATGTCACAAGAACAAAACAGGGGTGCAGTAAAAAAATATTAGAGAAATCAATATTTAACATAATGACTATTAATCACATAAATTTTCTTATCAAACAAAACAATCATTATTTAATATTGTTGGCGTATTAGACGTAGTGCGTAGCTCGGAGATTCTACCGGGATAGTGATTAAAATAGTTACTTTATAAACGTACAACAATTTTACCCAAACAATCCAACTTTGATACATAAATATATATCAAAATTCTGAATCACAAATGTTTCATTCTAATTATCCAGACTTAAGAATTAGCTTGTACCGGAACGGATTGCATTACACAAGTCTGACCCCGCAAACGCTGAGAATCATTAAATAGCGTAGTGATGAATACCCAAGCTATCAATTGACCGAGCTGCACACGCGTCAGTTACAACCATACCTTATAATTATACGATATCAATTCGATGCGATAGTGGCTGTTCCTTGCGAAACTCGTCCAGTTTCTAAGGGACCATATCGATATCCCGCTTAAAACTAAACGACGTAACGCAAGCCATCATTACCTAAATCACACGTTACACACCATGGTATAAAGACGAAAATCCCGTATACTCTATTTAGACATACGCTCTTTCGAATCTGCAGCGGCAGCTTTGTCGAAACCCACCTCGAAAAGCGTAGTTTCATACAACTACAATGAGTGCTCTGTATCTTGTTACGCAGGGTTCCTATTCGAATTCACATCACATTGGCGCCTCATGAATGAAGTATAGTTGGAATCGGGATGCTGTAATCCAAGTCTAATTACCACCAGTATTGCAAAACGAAGCCTATTCTAGTACCCTTCGGCTATTTTACCGCTATTGTTACACAAAATGCATTTAAGCGTTGAATGGTGTCTTATAATGACCCGGGTGTGCCAGATAATGCTACCGACGTCAGCTAATGTACCACACAATAAACAATGTCTTATCTCGATCATCGAACAATTTCTAATTAATGTAGATCAATAAGTTATGAAAGTTGATTGCCAATACGAATGACAAACACATCATGAACACATTGATATTTATAATTATTTAACTGAAAAAATATACAGATTTTTATATGGATAATATTTACACAATAATTACTACTAAACCTCTTCTCTATGTTACTTTAAATCTCTTCTGTACATTACCTATCCCTATCTTTTGTAGTAACTGATTATCGTGATATAATTATTGTCCTGTTTACTGTTTACATATGTTTTAATTTTTTTGTTTTGTTCCATTACTTTTGTATAACTATATTTCTGGCGTATTTTTGCAATTCTTGCGCTTACCCTATTAATTTTTTTTGCCTGGAAGAGATCGCACGAAAGCGATAAGGCCGCCAGTTGCCCCTTTTTATTAAAATATGTCAATTGTATTATATTCCTGAACATACAACGAAGTGTTAATAAATAAATAAATAATTATTTACCAAGACAATTTACTAATAATTTATAGTTTAAGGCGTGTGGGAATGTGTAATGTGTGATGGCGTATGTGTGTATGCGTTTTAATATGATATTATAAAAAAATGGGACTTTCAATATATCTGGAAGGTTTGTATTATTTTTATTCTTAGTCTTAGCGTGTAATGTGAAGTATTAAATAAATGATTTCGATTAGGATTTCTCTTAGATTTTACTTTTATTTATCAAAATTAAGTTATAATTCGTCGGATATCATCTAGGTTCAGTTACAAGTGTAGGTTATCGGCAAGGCACATACGGCCGACAGCTTAAAAATATCTATAAATGTATAAATATTTAATCGAATAAAAATGTCTTTAAAAATCTTGCATAACATTGATACAAATTAGCACGTGCTGAGAAGTAGGGGCGTGTATCATCGTTTGGATAATTTATTGCCGAGCCAGATTATTATACATATTTTATATCAATTTATATTCAAATTACTACAATAAATCACTGAAAACACGTCGTTAAATGAAACCTATATTAGGAATTTCACACTATTTGTTGCGACATAATTTTAATATATATTTAATTATTAAATACAAAATATTTTTTGTCTTATAAATCCGAAGAGGTTTACTGTCTTTAAGGATTCTCAAACTAGAGGTTGTGCGTTCACATCCTGGCAGAAATGCTTCTTTGTACGGAGAAAAACGAATCACATATTTGAAGGAAGAAAAAAAAATTCTTCTTCAGCCGCACTTTTCATTTCTGAAGTAATATCGGCGCCGCACAACTTCCTTCACTCTTCCCTGTTTTCGGCTAGCCTCTACGCCTGGGTAATAGTAAGACCCGTAAGGGTCTCTTTCTTTACTTGATAGGTCCAGCGAGTAGGGCATCGGCCTCGAGACTGGTACCCTCCACTCTACCAGTCACGATGAGTTTTTCTAGCGTTTTCGAACTTACGTCTCTGCGTTACACGTCCAAAATACACTTAAAAAAATATTACAAATAAAATACAATGAAATATAGAAAAACATAATATTTAAGGGCTCACTCAGTGTTGCAGTAGACAAGTCGGGCATGCTACACAACCACCACAGCAGGCATTTTACACACACTTACAAGCAACAAATATAACTAACATTTATTTAATTGAAAATGTCTACCGGATACTCCTGTTATTTCGCATAGATACAGCTTTTGCAACTTCTTCATTGTCACTGGCATTTGATCGTGGTCACTGCTGTGGTGGCAGATGTGCTCTGCCTGCAGGTATCTCGCAGAGTAAAACATTTAAGAAAACAAAAATGTACCTTAATACCTTTTAATAAAGTAAGTTCTGTATACAAATAAATAATTATTATTTTTACTATATGCGAATAGTTGGATGCAAATGAAAAATTCTTAGTGTTAGATAGTCCGTTCATAAAGGAAGGGTTTACGCCAGGCTACAACCTAATTAGACAACTAGAAAATAAATAAAATCATTTAAAGAATGCTAGCTGACGCTTAATTTTTACCCTAATAGTGTGGGATAGTAAGCCCGAATCCAGTTTCAAGTTTAAATTATGTACTGTACAATCTCATCAAACCTTTAGCAATGGTTCTTGCAGAATGTAGCGAGAATGAGTGGTTCTAGTATAATCACAGGAAACGTATAAAATCGACGTTCTATTGGTAATACGGAGGGTCGACCTCACTTCCGGTGCACGTATGTTATTAGAAATGAACTCATCGATGTGTGTATTCATCGTTCTTTGTTCGACGTCATCTTAACGTTATCCGTATCCGTTTGTGACGTCATAACCGCTTTGGATATGATCCGCTTAGAATTTAAATATAGTTCTTATTAAATGATTTAATTAACTTAATATAAGATTACTTTAAATAATTTTTGCCAACTTATATCTATTATTTGAAATATATTTTTTATTAAATTATTATATATAAGAAAATACAGTTTTCCCAAACTACTGCATTGATTTATGTAAACCTAGGTTTTGTTACAAATAGTATATAATATGTATAACTACATTACTAATTAAGTTTTTATTATAACTAGGGCAACCGGGTATAATAGGATTTAGCCAAATGTAAAAGCGGCACAGCCACCCATAGACACTCATGTTGCTAGATTGCGAGTGCGTAACCGACCTTTCAAGAAGCGCTACGCGCTTGCTTAAAGTGGAGTTTGGTAAAAGCACTTCGGTTCCACACAATGACTAATGGTGCAATACAGAAAGGGCCTAAAATAAACGCTTATTTGTAGAACGATCCCAACATGGAGGTTTTTGACGTGACAACGTCTTATAATTCGATGGAGCCGGCTGCACGCACGAAAAAACAAGACTCATGCGGCGTTACCTCGCTCTGAGGCGTTCCATTTAAGGCTTGAAGTGCAAGCGAGAGCGCGGAACGAGCGACAAAGAGGCACAATCGGCCTTCACTACAATTATGTCAAAATTTGACATAATTGTATTTATGCGTAGAAATAAATGTAACTTGATCAATTCAATTGTGATTTCCATTTACCTCCTTCTCTATATCCATAGTATCGGAGTTGAGAGGAGTTGTTCGGATTGATACTTGCAGCTGAGTTTCATAAACGGACGTCGAGGCAGGCTACGAAATTTCACCCGTATCACCTCGACGTCCGCCGTTCCACAACTGAGCGTTTTTCAAGGCAGTTTTTGCCGCGCACCACCACTATGTGGAACCAGCTGCCCACTAAAGTGTTTCCGAACCAATTCGACTTAGGCTCCTTTAAGAAAAGAGCGTACCAATTCTTAAAAGGCCGGCAACGCACTCACGAGCCTCCTGGCATTGAGTGTGTCCATGGGCGGCGGTATCATTTAACATCAGGTGAGCCTCCTGCCCGTTTGCCCCCTGTTCTATAAAAAAAAATACAAAATATCAAACAAATAAAATTAAAATTTTCTTTTGAAAAATGCAACCATTCCATCATTATTTTCTTATGACGTTGTCACGTTCAACTATCGTCAGTAAACCGACTTTACAGACAACCGATTTTTTTCATCAAGCCTTCATAATATGATCGTTGAAGCGCCGTTATTTCACTTGTCCAGCTTAAAACCATTCATTGAATAAATGGTACTTTAAATCACCGAAATTTTACTTACAGTCAATTACTGTTACGGTTATGGCTTAATCTGAACAAACATAATTTGGTCAATCAGAAATTATCAGGGTCTATATTCAATAGTAAGTACACGATTCCAATCCTTATTGCCTGGAAATAAAGTACAAATACCAATGCATCGAGCGTCCAACAGTCACTAACTGCGGTTGATGCGCGTGAGCAAAGTTCGCGAACGAAAACGTATCATTTTCCAAAAATAATGATGTACGCAAATTGCTCGAAATTTTCATATCAATTTCTGAAATCTCTGGTACTTTAAGTTTGGGACGATTCAAATTTATGCAAAACAGATTTTTATAATTCCATTCAATATGCAATATCTCGTCTTATATGCGTATTTCAATGAGTTTTGGCATGTCTAATTATTTATTTAGGAAACAAAACAGATACTTCTCTATAAAATAGAATGTAAAAAATAAAACATGAATATACACATTGGATATTCTACAACTTATTCTAAAATGAAGCCGTGCGAAAAAAGATTATTATTAGTGGCAGAATCCAAAGTAGAACACATTCTGTGAAGAGGCTCGCCATACCCAAATAGCATTAATGTAAAATATTTGTTTATATGTTATGCTCGACAAATGTTTTTCCTCGCAGTTAGGAAATGCTGCCAGCATTAAAAGTACACTGCCACAAGGACCAAAAATGTTCTATTTTAGTTTCCTATTTATAAATTTTTTGTCGGTTAAGAAAGTATCATGCCTTTTAAATATAAGTATAATATATATTATGCATGCATTAAAAGGAGCACAGTTTTACGTATCTACTTCACAATCATTAAGGTTTCGATGATGATGATGACGTCAGGAGATTAATTAAAAACATGTTAATTTGATTTTGTATTCTTTTTTTAAAAATAGTTTTATTTTTATATTAATTGTTAACATTTTTGTTTTGTCACTCAAAGATAGTATAGGCCCAGTAAAAATCAGTGCTGATGACAGCAATTTAACGCAGAGTTGGGCCCATTATTGAATTTGTATTTTGTTATGTATGTATATTTAAAATAAAAAAAAATTTCTTTAATTTTTAATTATAGACTTATTACATATACATGCGTACGCCCTTGACTTGCTAACTGGTAAATGTAAATTTAGAATCAATTTAACATCTGTTCTGTTTACGTTCATAAGTACTAAGTACTTGGTTACCTATATGAATAAAGTTATTTAGAGTTTCAGTTTGAGTTTGATGTGGCGCAAACAATTAGTAAACTTTTACCAAAATAATTTCACATAATATTTCACCCCTGTACTGCGCGAACATTATTTATGGTTTCATATAATCTTTGATCCGAAAAAACCGAAGAATTTATCAACACTTTTGGACCTTATTAAATTATGTAAACGTTATGCTAGCGGGCATACACTGTATTGTACGGTCGGCAAAATAAACACAGTAACCATTTAAAGATTTTACAGTTATAGTCAAAGAAATATCGCATATCGCATTTTCAAATATAAAAATAAAAGTTCATGCGGCAAACAAATATCAACCAATATTTTTAAATAAGAAATGTTAGCTATTTTTTAAAACTAGCGAAGATTTTGTGAATTTCCGCATGATTTGCGACCTCTTCAAGAGTTAAATTAATTCCACAAGTGAGCGTTCTTAAGGCTTTTAAGCTAAGTTTTAGCCGGGTACCACCACTATGTGGAACCATGAAACCAGCTGCCCACTGAAGTATTTCCGACCCAACTTAGGGTCCATCAATAAAAGAGCATACCAATTCTTAAAAGACCGGCAACGCATATGCGAGCATTCTGGCAATTTGAGTGTGAGACTCCTACCTACCTATATAATAATAAAAAAAACGTGAAACCTTAATAAATTCTACACTAAACCCATTCTTGGTAAATAACACTATTGGTGTTATACAAGATACATTCGTTACTTTTTGATTATATCTAAATCCCGGGGGGACTTTATAATATGAATCGATCGATAAGACTATATTGTCAATAGTTTTGCTGACATTACATCGCAAGCCATCTTATAACCACCAAAAACGTAATTTATAACTACATTTAAGTTAAAATCCAGCTCGACAGCTCCGTATTAATATCGGCTCCAACATCATTAAGAAATTCCTTTTATTACTTTAAATAAGTTCGCTCGATCGGACTTATGGCTACCTTTCTCCGTTTCGCAACATTGCCCTTCTTTACTCCTTAATTGTATGGTCGAATGAACAATGAGAATTCTTATCCATTTTCTGGTTTAACATATGATGTTATCGCTTTATCTGTATTGTTTATCAAATGTTATCACTTTGTTGGTCCAGTCTGCATTAGTATGCATATTGCCTGTTTTGATATAGGCCTTTGCAAACCTAAAAAAATAAAAAATTGAATTATCAGCGATAATTGCGTGTTCCCACGAGAATGTAAGTGCGTGCTCCTATGTCACCATGCCTCCTGCTGATAGAGGACAAATCTTTGTTATTAATTTGTTTTATAATTATTAATCAACTATTAAATACTTAAGATATTATGTGGAACATGGTGTACTGGTTGCAGCTCCTTACAAACATTGTGTAAAACAAAAAAACTTGGCGATTAAAAAGAGTGGTGGAGAGTTTATTGCCAGTTCATCTCTTCCGTTCTACGCCCTTGATTTGAGAACTGGCAGTAAATGTAGAATTAAAAGCATTTAATATATACTTCTTTTACGTTCATAAGTGTACATTGTTACCTATATGAATAAATGATTTTGATTGATTGATTGATTAAAAAATTAATAGTAAAGTTTGTTACAAATTTTAAATCTTCGGAGATGAAACGGTATTAGTGAAATAACATTTTTAGAGCACTACACTAGAGTCTAATAAGGTTTATAAAAGGGGCAGTAATTGTTTTTTTTGTTAATCAATTGAGGGCTATCAATGCCCCATGCTCACCAACCCTAAATAGTATATCTTCACGGTCCTAAAGCGACATTTATCACTAAATTGGAGGCGGTAAAATAAAATATTAAATAAATTATATTATACATAAATTCGCCTACGTAATACACCTCAATTGATGAGGTTATAAAAATAATTGATACCCACAGGTTATAAAAAACTAGTTACTTTGACCACTCGTTACCCTTGAATCTGCGACACCTTTACGACACAATTTACTCCTACAAAATAAACATGCAACAATATAATCGAGATATAAAAATATTCCTTCCTTTATTTAATTTTTTAAATATAATAATGTTTTGATAAAGTAATGAAGCGTGCGACTCTAAGACCGTGTCTATGAGTGCGATTTCGTGAAGTAATTGAGGATTTAATCGGCATATTGAACACAAAAATCGACAGGCGTAATACAGAAGGAGAGCAGTGTTGGCCTAGTGGCTTCAGCGTGCTACTCTCATCCCTGAGGTCGTAGGTTTGATCTCCGGCTGTGCACCAGTAGACTTTATTTCTATGTGCGCATTTAACAATCACACGAACAGGAAAGGAAATGAGGAAACCGGTTTGCCTTAGACCCAAAAAAGGCGACGGCGTATGTCAGGCACAGTAGCTGATCTCCTACATGCCTTGCAGAGTGCTAGCAGAAATCTGAGGACCAAACCTAATAAAGGTTGTAGCGCCACTGATTTATTTTATTTTTATAGTATAGCTGATTACAGAAACATGCAGACAATGTTTAAAGAACTTTCTCATTATAAAAAAATTATTTTTATTTACATGAGAAACTTAATATAATATAAATATACGAACGAGATACGCGTCGCCATCAGCTATCCCAATTTTAGTGTAGTAGGCTCATTCTAATATGTATCTTTAATGCCCTTTTGAATTGATTAAACACGCTAATATTACGAATTTTAGAGGGTAATTGATTAACTAATTGCACACCCTCATACTTCTTGATCAACCCATACAGTTTATGGAGCTTTTAATAAACACATACTCTTAAGCTAAATTCTAAGTTTACGTTATTTTAATTACGTTGAAGCGTTTGAGGTAATTAATCGAGGCCTCCCAAGTTAATAATTTGAGCAAATAAAAGTTCTTAATGTTATTCCCACAGTGTGGCACGGTGGCGAGGTTGTGATGCGAGCAATTCTCGGAATTTAAACCAATTTACCGTTTGTAAAACATCGCTACTGTTTTATGTATCTTTATAGTCTTGGGAACCATTTTTGTGACAGACAAAGATTTTATGACTAGCCCCGTATTCCCTCACGTTTATAAGGTAGCGTGATTCCTCTATGAACAAACGTCTTTTGCACAGAATAAGGGCACCTAAGGAAGTTTACGTTCTAAGGTTTCAGTTAATTAAATGAAATTTTATTGTCTGACGTAGTATGTACTTGTAATCGTGTAAATCAATACGCGTCAAGTGATGAATTCGGGCAATTTTTTTTAAGAATATTTGATGAATTATTTAAAACCGATGCCAAACAATAAAGAACAGAAGATTGTTTTACTTATTTTAATTTAATACAATAGGAATGTTAAAACCTAATAAAAAGTGTGACCTTGATAAAATCGACAAAAACCTTTTTATCTCCCGATGTTTTGTGGAGCAGGTTGCACTGATCTTATACGATTATAAGGGTCTGTTTCACAATGAATGGATAAAGTACCAAATAGTTATGCAACACATAAATTATTTGTAAGATAAATTGTGCTATATCACACTTCAGCGGACTCATAACTTATGATGGACTTAATGTGACGAATAGCGCTATCTGACTGTCATGAAACGCAACAATAGTGTTCATCCTACCAATAAGTAATAAATAGCTAATTTGGAACTTATGTAGAACTTATCCGTACATTGTGAAACAGACCCTAAATATACGAACTTTGTCTTACGAATATACGTCATGAAATAAAAAATACCCCTTAATCCCAAATATTGTGAAGAAAAAAAATAATAATTATGTCCTTTATATTGTTCCCGCGATCAGAATATATACATGAATTGGTACGACATAAAAGATTTTGATATAATAATTATATTGACGTGAAGATTAAGAATTTAAAAAAAAAAATTGCATGTTACACTTTAAGCCGACTTAAAAATTTGAGTTGTTAATGCAAGTAATTAGTAGAAGACGTTATTCATTTGTTTTTTTTTCATTTGGTAGCTACTGTAGTTGTGAGTAAGTAAAAAGACTTATAAAAATGGGTAACATGGCTAGTTGAATAGTGTTTGAGTAGAAAAAAAACTCCTTTTACACTAATGACACTTGCTTATTATTGAATTATCTACGTAACAAAACAATTGAAATTCATTCTTATACGATGTACTCGAACAGCGCCGCCAACAAACCTTAGTTCTGGAAAACAAGAATAATACTAGTCACGAGATTGGGCCAAAGATTTGTAAATTGTACCTACTTTTGAGCTCTCAAAATTATTATCCTATATATGTTCTTTACTATCGTAAAATTTCAGCTATGTATAAGAGCATGGGATATCATTACTAAGTACCTACAGCTCCGAAAGCACTCTCGACTCATACTTCAAATAATTCGCCAGAGATTCATAAATCCTTTCTCAGAAATGAAATGCAAATAAATGAAAAAAATGATGACATACCTAATTAAGGTCCAGCCGTCGCCGACCGGTGGATTATAAAATACGCTTTGATTGACATCCTCTCAAAACACTTGTCGAGCCAATCTCAATAACTCTTTATGATAACTTAATATTTAATTTATATTTATTTATACAACAAAAGGGCATTTAAAATTTATTAGTGTTTTGGAATTATTATTATTTATACGTTTTATTATTCCTTAATACTACGGCTAATTAATTGAGCGTAAATTTAATAATGTTTTATTGTGTTTCTAAACGGCAATCCTAAATAAAACTGAAAACAATTTACACTAAACCATCTAATCCTTCTTCGGTATTTCGAAATTATCGCTATTTGCGATTTAGGTATGTTACAAATGTGATTTGTGATCCTTTATAATTATAATTTTACAGATACCGGCAAACTTCTTGAGCATTGAACAAAGGAGTGGGGGAAAGTTTGCGCATCGTACGCAGCGCGGGACACAAACGTCAACTGATTTACCAATCACGCGATCGACACGTCACTCTCCCGCTGCCCCCCACCCTCTCAGTGATACCTAAAAATCGCTTCTGCGCAGGCAAGGACATTTGTTCAAGATGTTTGCCGGTGTGCCGGTATCTGAGTACCGAAAAGGAATTAATACGTGTAAAATTTTGGTATTATCAGTAAAACAATTCAATGTAAAATTAAAACACTACAACGTTATTGTAATTGGCCGTTAGAAGAGTACCCAGGGGATTATTAAAATCGGAACATCGGGGGATTACATATGACATGCGTGAATCGACTTTAAAACTGTTGCTGATGGTTCCGATAAGCGAAATCGACATATTTTTAATCTTTAATTTAATAACTCGACGAATTAATGTTTCTTTTGAGTAAATATGCAACGGGTTTATTTAATTTTGTCAATTAACATCGAATAAAAGAGGACAAAAATCGACAAATTGGTTTCAGATGTTTGTTTAGATTGTCTGGAAGAAACTGCTTTTAGCGGTAAGACCCCTCCTCCTTTGTCCCCATTTAATATAAGATAATATACATATAATACTTTTCTCTTGTTTTGTGTTATTGTGATGTAAACAAAGTGTTATTTTTATTATGTTTGGTAACTGTTTACTTCAGCTCAGGATTCAATGAATCAATCCTGGTACAATGTTACACACGGGCCTAAGCCAACTGAACACAGTTTTTAATAGGTTATCTTGTAGAAATTATTTTATGCTGTATTTAATTTTAAAAAGACGATGTAAATGGATTACAATTTGATAGATTCGTGTAACTGTTTTGGGATTATTCCGGTGGTGGACAAAATAATAGGGACTATTATTATTATTATCGTTAAACATACAATTAAGAGAGTTTTTACGCCGGCTTAATCTCTCGACCTACACCCTCTGTCTTCTTTACCGATGAGTAGGGATGTCTACCGATACAAATTTAATGACGTGGAATAAGTGATACCTGTATCTTTTATTCCATAATAAACATATTTTATTTTATTTTACTGTTTCTATTATAAAAAGATAAACAAATGCATTTTACGGCAGAGCTGACAGCTTTATCGTGAATTTGGTAAAGTAGTAGTTTCGTTTAATGTTTATTTAAATTATATTATTGTTTTGCTTAACTTCTTTTTATTATTTCTTATATGCTATGTTTGCCTGTAAGTGACACATTAACAATTTTATTGTATTTTTCTTTTATCATTGTATCAGTGTGCTGAGCGTTGGCAAGCTTTTATAAATAAATAAATAAATAGTAATATGTATCGCGTTAAGCGTTCATACTTGTATTAAAAATGTTACAGCGCAATGTTTTCGTTTAAACATTTCGAATTTTAACAATTAAATATTACGTTTCATACTTGTAAGGCACAACCGTGTATGGTGATGGTACTGCTACCACCGATAGACTATACAATGTTTGTATGGTAATGGTAACGTGAAGAAGTGTTATGTAAAATTTGCAAAGAATTTTATATTTCCACAGCGGGTGAAGCGTTAGTGAGTAACTTCACTAAAGTTTCGCTTTGAATGCAACGGTTAAAGAACTGGTTCTTTATATTATACTATAAAATTTGTTAGTCTACTGTTTTAAAACTGTATCTAAGACATATTAATAGAAAGAATGGATCCAATTCGTCTCGATTTGTCGGCGAGGTCATTTAGTGCACCTTCGTGACTTCCAATCCATGCGCCATTGACTAACAACTCTAGAATTGTCTTTGACAATAGAACTGAGGGATTTATGATTATTAATCTATATTAATAATAATTGATATAACAAGTGAGACAGTGGACTTCTAGGCATTAAGAAGGTATAAATCAACTCCTAAACTTAAACCATCCACGTTAGGGTTGCCTGGAAGATATCGCTTAATGAAAGGGACCACCCGTTGCCCTACTAAACTTTTTGTTTGTTTGTATAAATATCCATTCTGCTCTGCCTTCTTCAGCAGCGCAGTAACACAATTATTACCAAAAGTGCTGGCTACATTATGAAGGGATTAATACATAATCCAATAGAACGATATAACCATGCCTCCTGCTGATAGAGGACAACTCTTTGTCTTTAATTTATGTTATTATTAGTAATTACTTAAGATGTCATGTGGAACATGCTTTAATGGTTGCAGCTCCTTACAAACGTTGTGTAAAAAAATTTTGGCGATTAAAAAGAGTGGCGGAGAGTTTATTGCCAGTTCTTCTCTTCCGTTCTACGCCCTTGATTTGAGAACTGGCACTAAATGTAAAATTAGAAGCATTAATATGTATTTCTTTACTGACAAGTCATAGGTGTACAATGTGTCACCCATATGATTAAATGAATTTTGAAATTTTAACATACAAATATATACGCGAATTGGTTTTAAAACAACTTCTTATTCGCCTAAGTAAAACATTCTTTCATTTATGGTTATATCGTATTTAAAGATTCCATTTTTAAATGCGGAAAGTAAGCATGATTTATGTCCTATCAGCAGACGACTCTTTTCACATTTCCGCGATAAACCACCCAAGACAAATTCATCGTTTGACCGAAATGGAATTAGTGCCAACAAAATAAAGTTGACTTTCAATTGAACGTGAAAATATTCTGATTGCGAGCGTTTCTGTCAACCATCTGTCAACTTTGAATTGCTTTGTATAATGTCCGGTTAATAAGTGGTAGTTGGCCAGAAATTGTACATAGTTTTTTATATAGCTTATGATTGTCAAGTTCTATATTCTGTGCGGTAAGAGAACCATCGTGGTATCGCTGGAGTAAGAAATACCTTTTTTGTTGTTATTATCTTGATACTCAATCCGAATATATTTAGATTGTATAACTTTTTATAGCACAGGAATCAAACGGATGGAAGGCTTACCTGATGTTAAGTGATACCGCCCGCCCACGGACTGCCAGAAGGCTCGTGCCGGTCTTTTAGGAATTGGTACGCTCTTATCTTGAAGAAATAAGAACTTTTGTGAAGAAATGAAATGACGTAGCCAATAAGAATTATGCTTTCGCATAACTGCCACGCTGGTTCTCTTTCTCAAGACTTCTCAAGATGTATTTGAAATTTTACTGCTCCTGTACAACGAATTACTTGACTTAAATCCCTATATCCCCCAAGTGAGGAGAGGACATCCACCGTAGATAACCTGCCTGCTCGTGCCTAGATAGCCGTCTTAATTTTACTCCACATCACTCCAGCTTTCTTTGCCTCTGCAAATGATGCTTCATTGTCCAATCTGTCTCTTATTGCCTTGAGGATGCCAGTTGTATGTTTGCTTGGCAATCTGACTTGAATCCCTCTGGAGCGTATGGCCCACCCATTCCTACTTTAGGCGTTATATAGACTTGTTTGTGCTGTGGAAGCAGGCTGTGCGGGGTATTTGTTGTGTTTCCCCAAGAGAGTCGGTACGGAATTAAGGAATAAATATTATGACACTATCTGGTCATTCTTGAAGCCTTTTGTGTGTACAAAAAAAATAAAAGAGATTTTAAAATAAATGGTTACTCACCGTCGTATTTACGACAAACTCCCAAGCGAAATTAGACAATTATCACTGAATAAATTCAAAACTTTCGTTAAACGTAAATTAATCAATAAAGCTTTTTATAAATTTGACAATTATTTAAATGACTGTAATACTTGGGATTGATTTTGCTCTTCTTGCCCGCTCTACGATCTTGACTTGCGAACTGGAAGTAAATGTAAATTTAGAAGCAATTTAAGTTTTTTCTATTGACGTTCATAAATGTATGGAAGTTATTTAAATTTGAGTTTCAGTTTGCCAATTGGCACCTCATTGCTAAGCACCAGTAGCTGATGATTATTCTCTCGGGCCAGAAGATACTCCGGCTTTTCTGAACAATATACTCCGAAAAGTTATATTTTGCCAAATGTTGTCTGTGATGCTGACTGCTGCATAACACGATATTGAGCCAGTCTATCTATCTATTTTTTTTCCTTTTGAATCCATCTGCAATCAGCCTCATGGCTTTCTTTTATCAGATTTTATAAGAAATAATGACAATTAGGGAACGCAAATCCAATATTTTTTTTATTCCCTCCGTATTTCGAAAACTGTCAGACTGCGGCAAGTTTAATCCTTTCAGCCGATACACACTGTCCGTCGTTTCCAAGCGGCCCGAAACTTTGGGTCTATCTATCTATGGATATTTTCACAGATACATTTGCATATATCTGGCTACAGCGAGTTTCGCGTTCTGCAGGCACATTGTAATTTTGTATGCTACCAGATAATCAATACACCGTAGCAAAAATGTGTCGTTATAACCTTATTTAATGACAGTAATTTAATTATATATTTATACGCGCTACCTATTTTTTATTTTATTGACCATTGACACTTTCGATATTGGAAATAAGCGTAAAGATAACTGTGCAAAGGCAGATAAAGTTTTAATTGTAATAAAGCGCTTATATTATTAGCCACTCACCTAACGTTACTACCATACACGCAAATTCAGGTGAAAAAAATTTGAGCGCTGTTATCACACCACATGTTCAACGGGGTTTACGAGTTCGGTTGCAGAAGCGATAATTCACATTGGAAAATTATTTTTATTTTTGACGTAGATAAACTCAGCCTCTTGGACGTGACTTCAAAAATATATCAAATAGCTTGGCTAGAGTGGCGAAGAGTTTATTGCCAGTTCTTCTTTTCCATTCTACGCCCTTGATTTAAGAACTGGCAGTAAATATAAAATTAGAAGCTCCTAATGTATATTTCTTTATTGACGTTCATAAGTGTACATTGTGTTCACCGTATGAATAAATGATTTTTGACTTTGACTATGACAAATAACGCTTATACGAGCTCACAAATCAAAGACTACAATCAAGTGGCAAATTATAAATAAATCATATATATATATATATATATATATATATATATATATATATATATTACTGATTACATATATATATAGGTATATTACTAGATGACCCAGTGAACTTTGTATCACCTACATTTGTTTCTGTATAATGTAGTCAAACCTAAATTGTTTTTCTAAATTATGTACCTACTAAATGCAGAGTTATGCACTCAATCAAGTAAAAGCTTTCTGATATAGTTTTGGTCTTGCGTTGTGTAAATATATAAAGATGATGGTTTTTCGAATCAGGAAAACGCGACGTATTGCTTATGCGCTAAACAAGAATACAATATGTATAATTAAAAAAACGGAAAATACATGAAATGTTTTGAAGCTAAAAATTCAATTAATTTTTTTTTATATATAATATATATGTTTCGCCGTTGAAACCGTCTCTGAATATATACAAATAATTCAAGGTCATAATTAGGCAAAGCTATCCAGCCAATCTCGAGTTTTAGCGAGACAAACAGCAATTCATCTTTATATGTACAGATTATGAAAGCTTAGACAGTATTAGGGAGAGTTCTTATGTTGCGATGTTTATAGTATAAAGAATAAAGTGATATATGGATATATATCTTTCTTCTCTTATACATAAGTTGTCCGCTGTGCCTATAGTGTTTCTTAAGCGGACGCGATACGGCCATCGCCTTTGAAGTTGAATAGGATTTATGACATTATTTAGAATTGTGCAAGTCATTGTCCCGTCCGGGAGTTTGCCAAGGCCTGTCCACTCGTGCGCAACACTACGTGAATCGCCTGAACTAAATACAGAACTGAATCAGGTCGCCCATTGACAGCTTACATAAGGCACAATTCCTCTGTTTTAGAATCACGATTTTATTAAGTAATTTTTGACAAATTATAAGAGATATTGCATAGATTGCATAAAAGGTAGGAAGGAGCGTTCTTGAAAGCCCGGCAACGCACTTGCGAGCCTTCTGGCAATCTGAACATCTGAACATCAGGTGAGCCTCCTGCCCGTTTGCCTCCTATTACATAATAAAAACCCTATAACGCGGTATCCCAATAACGCGATTAACCCCATATAACGTGCCAATATAACGCGGAGATTTATCAAGTTATATTTCTGTAGTGTGAAATTTATAATGATTTGTCAAGTCCATCATTAGTTTTGCACCTGTTTCAATTGTGTTGTTATAAAATTAAACTGTATATTAAATTCATGTTCATAGTCTTGGAATTGTTCAAAAAAACGGTAATACGAGTAGACTCCTACAACGCTTACTATAACGCCGTCTGGGTCTACCGCGTTATAGAGGAGATTACTGTACTTTGTAATACTTGAAAATAATGTTTTTGTATAAACAAATTTATACGAAACTCAACTTCACTGCACTCGTTTCATATGTTTTTTATACATTGTTACATCAATTTTACTTAGCCAAACTAAACATATCAAAACTTGTTTGTCACAAGGCCATTGAAAGTAATTAGCCAAGTGGACTCAGTATGGTTTCCTCATCAAGGTTCGTGGGCGGTCTCAGTAAATTAATTGTTGGTATGTCACCCTTAACAGCCTGCGGTTTGCGACGGGCTTCTGCAACGATTTGGTTACATTTTTTTGAACCATTATGATTATATTGCATTACTATATAGGCAGTCTTAATAAATATTAGTTACGGCAAAATTGGCTTAGAGAGATAAACACAAAACGCATCATGCTTTAAGCTCTAAAAACGAGAGGTCAGTGATTGTTTTATAATAATTTTTAAATAAATTCCCGTTGGAAATGTAAGGTATTTTTCAATTCGTTTGTTTAACTGGAGATTCCTATAATTAAGAAACGCTATTCATAAAAAAAAACAGTCGCAGTTTTGTGCCTGACACACGCCGACAATTTTTGGGTCTTAGGCGTTAAGTTTCCTCTCAATATTTTTCTTCACCATACAAGCGAATATTGAATGCGCACATAGACAAACAATCCATTAGGGCTCAGCCGGGGATCGAACCTACTATCTCAGGGATTAGAGTCGCACGCTAGACCAACGCTGCACTGATGATCCATAGACATAAATAATTATTTACATAATTTCCTTCACATTTTTTTAATCTAGTAAATTATGAGCACCTGCAAGTTTCTGAACGCTGAATATTTTTATTTTTCAATTTGAATACTAAAGGGTATTTCAACAAGAAGTTTGTTTTTCAATTGTGGCAACACCGAAAACGTGATAGTTTTGACATTTTATATTTTCGGCCAGCATAATCGTCCTTCTGAGACCGCTGTTAAGAATTTGGTCGCGAAATTTGAGTCGACAGGCTCGGTACAAAATGTGCCAACACCAACACGTGTTCGACCGGGTCGTTCAACAGAAAACATCGCCGCCGTGAGCCACAGTGTTGAAGAAGATCAAAATTTGTCAATTTCACGACGTTCTCAACAATTGGGGTTATCCAAAAGCACAACATGGCGAATTTTGCGAAAGGATTTGGCTTTGAAGCCTTACAAGATTCAACTGGTGCAGGAATTAAAGCTGATCGACCATTCAAATCGCCGCAGATTCGCTCAGTTCATTCAGGAACAACCTGCTGGTTTTTCTGAAAAAATCATTTTTTCAGACGAAGCCCATTTTCATTTGTCAGGGTACGTCAACAAGCAAAATTGTCGCATTTGGGCTTCTGAAAATCCTAAAGCAATTATTGAGAAGGCTTTGCATACTCAACGTGTTACTGTGTGGTGCACTATGTGGTCTGGAGGCGTGATTGGGCCGTTTTTTTTCGAAGATGAGGCTGGAAATGCGGTAACAGTCAATGGATCACGGTATCGCGAGATGTTAACCACTAAATTTTGGCCTATTATTGATGACATGGATATCACTGAAATGTGGTTTCAACAGGACGGTGCCACATGTCACACAGCCAATGAAACGATCAATTTATTGCAAACCAAATTTCCCGAGCGCATAATTTCGCGAAATTCAGCTGTTAAGTGGCCAGCCAGATCGTGTGATTTAACACCACTGGATTATTTCTTGTGGGGCTATGTTAAAGACAGAGTCTATACGGAGCCAATCGAATCGATTGCAGCCTTAAAACTCAAAATCCGTGATGTCATTAACGAAATAGACCCTCCATTTTGCCAAAAAGTGATTAAAAATTTTGATAAAAGAATCAACATCTGTCAGCGTGGTCGTGGTGGACATTTGCCAGATATCATTTTTCATTCTTAATTGCCAAACTTTTCTCTTTGTAATACAATAAAAATTTTATTCATTTTCCTCTAAATTCTTTGTTTTATTTTGTTTTAGAAAACAAAGTTCTTGTTGAAAAACTCTTTATATACTTACATGTAAGAGTAATCTTTAATAAGAACATCATATCTGCAATTAAAATCTACATATATAACAAAAAATTAATACCTAACCTTTAAATATACTAACTCAAATATATTATTAAAAGGAGTCCCTTTAGGCAAGGTTCCGAAGATACTGGCAGCGTTCCCCCTTTGAACTGCTAGACTAAATCTTTGTCCGAGGTAGCTGCCAGATCTTCGGTCTCCTGTGATGTCGACTAACCTTTTTGCTATTTCCTTAAAAAGCCTTATAGCGCTAGGACCCCACGGACCAAGGGTCTCGACATGCTCTCGGCTGTATTTGTATGCAGCTAAGGGGCCAGCTTCCATGGAATCAAACTCATACCATCCGGTCTCTTGCCATCGTCTCTTGTCTGTTGTATTACTCGTATGTATTTTCTTACATGAAAAGAAAATACAAAATACAACTTTAAGCTAACATACTACATCAAAAATAAAGTAAAAACTTGCTATTTAAAAGGTTACTAAAAGCAAAATAATAATATGCAATCGACAATTTTATGGCAACTATAAAATAGTTTGACATCTCAAACTAATTTAAAATACCGATCCAGCGTTTCTATTCAATCAATGAACGAACGAAATCGAAAGTCCAAGGTGATTGATATGAGACAAAAAAAAACGATGAACGCAGCTAACAAAGCGTTCTAACAATTAGCCTTACGGAGTAGGAAATCGCTATTTGTCATACAAAAAGCGATCACGAAGTTTATGCTGCGTGAAATTGAACGTTTTTTGATACTAGGTGATGGGACAAATTGTTGCGTACAGGGCACCATTAAAATCGCGTTTATTTTTCTCATTTCAACAGTATTAAATTAGGTTTATTAGGTCCCCATAGTAAACTCAACTATCGACATCATACGTACCGAACTTTCTAAGAAATCCGTTATTTTGTTTACAAATTGGGATTGCTTGAGCGAAAGTGCCTCAATATCGCAAGATATGAATAAAATAAATAAAAAAATACAACATAATTTCTGGTGCAGCAAAAGATGTCAGGCTAAAATAACAGACTATACGCATTAGCGTTTAAATAAGAATTGTGTTTTATGTAATTACTAACACTAGTCTGTAATAAACATTTTCTTTTTCTAGTACAGATTTTTCCTTTTAACGACATTCTTAGTAACGTCAAAATTTGCACAGTCCTTGAGTGTCGTTATATAGAGTTGACACTGTAATTATAACAATTGCTTAAGAAAAGGATAACCATTGTATCTTAAATATATGTAATAGTATGTTTTGATTAGTTATATACACGCATATATAACTTATATGTGTAATTTATTTTCAGAAAGTATTTTCTGTTGCATTGATCTACAATATCTCTGATTATTTTATGTATTCCATTAGTCAAAAACGTCTGGTAATGGGTCTCTGTTTTCTACTTCTTAAATTTTTCAATTTACTTACGCGTACTGATATGCGCAACCATTTTGTGGCGCAAATTAGAAATCACTGAAATACAATGACATGACTATACAAAATACATATGCCTTTTAAACAAAACACAACCAATTATTTCAGAACTAAGCTACCGAAATCACTTATTACTCTTGAAACTCAATTTCACTTTTTAATTAGAATGTCGAATAGGCTACAATTGCATAAATATACACATTATATTGCACTATAATTTATTTGAAATTACAAATTGTCGGCTTTATTTGAAAGGTACTGCGCGTTCGCTGGGCCGCACAACACGGGCATGCTAGATGGTGGTGGTTAGGGGCCCATTGCCTATTATTATTTTTAAGTAACAGGATGCAAACGTGCATGAGGCTTAAATGATGTTAAGTGATACCGCCGCCCATGGTCACTCAGATTGCCAGAAGGCTCGTATGCGTTGCAGGCCTTTTAAGAATTGGCACGCTTTTTTCTCGAAGGACCCTAAGTCGAATTGGTACGGAAATACTTCAGTGGGTAATAAATAATACTTCCTACTATTCATTACGAGAAAAGATCCCTTCCCTTTAAGAAAGGAGATAATTTCGCTAAGGCAATACTTGTGAAAAGTAGAAATGCTTTCTTATACATAATCAAACGATTTTCGCTCCCAGCTAATAACTTTCCGTATGTGGCAAATGGAAAGTTCCAGATTTCATAATTTTCCTATATCCTCTACCTGATGGAAGTTCAAAACCATACTCAAAATATTTCAACACTGCGCGGATTACTCCAAACAATTCAGTTCATGTTTTGGCCAAAATTCAAAAATTTAACGCAATACGAGTACCACTGCTTCCTATCACCGCCCTAAGTTGATCAAAGTTTGTTCGTGCACACCTTCTTTATCTGCGACCGTTAGAACAGGCCGTCGAATTTTTCATAGTATAAAAGTTGGAGACGAAAGACCGGGAGTCCCGTTTCAGATGTGCTGTCTAACCGAATAGAAGAGTAAAATTTTCAGCCACAAGAGTCCACAAACACCGATTTTGGCCAAGTATACAATCTAGTTTTTTTGTACTAAAACTTCTAAACCCAGTAAAATTGCCACCAGCTCTTGACCAAAGCCTATTTAAACCCGCTAGTTCTGTTTAGGTGGGCCATTGAAATTTTTTGGAATCATTAGACATGACAGGACTTGACAGATATTTTCTCTACTCGATTTGGAGTCTTTAAATAAAAGGTTATGAATTAATGAACGTGGTATTCAGTTTTATCAGCTTCATTTTATAATTCAAAATATGTTTATACCCTAGAATCTAGACGGTGTTCTAAAAATCTTTTCAATTACCTTCCTTGTTCTCAAGGCTATTTAAAATGTCAACTCTATCTAGACATTTTATATGCTGCTAATTACGATAATATACGTTAATATATCATTTTAAAATGTTAATGCATTTTGTTTCGGTGCATAATTCTTAGAAGTTGTCGTATCTTTCTCTACATCTTACATAAATTGTATACTATAATATTTATTTGAAGTGCTACTACACGTTATTCTTAATGGAAATGGGAGGATGGATGGAAAATAACTGGGAGGTGACTGGGTTTGATCTTCAGCGAAACGAAACTATTATTTTTAAAGTACATAGTATTTTTTAAAAGTTGTACTAGTTGTGCTACCATTACCATTACCAAGGTACACTGCCACATGGGCCAAATATTTTGAATGCATTTTTAATTATTATTATTATAACAACGTAGGTTAAGAATATTGTAAAAACTTATTGTAAATTGAAAAAAAAAATATCGAAACCAGGCAGGTTACCAAGATTCCAAAATAAACAATGTTTGAACAGCTTTTGTACCAATCTTAGAGTACACTTTATGACTGTGCGAAAAAATATTCTGTTCAATAATCGCTGGCCCGGTCTGACCTTGTGGTCACAAAACTGACTTCTCAGTAACGTGACGATGTTGTTATTTTCAAGTACACCAATAAAATGAGGAAGGTGAGGTCTGCGCAATGAGGGCAAGTCTGTGCCTTTAAAAATTCTTAGTAAGCGTTTCGTTTGCAAGTTATAAGTTTTTAAAAGTTGTTTAAAACAAAACATTACCTTCGTAATTAGCTTTTTCAATGTCCACCGTAGATTTAATGCTTCTTTGACGCATCTTCGTTCTCAAGCTTTTTATTTTTTTATTTATATTTTAGATTTATGTGATGTTTATGAGTTAAAATTAATTCGAAGAGAAATCATTATTTATTATTAAAGGTCCTACAATCTTAAAAACTCATAATAATAGTAAGCATATGACACCCTATTAACTAAATAATTCATTTGAATTTTGTTTCATGAAACAACATCAAAAAGTTAACGTAACTTTAAGGTAACTTACGTAAAATTATCTCTGTCAGTTCAAGGGTACAACCGAACGAGAAAAACTAACAAGAAACAGTATTATTATGAGACCAGATGCATACATTTTAATTTACATAAACGCGAGTTTATATATGAATGATATGCCTAAATTAATTCCAACACACAAATGCACAAAAAAGAAGAATAATAAAAACAATAACTAACCCTAAAATTTAATAACTAAAATTACATACATTGAAAAAAAAAATAACTAACCTTTACATAAACTAAAATATATTATTAAAATGAGTCCCTTTAGGCAAGGTTCCGAAGATACTGGCAGCGTTCCCCCTTTGAATCGCTAGACTTATTCTTTGTCCGAGGTAGCTGCCAGATCTTCGGTCTCCTGTGATGTCGACTAACCTTTTTGATATTTCTTTAAAAAGCCTTAAAGCGCTAGGACCCCACGGACCAAGGGTCCAAAAACAAAATATATTATTATTATATGATTTCCTATTTATGATGCGTGAATAATTAGGAATCATACTGTGTATTGGTACTTCTAAGACATGTTTCAAGGATCAAAGTATTCTCTTTGTAGACATAAATAAGGATAATAAGATGTTTCATACTTGTAATTGGGTTGAGGCCGAAGCGTTCTTTAATAAATTGAGTATTGAGTGTACTAAATGAGTCAACATAATAACATAATAAGCTACAAATTGCTTATATTACAAACCTTATCGTTACCCTTTCAACTCGTTTTTAATAAGCATGGCGACTATTTAAAGTTCATTATTTATTTTTATTTCTTAGCTACATGCTGAGTTTAACAGTCGTCTTTAATAATATTGAGATTAAAAGGAATAAGCAGAGACAATTTAAAATTAATATCCTTTATAAATAACAGGGCAAAGACAATTCTTTCAAAATCCTCAGTTTCATACCAATTATTTTCGTAACATACATGTATCGTACCGTATAACTTTAGATTATATCGCTATCAACACATAGTATAGTATCTTTTGTAAACTCTCATATATTAAATACATTAATAATGAGCAATCATCATCTGGTGGACCTTAGCCTCATCAAGTACACTTCATCATCGCAATCTATCCAGTGCATCCCGCGTCTAACTTCGAACCCCTATTGTTTCGAGGTCCTTGACAACTACATCCCACTAACGCAACCTCGGTCTACCGGGTTTTCTCTTGCCACCCGGTTGTGAGTTCGGTAAAAACCTTGGGGTACTGTCGTGCGGCATTCGTTGCACATGTCCCAACCACTTGAGCCTGTTGCACTTTATGAATTGGACGATGTTGACGTCATCAAGGATGTTATAAAGTTCTTCATTGTAGCGAATACGCCATACATGGTCGTCGGACTAAAGATTCTTCGAAGAATCTTCCGCTCGAAAATAAAGAGAGAAATCTCGCAGCAGAGTTTTGTACAGAACAAGCTTTGTATTCTTTCTGAGAAGTCGCGATCGAAAATATTCTACGAAGGCCAAAATAGTATAGTAGATATTGTAATAATGAGCCTCTTATGATGTGGATGTGTATCTTCTAATATATAAAATTCTCGTGTCACAATGTTCGTTCCCATACTCCTCCGAAACGGCTCGACCGATTAGTATGAAAATTTTTAAGCATATTCAGTAAGTCTGAGTCGGCTACTATAATATATTATCTTTCAAACCTCTAAGTGATATGGGGTGTCCACCCCAAAACAATTTCTTTTATTATTTAGACAATTTTTTTGTTTTTATTTTTGTATGATACAGCATACAAAAATACATACATCCCCTAATTTTCAATCCTTTACGATCAACCCCTATTTTTTATTATTGTAGACAGTTATTTATATTGAACTAAAAAAATGTTTCCTAGAAATAATATACATGGCAAAACAAACGTTTGCCGGGTCAGCTAGTGTTTTATATATTCGTATAATAATTACGTCTCCCTCATACGACTATTATTATTACTATTTTCGTTTTCATTACGAGACGTAAATGGAAACGTACCAGCTATAAGTATAATATTAGTTGAGGAATGCACGTTCATTTATTTTGAAAGTTACATACATGGTATGTTTTGTTTGTTTTTTATACATAGTAAAAACGTAATTTTAGTAAACCTGTATTTTGGCCTAGTTTTTTTCCTTTTAACTTTTTCATAACTCTTCTATCTTTAATTGTGTATATGTGTATTATATAACTAGCAATGGGTTGAAAAATAAAGTTAAAAAAACACGACGGGTTGTACCTACTGCGGGAGTGTCGGCAGAAGTGAAATCTTGAATATTAACATTGTGCATTTTGGAATGGTTAGGGAATAATTTTGCACGAATTGCTTTAGTTATCAGTATAAAAGTACTATCATTTATGTGGTAGAACACAATATGTATTTATTGCGCTATCGTACACAAACATGACAATTTATATTACATTAAATGCGCCGCGCCAGCTGTCCATCTCCATCCGTCGTCACTCTGAACAATTCGTTATTAATAAAGTTTTAGACGTTTCGCAAAATTAAACTTTGATATATTGACTTAAGGTCCAATTCCACATGCATCAATGTATCTGAGAAAAGAAACAAATGAATTAAGACCGTAATTATATAGCACTAAGCTTCATAATCCTTTAAAAAAACATCCGTCTTACGAATTTGTCCTGACGCGAGTTTAACATTTTCTACCCATTCCAAAAAAGTATACAACGCCGCTAAAGAAGTTTTCACTTCAAAAATCAAACTTGCAGGCCTAGATCTCAATTTTCTATATCTGTATTTGATCATTTATTTTTTCTAATAAACAAGTAACGCTGGCCATAGACGGACCGCATGTTGCAGTCGGCTACGACTGCTTGGAGCAGTTTTCGACCGCAAAATAATACTGATGCGAGTTCATTTACAAGATGGAATTCGATGAAGAAACACTGCTAATTGTACTATAATTACGCAAGCGTAGGCGTAGAAGACACCGTAGTATGTGGGTGCGTCCAATCCTACAATCAAGAGAACAGCATGGAATATTTCATACCTTGTATCCCCAGCTGAGAGAAGACACTAAAGTGTTTTTCAACTACTTTACAATTTCCGTGGTTTCATTTCATGGATTAGTTAGTATTTTATTTTATTCGAGGGAGAAGCGTGCGGTCGGCAACAACCGCTTGTAGCGGTCCGTGTATGGTGGGTCCGGCAGCTCTAAGCAGACGACCGCACGGCAAAACTCGACCGCTCAAAAACTGGTCGTGCGGTCCGTGTATGGCGGATATGAATTTTGTATGGAAACTGCAGTTTGCCGTGCGGCGACCTCTTAGAGCAGTCGGTATCGACTGCAACATGCGGTCCGTCTATGGCCAGCGTTAGTCATTCTTTATTGCTTGACTCACACTGTCGACTTTTTGGGTCTAAGCCGGTTTCCTTACGATATTTTCCTTCGCCGAATGAGCGGGTATTAAATGCGCTCACAGTCAGAAAGCCCAACGGTGCACAGCCGGGTTTGAACCCACGACCATAGTTGAGATTTGTACATAGGTCAACACTGCTATTTAAATCAAATAAATTAAATATTTAATAGCTATTTGGTGCTTATAGATTTATATCTGAAAGCAGTATTGGTGATGCGTATTAGAAAATACGATTCGAATCTAATTTTAATTATCAGTCCGATAATCAGCATGACTTTAATAAATTTGTCACAGAAGCACCGATAGTGCTAGAATGCGATTCTCGTACAATGAGCCGAGCTGAGTTATTACTGTAGTGGTCCATTAGTCTCTCCTAGCAGAATAATGGCTGTGCCAGATACTATCTCGGGAATGACGTGTACTATTGATCCGCGTTAATTGTTTGGCGTTAGATTTTATCGAATTCTTCAAGATAAGAGAGATTCCGCAAGGTGAGTAAATCAACCGATCTTTCGTATTCCATTCTAGACTATTTTTCTTCTCTATATTGATTCAAAAGTATATACTTCTAAGTAACGTACCTACTATATTGTTTGCTTAAGTAAAGAATAACAGATACAAACAGATTTTAGATAAAGAAAATAGATTGGGTAATCTTATTAGATATATCAATATACACATTCCAACGAGTAATGAAACCAGTTACTCCCTGTATCTCTGTGATACTTTTTCGCAGATTGCCAAATGCTCCTGCCGCCCTCAGAAGTCTCCCGAAATTCCAGCGACCATAAAGAACAAGACCAAGATACTTCATACTGGAGGCCACCGGAACCCTAACGCCTTCAACCACCAATGCTGCCATGAAGAAGGACACATCCTCAGGCTATGGAATAGCAGAGCTTCTGTTTTATCAAGGCACACGGCACACCCTGAAACCCAGAGCCTGGATCCGCCCAGCACTGGACATCCCTATGTTGTTGGTGACCAGATACTCTTCCGTGGTTCATATAAACGTACTACAAAATATTTAATGACTACAGTATAAAACAATTCATGATTATATGTATATATGTTAAATAAAAATAAAGAAACGATTAAAAATATGATATTAGATATATATAACTACATCTTCATCAAAGCCTTCAAAAGACACCAGCAATGTAGGCCCTCAAAGAATAGTAAAAGTTCCTGGTGCGTGATACACTTGAATGAAAGATTTTTTGGTCCTAAAGTAAAGACTTTCGGTCACAGCATATGATTCAATTTAAAAGGGTGGGTTGGGGGACTCTATTAGGATACATCAGTTGTGTTATGGAGTGTTTCTTCCCGTTGAGAGAATTTGAACTATATATTAGAAAAACAGTACAAGGTACAGGATGAAAAAGGAACATGTGATTTACCTTCCCTTATATTATATATCGGAGCAGTAGCGTAACTGTCAGCTGCCATTGTCATTATTTGTCACAGAGCGGATAAATTAACAACGTCAAAGTCAAATAAACCCGCCACTACTCTCTCACGTATTATTTATTTTATTATTGTGGTCGCGTGTCCCAAGCACTCCAACTTCGCAACAGAAGCCGAGGACATTGGATAAAAGTTGAAAAAGTAATTCATCATAAGCTAAATGTCAAGGCTTAATAGTGACCCTTGTTAGTGTTTTGTTTTAGAAACATTAATTATGTCTTGTTGCGTCGGTATGCAAGCTTTATTTGTATAAGTCATGTTGAACATATTTTTTTGAACAAAAAATATATGAAATACTTTAATAGACAGATTGTATTCAGTTATTAATTGGTCTTGCATAGATTTGTCTTATAAACAAATAATAAATTTAAAACATAGCTTTTAATCTAGCGTCTATTTGAGACAGCATACACAACGAATATATTATAATGTTGATAAACACATTTCAGTACTACATAAATCTTTTCTCAAAGTTCTATTTTGTCATAGATTTATATCGTTAGATAGGCCTTTACCGCAGTGAGACCGCACCGTGTTGTCGCACAGTCGAAGAGAGTGAGCTCACTAACCTGGGATCAGTGCACCCCTAAACACAGTGTTAGCTGGACGTGTTGTAAAGGACGTTTGCGAGCAGTTTAGTGTCACAAAATGCCATCGTGTGCCTTTCTAAAGTGCAACAACAATTCTAGAAACACAAATAAAGCCAAAGGTGTAACATTTCACTCGTAAGTATTGCGATTTGATTTAAAAACTTTTATTTTTCCTTCCGCACAGTCTAAAATAACAAATTTAAAAGGTGAGTGCACGAAAGAGAAAGTAGTGTTTGCAACTAATGTAGGAGAAAAAGAGATGACACTATTTTCTCAGTACACTTGTTGTGTATAGATTGCACAGATGTTGTCGAAAGAGAAAGTAGTGTTTGCAACTAATGTACGAGAAAAAGAGATTTTGTTAACGCACACATTCAAAAACAATGCCACAGTTTTTGGTGTCGGGGCCTATCTAACGCTATAAATCTATGTATTTTATCATATAATTCGGATGTAACTTAAATGTGAACTTAATAAATATCATTTTAATATGTTATCTCAAATCGCATATTTCTACCTACTTATTTAATAGAACAATAATAGCCGTTACTCAAGTATTCATCAGAGAAATGTTGTGAACTCACCAAAACGGAATAGTTTAAAATACGTTTAAATTTTAAAAATCACATACTAGGTATTTATAGAATTAGTATAGTTCCCGCCAAAAGGTAATAACGATCATATCACCATAGAGCATTATATATCCATAGACTGTTCACATTTTGACATAAACAGCAACTACCGCGAAGCATAAATAATAGAATATCACATATCCACAGTTCATTTTCGCATTTAAACAAAATAAAGATTTTAAATCTGTATAAACGTATCAAATTAATGTAATATGATTGAGATAAAGAATTTTCACCGTCAGAATAATGACGCTTACACATCTATTTGCTTCATATTTTAATTGTCTATGATTCAGGATTCCAGTATAAATCATCGATATACCTAGCGTAGGCGCAACATGTCTTAATTAAACTATCGAATACTCTAATTAATTAAAGCTGTAATTGAGATCTCAAAGGTCAAAGGGCAACGGAGGAATTTTAGATTTAATTTGCTGAATCGTGGTCCGATGTTGAGAATTACATTGTCTATTGCACTGCAATTTTGTATTATTCGAGTTGGCGTTTGAATTATTCGAAATTAAGTTTTTCGTAGAAGCAAATACGTTTTCAGTGTAAAATATAGCTGTTCAGATTATATTTGATTCATATAAACACAGGTGATTTTATCTTCTAGCTTTTTTTTGTATTTTTAAGGTTAAATAGATTTGTGTGTTCCTTGTACTCGTACTATATTTCTATATATTATTCATTGTTGTTTTTTATTCGTATTCTTTTATCTTGTTTTCTTTGTTGTTTTGTATAAATAATCGGTATAAACAAATAAATAATATACAAACGTTTCTGTGTAAAAATGTAGCAGAAATATAGATTCTATAACCATAACAGTTAGTGACAGAACTAGGTTATCACCATTTGCCTTTTAAACATTGATGTCAACTGTCAATGCTCTCACCACAATCACAAAAGACAATGCTCTTAATGCTCTATATTTTCTTAAAACAACAAAGTGTTGTCATTTAGTATCTGTGGTTTATCGATCGCCCTAAAATAAGCGTACGAATTACGAAACCAACTAATGCGCTGTGAAATGATCCAGTAGCGAATGTCAATTGTTTGACCGCAAAACTCATTTCGTTCAGTAAACATGGAATGTGAAATTTTGATTGTTTGGTAATAATGTCAGCTACGCAATTTTGATAGTACTTTTTTATGGTAGAATTAAATATGGTCTGTTACTCGAGTGATGCTCGTTTTTTACTTCATCGTCTTCGTCAAAATATTTATTAGTTACTTTCCTACTGTAACTGCGACTTTGAAAATTACAAGTGATAATAGACGCTATGCATTCTTTTTGATGTACGTACTGAGAGAGACGGACCGATAATTATTTACAATATAAGAACGTTGTTGTCTTCCTAAGGTTCTGACATCCATTTTCAAATATATAGGGGAAGATCGTTACCCTTCGTACGCGGGGCACATTCATACAGTCAAAATAAAACTTGAACGAAACAAAGTACAGTCTTTTTTTTGTTAGTGTGCTTGAGTCGAGGTACCAACTATACATCAACGAAGTTTTGCGAAATTCGCACCGATGAGAGGGAAGTTACAGGCATGGACGTGTTTTCGCGCTCGGTAAGTAATTTTTTGATCAATGTTTTTGTCTCTTGTTACCGTAGATAAAATAAGTTTGCGAGTAGAGTATTCTATCAGAACTTGCGAAATATACTTAAGAAACGTCTCCAATACTTAATTTATGACGTTTTCCTATTAATATTTAAATAAGTTATATTTTGTTGTTATTCAGTTAGTGGGGTACCTTCGGACAGCACTAGATGGGGCACATTTGAACGAATTGTACAACTAAATTTGTATGAAAATTTGTCGACACGAACTGTCATTTTCATACAAATTAAGTTTTTGACTTTCTACATACACTACTGTTAAGGCATCTTGACTAAACCCTCTGGTAGGTAGGTACGATTGTGTTAGTGTGCTAATTGCTATTTTTTGCATATGCTTTGTCCTGTGTTGCTATTTTCGCTATCGTCGATGTGTAAATATATTAATACCTATTTCTTATTATCTTTATTAAGGTTGATTTTGATGCTTGTGAACCAGATGCTTTGAATAATTTACCAATCCATCAAATAGTAGTTCTTTCGAAGTCAGTTTTGACACCAGAGGCATTTCCACCCTATCCGCATGTTGTAACAAAGTAATAAAACAAACAAAATGACGACGACGGCCAGGAAAACCACGAATTTATACTGCCACACCCGAAAATAAGAAGTGCTAATCCGTACCCAAGATCAAGAAATGTGATTCTAAATTTAAGATACATAACTTATTAAATTTTGTTTTACATAAGAAAAGCTATGTAATTTTTGTTCACTATAAGAAAAGAATTTTATTTTATTTAAATTTATTTTATTATATTTTTGTTCAATAGAAATTAAATCTTTATTTTTCTGTTTAATTGATTGCTAATAAATGAATTTTGATTTATGTGTGTCGTTTTAATCGCACGTACGGAACTACCCCACAGCGTACGAAGGTACCCCCAACACTGTACGAAGGTGCCCCGTTGATGGGGCAGATTCGTACGTTTTCCAGATTTAGTTTAAATCATAATTATGGTTGAACCATCAGATGAAATCATTTGTAATTTTTTTATATGAATCTCAGATAGTTAGACTATAAATTTAAGCTATCAGGTGATTAATTCATGGAAAAAGAAAAAAATAAAATGGGAACCGTACGAAGGGTCCCGACCTTCCCCTATAGCTTAGTTAAGCGAAACTAAGCTAAGAATCTGGCGCCAAATACAGAAAGTAAAGAATACATTTTATTATATTGGTTAAAACTTTTGACGTGATAACGTCTTTAAAATCGTTTTAGTCGGGTGACATGTTCAGAAACTTGTGTCACACCAATACCTCACGAGCGCGACAAAACCTCACGAGCGCGATCGCAGGTATAACGAGAGAGAGACGGACCGATCTCCCGTCTCATCTCGAGCGCTGCCAGTCATTCCGTGAATGTATGAAGAAAAATGTATATCATAGTCGAATAAGTAAACTTGTCATTTTACACCCGAAATTTATCATCAAAAGTGTGAATAAAACGATAGATGTAATTTAAAATTTGAAAAAATTGTTATCTTCATTAATTCCTTACTTCCCAAAAACTTATATCACCAATAAGACGTTATCACGTAAACATCTCGATCGTAAACCTACTTTACAAACAGCCAATATTTTTTTTTTTTATGTAATAGGAGGCTAACGGGCAGGAGGCTCACCTGATGTTAAGTGATACCGACGCCCATGGACACTCACAATGCCAGCAGGTTCGCAAGTGCGTTGCCGGCCTTTCAAGAATTGGTACGCTCTTTTCTTGAAGGACCCTAAGTCGAATTGGTTCGGAAATACTTCTGTGGGCAGCTGGTTCCACATAGTGGTGGTGCGCGGCAAAAACTGCCTTAGAAAACGCTCTGTTGTGGAACGACGGACGTCGAGGTGATACGGATGGTATTTTGTAGTTTGCAGATAACTAAAAAAGTCCTCCTTTCTAATCATCCCAAAAAGATTAGAACCAGACCTCGCAAAGTTTGACAAGAACATAGACGTACTTCGACAGTCTTACAAAAAGTTCTCTGAATCTCAGTCTGTAGTGGGGACCTCCGTTTTCTTAGAAAAACAGTTCCAGTTAGCTATTTGTCATACTACCTTATTACATTACACCATGGCCTACTCTATGCTCTATTTCAATCGAACCGCAGCACGTGAATTTCATAACTTTCGATTGTGACAAGACAAAAAAATCTTGGTGAATCGTTTTTTTCTCTGCATTGTAAGGCTTTTAATAACTTTTCGGAAACTTGAACAGCCTAAAGTATTATATAACAGACTCTAATAAAAACTAGGTAAATCGAATGCTTTGAATTTGCGAAGTGTCTTATATACCACGTTTAGAGTTTCAAAAAATGTCATTTCTTCGTTAATAACAATCTAGTGACGCTACATCAAGGCATTTCAATAGGTCATCAATAGGTCTTACAGGCAGCGACTTCTTCCTACGCCTAGCTCACATCGTCGATTTTAAGGTCAAATTCTCAGATTCCGAGACTTAATTCTTTGTATTCGTATCATAATTCACAAGTTGAGCACTGTCAAATATGTCAAACTTCATACTGAAAATGGTTTCACAGCTCTGGAAACTAATTTTTTTTTTGAGTTTATTGCCTGGAATCTAGACGTTTAGGCCAATTAAATTTTATTGATATTCTAGAATGTTACCATTCAAGGGTAAAATTCAGAACGGATCTTGGATTTTTAAGTTTTTGTTTAAGTAAAAAAATTGTTATAAACAAAGTATAAATATTTTTTTTAACTTTTATGCCACGATCTTGTTAAGTATGTATGTAAAAAAGGCTCTACGAAGTGAAAAAATTTTACGACCATTATTTAAACATTTTTTTTCACTTACTATTAAGACGGTAGTTCGGGAAAATTTCGTAAGTTAACAATTGTTTAACTTGTTTAAAAATTAATCTTAAGTAAAATTTCAGTTCAGAACACACCATAATTTTTTCAAATTAAAAAAAAAATATTCAATACCTTAAATAAATTAAATAACGTGCCGTACTCGCTTTTGACGCCACGCGCGAATCCTAAAAATGTCACAAGCAGACCTATTTTCAGCATTAAATTAAAATTATAAATAATGGAGATAGAGTTCCGGGAGTTAGGAGTTTTTATTGGAAATTTCCTCCTCTTTCAGAATCTTTATATTAATAGTTTATTAAATATTGGCAAAAAACAAAATGCCATTTTTTTCATCTTTAATTGTTTATAACTTTTGCAATTTTTTATGTGCTAATTTTTACGCTCACGCTTTTGGCACATTCCGGATCCAATGAGCTATCGCACATAATTTTAAGAGCAGTAACTCTATTTTGTACCATTTTCAACTTGTCGACTAGACTATTACTCATATAATATCAAATGACAAATCCAATAGTACTAAGTTTCGACTATGGATTTTACTCAAGAAGAATGATGTGCATACATTTTTCTATCTATAACATACTGTCTTTCTTACTAAAAGAAAACAAAAAAGGCAAGAAAAATATGTGGCATACTTAGTACTAAGGGTATGAAGCTAGAACAGCCTAAAGTATTTTATAATTGGGTCTAATAAAATGGAATGCTTTGTATTTACAAAAAATTCATTCATTTATCAATGCTGCAAATCGCACTTACCCATACTAGTACCATTCACGTACTGAAATCAATATATGAAGTTAATATAGATGAACTATACCTTTCCCAACTTAGTTTTGGTATTTGACAATTGTTGTCGTCAGGTGTGGCCGCACTGAGTCACACTGAACCGAATTCCATAGATAACCAACAACTCCTTTATTCTCTATTGAATATTAGTTTAATTCACGATGCCCTTTACGACTGCGGTCAGTTATTGTCTATGCTCGGAATATATTCGATGGTCATTTCGAATTATTGGCTATGATTTCGAATGCAGGTTATAAATCTTTTTGGATTAAGTACAGTTTTGAAGTTACGGTTAATTGTATAATATATAATTTTAGGTCAAAAAAATTTTTCTTCTTTTTTTACATACTTACTATATTTTTCCTAAGTACATAAAATAATTAATTTTAAAATTAAATCATTAATTTTCGAGGTGCGCTGTCAAACAATAATAAATAATTAAACTGAATGTTTCAACAAAAAATACTAAATTTCAAATTAAGTTTTTTTCAACGTTTATTTATACAGTATTCTTTAATAAATATTTATACAATCAAAGAAAACATTTGTTAAATTTAATATTATAGGCCTAGACTTTAACAAAAAAAAGATAATCCTTGAAAAGAATTAAAAAGATAATCCTTGAAAAAAAAAATTATTTTCGTAAAACATTTTTTTTTCATATATGGATAAATATTTAATGCAATAAATGTTAGCTTAACTTTTTAATTTATATTTCTGTTTTTACATTACAGTGGGCATAGGGGCAGGAGTCTCATCTAATGTTAAGTGATACACCGCCCATGGACACTCGCACGGCCAGAAGGCTCGCAAGCGCGCTGCCAGGCTTTTAAAAAAGGGCAAGATCCGTCAATGCGAAATTTGAAAAATTAGAATGGTTTATCTCGAAATTCCGAGGCTTGAGATCGCTTACGGATTTTTTCCTGAATTAAACATTGATCAGCGTTTAAGCGTGGGTTATAAATTACATAGGAGTGGTTTCCCACAGTGATTAATATGCTTTAAATGTATGGGACGATTGACCGATAATACTTTAATTCGAGCTCTTTGTAATTGCAAACCGGATGGCACAAAGCGATGCAAGTGGGTTTATCTCTGGTATATTACATCGTGAGAATGATGTGTTAATGGATGTTCTTAATTATCTTAAAGTGTTGAATTTTCAACTCCTTAAGCATTAAATATTTATATATTCGACATGATATTGTGCTTGCAAGCAAATGCACGATTCATACGTTTTATTTTCAATATCAATATTTACGAAGAAAGTTAGGCCCAGACCAAACCAGGAATTACTTTTCCCGACCTGGCGTTGTGTAACATTATTGTTTACCCTATAAGCTCATCCAAAGCCGCTTCCAATTAAAAGAAACACCACCTAAGCAATCCCTTTCGTATCCTTGTCACTACGTCCTCTTTTAACCTAAACTGTTCATGTATCTTCGTATAGATTAATACTATTGAAACACAATATTCACCGTTCATAACTCACATATATTCAGCTTGAGCATTCTAAAATATTATTTTTCTTCGTGTTTATTATGTTGGCCTATAAGTGCTTGACACATTAAATATTGTATTTGATTTATCTTTTACCAATGCATCAGTGTGGCAAGCTTTTGTAAATAAATAAATAACCAGCTCATCATAAGCGTAACTTGTTAATAAAAAAATTATTCGACATAACGTCCAATAATGTCATATAACAGTAGTTAAAAATTAATTCATGCTAATGGATTAAAATATAGTGGCATTAATCATATGGTCCAATTTGGCTGCGCATTAAATGCATTTATTTAATACGCACCTCTGTTATTTATGGTCCTTAATATTTCTTCGCTAATTGGATGTCGTTAATGGCCTTTCATTTGTTAGGATGAAAGGTTTTAACGGAAGATCTTCAAGCTTTATTGTATCACAGATAAGAGTAACCTGGATTAAGAGACTTGGGAGAATGGTTTTTGACAGCGAGGGTGTCGTTGTAAGAAGTTGTATTGAAAGTTGTCCGTAAAAGCGTCTACACACGGCCCTAAAACCAGTGGCGATTTCAGGACAATGGTGGTGTGGATACTCAAATCTACGATAGACGCTTTTAGGATGTACTTATTAATGTATAACTAATTAATCTTCCTTCTTCCTATGCGGTACACTCTTGACAGAGCGGTCGTAATCGCTATGAAGTAGTGGTGATAGAAGGGGCAGATGCGATGCGCTTCACGACGTTTCGCCATCGTTGCCTATTAGAGGTCATCCTGCTGTACTGATTGAGTGAATCTCCTACGTCAGACTTGATTTGGTCAGTCCAACGCGTAGGTGCCTTCCACCTTCCCGTGGACGACAAGGCGTTCTATGGACTGATCACCACGATCAGATACGTGTCCGAAGAATGTAAGGATGCGAGATTGTACTGTTGAACTGATAACTAATTAATACTGAAGCACAAAGCTGAATAATACTATTGAAGAAGCACTAGTCACGGGTTCTACTTGGCCTAACCAGGGCCTTTGCACTGTAGCTCCCAAAAGCGACCGGGATACCGATCCCTAACTTTTGTATGCAAGTTCCAGTTTGTTCTTCCAATACCCACAGCGCTGATATTGCCTGTGGATCGCGGAACAAAAAGTCGTTAACCAAATCGCTGTCGGAATCTATTGTTATATATATATATATATATTATAATTAACTTATACAAATGCAATATATCTTGGATACTAATCTCTCTCACACCAGTAAAGCAACAAATCTTGAAACTGTCAAACTGTATTGTATCCAAATGTAATGAAAGATGACATTGAGACAGGGAAGGCAACCTGACAAGATTCCACCAAGAACGTAGCAATTCTTTAAAGGCCGACAACTTGTAAGCCCTCTGGCAATGTGAGTGTCTATGAGCAGTGGTTATCCGTTACACTATGATGAGCCTTCTACCGGTTTAACCCGTCATAAAAAAAGATGCTACGGGTAAAGCTGAAGAAGTTTTATTCACAAAACGCTTAACATCTCTGGGTCATCTTTATAATTTTGTCACTGTCATAATTTCCAAATTAAAATCTCAAGATAAACAATCTGAGAAAATAGAGGACACCGTGAGCCATTTCTGCCAAAACCCTTAATCTTTTAGTCGATACCAACTCCAAACAAATACAGATAATACAACTTTATCTACAGCTGTGATACTTTTTGACATTCAACACCTTTTGTCTTCAGTCACCGTGACCACGCACGCTGTAAAGCACGCGAAACGTCGGTTATATTTAAAATTATGAAAAATAATTGTAAATACATAACTTCAATCTGGTAAAAAATTGTTTTATTGTCATTAAGTTATTAGCAACTTTACTTTAGCTTTAGGTTTCTGTTCCTTTAGTAACCTGCTCTGTTATACAGTTGAATGAATTATTTAAACTATTGATAATATTAGATCCAAAGATAAGATTATAATCGTACCGAAATGTACAAATCATTTGTAAGTAATATAGAAACGCGTGTATCAATCAATTCACATCAGCTCATTAATAAATTCCAAACAAATTTAATGATTCCCTAGTATGTTTAGAGCGGCTATTCGAAAGCTTTAATTAGCTGATAACAACAAACGTTAAAATGAAACCGCAGCATATGGCCTTCTATGTTCCATATTTGGCAGAGCAGCTTTGGCTTTGTGGATACCGCGTGCGACTCTCATCCCTGAGATCGTAGGTTCGATTCCCAGCTGTGCATGTGCATTATTTCAATGTGCATTTAACAATCGCTCGAACGGTGAAGGAATACATTGTGAACAAACCGGCCTGTGTGTGAGGCATAGGAGGCTGATCACCTAATATTTATAATCTATTTATTGCTAAAATATGGTACAAAGATCTGTAAGATGGTACAATCGTTCGAAAAGTTCGCATATTCTTCCACACACAATAGCGCGCAAACTTGTCTTAAGGAATTTAACATTTTTCATTATTAGTCAAAGTCAATTCTTGTATTATTTGTATCGTATATATATCATATCATTCTTCATTAAATTTATATCAACTACAGTGTACGCAAATAATAATTTATTGAAAAGTAAAATTTTTTCCAAAAGTAATACACCAATTCGCTTTTTAAAGACTCTAGCCGGAAGATCTTTTAATTCTTTTGGCAATTTATTGTAAACCTTAATTGCCGACTTGCCTATTAGATTGACAAATGATGACAACAGATACAGAAATCTGAGGCCCAAACATAAAAAGGTTGTAGCGCCACTGATTTATTTTTTATATTTCAAACTCTAAGTACAAAAGGTCTATAAAATATATTACACACACCAAATGTAATACGCGATCAAGTTTTACGTAAGTCTGATAGCGATCTCGGTCCGGACAAAGACAGATGATTTAAATTACTCCGCAATGACTGTGCACCTCCGATAAATTTCTTTTCGCAATACACTTTTATTTTGGGTTAATTAAGATTTTATGTTGCGGCAACAGTTCAAATATAATCTGTATTTTGGTTTTCGTAAGAGGTATAGACAAAGTTCTAGAAAGGTTAATCGGTAATAATAAAATAGGAGACCGAAGAGCTGGCTGTTACATCGGACAAAGAATTAGTCTCGCTATTCAAAGGGGGAACGCTGCCAGTATCTTCGGAACCTTGCCTAAAGGGACTCCTTTTAATAATATATTTTAGTTATTATATTTTAAGGTTAGTTATATGTATGTAATTATAATTATAAAAAGATTTCTATGACCACATGCGCAATAATTTTCGTAGATAGATTCTCAATAGAACGGCCTAAGTCCGGTCTTTTTTTATAGAACTTGGGGCAAACGGACAGGAGGCTCACCTGATGTTAAGCGATACCGCCTCCCGTGGACACTCTCAAGCTCGCGAGTGCGTTGCCGGCCTTTTAAGAATTAGTACGCTCTTTTCTCGAAGGACCCTAAGTCGAATTGGTTGGAAATACTTCAGCAGCAGGGCAGCTGGTTCCACATAGTGGTGGTGCACGGCAAAATCCGAATTAAGAAACGCTTAGTTGTGAAACCACGGACGTCGAGGTGATACGGATGGTATTTATCAAACTGGTCTGGGGAACTTTATACCAAACTCACATTGCTATTCATATTTTTGGTATTTTAAGCACTTTTCGTAGATTCCATCCGCGTCTGTGCACCAATGGACTTTCTTTCTATGTGCGCATTTAACATTCGCTCGAACGGTGAAGGAAAACATCGTAAGGAAACCGGCTTGCCTTAGACCCAAAAACTCGTGTATCGGGCATAGGAGGCTGATCACCTACTTGCCTATTACAAATGATCATGAATTAGATTTAACAACTGATTTATTAAAGTACTTTTCATCTTGTTTTTAATCGAAAAAAAAACATTTTTAAGATCTTTTCTGTTGACTAATACTTACTGGACAGTTTTGGAACAGCTCTAGTTTTTATCATTCAAGGTGACTTCAAGGAAGCCTCTTATTACACCGAAGCATAAATGCATTGTTTATTATTTATGAAACGTTGTATGCGTTGTATGTGATATATAAGTATATAATTAAGTTCAGTTTGTCATTATTTCATCTATGACATTTTAAATAGATTAATTTATAAACAACTGTGGTTTATAAATTAATTAAAACTTACTCGATTTATAAATTTTAAAATAAGATTAAAAAAATAAATGGGGCTTTAGAAGACATTTAATAATGTAGCTGGAATAATAATACATTTATAATATGAATAGTAAATTTATAAAAAAGTGAACTATTACTAACTTTCGATTTGTCTAGTTCTAATTTTAGTTATCCTTTTTTAGATAGAATAGGGGGCAAACGGTTGACATGATTTTTAGTGTCACACTTCCAAAATGCTCGCAACTGCATTGCAAGCCTTTTAAGAATTTGTACGCTCTTTTTCCGAAGAATTATTGTCATCTTTAAATAATTAATACATTTTCTAAAGGTGACTCGTAAATTTCTAGTTATTGCAATAATAAAATAAATGAATACATAAATAACAATAAATTGAAGATATATGTGTACCGTTTTAGATGTTTAAATATTTGTTATTGTTTACTTTTTTAAAGGATAATAAACAAAGTATTGCATGAAATGAAACATCAATTTGTATTTTGACATTTTCTGTCTTAGCTTGGGCTTAGCTTAATCTCACCGTTAAAATGTCTATAAATACTAAATCATAGTTTAACCTTAGTGTACACTAAGCAATGTTTTTCGTAAGTCTGAGCAAAGTCCAAGTGCGCACTATAGATCTCACCCTAAGACGTATAACCAGCGGCACGTAAGTCTAGCGCTGGCCGATACGTGGAGGGGATTGCTGCGCATGTGTACTGTCGCGCGGGGGACAAAATGCGACTGGAGAGCCAATCGACGCTCTTCATTCCGCTAGCCCCCCTCAGGTACCTTATTTTTTACTTCTGCGCAATAACGGTCAGCGCTAGAGTTTCGTGCCGCTACTTATATAGGTTCGGAAATATTTCAGTCGGTAGCTGATTTCATAGTGGTGCGCGGCTACTACAAATGTAAAACGATTTTGTCTGTAATTAATTTAAAGACTTTTCCTACTAGTTTCTTCTTTTTTTTTTTTAAAGACAATTCACACCAATTGACCTAGTCCCATGCTAAGCTGGTGAAGCTTGTGTTAAGGGCCTGATCGACGGACGAGTAAGACCGCGGTTTTATGGCTCGTCGGTAAAGCTCGCCGGTGTATCATTGCAAAACCACGGTTTTAAATACCGCCGAGCCTGGCTCGCGGCTCGTCGTCGTGCTATATTTTTTACTCGGCTCGCCATGCAAAACCGCGTGTCGGAAAGAGAACAAGACATGTTTGCGACTGTTTTGCTTGTTAATCGATCAGCACCAACGAGCCGCGAGCCAGGTTCGTCGGTATTTAAAACCGCGGTCATACTCGTCCGTCGATCAGGCCCTTTATGGGTACTAGGCAACGCATATACATACATATTATAGATAGATAGACATATAAATACTTATTTAAACACCCAAGACCTAAGCACAACACCAAATGCTCATCACATCGATGTTTGTCTCAGCCGGGGATCGAACCCGGGACCCATGAATTCGCAGTCAGGGGTACTAACCACTAGGCCAATGAGTCGTCTATTTAAGTTTAATGTTATTTAAGTTTCCAATTAAATTATGATTAATAAACGGTATAATAAACGGTGTCAGACACCGCCTTATTATAAGACCTAGATGGAATCTAATTTAAATGCCTACGTAAATTAATAAGTCGAATTAAGTTCCGCGTTCTTTGTTACCTTGAAGATCGATGTCAAACCAATCATTTTCGTGTCAGCTTAATTTTAAACGGGGCAATGTAATTGGTCAAAGTCTTTAACTAATAGTGCTATATTGAAACCTAATTTGAGTTTTATTTTGTAGAATATTAATTCGCAAATAGTGAATTCTGCAAAGCAATTGCACGTTTTACCGGGAATAAACATAGCATGAGAAGTGTTAGCCTAGTTAAGGAGATTATCAACCCTGAGACTGTGGGTTCAAACCCTGACATAAATAGATTTTTCTATCCATGTCCAATTTAAAGCTCATATGATGAAGGACAATATTGTGAGGAAATCAGCACATATAACACAAAAATCAATGCGTCAGGTGCAGAAGAGCGCGAAGAGCATATCTAAATGTATTGCAACAAAATGTTAATAATATTACCTATTTCGGATATACATAAACACATCCTGTGTCCGATATAGCTTTTTACCGCAAAAGGTGCAAATTGCTATAAATTAACAAAAGACATCAGATGGAGCCAAAATATTGTATTTGTAACATTATCTGTGGCATTATCTTCTTCATTACGTTGTTCCGAACCAATAGTTCTTGAAATTAGCTTTCAACTAAGCAAACAAGCAATAGATTTATAAAATTATAGAGGTCTGAAATTCAATAACTTTATAAAATTCTTATAAACCGTTTCTTAAATCTTTATATATCTTCTGAAGGTGATGAATTTACGGGTATCTTCCACTAGTCTAAACTCCTCGGCGGATGTGATGCCGGTCACTCCCGTACGTTCCGCAACCACGACTTCTTAATTCCACCAGCCCGTCTCTTGCCTTGAATTTTGGGCACCATTATAAGCTGCAACAAGTCGTATCGATGATGACGCAAAACGTGTCCGAGTGCGTCTTTCCGTATTTTACCAGTTCAAGTCGTCCCGATTCGTTGAACGACTCTTTCAATCGTCACTCTTTGGATCCAGCTGATGCGATGTACATGATGATGAAGTATCTTATAAGGTGTTTAGGTCTTTCAAACATTCATGCGTAAAGAGCCTTTTATATCTAATAATCATTTGATTGCTTCATTGTAATTCATTCTAATTTGCTTCCAATTTTAACCTCAAATCATATCTTTTATTTATTGTAAATTCAATTTCATTTATCCTTGAATCTACGACCAGGCACGTCCGATGTTACTTATTGCTTCAATGATTATTCGGTCATTCCAGCATTTATTATGTAAACACGTACGGTTTCTGGCCTTGTCCAAATGGCCTAAAATCAATCTATTCAAAACAATAAAAGAATTGTGTTTTTACCAACTATATGAGTACTAAGTATTAAGCTAACTTCACTTCACTTTATTTATAATGGCGACTTCTGTGTAAATCGCAATTTCGCCAATGTCGCGTTCTAAGTCTTCACACGGTGAGGATAGATTTGATAGATTGAATTTAATCTAAGCAGAGTAACCCAAAACAAAAATGACGTCACAATAAAGACAACTAATAATATATACAAGAGGTTAACATTATACTACAAGGTATGGAGGGGAGAATCTTATTTATAACTTTAATTTATTAACAGAAATAAATTTCCCTAAAATTTAGACGATCGGGCTGGATGGGAGGGAAAGTAGGGAATTAAGTTTACATGGACGAGGGAAATTTGAAGAAAGATGGTCAAATAACGAGTCATTAATTAAAGAACAGTTAAAAAATATATGGTCTGTCGAGCCCTCGTCCATACCACACTCACAGAGAGAACTGTCTTTAATTTTAATTTTGGCTAGATGAACGGGAGTACAAGCGTGCCCTATACGAAGACGGCAGATTATAGACGTGACCTTTTTGCTTAAGCTTAGTTTCCGAACGAATAACAATTGAAGTCTTGATGTCGTATTGACAATTGACATATTTATTTGAACAGCAACGATGAAACGAATATTTTTTTATTTTAAAATGTTGACTATGCTTACTTCAGGGTGTCGGTTATTTGTGATGGTGTGCGCGCGCATCGTAGAAATTTACTCCCATAATTTTTCTTCATAAATATTATTACGCAACGTGCAAAACTGTTTATCCGTATTTAGTTAGGAATAAACGATTACACACAACCCGTCAAACTACTTTAATTAAACCATAAATTGGCCACAGATTGTACCAGGTTGCGTTTGAAAGTGTATCAGAAATTTTACCTGTGTTAATCGCATTTCACTAAATAGCCTTCGAGACTTTAATTATATATTAAGAAGCTATTAACGCCGACAGCGTAGAGATATTAATTTCTAGTAATTAAACACTATGATTTGTTAAGTTAGCATTTTGTATCGCTAACGTCACTCAGAGTAGTGTTGGCCTAGTAGCTTCAGCGTGCGAATCTAATCACTGGGATCGGTTCGATCTCCGGCTGTGCACCAATCGATTTGTCTATGTGCTCATTTAACACGCTCTCGTGCGGTGAAGGCAAACATCGAGAGTAAACCGGAATGCCAATATATACATTAACATAACAAATTGTATTAACACGGTAAAACACACGTCTTATGGTGAGATGCAGAGTCTAGACTAAACGCTGACTGAGAGGAAACAACAAAAATATGTTGAATTTGGACATAGTAGAAGAATAGTTCGCACTTAGTATAGTTTCTGAATATCTATAACCTTATTACGGCACTTAGACGCTTATTTGGTACGTTATGCGTAAAGTTCTGGCTACATAAGCTAGTCTAGCTCTTTCCAGAAGCTCAGAAGTTTCCTGAGAGCTATGCAATCTTCACGGAGCGACCTCACTCCGAAGATTTTTGGAGCCACAGCCACGTATTCTAGGACTACGTGGGTGACTCATTCATCTGCGCTGAAATAGCCTCTGCACCAGACTTTCTGTCGCGCCTAGGAGATGTTTATTAAGGAGACAGTAACCCGTAATTTTCCTTATCATTATTTAGAGATTAGTTCTGTTGAGGCTTAGAAGTCTCTTTCTCATTAGCGGGTTAACTGCTGCCATTTTGGGCTGTCTGCACTCTGCAATCGTATGATGAAACTATCGCAGTTCGTGCTAAAGCCTCCATTTATTAAACATCTTGAAAGATACTTTAATTCATTCATTTCATCGTTAAAGTAAATTTAAAAGCTTAATAAATACAAGTGAGACATTAATACAATTTCACTTAAGTTCAACGGTACGTAGATAAACATATGCGTGAGTAAATAAAATAAAAAGCGACATAAAGTAACGGACACGCGTCGTGAGGGCAAGACGTGCGCGGGAGTCGTTATTGTACCCTCGTACTGCGAAACTATCTCACGCGATCACAGTATGATCACATCGACGGGTTACTGTGTCGAGAATTTTTGCACTGATATTTTGTCTATGGTTTATGTACACATAATTTACACTAGGTTTGTACATGGATTTTTCTTTTTACGCTACAGCCTACTAAGACAGCGGTCTTGGTTGCATATATCTGCTTCTATACTTCATAGTTGTTCAGCATTGTATTCCGTAAACACCGCCGGCTTTTTGATATAAGGATGATTGCCAAGGAAAACATCGTGTTTTCTTCACCGTACGAATATTAAATGCGCCAGAATAGTCTATTGAACAAGCCGTGATTAGATCGATCGGTGTTCGTAGTCACGTGACACGTCACGTAGTCATTTATAAGACTATTACTATTATTAAACTGTAATATAATAAAAAAGAAGCATGTTTATATTAATTATATAGAATCAAAAGTTATATGAAACATTTAAATAGTATTAATAGCATAATACTTCAATTGTTCGTGAGAGAACTTAATATTCAATGACTAGTTATTGCGTTTCTCACATTGTGGAAATATAACCCAGGAGAAATTACATAGTAAATGCTTCAACCGCTTATAGTGTATATGTCGTAGCCAACTAGCTTAATAAGCCGTTCAATTAACTGCCTAGCCGTTTAACTAGCAGCCTGAAAGATGTCAGCCAGTTGATCAAACAGCTAGGCAAATGACTTAGATCGATGACGTTTCATTACTTGCCCAGCCTGTTGACTGTTAATTTAAATTAAATTCCACTTTCTGCCACTCTCAAACTCGAAACGAAACTTTTCAAATTGTCAATATGGCGTCAGAAAAACACAATTTTGATGGCGTTGTCCAAAGTTTAATGCAAAACAAAAAGTACAATGGAAGAGTGTAGTGACAATAATATTGTGAATTTGACTCAAGCAATTTAATTTTAAAAGAAATATTTTGTATGCCATATGTTTCATCTTTTTTATTTCTGCCAAATAATGACTCTATCGTTTGAATGGCCAGCCAGTTTATTAAATGGTGTAACAAACGCTATGGCTGAATATCTTTCAGGCCGCTAGTTAAACGGCGTCGTTTCGTTAAAAGGCTAGGCAGTTAATTGAACGGCTAATTAAGCTAGTTGGCTGCGACATATATACTAAACAGAATAATCGGTGTCCTCAATGTAGTAATGACGCACTTTGTTTTTTAAGTAAAAATATCGTCTGATCCTTTCGATCGGTAACATAAAAGGATTTTAATTATAGCATTTCACGTAAGACTCCAAACCTGTATCGCTAATCAGTGGCGGTAGAACAAAATGACGTTCATAAATCTTCAAAAACCAGAAGATTGAATTACACGGCTACCGGAAGGCAATCATAGCGGCAATAACAAATTGTTTAAGATAAATAAAACCTTTTTAATGCAAGAAGCAGCGATGTTATCTGTGGTATTAAGGAAATCTTAATGTTTGGGTTGTTAATCTATATTGTTCTTTATATAGTTGCTAATTAGTATTAATGTTTTTGTTATTTGAGACCTCTCTATCGAGTCGATTTTTATTGAAGTGAAACTTCTTTAGACGCATGAGGGTAAAACTTTTACGGATGAAAAGCAATAATAATAATATCAGCGTCACGAAGATGTGCAGCGCTTTTGTCAAAGAAAAGGGAGAGAGCGATTGAGAGAGAGTGAGGGCGAATTTCCTTATAAAAATTCTATTTTTAAAATTAAAATTTCGTAAAGAGAATTTATGAAATTATGTAAATTAAAATGCCACTTATTAACTACCACTCTACTAACTACCTACCATTTACCACTATTACCATTAAGCTTATGCCAACATAATAAAATAATCCTGAATGTTCGATTAGTCGTATTCACACAGGATTTAGTGCATTTTGACAAGATTTTTCGTGAACTCTTGAACAATAATTTGTATATTACAGTAAATTTCCATAAAATATACTTCTATTCTATTTTAGACTCAGTAATCGCACCTTCTATTTGTTGAACTACTCGTAGATTCACAGTAGATTTTAAGTTTCTCGCAGTCGCGGCCGGCACTTTATTTGATAACATTTTTCAACAACAAATATTTTTAAATATATTTTCTCTGTGTTATACTACTTAATAAGCTACTATTAATAATTAAAATAAATATTTCATCAGCATCACCTTGATTGCTGGAATTCTACCCCGGTCCGCATCACAAGACATTTTTTTTTGCGAACTAACGAACTGTGGAATCGACTCCCGGTGCTGGTCTTCCCTGAGAGATACGACCTCCAATTGTTTAAAGAGTATACTCCTCCCTCAAAGGCTGGCAACGCAACCACTACTAATAGGAGTCTATGACTGCCTTTTTTGGCGTCCCGTAAACTCGTTTGCCCACCTACACTTTAATAAAGAAACTATTGAAACTTACTAAAATAACTAAATAGGTAAATATGTTTGTAACAATTTGCATTGCTTTAATATTATAATTGACCGTTGATAAAGACGTGCTAAACACTACTTTAAGTCTAGAATAAAAGAAATCTAGAAAGTCGAGTGAAAGCTTCCATATAAGGGATTTGATGATTTGAAGATTTAATATGAGCTTATCTTTGCATACCAACACGATCGCAGCAGACGTTTGAAGCGCCGGCGCATTCTAGATTTATATATCTATTTATTTCAAAAATATTTTTTTTTATAGCTCTGGCACGCTTTGTGCATTAGCCAGCGTCAAGTATAAAATTTTTATAATTGGTGCTTGCCTTGGAAATTCGACCGTGTCCTCCATGTACGGTTTAAGCACTCGCCCGGTACCGCACAACACTCCCAAAGGCCGAGAACAAATTTAAATTAAATTAAAACTTGCCATCGAACCCGGTACCCCTCACCTAGCTGCCACTCAATAAGATCGCTAGGATATGAGGCCTCCCCAAAAAAAAATACTTAAATAAATAAAAAATATGCTTATAATTTTAAATTTAAAGCCAGTTCTCAAATTCGGGGCGTAGACAAGAAGAACTGGCAATAAACTCTCCGTCCTTGTTTATTTGGCAAAATATTGTAAAACAGAATATTTATGGATGGATTATTTAAAGTTCTATGATGCTTTTCATTAAATATTAAAAACTATTTTTTTCATACAACCGTTTCTAGTTCTCTATTTTCACAAAAGAAACAAGAAGAAAGAAACATTTCTCCAGCTAAAAAGTGATCACACAGAAGCCATCTTAATCACAGCTTTCTAACCAAAAACACGCACCAAAAACAGTCCGTTCGTTTAGGAGCTACGAGGCGACAGCACACACATTTTTGCGTGAGGTTAAATTATATCGAGCAAAACTGAAAATGCGCAGTGTCATTGAGAAGATAGTTTCACCAGGCGCTTTAGCATCATTCGTAGGTATTCCAATACCAAACTTAATAATAGTTATACACCAAAATCTGCTACCAATACAACCACCAGCTCTGTGCCTTCCTAATGTGATTAATTTGTATAATATTAAATAAATATATTCTTCGGAACAACATTTGACAGTTATACCAAAGATAGAACACAATCAATGTAGTTTTCAACGAACGGATTTCATAAGTTCGATTCAGACAAATAAACCACCCAAAAAGCCTCACCTTAAAGCTGTGAACGCTTGTGCAGTTTATTAATGATAATTCATTTTCTATATAAGTTATAAATACATATCTAATTAATGCTAATTATGGTAAGTAACATAGCACGTAGTGAACTATTATTATATTTAACACGCTGAATAAATACAGCAGGTAATTAGACATGTTTTTTAAAAGCTGTAGAGTTTCTTCGATATTATTGTTAACTAAAACCTTATGCGAAAATTAACGCAAGTGAAAGGGCTAATTATAATACAAGTCTGAAACCTGTTGCTTATTAGAAATTATGTTTAAACCTTTGATATGATACCTTTTTTCTCTAACACATTTCAATGAAACAAAGCAATGTCACACCGAAATAAGCGTTGATTTGTAAAAAACTAACAAAGCTGTTTAGTAGTTTTGAATACATGGCAAACAGACTAACAGCCATACCTTTCTTCTCTTTTCTAATCGCTCGCAATCTATTCCTAGCCACGCTGTTTACAGATAGATTTTGGCATCAATTTGATGGATGGATGGATTTAGTTAATATCCATTGACTAAATGGGTGTCCATGGGCAACGGAAGGTACCTTCTTTGCCGACTCACAGATTGCAAGGGGAAAACGGGTCTGTGGATCGGCATGGAAGAATTTTATTCAAAATTTCCACAGACTAGACATTATTAAATGTCGACTTAGACGAATTAAAATTGTGTAATAAAAATGTGTATGAATCTTTTATTTTTTTTAATTTAATTATGAAGCTGTTTATTACACGAGTGCTCTTTATAACGTAGATGACCTATAGAAGCTACTTAATGTTAGCTGTTAAAGTAATTAGATCATCAATTTCGGCTCCTTTGAACGGTCGTTTTCTGGCAATCACCGAAAATGTTTATGTAAACTAACCAAAGTAAGGCGGAGTCAATTAAAAATAACGACAATCCTTCAATGTCAGCCTCTGTATCGATTTCCTATTTGAGTTTTTTGTTGCATTATTAGTATATGATCCATTAAATCGTTTACTTCCTGTTATCTACGTGGGGTTCGTCCTTAAATTTACTTATCTAACAATATACAAAATATAGTTAGGGAGCGTTCAAGTGTTACGTAACGTATTTGGGGGAGGGGTCCTTTTGTAAACCGTTACTAAGCGGGGCCGGGATTGAATTACGCGTTATTGTTAATATTATTTTCGCCTTTCCAGTACTTTACACCATATAATGGTAACTATTAGGTATTAAGACTCACTAGGTGGTCACGAAACGTTTTACTATACTTGGGTACCGAAAAACGTTACGGTGCGTTACATGGGGGGGGGGTCAATTCTCTCCAAAAAATGCGTGACGTAATACTTGACTCCCTTATGTACGATACAAAATGTCATAAAAAGCGTACTAAAAATATAAACTTAAACCGTTATCTTACGAAAGTGAAGGTGTGTAATGTGTACCTATATCAATTTGTACTATCATTAGTAAATATTGTTTATGATACAAATAAATTACTTATGATACTAAACCTAAAATAGTATAGCTAAACGATTGGGGCAGTTATTTCCGCCTCCGTATGTTGGTTTAAGGCAAATATATCTCTAACGAAGCTGAAACGACTTGTATAGTCGAGAATCTCAAAACCGTACGCGATACCAAACGGGGTCGGTCCTCAAATAAATAATAAATAGAAAATCGTCTGTTCCAAGCTGGAGTAGGTATCCAGAAATAGATGTTTTAGTACGGACAGCGCTATCGATCTGTGAATATCGGAAAATTCTATAAGATTAGCCTTTGTTATTCTTCAAATTATAAAATAATTTACTATCCATTGATAAGACAAAGATAAAAACACTCGAGTGTAGATTAGTTATAAACGGTGAACGAATGACAGTGCGTTTGTAACGTTCGATGAGAAAATGTTTTTCGCTCTATGTGTGGCGGGTTTATTATCACTTGGTAAGTACATGTATTATTCATTTATATCCCAACATTATATTGAGATTAGACAATTCTGTTTTTTCTTCTGTCATTTGTTTTTACCGTATAAATAAACCAAAATGCACGCGTTCGCTTAATTCATTTTAATAGAGCGTGAATAGAAATCTTAAATTAGGCAAAATGGTTGCGACACCACCTGTTGAAACAAAACGATTACATCACATTCCTGTTTTCATATGAATGAAATGAAATTGTGTCCGTTCACGCCCGACACTTGTACACAATGGAGTTCGGCTCATCTCATGCAACTACCGCTTAATAAATATTTATTTAATCTGTTGACAATCGTATTTACATTGTTATATCTACTTTGTGTCGACATGGCGGCGCGTGGGCAGCGTATGATCATCTCTTGTTTCGGATGTGGGTTAGTGTTACGGCAGATAAGACTATCATAATAATACAAACTTTTGTACGGGTAATATCTACGACAGAGTTTTAACACCTTTTATTTAGTACTAGCGGAACCGGCGAACTTCGTTCCGCCTAACAATAATATCATGTTAACATTAGTTAAACTTAATTCAGGATTTCATTAAGGTAATAACATTAATAATACTTCGGAGCTGAGAGGAATCCACTAAAAAAGAGATAACTAACATCGGACCAGCCGATCTTGACACGACTTTGTTTTATATATTTTTTGTAAAACTACCATTCAAAATCAATCTACTACCAATTACCATGCAGGCTATATAGAGTATACGTATAACACTTTTAGCGCTTTAGTCTGTGGAAGAGACGCAAAATTTTATATTTTCTTTTGAAAGCTATAAATCGTCGTTTTTCTCGTGCAAAAAAATCAGTGGCGCTAAAACCTCTTTAGGTCTCCTCCTATTATTATTATTACCTCAGATTTCTGAATCTGTTTCATGATCATTTTTCAATCTAATAAGCAAGTAAGTGATCAGCCTCCAGTGCACACACGCCGTCGAATTTCTGAGTCTTAACGCATCTTAAATGCACACAGAAAGAAAGTCTATTGGTGCACCGCCGGGGATCGAACCTACGACCTCAGGGATGAGAGTCGCTCACTGAAGCCACTAGGCCAACATTGCTGTTCCTCGTGCGCATACCAAAACGGATTCTCAATAATTATTCGAAAGAGCGATACATCGCTTGGTAGAATGGCGCGAAACTTGAGAAAATGACATATGATTGCAGTGCTTAGAAGTGCACAGCAAGGCGATCATTACCATGAAGTATGTCGATCAGTTAAGCTCTCTACACATCTATGTATATTTTCAATTCATCATCATTGTTTAGGCCTTTATTAACTTAATCTTCATAAGCTTATTCTGGCTTTAGTTAGGCTGGTGGTAACAAATCTACTTCAGGGAGGGTGCAGTCCAACTAGAAAGAGTAGACAAAGAGAGAGAGTACATGCAACACTCTCGTTGAATATGGATGAGTTTAACTAGACTTTTATGCTCTGTTTATTTAATTAAGGTTTTTAGTTATGATCGGTGAATTATTACCGAAACTGTGAATGATTCATCTAAGTGACCAAAACTATCGCATGTATGAAAAAAAAACCTTGTTAAATTTGCTTAGGATTTTTCGTTAATGACGTCAATTATATGCAATTGAATTAAATCATAATTTACGTATTAGTTTTCCATTATCCGATGACATCTCAATGAAAATCCGTTGAATGTGTTGAAGGCCTTAAATAAAGGCTACTCAGCGATCTTCGCTACCATAATGTTAGAAGTTCAAGTCGTGTGTAGCTAATCTGCAGTTTATTACCTAGTATTCCAGATTATAATTGTTGATTAAGAGTTCCTTTCATTTTCGTTTCATTTACCAAATAATCTGTTCCAATTGTATGGTGTGTATTCTATTAGGTACAGGTGGTGTTGTATTTAAATCTTTTTACGCGCTGTCAAAATGTCAAATTCAAATTAAGAATAAAATACATTTTTCCAAATTAAAAAAAAATTGCTCGATGGTTTGGTAATTGGTTTCATTTAAATGAGCTATTAAAATATTCTTATTAAAATCTATTTTTAACTGATAAAATCAGAAATAATAAAGAAAAATTTATTGTTCTTGTTTATGACATCTATCGAACACGATATTAAATCGTGAACGTTAAGGAATTTAAATCCAATCTCTTGTCGAATAATAAAACAATTATACATTAAATTTATTATTGTTTCGATTTTCAGCCCGTAAGCGAAATGTAAATTATAATAAGTTATGCTCTTTATAAAATTTAACGCTCGTATTCGATAACGTACACAAAGCATAATCTGTCTTCAGCGTCATCAACAGTGACAAACTACAGCTTCTATGATCTAATCCTGTTCTTACTCAGATTTGCAGATACAGAAATCTAATCTGCTTAGGTACTTCAAAACAAGAGATTTTTATTTCCCATTAAACTATTGTCGTTCACCAACCTGCCTATTAAAAAATTATGAATCAGACACATATGCGTCAGTCCCTAAGGGTTGCAGGAATTCCCCCAAAGGAGGGTTCAGATGTTAACGAATCTTTTTACTTCTGTTTAACAGTGTCATCAGAAAGCTGCTTGTACCAGCGATGCCTAGCCTGTCATCCACAAGAAACAATATGGCCTGGAAATCCCCAAGAATGTGATCCTTCCCACTGGGTAACAGCGGAATGGGTACATAATCTGGGGCATCCACCGCCAAGAACGGATTCCAGGATTAACGTGGAAATGCGTTGTCTCAAAATGGTAGCTACGCCTGACGACAAGACTTGTAAGTATTGACAAGCTTTACCCAACTAACACCTTCTTAAACATTGCAGTAACATTTGATTTCCATCTTAAGACCTTTAGGGCCACGCATGCAAAACGTTCGGATAGAATATTTGATAAATAATAGTAAATTGTGAAAAATGTATTTGATGGACCGTACCAATACATTTTTGACGTATCTATTTTGGCTTTTGACATGCAAGAGTCATAGTTGTGAGTATCAATCACCCTTTGGGTAGAAATAATACTGTATTTTATTCACGAGAAATATTCTTAGATTAAAATAGGTTTTTCACAACTTAACAACTATATATTAATGTTAATTAGATAGTAATCTATTCTATCTAGATTACAAAGTGCGAGTTGAGAATAATCTTGAAACCAAATAAGTACCTATCTAAAATTTTTATAATTTAATGCATCAATTTTTAGTAGAAATTATTTAGTATTTCCCGTTTTTTTTTTGTTGAAGTAGTAATAAAGTACGTTATGAATGCAAAACAAATCTGTTAATTAATGAAAATGATAGTCAACCAGCCGAAATTATTTGAATTATTTTTTTATTTGTTTTTTATTTCAGTTGGAAATACGGTAGATGTTATCAAAGGATGTGTGCCGAAGGTCCAAGTAGATTCAGTATGTCTAGGCTTAGTGGCGGTCGAGCGCGCTCGCGGGCACAGTGACGCAAGATGCTACATTTGCAACGGAAACGATTGCAACTCCGCGTCACATATCAACCCCAGTATGGCTCCCTTGCTACCGCTCATACTATACTATGTACTGAGGTGAACGGGATGTATTAAAAAATAGAGTTAATACGCGCAATTAATGCGAAATTATAATAATACGACAGGTCTACACTAGGCCATTTAACTATTAATATCAAAGTCAATATAAAACACTCTGGTTAAATTGATTTTTGACTTCAATGCGGCATTGGATGGACACATTTCTGCGATCGCTTCTTTCACCTTACGTTTGTTTGAGTATATTTAAGCCTGTACACCCTAGGGTTTTTAATAAGAGGCTACTGCTTCTACCAAGAGGTATGACAGAGCATTAATATTTAATATGTGAAATGGTTATATTATAAAATTCTTATAGGTATGTGAACAAACTATACTTACCTAAAATAGCTGTTGAATGATTTGTCCTAATCTCGTGTCGCTTTGTCAATAATCAATTATTTTAATTTAATTAATTGTCAACAATTTCCCAACGTGGGGCCCACGCCCTACAAGGCGGGGGGCAATTTGATTGTTATGGGGAGCTATTCGAAAATGCATTCGAATTTCAATTTCAGTTTTTCATTTAAAAAATCCCAGTAATTTCTTCCTAAAACCTATCATTTAAGTTTCTTAGTGAACAATTTAAATTTTTAATACGAGTATTAAAAATTATGTATATTACATTGGGAGGTCTAGCCATTTTAGAAAAGTTAAGGTGGTGCACGGCCCAAAATAAGTTGGGAAACACTAATTTAGATTTTCCATCGTTATATGTAAGTTCGATGTCCATAAATACTTTCCCAATTATACATTGCCGTATATACAACAGCTTAAAAACTTTGTAAAATAAGTTTATTGGATAAGGTTCTCTTATAAACTACAATAAATAAAAACGTTTTATACTGGTAAAATGTCTATTGTTTTATAAAAAATTATAAAAGTGTCTCTATTAATAAAGTATAGAGCACCATTCATTCAGTGAGACACGTATCCCAATACTTATTTTAAATCTATATTTTAAGTAACCAACTTTTATACGGCGATACCGAAAGTTTAGGAAATCTGCGCTACGGAAACTGACTATAAATAGAAATTAATTTTCATGCTTTTAAAGGCTTCTAATTACAGCCAATTATTGAGTCAAACATTAAAATCAGAGTTTACAGTCTTCAGATTACTGTATTGGAATACGGACCGTTAACACAACCAACAGTAAATAGACTAGATAAACAAATAGTCTTTTGTTTGAGTATTACGTTTAGATTAATTTGTTCACAACAACACTACCTGGCATTTTATGTTACCCTGGTACATCAATGGCAGGGGATGACAATAAATTTGCTCGTAAAATCATTTAAACTGCCTAAAACGCATAAATTTAAATTAATATAAAAAATAAATTATGATTTTTAAATATAAACCGGTAACAATGCGAAGTTAAACTTAAGAGTTGCGTAAAATGGTTATGTTAAAACTGATCGACTTAATACTTTGTATAATATTTAAAGCGAAGGGCTAATAACGAGTTTTGAGTTTGATAAACGACTTATGCCTAAAGTAAAACCTAAATTCCATTCAGGGTTAATCACAGATTAGTATAGTTATAGATAATACTTTTAACAACTAGTGATATGATACGAGAATGTGTTTCCATGAGATTCATACTTTGTACAAAAAATTATCATTCACGATACTTAATATATTAAATCAATGTGTATATGTTATGTAAAATTGTTAAAATCCTTTTTTAACTAAATACTTTTCTCATTTTGTACGAGTATCACATTATCGCCAAGGCACTCGTTCAAAGTGCCAAATCTGTCCATTGTCATTAAGACATTTCTTAGCTGTCAAAGGGTCATTCACCCCATCCTTACTGACACTTATCAACTGAGTCAAACATAACCCATCGGGGGTCTTTAAACGCGGCCCTTTCTGATTCCATATCTGTTTCTTGCTGTCGTTGCAGCTCTTCCAGACGGCTCTACCGTTACCCTGCTGTAGGCACAACCCTTCGTCTGCCATTATTCTACCCTCCATTGTATAAACCAGAAGTCGTTCTAAGTCAAGGTCACTCCCACAGCTCACCCCAGATGCTGGCCCCCCAAGTCCAGGCGTCCCAGAAGCCACCCCTAAACAACTGCCTTTCTCGCTGCGTATTCTCCCAAACCACCGATCGTGAGCAGGGAAAAAGTGTTGAGGCCACACATTCTCCAAATACCATTTGAAACTTTTACAATTCAAATTCTTTCTATGCTCTATTCGAGATGCCACACTCTGCTGATCGCGTATCGCTGCAATGGATGGGTTGAATTTGAAGAAAAACTCCGCCCATTCGTCCATCCAGACAGTCGCAGCTCGCGCGAGATTCGAGTTTAATACCTTAGCGACCCCACCAGGATACTTATATGGGCTGTGCCGTCGAAATATGTGTCCTACGCGAGAGCATGGCGTGATTTCAACTCTAGCCCCACATTGCCAGGCACGCCAGGAAAGTTCAAGGTTCTCTGCCCCCCAAATGACCATGTCTTCATCGTAACCCCCTAGTCGCCAGAATAGGCTCTTACGCACTGCGAACAAACCGCCCGCCATGGCCGGGGTGGGGTAAGGTCTTGAGGGGTTTTCTGTTTTGGACAGCATGACTTCAGGGCTGGGCATTAACCAGCGGAAGTGAAGTCGCCAGCTAAAAGCGCCCCAATGGGCGTCTATACTCTTTGTGTAGGCGAGCGTGTCATCTGACAAAAGGTCTATGTGAGGACAAATGAATACGTCGTCGCTTCCTGCGCGATCTAACAACGGTTCGAGCCAACCTTTCGTCACCTAAAATTTCATATAATCATGTTAATGTAGAAAAAGATAGTAACTGTGGATAGGTACAATAGTAGATATAACCTAATTATCTAATAAAATTTTAAATACATAAAAATTAAGCTTGTCATCACTTCCATATACTATACAAAACAAATTCCATTTTTCTTTTCTAATTATATTTAATGCAGCCGACTGATTACAATCAAATCAACATTTGACTATTGAGATAAAATTTAACAAAAGATCTATCGAGCTTTATTAGTAAACAAGCTTAATTGCAAAGTAGAAAATGATAATTACCTCACAGTGTGCATCTAAGAATACAAGAACATTCCCTGTTGCTGCACGAGCACCCATAAGTCTTGCTCCAACCAGCCCGGTTCTATTTGCACTTCGTAGTATTTGTACTTTACTTAAACTAGCTACAGCATCATCCAATTCCTTAGCTAAATATTTCCTCTCGCTAGCATCATCAACTAATATTATCTAAAAAAGTAATTATACACAATGCATATTATAATCTTATATAATATTTTAAAATGCTTGAATTGATTACATATTTTCTTATTGGGCTATTTGTGCCATTGTATTAAAATTTAACCCAATACTTGCAACTATGTAATACCAACCGACGCCAGAGTTAGAAATTCCGTACAAAGTAATACTCATACTAATTATCTCTTATCATAATTACTATCATATTACTAATTAAACTAAAATTTTTACCTATTTTACACAAAGTTTTCTGTACTATAAATAGGTTTTGTACATACTTGTTTTAATAATTCATCAGGTGATCGTAATATCACAGACATCACAGTTCTTATAAGTGTAGACCAAGCTTCATTATGGAAGACTATTATAACAGTAGCAGTTGGAAGATTTTCTAAATTATATTGTACATTCCTGCAACTAGAAAACATTTGCATATAAGAGAAATACTTAGAATTCAAAACCAAACTGGTTATCATATTAAACTATACTAAGAAATTCTGAAGCCTAATAATTTTTCGTATCATCTTCAGGGTGTTAAGAATGGAGAATTTTTAGGAGGAATTAAGATAGTGTAGCAAACTTCATGCATTAAAATTTTAGATATATAGTTTAATTATTAATGCTTCTTACATTAGTTTAGATACATTGAAATTTGAATATGTTTGTAAAATAAAAAAACAACTGAGCTAATTTTAATTTTTACACAATACCTGTCACTTCTCATGTCTGGCAAACTTCGATTTATAGATATTCTATCACTAACTAGTATATTATATGAGTGTAAGGGATAAAGTTCTCTGGCAGTGATAATTTCTCTTTGTAAAAGCTGTACAGGCCGACCACCCTCTCCTGCACCCACAATTGGGGCATAGTTGTTAGTATTTATTATTTCTAAAACAAATAATTATTATTATTAATAAGATTTTATTTCCTTAAGACTTCACATATTTATACTTATGCATTTTTATCAGACATTCTTAAGGCATGTATAATGTTAAAAATCACAGAAAACATGTTAATTCCATGTGCATACTAACCTTCAGTTAGATTTCCTCCTGAATTTCCACCAACATAATGACCAATCACTACTCTCATTCCTGTGTTATCAACATAAGAATCTTGGTCAAATTGTATTCTGAAATAATAATAAATACATTAACAATATATATAAATCTGGATATTTAAAAACATGTAGTTTGTGCCCTGATAAAAGAAAAAATTCCTTGCAAACTTCAATATTCATTCTTCTGATTATTTATTATATCAAATATTATTCAATACCTCTACTTTTATAGAAGTGAAAAAATGTTGATAGTATTACCACATTATTAAACATTACATAAGTAATGTAAAAAAAGTAATAATAATCATGTGAAGAAATATGACTAGAATTATGCAATTAGACATTGTCTTACCTTTCATACCAGGGTTTTATGTTTCTTTTCTGAACAGTATTATAAAGTAATAAACTAACATAAAACATAGCATTTACTAAAAATATTAAAACTATCGTAAGACTAGTAATTTTTCTTCTTCTACCTCTACAAAAATAGCTCCAGAACTGCTGAAATCAAATAAAGGTTTTTATTTTACAAATAGTCAGAGACATACCACTTGCAATTTCAACAAAAGTTATACGCACATTTCTTAAAAACATTTGCCTATTCTGCGTGGGCTGGGCGATATCCCTAACAAAACACCGGGAAAGAAAGTAATATATTTTACTTCAACTTCAAATATTTCTTAGATCATAATTTAATCTAAACTGTAAAGGAACATAGCAAAACTTTAGCTTAATTAATTTTCTACTCATAAAAGGCTGATTACCACTTGTAATAATTATGGTAAGGAATAAGTATTAAACTTTAACGAACTGAAATTTATTGTTTTATGTGAAAACGAATAGAATATTATAACTTTTATTTCATTTTTATTTTGTCGATTAAAGCCCCAACTTGCAACTTGCAAGTGATTAGTGAATAGTGTCTACTGTCTAGTGATCATATACACAGATCAAGGAGAGGTAAAATCTTGACAGTCAAAGTCGTCAAATGTTTCGAATTGTCAAAGATTAAAGCAAACAGAGGACTTGAAAGACTTTGTTAGACGCTTCTATCTGAGGGGACATAGTAATAGGTGAATATTTCCTAGTAGTAATAGGGGAGTTTTGGAGGTGAGGGGCTATTTTAAAACACTGACTTTGTGATTAATATAATATATATTACAAACATTACACATTAACAATAGTTTATTTTATTACACATTCAAACTCCAACAGACTTCCAAAAAAGGTTATATTCAGACCATAGATTCGTTACAAAAATACTGCTTCAGCGTCATCACTACCAGACAGTTACAACTAACAACTAACTGTTTAATGCGTTTAAACACCAATTGTTTCCGCGCGCTTTAATGTTGGGATGATCGATATTAGAAAAACTATAAAATATTGACATCAGTATTATAATCGAAAGCCCAACATCGATAGTCGATAACATCGATGATTTTTGCATTAATAATAATTGACAAAGAAATAAAATACAGTGAAATGGTTCGAAATTTATTAAGAAAAAGAACAAATTATCACATATTTCGATATTTTTTATCAACCGACTAAACGTAAAGTTATTTTTAAAAAGAACTTTTCATTCTATCTCTTTGTTGATAAAAAGTAGTAAGTGTGAGAGAGAAAGAGCGAACGAGACTACGAAGAACGAACGAATTGAATGAATACGCGTTCAGAATTTTAATAAACCTGATTTGTGTATGCGTTCATAGAAGACTTAATTTTTTTCGCGGGTTGGGTTTTAAAGATCACCTCCCTTTTTTGACGATACTAATTATCTAGGAGTGTCCGGGGGACCTTCATTGGAACACCTCCAAGTGAGTTTTGCTCCGGAAACGCGTCTAAATATTTTTATAAAAAATTTAAAGTTTTGTGTAATGTATTAAAATTTGTAAACAATCCGCCATTTTCTACTTTCTATTGGTTATAAGTGATGTGACGTTCACTTAAAAAAATCGTGTTTTTAATTTATCGATTGTTAATAATCGTTTTATTTATTTATCGATTATTTCCTCATTTTTGAAATTTAAAGTTATAGAATAATCAACATTGAAATTAACCTAATTTCGTGTTGATAGATTATAGGGTTCCGAAACTTTTTGAAATTATCGATACCTACTCGTCTGTATTTTCTAATTAGTACTTGTATTTCATTGTTTGCAACTTTCTATATTATTTAATTTTTACTAGAATAAAGTGTTTACTTTAATATCCAAAAAGTACCCAAAACCGAATCAGAGCACCCCACTATCCACGTGGTCTTGTCTGTCTTACCCCTAGAGTGTATATAAATAATCGGAGGCGCGGAGGAAGAGCAGCCCCCACCCGCCGTAACAAGTGCTCCGCAACTCCGCAACCTCGGCTTTTTGGTCGCCTTCGGCGACCAGCCTCAGCCGCTACAGCTTTCATAATGCCTGTGCTTTGGTACGCAAGGGTGGAGAGGCTGCATTTCCCGTAGCGCCGGAGCTGTCCACAAAAAAAATTATTATTTAGATTGGTTAGGTTAGAGTTAGTATATGAATATTTGGTCGCCGAAGGCGACCAGGACGCCGAGAAGCCGAGGCTTGAATAAACAATTACTATTTAGATCGGAGCTGTCCACAAAAACAAATATTATTTAGATTGGTTAGGTTAGAGTTAGTATATGAATATTTGGTCGCCGAAGGCGACCAGGACGCCGAGAAGCTGAGGCTTGAATAAACAATTACTATTTAGATCGGAGCTGTCCACAAAAACAAATATTATTTAGATTGGTTAGGTTAGAGTTAGTATATGAATATTTGGTCGCCGAATTTTCAATTATTTTTAATATTAAAATCGAATACAAAAATCGATTTTCACTTTAAAAAAAATCGATTATTTTTCACATCCCTATTAATTTTATAAACTTAATCGGCCATTTTGAATGTGGTTTATGCTAGACTAGCGGTAATTAGTTTTACAGTGGTTTACTTTATAAATCCGTTTCAAAACTCACAAAACTCACTTGGAGGTGTTCCAATGAAGGTCCTCCGAGACTCCTAAATAATTAGTATCGTCAAAAAAGTGCGATGGTATTTAAAACTGTTACCTTTTTCGTGTAGCAACATCGATGTTTTTGTTTTTAATATCGACGATTATCGAACATTGATGATCTGTGATCATCGATGATCGAGCATCCCTTATTCGAATTGAGCTGTCAGCTGTGAGCTTTTGTTGTTGTGTCCTGCCCACGTCCGTGTGCCGACTGCCGACTGCCGTTTGGTTACGCCTTAACATTTCACTAAATCTGTGTATTTAAATTAACAACCTCAGAAATCGGAATCCAGATTACTTATTACTGAATATCATGTGAATCATAAAGGAAAATTCACGCAATCAAAAAGAGTGTCCATATTGTGTATTGCGTTTTGCTCAATTGTTAATATCAAAAATGTCTAATTCTCGTGGAAATAGAAGTTGGTATAGTACTGGTGCCAGAAGTTTTCATGGCAATAGAGGGCGAAATACAAGAAGTCGACCACCTGGTTTGAAAGGCAAAGAAATTGGTCTCTATTATAAAAACCTATATAAAAAAAATAAAAAAACGGACACAGTGGTAAGTGCAAAATTATAATCTTGCATTAATCTTAAAATTAAGTACGTTAAATAATATTTTATTTTAATTATTTTCTTTTAGATTAATCTCACAATTCCGTCTGCTATCATATCTGCTATAAATAAAAACTTAATGTTCATAGAAACTATTGCTAAAACTGAAAATATAGAATTGTCTTTCACAAATATATTTGAATCTCTTATAAAACCTAAAAATGACTTAATTAAGAGAAAAGAAAGTCCTCATCCCGAAGAATATGATGTTGCTGATAAGAGATACAAAGAAGGTACTAATATTTCCCTTAAAAATGATTTGGTACCTAATTTCGAGACTGATACATATTTGAATGAGAATGAAAAGATCTTACCTAATATAAAAGATGAGACCCATAATGAGGTTAGGGATGAACCCAGTTCATTAAGTATGCCAAATAATATACCTTTTAAAAGTGAACCCAATTCATTAAGTACACTGAATGATATACCTATTAAAACTGAACCGAGTTCAGTAAGTAGGCCAGATTACATACCTTTTAAAAATGAAAATATAATGAATGATTGCGTAAACTCTGAAAGGATACTAGGTTTAAGAGAAAGACATTATAAATATGGGTATCAAGATATAATTACTGGAACATTTGATGAGAAATTAACAGAAGTTTTAACACAAGGTATTCAAATAGCTTCTCACAATAATGGTGTTAGAAAATTAAACCAAGATTACTATAAGGAGTACAATGAAATGGTAGGAAAGTTGTCTTATAATAAAATGTTAGAATTTCGTGAAACCTTACCTGCTTATAAGAAAAAAGAAGATATATTAGACAATATTGATAAAAGTCAAGTACTAGTGATAAGTGGTGAAACTGGCTGTGGAAAATCTACACAGGTGAATATTATAGAAATTATAGTATGAGAGCTATACAATTTAACTCATATAAGTTGGTTCTCTGTTAAGTCAGTAATCAAACTTGAACCAAGTTGTCAAAGGTTAACATTTAACTGTGATTTTTCATAGTTCTAAGTGTAATCCTTGTACTTGCCTAGAAAAACATTACAATCAGATAGCACCTTGTGCAATAAAAAAGTTTGGGATTTATCATTTTTAAATTAACATTGCAAAAAACTAACCTATATGTATTTAATGGAACTTAGTGTTAATATATTTTAAAACTATTGTTTTTGTTCAGATTCCTCAACTTATTTTAGACAGAGCTATGAATAATAATACAGGGGCTAATGTAAGAATACTTGTCACTCAACCAAGAAGAATTGCAGCATCTTCATTAGCTATGAGAGTTGCTAACGAAAGAGCTGAAATGCTTGGAAATTCTGTAGGATATAGTGTCCGATTAGAAAAGTTAGTATTATGTGTGTATGTGTAGTTGAGAAGGACTTATACACCATATCATACACAGTTTTTTTGGGTTTCACAGAAATTATCGAAATCTAATTGAGACCAATTATTGTTAATAACATTAGCGTAAATCACAAAAAAACTTTTTTTTTTTTAAAGACAATTCACACCAATTGACCGAGTCCCATGCTAAGCTGGTGAAGCTTGTGTTATGGGTACTAGGCAACGGATATATATACATATTATAGATAGATAGATACATAATTAAACACCCAAGACCTAAGCACAACACCAAATGCTCATCACGTCGATGTTTGTCTCAGCCGGGGATCGAACCCGTGAACCCGTGAAATCCATGGGGATTCGCAGTCAGGGGTACTAACCACTAGACCAATGAGTCGTCAAACTCATTAATTAATATTGGAATAAGCTTAAATATATTAAAAAGTAATCATTTCTGTGTACCAGGGTAGAATCGAGAACTCGTGGTAGTATTATGTTCTGCACCACTGGAGTACTATTAACTGAACTTGAGGTTGATCAAGCATTGACAAAATTTAGTCATATAATACTGGATGAGGTGCATGAACGGGATACACATGTAGATTTGGCTATGGCTATGCTGAAACAGGTATATTAATAAATTTACAAATCTAGACTAATTTTTGTCTCTTTCTGTTAAATTGTTTGCTGTAATGTGAGTAAGAGATAGCAGGCTGGTGACAGCAGGGTGACTGAGACTTAATAGTTTTCTCAAACCCCTCTCTTGAAGGAAACCAAATTGAATTGCGTAGTTTAGTACCGTATTCTAAAACATTATTATACTTATATATATATATGTTAATCCATTTTTTTCACATACAGTGAGAGATTGTGACCTAAAATACAAATAAGATTTCTATCTATATTCTTATAAATTTAAGGCTTAAATCATACAGTGACTTGACAATTACGGAAAGAGGTATAGTTTCACAGAAATATCTTTTCCACAAAATTTTATAGACTATAATTATCTCTTGCTTTTAAGATCACATACAATTTAGTGAGTTAGCAATAGTTATTAAGTATAAAGCATGCTGTGTTTACCTGTTAAAGGTCTACAATTTTTGTTGTTATTTTTGTGTATTCCTGTGTAAGTTTTTATTGTAATACCCGTTGGCAAATATTTTTTAAATAAATGGATCATTTCATATTTTTGCAAGATTTTCTGTGAGGAATATGAGATGTAGTTAACAATAACAATTTTTTTATAAAACAATTAGCTTGAAAAAATAATGTATTTCATAGTACAATTTAAAATTCCAGATACTAAAAAAACGAAAAGACCTAAAACTCATACTTATGAGTGCTACGTTAGATGCAGAAGTATTGTCAGCGTATTTTGACGATTGTCCCGTAGTGTGCATAGAAGGGCTTGCTTATCCCGTCACAGATGTTTATCTAGAAGATATCCTGAAGCTAACTAACTACCAGATACAGAAGGAAAAGGTAAAGAAAAATGAAAAGCAAAAGTGGAAAAAATATGAAAGGAAGGGTAAAAGTGAGGCGAATGAAATGCAAAAGGATATTCAATATAAGGCTGAAATTGGTAAGTTGACGAAATACTATTTTTTTTTTTAAAGACAATTCACACCAATTGACCTAATCCCATGCTAAGCTGGTGAAGCTTGTGTTATGGGTACTAGGCAACGGATATACATACATATTATAGATAGATAGACATATAAATGCATATTTAAACACCCAAGACCTAAGCACAACACCAAATGCTCATCACATCGATGTTCGTCTCAGCCGGGGCTCGAATCCGGGACCCATGGATTCGCAGTCAGGGGTACTAACCACTAGACCAATGAGTCGTCCTGGATTTAAATACTTAATATATATCAGAATCAGATATCTCCTAATTAAATGCCTGTCTTTCTACACAGTACTAAAAACAGATTAACGCAAATCTGTTAAAAATCGAAATGAGTTTAAATTTTTTGTAATAAGTAATTACTTATTACTTTATAAGATGTATAAATACGTTCATCACAAAATATAATAACTTAACCGGAAATCATGTTAAAAATAAAACATCATTTACACAAAAAATCTTTTTAGATTTCTTTTAGCGTTCTATTTATTATTATTTTGTTCAGTTAAGATCAGATCCGGGACCCGTTTGAACATATTACTAGATTAGATTTAGAAGCACGCAAAACATCGTTACAAGCCATGACCGAAATGTAACTGACAATTTCACAGACAGTAAGGAAATAAAACTTTAACTTTTAATATATGAGCCACATAAACAAAAAAACGATGTCGCTTCGTACACCATTTTTCTAATAAAAACGACAGATTAATAACAAGCAAATTTAAGACAGACATAAAATTTATTACAAACAAAAACACTCACACATAAACACACAAAATAATAATAATCATAGACAAAAATAAAATGAGAGATATCAAAAACAATAAAAAAAAATTAAATAAATCCCTTTTCTCATTCGGTTCGTTTCAAGTGTGTAATGCGTGTGTGCTGTGGCTGTAATTGGACCCGGCTCAGAATTATGCTGAGGAGCAGAATGTTCCACAGCGCTGGTCATTCTGCCAGAGACCACAGCAGCTAGTTTTAGTTAGTTATTTACGCATTGTTTTGTCTTCCGTTACACATTTAAACTCCCCAATTAAAAAATAAAAAACGTGCGCCACTCGGGGACTGCCGCGGTAAAGCTATTGCATAGCATTTTTAATCAACTTATGCAATTATAATTATTTATTTATTTTTTATTTATGTAGTATTTGTTTTTCTTTGATATTATTTCAATCTACCACACTCAGACTAAAACGTCTATATAGTTTGTCTCACTTTAACGCGTACCGGCTGCACCGGTGCCTGCAGCGTGAGCGGGGACGTTACGTCACCGATCTCGTCAGAGAGATGGGAATGCGCAGTATGCGTTCTATCCCACTCTAACGCGTAAGGTTTTTTTCGTTACGGAATTTCTTGATTCAGTCGCCGCGCTCAAAGCCCACGATAAAATCTATGCAATAGCTGAATAAATAGTCTGAGAAAGTTTATGCATTATAATATAATTCTTTTATTAGGACCGTGGCTGGAATCAATAAAAAACAATATACCACGTGACGTATACAAAACACTCCAAGACCCAGAAATAGAGGAATTCAATGTAGACTTAATAGTTGAACTCCTAAAATACATATGCAAGGGAGAGCCAGGAGCAATTCTTGTGTTCCTACCAGGGATTGGGGAAATAACTAAAGTAATGCGATGTATGGAATTACATGGGTTTTTGAACGAAAAACACGAAATTTATCCCTTACATTCAAAATTGGCGACTCTAGAACAGCGTAAGATATTCATGAGACCGCCGTTAGGCGTTCGTAAAATAATATTGGCCACGAACATCGCTGAAACGTCGATAACAATTGATGATATAGTATATGTTGTCGATTCTGGGAGGATTAAAGTAAGCGGGTTGAATGTTGAAGAGAATATTTCTACGTTGAAAACTGAATGGGTGTCTAAAGCTAATTTACATCAGAGGTGAGGATTTTTCACTTTATAATACTAAACTTTTTGAGTTTTTATAAGATATCCAGTCAAGTATTTTATGTACCTACTAGTGGACCCGACAGACGTTGTCCTGCATGATATTTCAAGCAATTAGTAAAGCAAAGTATGAAAGTACCGACTGCAGCGCCATCTGGCGGGCTGATTTGTGAATCTAAACCATTCCCAGATCCCCTTGAACACACACAAAAAATTTCATCAAAATCGGTATCATATTACGAAGAATTATATTCAAATTAAAAAATCATTTATTCATGTAGGTAACATATTGTACACTTATGATCGTCAAAAAAAAAGAAATTAATATGAAATGCTAGAAGCATTTCATATTAATTTCTTTTTTTTTAGTAATAAATAATTAATACAGTGTTAGTAAATAAATAATTTACAATTAATTTTTATCATAAAACTCTTTTCGTTGACCCCTATTCATTATCATAAAACTCTTTTCGTTGTCTCCTATTCATTATCATTAAACTCTTTTCATTGACCCCTATTCAAATTTAAATGCAAAATTATTCTCTTAATTAATTAATTTTTATCATAAAACTCTTTTCGTTGACCCCCATTCAAATTTAAATGCAAAATTATTCTCTTAATTAATTAATTTTTATCATAAAACTCTTTTCGTTGACCCCCATTCAAATTTAAATGCAGAATTATTTTCTTAATTAATTAATTTTTATCATAAAACTGTTTTCGTTGACCCCTATTCAAATTTAAATGCAGAATTATTTTCTTAATTAATAAATTTTTATAATAAAACTCTTTTCGTTGACCCCTATTCAAATTTAAATGCAAAATTATTCTCTTAATTAATTTATATTATATGAAGACTTAATATGATTAACAGGCGTGGTCGGGCAGGCCGTTGTCAACCTGGCATTTGCTATTACCTATTAACGTCATACCGTGCGGGAACACTTGCCGATCGACTTCTACCAGAGCTACAAAGGAGTAATTTATTAGAACCGGTGTTGATGGTGAAGAAATTGAGACTCGGTTTAGCCAATACGGCGTTTCAGATGGTCCCATCACCACCCGCTGAGAAAACAGTGGAGTGGGCTGTGAGGCACTTGCAGAAGTAAGATTTTTTTTAATTGAAATATTTTTGAAGTTATACTTCTTTAGGCGCTTTATGAAAAATTGATGAGAGTGAAATTTTACGATGCGCGAATTCGAATTATAATAGAATTTATGTTACACTTAATGTAAGTGAATAATAATAAATATTTATTTATTTAATTTTTCAAATGTAAACTGAACTTTATTGACTATAATGACTCCTTTTCCAGTCTTTGATTATTTAATTGTAATTAATTATTTGCATGCAATCAAAAACTATTTTTAATAATGCCTAAGAAGTATAACTTCTTACGCGCGTACATAAGTACACGCACCCTTTTTTTTATTAAATAGAAGGCAAACAGGCAGGAGGCTCACCTGATTTTAAGCGATACCGCCGCCCATGGACATTCACATTGCCAGAAGGCTCGCAAATGCATTGTCGGCCTTTTAAGAATTGGTACGCTCTTGAAGGACCCTAATGTAATCGTCTCCGTGATCCAACTTTTAGAATATCATTGAAATACTTACTTTTAAAATAAAGTCTTCTTTCAGCAAAATATCATAATATTTTTGATACTTTCACTTGATGTCCCATAGATTTGGGACACCCTGTATATAGTATGTGGTAGTACTCGCTACGACTGCTGAAAATCATTTCACAACATCTTGTCTCGTCATATTATGAAATTATAATTCTTTAATGCTCGGCTACTGACGGCTCATTGTTCTAGTGGTTAGTACCCCTGACTGTGAATCCACGGGTCCCAGGCTCGATCCCCGGCTGAGACAAACATCGATGTGATGAGCATTTGGTGTTGTGCTTAGGTCTTGGGTGTTTAAATATGTATTTATATGTCTATCTATAATATGTATGTATATCCGTTGCCTAGTACCCATAACACAAGTTTCACCGCTTAGCACGGGACTAGGTCAATTGGTGTGAATTGTCCAATCATTAAAAAAAAAATTGTCATCGTTTTAACGTTTGTGTAGATGTGGTGCCCTGTACAAAACGGAGACCTTGACACCATTGGGATGGCATTTAGCAAGACTTCCAGTTCATCCCGCAGCGGGAAAATTATTATTGTTCGGAGCTCTTTTTGGGTGCTTGGATAGAGCAGCGAGTGTTGCAGCAGTATGGAGCTTCAAAGATCCATTTATACTTGTTATTGGTAAACTTAAATTATATATTACTAACAATTTTTAATTCCAAAAGCCCGTTGCGCTAATGTTTTTGAAGTGATAACTTCTTATGGGAAGGTAAACCTCTTCGTTACGTAACGCGTTACGCGTCTTGCAGCAGGTAGTACCCGCAGCGATAGCCGTATTTCAAACAGACGCTTTTCCCACTCTCAGTGTTTAGTGTGCGTTTGACGTTTATGGTTGACAGTGGGATATATAACCTCAAATTATCACCGTTTTTGAAGTGATTATAAAAAATATGATGAATGAACGGACGATGATCCTCGGAACATTACATAATTAATTATGATTATACATAACATTTATTACTAACGAAACACACAAAATAATAATAATAAATATAGAAAAATAACAAAAGGAAGAAAAAAAGGAATAAGGGTGTATTGTGTGTGTGTTCTGGTTGTAACTGGCCTTGGCTCAGCATTATGATGAGGAGCAGACGTGATTAGTTCACTGCTGTCGGGCGTCCCGTAACGCACACATTTTTTTTAAATATTGTATTATATTTGGCTTAAAATATATAATTTGTAACATATAAATATGTTATGTTTGGTTTATATGAGGGTGTGGGAATGCTTTTATAATTTGCTTATAAAATACTAAGCATTTTATGTTTATTTATGTTTTTATAATAGGCAAGTAGGCGATCAGCCTTCTGTGCCTGACACACGCCGCCCACTATTTGGGTCTAAAGCATTTCGGTTTCCGCGATGTATGGATTTGACACTCTTGTACGATGATCGTACGTATGATTACCGTACAAGAGAGTTAAACAACAGAGAGACAAACAGCTATCGAACCCACGACCTCAGGGATGAAATCGCACGAAGTGTTTAAGCACCATAACCGGCCCAAGTAATTCAATTTTTCGCCTATTCATTAAAAGTCAAAAGTCATTTATTCATACAGGTAACACAATGTACACTTATGAACGTCAAAAAAGAAATATACATTATATACTTATAATATTAACATTTCTACACGAAAAAATCTTTACTTTTTAAGGCAAAGAATCCGAAATTAAGGATGTAAAGCGAAGGCTGGCGATGGGTGAACCTAGTGACCACGTAGCGATGTCTGAAGCGATTATGCAATGGGAAAGTTGTTCATACAGGTATATTCCAAAATTAATCAATTCACATTCACCGTACGCACATAGAAATAGGGCACAGACGTATCTCGAACACATGACCTCAGAGTTGGAAACACAACTAAGCCACTGGGTCAAATATTATTCTCTTATTGCTAATGAAATAAAAAATAAATCATTGGCGCTACAACCTTTTTAGGTCTGAGCCTCAGATTTCTGTATCTGTTTCATGATCATTTGTCAATCTAATAGGCAAGTAGGTGATCAGCCCCCTGTGGCTGACATACGCCGACGACTTTTTGGGTCAATTAAGGCAAGTTGGATTCCTCACGATGTTTTTCTTCACCGTTCGAGCGAATGTTAAATGCGTTTATAGAATGGTGTGCAGCCGGGAATCGAACCTACGACCTCAGGGATGACTCGCACATCGTAAATCTAATCCCTAATAATAAAAAATAGAGCGTACCAATTCTTGCAACGAAGTGTAAATAAATATTTTTGTAACAGAGTGTAGTGTAGTGCTATTTATCAAAACTGCTATCAAGTTGAATATCTAAAATATATAAAATTCTCGTGTCGTGGTGTTTGCGGTTCAACTCCTCCGAAACGGCTCGATCGATTCTCATGAAATTTTGTATGCACATTTGGTATGTCTGAGAATCAGACATCTATTTTTCATCCCCCTAAATGTTAAGGGTAGTCCAGTCCACCCCTAAATATATATTTTTATTTTTAGATATTTTTTTCGTTTTTTTTTATGATACAGCATTAAAAAATACATACAACTCCTAACTTTCACCCCTCTACGATCAACCCCTATTTTTTTATTATAAATGATATACATGGCAAAACGACGTTTGCCCGGTCAGCTAGTATTTTATAGAACAATAGATGTTACTAGATTCCGCCCATGGCCAGTCAATGCCAGAGGGCTCGCTCGTTTGTCGACGGCTTAGGAATTGGTACGCTCTTTTCTTGAAGGATATTATTGATCTCTATCTCTCATTTTCACTATTACTTTAATGACTCGTGTTTTTAATATATATTATTAGAGACCGTCGTTCGTTCGCCTACGATAATTTCCTTTCAAACAACACGTTGGAACTGCTGGTCGATATGAAGAAACAGCTTGGTGAAAATCTCACACAAATGGGATTTCTTTCAAGTAGTAATCTCCAGGCTCAATGGGAGAACAGGAATTGGAATAATATTAGCCTTTTCAAAGCAATTGTGGCTGCATCGTTGTACCCTAATGTAGCTCGTGTGCGGTGAGTCGACTAGACAATTACTGGATTACAATTCGTCATAATCGTAGAATAGTGACGGATCTGACAAATAGTAAACTTTACAGGGCGGCCATTTCAAAATAATATAATCTAATTTTAATTCATATTCTGTTATTATGAAAATTGGCATACAGGGTTACATAAAAGGGGTAAGGTCATGTGGGGGAAGGGGGACTACGGGGGAAGAGAAACAGTAGTTCGTAAATTAAAAACCATAGACAGAAGCTCTTTGTTACTCAGTCGGTAAAACAGTCGTTTAGAGTAAGTTCCAAAGTAAAAACACAGATAGCGCTACGTCTGCTCTGTGCACGTGTGAAACAGTAACAAAAAAAACTGTTAGTTACTTCAAAACCACGAGTTCGCCGAGAATTTTTACAGCGTTCATTATAGTGTCAAAAACTTTTGTGATAAGGCTGTCAGTGTGGGTGAGTATAGTTTAAACCCTATAATTTGAGTATAAACATATAATCTTTTATAAACTCTACTAATTATATTTAAATTTATTATGATTCGAAACATAACCTACAAATTCATAAGTGGGGGAAGGGAAACTACCATGGCCGGGGAAAGAGGAACATATGTTTCCCTTTCCCGATGACAGAGGTTATAAACCTTTTGAGACACATACACACATGAACTCGCGCGTTTATGCAGCTGCGGTCCTGACATGTACGAGTATTATTAATCGTTACAGAAACATGCAAAATGCCTAGAAATTATATACGAAAAACTGACAATGCCTCCTACCCGTTGGAAAAATTATTAGAGGCTGTAAGAGCCGTCAAAAGTGGCACATTGTCTGGGTATGCGGCCTCTAAGCAATATGGAATACCCAGATCAACCATTATAAATCGGGTGAGATATCAAACACTTTCTTGGACTTGTTAGTGATGAACCTTGTAAAGCCTTTTTTTAACTTATTTTTATTTTTTTACACTTCACTTGAACTTGTTTTTAGCTGTTTTAGTTAAAGTTTATTAAGTATGTTTTTTATTCTTAGGTATATGATCGTAAAGGTCTAAAATCAAATAGTTTGGGAAGAGCCGCCGTCTTATCGCGTGAAACAGAAGAATGTCTTGTAAAAAATTTGCATGTGATGGAGAAGCATGGTTTCGGCCTGACCAGAAAAGAATTATTAGAGACCGTGGGTCAGTACGTTTCGGCTAACGTCATAAAAAATCCATTTAAAAATGGCGTGCCTGGAGAAGATTGGTTTCTTGCATTCAAAAAGAGGCATAATTTATCAATTAAAAAGCCACAACCTGTCGAGTGTGCTCGCAAACAAGCATGCAGTCCACAAATTATATACCCGTACTTTGATTTACTGGAAAAAACAGTGAACTAATTGGACTTAAGCAACAAACCATCACATATATGGAACGTCGATGAAACTAGCTTTTCCAAAGACCCCTCGAAGTCCAAGGTGGTTGGATGTAAAGGATATACTTCCACTCGAACTATTGCCTCTCCTGGAAAAGACAACACCACCGTCTTGTTGGGGTGTAATGCCGTAGGAGAGAAAACTCCTCCCATGATTGTCTACAAGGGCAAATATGTTTGGGATGAGTGGACTACAGACAAAGGCTATCCTGGAACAGCATACGCTGCAACAAGTAATGGCTGGATGGAAACTGCGGTTTTTGAGTCCTATTTTGAAAAGGTATTTTTAAAAACTGTGGGAGAAAAGCGCCCGATCCTTTTAATTTATGACGGTCATGCAACGCATGTAGGCATAAATCTTGTCGAAAAGGCCAGAAAAGCAAACATCACCATTTTAAAAATACCTGCGCACACCAGCCATCTCTTACAACCACTAGATTTGGCTGTTAATAAATCATTTAAAGACAAATGGGACCAGGAACTAGTAAAATGGCAAAGGTTGAATATAAGGAAACCATTACCAAAAAAAGATTTTGCTGAAAAGCTGGGGAAAATTTGGAATGGCTTGGATCCGGCTATATGTGCAGCTGGTTTTAAAAAAGGGGGAATTTACCCCTTAAACAAAAATGCAATCCCAGAAAAAGATTTCAACCAAGATCTTTTGCGACAATGGAAATTAAAATCAACTTACGATGCTGCGAATTTTATCGAAGACTCAACCAAGCTGCAATTTATGAATATACCGTTGTGTGCAAATACAAAGTTGCAAGTTCCTTGTGCGGTAACATCCAAACAGATTAACTCAATCATTAAAGAAAAGTCACCCGAACCGGAAACCAACAAACCAAACCCAGACTCACTGTTCACTATTTCTTTAAAAAGTGTGAACTTGATGTTAAATGGTAATTATCCTACAATTCAAACTCGTTTGTCACAACATACACAGAAAAGTTGTGTTAGCTTATCTAATCAACTGAATGCAGAATTCGAAGGGTCCAATACGATGAATATTTCGAAGCAAACATCCAAAGTTCAGATACTTGAGAACCGGATTGTAACATTTGAGGAGTTATTGCTGATGAGATTTAAAGAAGGAACGAGCTTTAAAACAAAAAAAAAACGGATGGCAACTGGTGCAGAAGTTATAACGCATGACGATGTATACAAAAAAACTTTAGAGGCACAAAAATCCAAAAATGAAACAGAGGTAAAAAAAAGAAAGACAAACGTTAAAGCAGCTTCTACAAAGGAAAAAGACAAAAGCAAAGTAAAAGAAGATAAAACTGAACACCCGGAATACTTGAAACTTGAGCAGAATCCAAAAAAGAAGAAAATAAATCGTTTATTAGAAAATAAAGCAAAGGAAGGGAAAATTCAAGACCCAGAAGAAAAAGTAGCACAAAATTTTAAAAGTAAGAATAAACAAACCAAGACGATAAAAAAACATAGAAAAAAACGAAAATATTCAACGTCTTCAAGTGAAAATGAAGCTGAAATAAAATATGACGAAGATAGTGATGATAATGACTTCTGGGAGAATTTACTGAGAGAGAGTTATAACGAAGAAGACGAATACCCAAATTCAGAACTCCATGCTGCTGACAAAGAAAATTGTAATAACCATGAGCCATATTGTAAGGATGACTGGCTCTTGGTAAAATTCTGCACCAAAAAGTCTGTGAAACACTATGTTGGCGTAGTGTTAAGCATAAATGACTACGGGTCACCTGTAGTAAAATACACCAGAAAGACAACTAAATCAGAAGGTGAAACTGTTTTTACTTTCCCCGTGATTGACGATATCTCTGAACTGAAACACACGGAGGACATTGTTAGAAAATTGTCTCAGCCTGCCATTGGTCGAAGAGGCCAATTTATTTTTAAAATGTCTTTTAAGATGTTTAATATCCAATAAAATCTCGTTACTGAATACTCGTGCATAGTTTTACAAAAAATAAAGTTAAAAATGTTTTAATTTTATTCGTAACTTTGATGTCTAACTAAAGCTTTCGCATAAGGTAGGTTGAGACTAATTGAGTTGACTTGAGACTGATTTGTGAGTTATTATATGATTAAATAATAAAACAGAGCACTTGGTTTTTAGTGGACGACCCCTGCCCCATAGTCATATGTTTCCCTTACCCCAAATTCAATTTTTGTCAATTTTCTTCTATATTAACACTTATTACACTAAGACTAAAGTTCAAATTTGAAAACCAAATTTGAAAGAATGGAATAGTGCATTTATAATCTAGAAAAGTTTTATTTATTATACATTTATTAAGACTGATCCCCTTACCCCAAAAACTGGGAAAGGGGAACGACACAACAAGTAGTAGGATTTAGCATTTTGTTGTTGAAATAATTATAGCTAGCATAAAAAGACGTCCAATCATGAAAAGCTAAGAAGCGTAGGAACATTCAATGTTTATCAAAACAATTAAAACCCAATAAATGTGGTAGCTATGACTCAAAATAATTTGTGAAAAATAGAGTATGTTCCCCTTTCCCCACCTGACCTTACATAAAAGGGTTTGTTTTGAAACAAAATAAAAATTATAACATTAAATTACACAGTTTTCTAGAAAAATCACATGCTTCTATGAGCATACCTATCAAATCCGCCATTTTACCACTGATTAATTTTAAAACACATGGATTTTTTTTAATGTAGCCGTAATATTTAGTCAATGTAGTATCCAAATATGATAAAAAGTGGATTTTGTTTTTTTTTCAAATCCGACATTGTTCTACGATCATGACGATTTGGTCCATTGTACGTTAGATCAAATCGTTACATCATTAGTGAGAGCATATAGTGAATATGGAATTACCAAAATTATATTTACAGTTGGTGCAATTTAAAAAGCTACAAAAAACCAAAATCCATTCTCGCGTATTGCCCTGAAGATGGCAAAGTGAAGGTCCATCCAAGTAGTGTTATGGCTTTTTCACATGGTATGCTAAAGCGCGAAGAAATTTGCACTAACTCCGGGGCTAATTGGTTGGTCTATTGGCTAAAGCAAAAATCGTCTGACCTCTTCCTTATTGATGTCAACCTGGTATATACACTGCCGCTGTTATTCTTTGGAGAATATAGTGTTAAAGAAGGTATTGTACTGTCTTTCTTAATTAAACTGAAAAAAATTGTGAAGTATTAATAGTAATAACTGCACGACCAAGGCGGGATTACATGTTGCTCATTTGGTATTTATAAGCGTAAATCGTCGTACGCATCATCATCGGACGTCGAATTTATATCCGTATTACCTCGACGTCCGTCGTTCTACAACTGAGCGTTTATTAAGGCAGTTTTTGCCGCGCACCACTTCTATGTGGAACCAGCTGCCCACTGAAGTATTTCCGAACCAATTAGACTCAGGGTCCTTCAAGAAAAGAGTGTAGTAATTTTTAAAAGGCTGGCAACGCACTCGCGAGCCCTTGGGCATTGAGTGACCATGGGCGGCGGTATTACTCACTACTACAACTCACTGTGACTACTTCAAACAAGTTACTGTGTACTAATAAAAAAAAAATTATCAAACGGGCAGTAGCCTCACCTGATGTTAAGTGATACTGCCGCCCATAGACACTCACATTGCAAGAGGACTCGCAATTGCGTTGCCGGCCTATTAAGATTTGGTACGCTCTTTTCTTTTGAAGGACCCTAAATCGAATTGGTTCGGAAATACTTCAGCTGGTTCCACATGGTGGTAGTGCTCGGCAAAAACTGTTTTAAAACCGCTCAGTTGTGGAACGACGGACGTCGAGGTGATAAATTTCGTATTCTGCCTCATTGTCCGATAATGAACATAAATTACACAAATTGTTTTTGAAGTCTGTTATTAAAAATTAATATAAAACGCCGTATATTATATTGTTTTTAGATCTTGAAAATCCGGACGATTGCTTAATGTCTATAACCAAAAATATAAACGTACGATGCAACAAGAATTCGGCAAACACAATACTGAAGTTGAGAATTCTACTCGACCAAGTACTGGCGAACAAAGTTATGGAAACATGCCCACATTCTGTGAAACAGAGCCAATTCGAAGACGAGGTTTTAAAGTATGTTTTTATGTAATTATATAACTTAATTATTGGAGGTATATATTTTTTATATTATTTTATATAGGTTTATAAACATTCAATCCGTTGGTTCGTATAACATAGCCAATGCCAGATTTAGAGGTCTGGAAGCCTCAGGGCAACAAAGGAGTGGATGTGGTCTAGAAAAAATAAGATCTAATTTCAGTTGAGTTTCCCAACAAATAATTGATTGTGAAACCTATGAAGATTTTGGTAGTGAAACGAATGTTATGAAAAAAAAATTATTTTTTAATTGTTGTGGGAAAAAATTATATAAATCATAACAATACAGTTTTACTTACAATAAATGTAGAATATACGCTTTAATTACATCAAAAGTAGTACAATATTTTGAATCGAAATAAAAACAAAAAAACGTGTGGCACTCGGGGACTGCCGCGGTAAAGCTATTGCATAAAAAAAAATTCAACTTATGCAATTATAATTATTTATTTATGCAGTATTTTTTTTCTTTGATATTAATTCAAGTTTTTTCAACTCGCCTATATAGTCTGTCTCACTCTACCGCGCACCGACTGCACCGATCTCGTCAGAGAGATGTGAATACGCAGTATGCGTTCTGTCCCGCTCTAACGCGTAAGGTTTTTTTCGTTACGGAATTTCTGGATTCGGTCTCTACGCTCGAGGCACGCGATAGACGCTATGCAATAGCTTAAAAAGTAATATACTGGCAATAAAAGGCTAGCGTTAACGTTGTAATGCGCAATTTCATTACTTTGCCTGTTGACATAGGGCCAAAGTGTTCTTTGATTCACTCATTTTTAACTAAAGAAAATTGTCATGAATATTACTTTATCCGCAATATTACTTAAAACATTTAAGTAAAAAATACACCGTAACAGAATTTATATTGTCATGTGTAATTTATACATTTGTTTCAGTACCGTGATTGAACTTATTACAGCGGAAGATGAACAAGCTGATTACATCGATGATGATGTATCAGTAGCATCAGACGATAACTGGCATTAATTTATTTATATTAAAACTTTTTATCGATAATTACAATACAAACGATCGTCTAGTCATAAGAATTAGGATTGATCTTGTCATCTGCTATCATAAATAAATTAAATAAAATACATATAATCGAGTTCATCTTGTTTTATTTCACATATGTAACGGACGTGACGTCGCCAGTCACATCCTGCCAAGCCAAGCCAAAGCCAAGCCAAAGCCAAAGCCAAGCCAAAGCCAAAGCCAAAGCCAAAGCCAAAGCCATAGCCAATGCCATAGCCAATGCCAAAGCCAAGCCATGTTGACCAACCCTCCAGCCAACCGCCATGCCTGCCAACCGCAAATGGCAGCCACTTGGAGGGGATGAGCCTATATAAGCCAAAGCCAGCCATATTAAAACCTACTTTTTGGAAGACGTAACAAATAAAGAACAAGTGTGCTGTCACTCTGCCATTTTATTTTCACTGTCAATTATAATAAATTAAAATACAATTATCAAGAAAAGAATAGGTCAATTATACTCAGAAGTGGGATAAAACGACCTCGACCACAAGTTTTTCGACCTTCTGATGAATCAATGTCGGAGGAAGATGAGGATACTCCTTCACCGCCGGCACTGTAGCTGCTCAAGAATCTGTTAATAAAAAGAAGTAATAAAGGCTCTACGCGATCCTCAACATGACTGTGTTGATGAAGCTCTAAATAAGTTACAAGTACATCGTGCTGCATTTTTGACTCCGTAATTCGACCCTGACAGTGAGGAATATACGTTAAACTACGAGGTCAAGCGAAGAAGAGGTATAATCGCCTGTAGGACTACGATTATACGTGGGAGCAATGGAAAAAGCATTTTTTAGCATCAAGATGGCCGACGTTAATCTTTTGTTCGGTCAACCTATCAACAGCGAAGTCAACAAAGAAAAACAAAACAACAAAAGTCCATCTGGCTCTTTCATCATTCAAGTGCGCGTTCTGGAGGATAAGGTCGGCAACGATGTGGTAACGCCACCTCGGCACTACGAGGGTGGTGGTCTACTCTTGTCCCTCTACCCTGCTCCGTGGCGAAGATGGTTACATCAAACTCGTCAACACCGGGTGCGAGGTTATCGTGTAGTCGCCGAGAGAGGTCCTAGCCAGGGCTGAAAGCTGCCAAGAATTCCCGTTACAGCCGTATAGCCAGGTACTATCCCTTGCTGCTTGCCATACTTTTGCCAATTATAATGCTAATAATTAAGGTCAACCCTTAACTAATAATTTATGTATAGGAGATGTAAAATTAGACGACATACAGATAGGACCGTTAAATAATAAACAACATTCGGATCTTATCGGTTTATTAATACAATATAAACATTGTTTTGCTATTGGTACAAAAGATTTAGGGTGCACAGATTTAGTGCAGATGAAAATTAAGCTTACTAGTGATCAGCCAGTTTATCGCCAGCCTTATCGATTATCACATGGTGAACAAGCGATAGTCCAGTCTAGTCAGTGAATTATTAGATGCCGGCATTATAAAAGAGTCCGAATCCAGTTATGCCTCCCCAGTCATCCTAGTGAAAAAGAAAAACGGTGACAGTAGGATGTGCGTTGATTAGCGTGACCTAAAAGCTATTACCGTAAAAGAAAGATTTCCATTGCCAAACATAGATGATCAGGTTTCGAAATTGGCGGGCAAAACATATTTTACAAGTTTAGATATGACTCAAGGATACCATCAGCTACGCGTGGGCCATGAAGATACACACAAAACTGCATTCATAACACCTCAGGGTCATTTTGAGTACACTCGAATTCCATTTGGTTTAGCGAACGTTCCGTCTGTTTTTATGCGACTAATAAATAAAATAGTTGAATCTGTAGGAAGAACTGAAAATTCTAAGATTCAAGGTAAATGTGAAATTCTGGCATTTCTTGATGATTTGCTTCTACCATCGAATGACGTGCAATCGGGCTTAGATATTCTGCAAGCGGTTCTTGTCAAACTTGAAGTTGAAAACTTAAAATTAAACATGCGTGAGTGTTCGTTCTTGCAAAAAGAAATTACGTACTTAGGTCATGACATATCGGCAAATGGTATTCAGCCAGGTGAGTCAAAATTATTGGCAGTTTCTCATTTTCCGACACCGACCAATGTTCATAGTGTGCGTCAATTTATCGGCTTGTGTAGTTATTTTCGAAAGTTCATTCACAATTTCGCTGTCATACTTGTCGCCCTTTAACTGATTTAACAAAAAAAGAAACTTCGTGGATATGGAGAAGTGATCAAAACAATAGTTTTGAACAACTTAAAAAGTGTTTATGTTCCAAGCCTGTTTTAGCTTTGTATGATCCCGCGCTTTCTACGAATATCCATACTGACGCGTGTAAATTGGGAATTGCCGGTATACTTCTACAAAAGCAGACTGACGGTACGTTGCAACCCGTTATATATTTTAGTGGAGTGACAAGTAAAGAAGAAAGCATGTATCATAGTTATGAGCTTGAAACTCTGGCGGTCGTGGACTCTGCGTCGTTTTCGCGTATACATCGTCGGGAAAAAAAAGTTAAGATTGTTACTGCCTGTACAGCAGTCCGCGCTACGCTTACTAAATGCGACATTATACCACGTATCGCGAGGTGGTGGCTTTCTATACAAGATTACGATATAAGTGTCGAATATAGGCCGGGAGAACACATGAAACATGTAGATGCGCTTAGTAGACATCCGGTTGACGTTATGAACGTGAATCGTCTAGAAGTGACGGATTGGTTTTATACGGTGCAATGTCAGGACGATAAGTTGAGCGCAATCGTTAGTCAATTAAAAGATAATACCGGCGGATCGGAAATAAAAAAAATAATTTCGAAATTATTGATAATAGGCTTTATCGTAAAACCTTGAACGGGAATAGGTTGGTGGTTCCAAATTCGGCCAGATGGAAAATAATGCAAATGCACCATGACGACATTGGTCATGTAGGATTTAATCGCTGTAGCGAATTAATCAAAAACGAATTTTGGTTTCCTAAAATGACAAGTTTTATAAAGAAATATGTGACTGCATGTCTTCATTGTGCATACGGCAAAGGGGGCTACGGCAATAAAGAAGGTAAACTCCATTCAATTCCTAAGCCCTCTGAGCCTATGAGAATGGTTCATATTGATCACATAGTCACCGATCACGGAAAGGCGTTCACGAGTAGGAACTTTAAGAAGTTTTTGAATGATAAACAGTTAAGACATACTCTCAATGCTATTGCTTGTCCGCGTTCTAACGGTCAAGTGGAACGTACAAATAGGACAATACTGGATGCATTACGAGCCAAAGACCCCACTGAAGCCTCTAGCAATTGGGCTAACTCTTTGCCCGACATAATTTGGGGAATTAACTACTCAATTAATAACACCACCACTTACAAACCTTACGACTTGATGTTTGCTCGGGCTGGTAGGTCAGTATGTGATGTTGCGGTTCCCGGGCGTGTTTCTGAACCAGTAGAGTCGCGTCGAAAGAAAGCATCTGATAGGATACTAAAAGCGAGTGCTACAATGAAACGTTACTTTGACAAAAAAACGAAAATCTGCTCACATCTATAAACAGGGTGATTTTGTCCTATGGCGACAAACACCGACTTGTAGCGCATCCAAAGTTAACACTAAACTTGACGACTTGTATTCCGGTCCTTATGTCGTAACTAAGGTAGTGGGCAATGATAGGTACCAAATGAGAAGTACACCTAAATGGTTTACGTGGATATAAGAGTTTTACTGGATTAGTATCTGCCGATTCGTTAAGACCCTATAAAAGCATTATAACTGTATCTGATAGTGCCAGCAGTTCAGATGAGCAACTTGAAACCGAAGATCTGTTTTATTTATTAGAGAGCTAATCGTGGTTGTTGTTCCCACGGGAACAACTGTTTCAGGATGGCCGAGTGTAACGGACGTGACGTCGCCAGTCACATCCTGCCAAGCCAAGCCAAAGCCAAGCCATAGCCAAGCCATAGCCAAAGCCAAAGCCAAAGCCAAAGCCAAAGCCAAAGCCATAGCCAAGCCATGCCATGTTGACCAACCCGCCAGCCAACCGCCATGCCTGCCAACCGCAAATGGCAGCCACTTGGAGGGGATGAGCCAAAGCCGGCCATATTAAAACCTACTTTTTGGAAGACGTAACAAATAAAGAACAAGTGTGCTGTCACTCTGCCATTTTATTTTCACTGTCAATTATAATAAATTAAAATACAATTATCAAGAAAAGAATAGGTCAATTACACATATATTATAATCGCCAATATATTTTTTTAATCCCTTTAAGATATTTGAAGCAACATGTGTACGCGCTGCAACAGGTAACAATCAAAATAACCAAATGACATATTTAATCACAAACACTACAACTTTATTGATACTTGACAACACTCTTTTGACAGCTGTTTTTTAAATAATGTATAATAATAATCTATTGACCTTGATAAAATATGTAGTAGGTACTCAATGCACTGAAGTCTGATATTAAATAGCAGATGCGAACAATTTAGATAGTACCTTTGATAAGTACACACTTTAAAATAATGCAAAGAATATTTCATGTGAGTTCCTTATGAAATTTATAACCTTCACTTTTTAAATTCTAATTAGAACTAATGTTTATAAATGTTGATAAAAGATATAGCTTGAACAAATACATTACATTCATTTTTTTAGAGAATAAGACCTCATTTATGTCTCAGAAGAAATGTTAGTTCAAGTAACAATTATCTTATTATTAAAGAAGAGAATGGCACAAGGGAGATAACTCTAAATCATGAAAAAACAAGGTATGTCATTGTTATATGAATAGTTAGAACAAGGAAAGATTAAGACCAATTATATTTGGTATTACACCAGTGTCAAGCTGAATTTACATTAGCCTCACAAAAACTAATAGATAAAAATCTAAACATATTTTGGTAACACAGAAACTCTCTTTCACTTGACATGATGTCCAACATCATTAAAGCAGTGAATCTCAATAAAGAAGACATCTCACTCAGGGCAATAATTTTATCTGCAAATGGAAATATTTTTTCTGCTGGACATAATCTTAAGGAGCTTGTAAGTGTTATTTTATACAACTTAATATACCTACAATAAGCTCAAATATATTGCTATTCAAAACTAGATTAGGAAATATTTTAACATTTCTAAAAATAATAACATTACAGCAGGAATCCACAGGCATCAATCAACACAAATTGGTCTTCAGTAAAGCATCTGAACTAATGAAATCAATTGTTCAAAGTCCTGTACCAGTTATTGCGAAGGTAAATTATGAATTAATATCAGGAGTTCAGTTTCATAATTTATAACTCTTTCTATAAATAGATAATGTACTTATTTAATAATATAAGATTATTTATAGCAAGATAAAGAGTATACATATTGAAACATTACTCAGCAGAAGGACCTGAAGGACAGAACTTCTTAAGGTTTATATCTTTTATTATATAGGAAAATAAACAGACAGTTTTATCTTATTATTCCAAAGAATATATATTAAACAGGTCAATGGATTTGCAGCTGCTGCAGGCTGCCAATTAGTAGCTACGTGTGATATGATTATATGCTCTGAAACGAGTAAATTCTCAACGCCTGGGTATGTATGTGTTTGTTTTAGACTGAATCAATTTTGCAGATAGTTAGTCATATAATTATTTCAGAGCAAATTTTGGTGTATTCTGTTCAACACCTGGTATCGCGATTGGTAGAAGTATGCCAAAATCAAAAGCTATGTATATGTTATTAACTGGTTGGTACAAAACAAATTCATTTGAGCTAATTTATAAATTTCTACAATAAGTAGTTATGTTATATTTTTCTAGGTGAACCATTAACTGCACAAGAAGCCTATGAAAGTGGACTAGTCACCAAAGTTGTACCAATCCAAGATCTAGATTCAGAAGTAAATAATGTTATCGAAAAAATAAAACACAAAAGCCGTAGTGTGATATCAATTGGCAAAGAATTTTACTATAAGCAAATGGATATGGGTCTATTTGATGCTTATAAATTTGGTGAGGATATAATGGTTCAAACTATTAACTCAAATGATGGACAGGAAGGAATAAGGAGTTTTGTTGAGAAGCGAAACGCTGTATGGGGTCATAAATAAGGGGTTTATAAATTAAAACGCATTTATATTTACACCTATATTTATTTATAATATAATAAACCTTTGATGTATTTTCAAAGCAGGACATAATAAAAGAAGCTGTCACTTCTCATTTAGCCAAAACATAGGTATCCATTATATACACACTTGAAGATTACATCTAAAGCAGTTATCTGACTATATCTAAAATAATATATGAAAATTGCAAAATACTTAAACACCGACTTGTGAACAAACCATCAAAATCTAATGTGCTACACTGTGCTTGTAAAACGAATGGTTATTGTCAGAATAATAGCATATACTTGTGTATAAGATATTAAATTATTTAAATTACGGTACACAAAGGAAAAAAATATTGTTAATGAACCTAAGTACTATAAGCCAACTGAAAATAATTCTAATTTACTTAAGAGCGGCCAACCTGTCTATCTTTTCATACAAACGCTCGTACGTGATTATGGCGTTGTAACAGATATTTCTTTGAAACTTTTGAACTAATAGGCTTGTGCACTTTATCTAGACTTCTATTAAAACGCGAAATCAATATTTTAAGAAACAAATTCAGTAAAAACCTGTAAAAATCAGCCTTTTTGCACAAATTTTATATGAAGTTTGGGCCTTTATAATGTACTTATTAATTATTGTAACCGGAAAGAAATATTTGCTTAAAAAACCTTGCAAATGTAATGGAATTTCTAAATGTAAAACTTTTTTTTCATAATCTTCTAAGGCTTAGGAAAAAATACGTATTTCTTGGAACAAGTTATATGAAATTTCAGCACACAATTTTTCTTTGAATGTTATCGCGTTCTCACTTGCTTGTTAGCCATTTTTATGAATGGCTCGTTATCTATCTATCCTATCTCTTTTCGCTTTACTTCTTGTTGACATTGCGCTGGATGAAACAACAAGCTTTTTGGCCATGCTCGCGTTGCCGTTCGTCGGATGGGGAAGGGCGCTCTTAAGCTTTGATGTTTCAAACTGACATTTCAAAGGGTTTCCAAAATTATAGACAAAAATCAAGATACTTGTGCAATTTATATCTTAACAATAAAAATAATGTGGTTTTTAAACTAAGAGTAATGATTCTTTTAAAAATCAACTTTTCAGATTTTGCTTAACCTTTTAAATCAAATAACTTATTTTAGTGGATTTTAATTCAATATTGGTATTAACTAATTTTAGTATGGTAAAATAGTTTTGTAATTTTCTGTTGCTGGCTCTAGTCATCTTAATTGTTTATTTTATAAAGTAATTTAACTAAATATTTTAAATTTTAATAGCAGGATCATTAAAAATAGTAAAATATTACAATAAAACTGCATATTAATAATATAATAAGTTATGAAATAAACTTTTACTGATAAAAGGTTACATACACAAAAGCCTCACAAACTCACAGACATTGAATAATATATCTTTAGTATAAAATGCATGAAAAGTTGAATAAATCAGAACCTTACATTACTATAAATATATAGGTATATAATTAAATTACATACAAATTTAGTCTTTCAAGTACTAGTTAGACCATGATACAATAAAAGAATACGCAGAATGAACTTACAATGTGTAAATTAGTTAAATATCAAGATTGGTTCAACCTAATTATATAAAATTAACATTAAGCACTCAATAATTTAGATGATAGTCATTCATTCAAATAATTTTATAAGATTTAAATAAAAAAGTCAGTAGTATTTTCTTAATATGGCATACCTTTTATTATATCATGAATTTGACAACATTCACAGTATGAAAAATGTCCAGCCTTGTGGGAATGTAAGGTTTTCCCCTCCCACTTCAACTTTGGCCTCACTTCTTTGCCAGTTCATTGGAGAGCCAATCTAGACCTTCATAGAGACCTTGCCCTTGGGTTGCACATGTAGCTTGGATATACCACTGTAAAGAAATTTTAATGAAAAACTACCTAATCTCTTCTTCTACTTGTGGGAGTTTTTATACACTCAAGACCATATTTGCTCATGCAAAAACTAGCATAAACATATTTTTAACATACACATTTAGTTAACTTGTATTATTCTGCATTTCACTGCAATTACGAATCCACAAATTTATTATTTATATCATTAATATAATATAAAGCATACTATTATGATGAAGTAATATAGAGTTGAATAATAAAAAAGAAGCAAATAACATCCAATTGCATGAGACCACTTACACGCCGGTTCCTTAAATTATTAAGATTTAAAGCATTTGTAAGTTCTGCTGCTGTCATCGCATTTGGCATGTCTTGCTTATTAGCAAATACCAATATAACCGCGTCTCTTAGCTCATCTTCTTTTAACTAGAAACATAAAATTATAAAATTAAAAGTGTATGTTAATTAAAAGTGTGTATAAATATGGAATTACGGAATGTAATATGAAGAAGAATGATAAAAGATTATGCAAAACTAACCATGTTGGCTAGTTCATTCTCAGCCTCTTGTATCCGTTTTGTATCACTTGAATCAACAACGAATATAAGTCCTTGTGTATTTTGGTAATAATGACGCCATAAAGGACGGATCTTGTCTTGGCCACCAACATCCCAAACCGTGAAACTAATGTTCTTGTATTCGACGGTCTCAACATTAAAGCCGATTGTCGGTATTGTAGTCACAATCTCTCCGAGCTTTAATTTATATAGAATGGTAGTTTTGCCAGCGGCATCAAGACCGACTGAAACCAGAAAACAAAAGGTACAGAAACATTGTCAAAAGATAATAGCCAGTAAAAAATCTACTACGTAATCTAGTGACTAGTCTAAACAAGGTGCCATCATGTCACACTGCGCTTACCCATTAGAATCCGCATTTGCTTTTTGCCGAAGAGCCTCGTAAAAACACTCGATATTGTTAAACCCATAATGACGTACTTAATACTTTACAGTTTACACTGCTATATTTATACTAATAAACTATGAATCACAATGGGTAATATTCAGCCGAAGAAGAAACACCAACACTAATCAACAAACGTCAAATTTTGATTCGTCAACCAGAGCAACGTCAAGCTCTTGGAGTTCGTCCAAAAACCGTTTTTATCCATAGATACGGCTCATGGGCTTTACCAATTATTACTACTTCTACTAATATATTTCTTCCACGCGAAGAAATGTTCCAATGATTTTAATTTTATATTTAAAGAAATATGAAGACGGAGCTACAAACAGATAATATTGAAACGATAATTATCGATTCGTTTGTCTTTATTTTGACAATCGAAGTGTCTATGGTATCCACCTCTGACCAATAAGGAATCAGTTGCCCATTGTCAATGTCTTTGTTAGTGTTATCATGGGTCGTCATAGAAACGTTTTGAAAAACTTTTGATTTTAATTTTTTTGGCCGGAACAGGCATGGAGATTATTGATGGTAAGTTATATTTAATTATATTGCGATATTTACATATTTCTACTAATTAACATGCACATATTTAATCTAAATGTAGCCCAAATAATTAAACATGTTTGCAAGGATCACTCCTAGTGGATTACTTACGTTTTTCTAAAAATTATTCACTGAATATTTCGGTTTTCCATCAGAAATTTACTGTTTAATTTATAACTGGTACCTCGTTAAATTGTTATCTATTTGTAATTTATTTTGCGTGTTGATATGAAATATAAATATGTAAATATCTTTAAAAATATTATTATTTTTGTGATTTAATATATAAAAATACTAAGTTACTGTAAGGCAATTTTATTTATAGAAGGTGTAATATTGTATATGGTATACTTTTATTAGTGCGGCAGACATTTCAATATTTATTTAATATAGGTATTTGTCAACAAAGTCGGCGTCAAAGTTACATCGATACCGTAATCGTGAGCTGTAGAAACACCTCATTAACAACAAATACCAAGTCAAGTTTCCTTACTGGGTTTACTTAGGTAGACCTAAATACAATATACCTAGTACTTTAGCTCCCGTTTTATAGCGATTTCTATAAACTCGGACATACCTATGCAATAGCGCGCAATTGGCAATATTACGTCATATCTCGAGACCCACACCTAAATGTATGTTGAACAAAGCATAATTCATTACCATTTAGCAGGTACCTTGAATTAAATCTACACCATACATGTTTGACTGGCAGACATCGTATTTTATATCGTTAGAACTAAACTAGAGGTACGCCATCCGCGATAAAATAGGTATAACCTAAGCTTTCAGGTTTCCTTTTTGAATTTGTGTTCCATGGTTTAAGCCGGAAACTTAGCTTTAATTCCGGACTCGTACACCATAAGAAACTTAAAAGTAAAATTTTGACAGGAAATTGCTTATATTTTTGTACACTTGTATAACAAAAAAGCATTAACACTAGATTAGCATTTTCGCACTGTCATCATCGCCTCATCAATCAAACTCGAGAAAATTTATGTTTTCGCTTTTTCACGTTGTATGTTCTATTATGACGATCTTCATAAGTACTTAGTATGATTACTTATTGACGATCCTAGACTACTACTATTGTTTGAATCAAACTTCATATAATCAATTGCCGGAATCCAAATATTGCTTTGAAATAAGATAATAAATTTATTATTATGAAATATGTTTACTTGTTTGTTTTAACAAGGTTTTAATGGTATGGTGTAAACATAAACAAGCCACTTTTGGTGTCTACCAGGACGTTGAATAAATTTACAACTTATTTACTGAGACTATATACCATTAGTGGGTCCATCGAGTCACGAACGATGAAGTTCTACGGTGCGTCAAACGATCCCGAGAACTCACGTTGAACATTAAAAAGAAGAAGATAAGTTACTTGGGACATGTGTTTCGACACGAACGGTACCGACTTCTTCAAGTAATCATGATGGGCAAGGTCGAGGGTAAAAGACGCGCTGGCAGAAGGAGGAAGTCGTGGCTCCGCAATATTAGAATATTAGAATGGACGGGATTGACAAGCGTAGAACAGCTGATGCGCTTGGCGAAAAATAAGAAGGAGTTTGACGAGATGGCCGCCAACCTCCAGTAGTGGAATGGCACTTTAAGAAGAAGATATACCATTAGCGGACCCGACAAACGTTGTCCTGTTCACAAAACTTAAAACATCTAATTATATATCTAACCTTTATCGAATCTACTTGATATGAATCCACACAAAAAATATTCATAAAAATCGGTGTAGGCGTTCAGGAGTTTAATCACACACGCACAGCTAAATATAATTTAAAATATCTTAACTTAAATTGAAAGTTACTAAGTTTAGTTGGCTTTTAAGGAAGGTTTATCATTCATGTACGTACCTACGTAATACATATTTTATTAATATTTAACACCGCTCCGATTATGGACTTTCTGTTGCCCACTCAGATAGTTTTGAATGAACCTCTTCTGGAGGTCATTGAACGATCATTGGAGTCAATTAATCCGTGACGAATATTGGCGAAACATAACGCAGCGGCTATCGTATTCAAAGAACTTTTAGGTTCACATAACCTCTCTTTGTATGTTAAAATAATTTTTTTAATTTTCGTACCGTTTACTTTGAAATCTTGTTATCGCATGTTTTATCCTAATAGAGGGAAGTTTTAGCTTAGTTTATGTTAATTGATTCCATGGACACTCGCAATGCTCTGGCTTTGTCGGTCTTTAAATAATTGGTAGGTACGCTACTTCGCTAGTACGCTTTTTTTTGGAGGATCCGAATTGGTTCGAATATATATAACTATCGTATTTATTGGTTATATTTTAAGCAATATTGTGTGACCAGGAATGTTTACATAAAATCGTTGATTTCTTTCTGATGTTGGACGTATAAATAGGTTTTGATATTGTCATTTTGTGTAATGATTTGCTATTTTAAAAGCACCCAGAGTTTTTTACGCAGGCTTATCTCTCGGCCTACACCTTCTGTCTTCTTTGCCGATGAGTAGGGATGTAGACCGATTCAAATTTAATGACGTGGAATAAGTGAATTACCTGTATCTTACCTTCCATAAAAAACAATTAATTTCAATTGATAGTGAAATTTTAGGCATATATTATCTCATCGCATCCTCACGAACCATAAAAAATAATTTAAATTTATCTTGATTAGCAATTGAGATTCGCGTGTCGTCTCTTGGCCTCGTTTTCTATTAGGACAGTTCATTGACTCATTCCATGACGTCATTATGCAAGAATATCGCAACTTCTGTTGCACAAGGTGAAAGAGAAATTATTGGTTATTTGAATGTCTTCATGTATGTTAACTAATCCGATTTGCATGACCTGCACACATGTTATCTTCAAACAGTATAAACAGAAGCCCCTTAACAGTGACTTCAGTATAACCTATAGTCTGTAGTGTTGGCCTAGTGGCTTCAGCGTGCTATCATGCTTGAGGTCGCAGGTTTGATCCCTGGCTGTCAACCAATGGACTTCCTATCTGCGCATTTAACATTCGCTCGAATGGTGATGGAAAACATCGTGAGAAAACTGGCTTGCTTAGACCCAAAAAGTCGTGTGTCACAGGAGGCTGATCCACTTACTTGCCTACGAGATTGACAAATGATCATAAAACAGATACAGAAATCTTAGACCCTTAAAAAGGTTGTAACGCCACTGATTTATTTTAAACCTGTAGTGTATGCTATGAATATTTGCAAATGATTCCGTATTTCATTATTTATTCAGCATTTTTATTTAAATACTAAAAAAACTTCGAGAAAACCGCCGTTCTTTTCTTTGCCATGTCCGCAACTGTTTTTAATAATTCAGAAAATAAGCATTTTCTACGCACACATACGCACAGACACATAAGTATGGCAATTAATTGTTAATACATAGGTACATTTGGTTTTGTAATTTTTATAAAAGCTGTTCGCTACCTAATTAAAAATAAATAAAATATATAAATAAAAATTCAGAGTCCCGACCTATACTAACAGGTAAATACAGTACGAAAAATGTCATAAACGTGTAGGATTTTAGTTATGCTTTTGTCTCAACTCTGAATCATCAGGACTCATATTTCGCGCTAAGTCTTGTTTTTGATGTCACTTGTACCCACAGAGTCAATAAGTTTATATTTACACAGAAGCAAAAATTTTCAATTTATCTAATACTAAAATCTCCTTAAATTAAAAATAAAAATATAGGTACTGGTGCATTTTATACCACGCCCTAATTCTGGAGCAGAAATGTAACCATTGCACAATACAGTATATTATTAGCCAATGCTAATCAATAACCATCATTTCTCTATCCATATCTAACGAGGCATGTTATGATACATCTTAATTATGAGTTATTCAATAATGATATTTTATTATAAACTCAAACTCAAAATATCTTTATTCATATAGGTAAACAAGTCCACTTATGAAAGTCAAAAAAGAAGTTAAATTGTAAATTTACATTTACTACCAGTTCGCTAGTCAAGGGCGTAGAGCGGGCAAGAAGAACAGCCCTGCGATTCTGTAACTCACTTTTCGAACTCACACAGCGGTTTTCGCATCGGCGGTCGCTCTCAAATCAGTCGCGAAGCAGTCATTTTATGATATGGCATTCTGATAAACAATAAACTACAAGCAGAATGAGTTGCTCTACCGCTGTGTGAGTTCGAAGAGTGAGTTACAGAATCGCAGGGCTGGCAAGAAACTTTCCGCCTATACGATGACTCATTTGACATTCTATTATACAAAATACTACATTTATTTACGCATATATTTAAAATATCAAAGAAAATAGATATTGCATTATTATCAGAATTGTATTTAGTTATTTTATTCGCATTATTCAGTCGAAACCTTTCTCGATAAATTGATGATTTACACAACTCATCAAGTCTAAAATATCATTTGATTAAAGTGTATTTTATTTTATAACATTCACTTACCTTACTATTAATGATAGCATTCGTTACGATTTCACTAACTGGGCGTAATATTACAAGAAAGAGTACTTTTTAAAGATCTCATATACTCAACCAATAATGATCAAGATTAGTTCTGCTGTTTGAACGTGAAAGCGTATGATATTTCATAAATATTTCTAAAACTTGAATACCGTTACCCCCCCCAATGTGGTTTGGGGCAGACAGATTTATGTCCTGACAAATCAACCTATGCCTACTAAGGGCGGTTTCAGACTAGCGTATTTTTCTGCGCGTATACGGTCCAGCATACGCGCTAACACGCGCGCTACAATACGCGCTTCATGCAGGGGGTTGTCAAAAGAAAGGTAGTAGTAGAGTAGTAATATAGTAATAGAAAGTAAACATTCGGGTTACCAATACATTTATGTAAGCTTTTTAACACCCCCGACGACTACATAGTCGGGGAATAATCTGGAAACGTTTAAAAAAAAAAATACGCGCTTTAAAAAATCGGATGCGCGTACACTGGCATATTTCGGCGTGTTCGCTCGAACCGGTAGTGGCGTCGTCAGTATCAACATAGATTCTGACGAAGATACATTGCTATTTGCGTTTCTTATTCGCCGTCCACTGAAAAGACGAATCAGATGCTGGGTGTCATCGATGGTTGTACAAGACAAAGAACCGGTCACATTAATGTACACTACCCAGAAGTCAGTACTGGCAAATTTACGAGCTTAGAAGCGCGTCAACGCTCGTATGAGTTGCGCGTGTGCATAAGGCACGCCTATACGTGCCTACATGCCCTACCAAAGACGAGCTTAAACGCGCGTAAAAAACGCTAGTCTCAACAGCCCTAATCTAAAACAGTTTTTTTGCCGGGAATAGAGAGTTTTCTAATGTAGGATCCAAGTGAATAATTCATTGCAGAGGTGGAATTAAAAGGCAAGCAACATTAGATTTTGAAAAAACTTAAAAAAAGTACTTATAAAAATAAACAATAGCTAAAATTAGTACATTAAAGCAGACTATTATCAAAATATTGTCCACTTAAAGTATCGATCACTTAGCTATCTCCAGACTTAACTCACCCAGATAACAAATCCCTAGTTCAAATATGCCTTTTTAAGGAACAGGTCGCAAAACTTCGTTCGTTGAGAGATACCAATTTATAAGATACCAGATATAAGATACCAGAGATAGAAATTTTTTCTTGAAAGATAAAAGGACTACAACTGACCAGTGCGTGGAAAAACGCTAAGTATTCAACTTAACAGAGGTCATCTCTAGAAATGGCGATAAAAACCTATGACGATAAACAATATAGAATGGGTATGGTATTTTCTGAATGACAAATCTTATTTATTTATTTATTCACACTTTGTTACATTTATACAATAACAAATAACATAACACATAAAAATTAAGAGATGCAACGGGCGGCCTTATAGGTAACAAGCGATCTCTTCCAGGCAACCCTAGTAAGGGAAAAAACTAAAAAAAGAAATATGATGGGTAAAATGCAAGATAACCAAAACTTTAAAAAAATAGTGGCGGAGAGTTTGTTGCCAGTTCTTCTCTTCCGTTCTACGCCCTTGATTTGAGAACTGGCACTAAATGTAAAGTTATAAGCATTTCATATACATTTCTTTTTTGACGTTCATAACTGTTCAACCTGTATGATTAAAGGATTGTTGACTTTTGACTATAAAAAATATAGAAACTTTTTTAAAAATAATACAAAACTATTATAAAAAATCTAAAAACCTAATCTCACGGATTCATCTTAGGTCAATGAGAATAAAGATCCAGTACATTTTGGGCGAAGAATTTTTGAATTATAGTTTCAAAGCTATTTTAATGATATGTAATGAATATTTTAATAGTAGTCAATCAAAATGGTCCATTGTTAGGTCACGTATGAATAGAAAATATTGATGTTAAAATTTGCGGGCCAGTTTATTTAAACAACAACGTGTGCGACACACCATAACATTGCTCTCGTGTACCTATATCGACTTACACCTTCGTTAGAACACTGTGAAAAGAACACACATACATTACATACGTCATTAGCGTACGCCGAAAGTAGGCAGGTATAGAAATATTATTCTACGATTCAACTTTTTAAAGTTAAATAAAACAAAAAAAAAGTGCGTGCGTACAAAGTACACATGCCCAAAGTGAAACTTATTTGGCAAACTAATTTTTAACTCTTGTTCATATTTAAACAAATCTAAAACTTTAGATTTCCGAGACTTAGAGGGAGGGAAAAAGGAAGATATGTTAGGAATTTCACGCATTTATTTGTCATTAAAATATTAAGTGTCGAAAATTAATAAAAATTTTAAATTTATTTCTTCGATAATAAAAACACGTGGCATTTTAATTTACAATTCGTCATTTGAGATTTTAATAAATTATTTTGCATAAAATATAAAATATATATGTATTATATTTTTAAAAATTTAGAAATATTAATTTTAAAATAGAATTTCTATAAGGTAATTCACCCTTCTCACTCTCACCCAATCGGAGACGCTTCTCATCTTCGTGACGCTAAAATTATTATTATTGCGTTTCATCCGTAAAAAGTTTACCCTCATGCTCCTAAAGAAGTTTCACTTAAAAACTTTTAAGCTTTATCAAATATCGCCTGTTCATTGTAAGATGTCTCAAATCCACGTATAAGCAGCTCAGCGAAGAGCAAGTAGAAAATTAATACGTTATTAAAAGTGACGTAAAACAAAATAAATATATGTACCTAATTAAATTAAAAGCTCATTCCGTCGATTCTATCACTACACAAAATTATTGTTATCTAAATGCATCTCTTCACTAACTTAGCATATAATTACCTAGCTGCCTTCATGAACTACATTTCGCCTTCATGATTTTTTATGAAACTAGTTTTTACAGTTTTTCCGTGCAATTTTCCTCTGCAAAAACATGAGAGTTCAACGAATAAATTTGAGAAAATTACTCTAATTCCTCCAGCCGTTTTCGAGTTTTCCAATTATGTGATTTGGCGTTTTAGTTATTGCTTTCTTGTATATAATAACTGTAGTATATCCACTTTGCTGTATTTTCAAAAGATACTACAACGTACGCGACTTTTCTTGTCACAAAAAAAAATCAAATCGGTCCAGTATTAGCGCATATTAAATGCAAACAATAAAATCTTTTCCCTATAATATTAGTGTAGATATCATTTATTGCTTGAAACCTTACCTTTATAAGAAATTTCAAACATATAACAGCTGATTAATCAAAGCTGTTCTCACGATGATGATACAAAATTGCGAGAATTTATATTGCATTAGCCAAGTTATTTTCTATATACTTATAAGATTATATATCTTTTTATATGGAATTGATTCAAATAAACAATTGTGTTTCTCTGAAAACAAGGAAACGACATTAAAAGTTTATTATTACAATTATCAATTCCTTTTTACAACAATTTCACAATCAAACAATACTGAATTAACGATGACTTCACTTGTCAAACTTCAAACTGCTTCGGCGCGATGGCTGATGGCGCCATCTAGTACATAACAAAGAAACATGCAAGTTTATTTACATACTTTTATGGCACTTGTACATAAATTCGTTTCTTCCGAATGTAATGAACTTTCATGCTTCAGGAATAAAACCATAGTTGTGTATGCATAGATAGATTCGTTAGAGAAAGATGCTGCCTTAGGCCAGTGTTTTCCAACGTGGGGCCCACGCACCTCGGGAGGCAATTCTATTGTTAAGGGGGGCTATACAAGAATGTAATAATATAATGGAATTTGAATTTCAGTTTTTCATTATATGTTTATAAAATTTACTTATGGTTTTTCGTTAACAATTTTCTAGTAATTTCTTCCTTAAACCTATCAGTTAAGTTTCTTAAGTGAAGAATTTAATTATTCATATCTTATCTTATCTTATATATATATATAAAAGAAAGTTGTGTTTGTTACAACACTTATAACTCGAAATCGGCTGGACCGATGTTAGTTATGTCTTTTTTGATGGATTTTTCCCCACTCCGAATAGCAGAATAAGTAATAAGATATCGGATAAGTTATCGAATAACAATAAATAAATAAATTAATTTTACGAATGCACACGGCGTGTGGTGACATTTGTTGACAAAACTACGCATCATTTTACGTCGAAATCGTGTCACTTCAAGAAATTCCGAACTTGGTTTGAAATCACTGCCTTAGACAATGAAAACAAAACAATACTACTTTTAATTGGGTTATTGTAGAGAAATGTTAACGTCTCATCCGTTAAGGCTTTTATGTATAATAAAAATAAAAATAATATTATTAAATACATCAAGAAAAACCCGCAAATTTTGTAGAAATTTTCGTCCATAAAAAAAACTCGCTTCACTTGGCTTAGGCCCGTGTGGAACAGTGTTTCATTATGAATCGATCCTGAACTGGACTACCAAATATAATCTTTATATATATAATTCTTCTGTGAGTGTGTATGTCACTGAACTTCTCTCAAACGACTGGACCGATTTTGATGAAATTTTTTGTGTGTGTTCAAGGGGTTCTGCGAATGGTTTAGATTCACAAATCAGCCCGGCAGGTGGCGCTGCAGAAGTTACTTTCATACTTTGTGTAATATCCTAATCGCTTGAAATATCATGCAGGACAACGTCTGTCAGGTCCGCTAGTAATATAATAAAATATGTTTGTGACAAAATTGATTCAACGCTAGTCCCCACAATAGGAAGTCCCTGTGTTGTGCGTAACTAGATTACAATTATTCCGTGGTACATGGTGCATTGTTAAATTAAATAAATAAATCAGTGGCGCTACAACCTCTTTAGGTCTGGGCCTCAGATTTCTGAATCTGTTTCATGATCATTTTTAAATCTAATAGGCAAGTAGGGGATCAGCCTCCTGTGCCTGATACACACCGTCGACTTTTTGGGTCTAAGACATGTCGTTTTCCTCATGATGTTTTCTTTTACCGTTCGATCGAATGTTAAATGCGCACTTATAAAGAAAGTTTTCATTGGTGCACAGCCGGGGATCGAACCTACGACTTCAGGGATGAGAGTCGCACGCTGAAGCCACTAGGCCAACACTACTCTGCATTTCTATATATTTCAAGAAAAAGCAGTCTGAGTATAATCTATAGTCAAACAATAGTCGTATAAGACTTTAAGCATGCTTGGATGTATGAGTATGTGAATGGGTGTGTGTGCGTGCCTTTGGAAACTTTACAATGTGATTAAATTAATAAAATATCAGAAGAAATAAAACAATACTAAATACATATTAGGAAGATTGAGTGGTTTCCGTACTAAAAGTGGATTGAAGCTTCAATTGTCTAGTTTCAAAAACGCTTTGATAAAGGTGACACCAATTACATAATTACAGTGTTATTTTATTCTTTTGTATACGTCTTTCGTGGGATTTTATTACGGAAATACTTATGTAAGGTGTTTGTTCGAAATTTAAATGTCGCGGCGAATTGTTACGTTAATTACAGTTAATTAATGTAACCGACATTTTGATGACCCTCTTTTTACGTAGAGTATTAATAGTTAATAGACAACTATTAATATTAATTTTCTACAATATATCATAGATGCTAGTAGGGGAATAGTTTTATTGTAATTACACGCTTATAGCTTTAATTGTCTAATACTTCCACAGACTAGAAACTCTTTGAGTCTCTCTGCATCTGTTGTCATTGGTAATTTTTTAAGCAAGGATGTAATAAGAGTTCTGTGCACAGACACTCGTTGATTTCTGTGTATTGGGGTGGAACTATGACACCTGTATGTCAAAATTGAATATGTTTTTGACATACGTGAGACTTGACTCTAACCGTATAAAATAAATTAAAAAGCTTTTTCGTATAAGTTTATTTTCTTTACAATAAATTAAAAAAAAATTAAGTTCGTTTGCCGATCCCGCCGAAGGCTTCCTCCAGACTCCCACTCTTCTCTTTCTCGCTCTACCGTCGACAAAACCTTGACTACAACCAGTTTTATCTTCCCATCTCGTACTGTTCGCCTTTTTCCAATTTTTTGGGAGCTCGTTAGTTTTACTACATTTCTCAACTCTTCGTGGTGTCCTGTCCATCTCCACTTGTCTCATCGAATACTCTTCTTAACGTCATCCTGGTCCTATCAAAAGAGATTAGAAATAGTAACATTAGGAAAAGGTTCCTAATGTTACTATTTCGAATCTCTTTTGTTTTTGTTAGTAAATTTCCGTCCATTGCTCTTTGACAAACCTCAAATTTTGATTTAGGCATTGGTGAGGGCCAGCTTGTCATAAGGTAAGAGAAGTCTGCCTGAAAGTCTTCCACCGTTCGTTTCACAAGGTCTTTAGCGAACTAGCGAACTATGTATTCGACTCCCGGTGGGGTCTTCCCTGAGAGTTACGACCTCCAACTTTAAAAAAGCATACTCATTCAAAGGCCGGTCCACGACCCAAGACCCACTAAAGTAGGTGTCTGCGACGACGATCATAATACGAGAAATTGTTTTTGCAAACAATTTAGCAACTAAGCAAACTGTCTTGATAGTTGTGACGTTTATTTAAGCAGCTCAAAATTTTATCTCTTCCATGTATTTATATTTTAGAAATATCCTATTCGTGCACAGAAACATACATATTTTTAAGTCGAAGTAAGAAGTAGACATGGGTTGAAGGCTGTGCCAAAAATCAATCTGGAACTGTTTCGGAAAAACACCTTTTGTATGGCAATTAAAGCATACAATAAATTACCAAAAGAATTAAAAGATCTTCTAGAGTCTTTAAAAGGGACTTGAAAAATTTACTATTCAATAAATGATTATTTGCGACACTGTAAGTGATATAAATTTAATATAGTACGATACAGATAATATAAGAATTGACTTTGACTAATAATGTAAAATTCCTTAAGACAAATTTGCGCGCCATTGTGTGTTGCAGAATATGCGAACGATTTACGATTGAGCACCACCTTAGCATTTTTATACCATATTCTTGCAATAAATAAATTATTATTATTTAAACTCTATTTAGTCTTCAGAATCGCTAGCTTAACTTAATCTCTTAATAATGGAATTTGAAAATGAAGAAACATATTAGGTGATTTTAATAGGGACTTCAATACACAAGTCTATGGTATATGAAATTGTATAAACATATTCACATACATATTTATTTACCCGCCATTGATACTTGAGATTGACGTACCATTGAATGTGAAACAGAATTTCACAACTCATATCGAGTTCATCCATTCGATACGTAAGCCCATCAGAGTGTAGCATCGAGCGGTCCGATACGGTCTATTGCATTGGTACTGTATCGGGGTCTCAACACATAAATCCACATTTATCCTAAAATCTTACCGGAACTATTGGATTCCCTGTGAGAGTCCAGGAAATTTTCTTGTCTCGTAAAGTAAGCTTATTGGTCTAGTATACGCTACAATGAAACATCAAAGAAAGCGAGCCTTGCAATTCGAATTTACTCCTGTTTTTATTAAAAAAATAAAATAATTACCTATACACAGCTAGAGATCTCGGATATCGACTTGCTAGGGTCTTCTCTCGCTATTATGACATTCACCACACATGTCCGTGGGTTATTGGTACTGTTGACCTGTCCCTTTCCTAGTATGTCTTGGATTTGAACTAGTTGTCCATCAACGTATAAAGGTCAAAAAGTCAAAAATCATTTAATCATATAGGTAACACAATGTACACTTATCAACGTCAATTAAAAAGAAATGTATATGAAATGCTTCTAACTTTACATTTAGTGCCAGTTCTCAAATGAAGGGCGTAGAACGGAAGAAAAGAACTGGCAATAAACTCTCCGCCACTCTATTTAATCGGCATTTTTGTGTTTTACACGTTTTTAAGGAGCCATTACACCATGTTCCACATGACTTCTTAAGTAAATAATAATAATAACATAAATAAATTAAAATCAAAGACCTATATCCTCCTGGTAAGCCACTTCTCAATCATCGTTTCGCGCCAAACCTCCTAATCATTGCCTTTCGTATCCTTGTCATCTTTTCTACCACATTACTGCCCTTAATATATAACTATACATATAGCATTTTTTATTATGTCTGTTTATTTTAAGTCTTCAAACATTTGAGAAATTAAGTTTTTTTCCAATACTAACGGTTGCACTTTAGTACTATATCCAGCAACGTTTTATTAATGAATGAATGAGTGAATTACATATCACACTATAAAAAAAAATTGACATGTGGCCGTAACTGTTCATCGAAGAACTGTAATAAAAATACGCATCGCTAATTTTTTATCTGTATAAACTCCTTTAATATGTATCGAGTCCCTCAAGAACACACTAAAAGCAGTAATCACCGCTGAAGCAGCTACGTGAGCTTGAGGTATGAATAATGCTAATAGCATATTATGTACCATAAGGTTTGCTGTAACACAAACGTATGTAATCTACTAATAAATTCGATTAATATACCCGAAACTTGGTATGGTTAGAATGAGGTCAGTGTTTTCTATTAAAATGTGCAGCTGAAATGTGAGAAAGTTTTTTTAAGGATTGCTTAATAGTAAGGATAACGTTATCAAAAGCTGCGCATACGACCGTTATCCCTGAGAGCATCGGGAATTCTATAGAACTTTTTGCTTTTGTCAAGAAGGGTGCTCATAGCGTTCTTTTTTCTCACACCCCTGTGATTTATGTGCCCTTCGGTTAAGTCGAATCGATTCTTCCCGAAACTCGGTATTCCATTTTTAAAATTCGACGGATGCAGCGTCTCCGGTGTTGTCACCACAGCTCAGATCGTTAGGAGTCCTCGTACGTTACGTTTATTTTGTTACACCAAAGGGATATTAACGGAAGTGGTTTTTAACAATTTTGTTTTTGTTAACCGGTCAACACCATTGTAGTGCGTACCGCGTGCGCCGGCGTTTAGTTGTGATCGCAACACGGACAAGAATAGCCGTTGCGTTACCGCCTTTATCGGAGTTTAATATGATCCTTATAGTTGTGAAGACATATTAAATTTTAATACATAAGTGTGAATTGGCGCGGTATATCGCATTTAAAATATGTACACAGTGAGTGAATTTTTATCTTTTTTGTGATAGTGATAAGCGTATGATAAAAGGACAGTTGATAGCTGAGTGCGGTAACCGGTATACGTTTTTGAATTGATATTATGGAAAGGCAAATGAGTGATGCGCTTGCGTCGATGCAAGTAGCGATGGACCTATTTTTGTAGCACGGAAATAAGAGCGGCAACAGGAGTAAAAAGTTTCAGCCCAAAAACTTGTGAGCGGTGTGTGTGATATTTGTGAGGAAGGTCAATATGAAGAAGAGTGCTCTGTTGAAATTAAAAGCGATATTTGGGTCAAGAAAAGGTTAGTTTTTATTTAATGATTTAATAGTAAATTAAGGTACAGTTATATGAGAGAAATATGTTGATAAATCGAAGTTCACAACATGTTATTATGAACTGTTGAACTTTGCAGATATAAAAATGAATAAATATAAATGTCTTCAAAACAGATTACTGCAGTCGTTTATAGTGTCCATATATAAATAATTTAATAACATAAAATCTACGAGTCGACTGTCGAGTTCATAGGCACTCAGCCAAAACGCTAATATATGAAAAAAATCTGTAATTATAAATTTGTCATTAGTGTGGTTTTTCCTATCAAATCTAAATTATATATTAAAAAAAGTAATATCTAAACTTATATTTAAAATGGGAGTAATGAAAACAGAAAGAGAAACAAGTAACTTCCCGGTGTTATGTGGTCCCCACTATACTATTAAACTTTCAACTGTTAAGCTTAACCATTTGTTTATGTAGTGATAAGTTATAGTTAAGTACCTAATGACATTGTTTGTTCCCCTAATGTATCCCTACTCCTACCCAAACCTTTAAGTACCAAATCCCGATCCTTTCAAAGGCACTTCCATTCCATATTCCAACTCCAACGTTAGTTTATTGTAAACATAATTTTAAATAAAGTTTGTTAGTTTTAAAAACAAGTTTTAGTCACTGCCTCATAACAATTTTGGCGCAGTCGGTAGGATCTACTTGTGTAGTAAGACGAAGCAAAAACGTACAAAGGACTAGCATCGCCTAGTACGGTAGCCTTAGGCTTTTAATAGTTTTCGCCGATACTATGCTCTTGTGGTTCGTGTTACTGTGGTAAGTGGCATTTTACTTGTGGCTCATTCTTTTCCTATATTTCCATATTTTGTGTGTTTTATATAATATATTATCGTGTATTACTATATCTTATATTTCATTTAATTACATTATTCATATTTAACTACACACGCATTCTACATTTTAATCATAATCATGTCATTAAAGACCGAAAGCATAATGAAGGCATCACCAGTTAATATTCAAACTCTTATAAATCTAATTCCTATATTCGACACAAACAATCACGATGAAATTTACGGTTACATTAGGTCCTGTGATACTGTGTTTAAACTGTCATCTCCGTTTGAACGGGAGACTTTGTTAACTTGTGCTCTAAATAATATTAAAGGCATCGCGGCCTCAGAAGTTCGGTGTAAAACTTACGAGACGTGGGATGAACTAAAGAGATTTCTTATTGAGAGATTCGCGAATACCAAGACAATTCAACATTTGAATTTAGAACTTCAATCGATTTTCCAGAGACATGATGAGTCCTTAACCCAATTCTATCATAGAGTAGATCTTTGTCGTTGCAAAATCTTAGAAAAACTACACTCAGAAATTTGCGATTCAACATTAGACGGACGTGTAGCAACCACCGAGGAAACCGCCTTAAGCATATTCCTCAACGGGCTCTCTACAGACATGGGTATAATGCTCAGAACAAAAGGTTTCGATACCTTGAGAGAAGCAGGTCGTTTTGCAATGCAAGAAGACCAAATTAGGGCTATGAACAAAGCTAGGCAATCTTTATTTAGACCAGTTGCAACTCCTAGGCCAGCAATTAGGAGTAATGCATATCAAAATAATTACCAATCTATTCGAAACCCAAATATTCCATTCAGGCCTCCTAATCCTAGATTTTCTCCAAAGACATGTGCTTATTGTAAAATATTGGGCATTTAATAAACGAATGTCGCAAGAGAGCATACAACGAGCAAAATAAACAACGCGCTCTCCCTGCACCAATCCGCCATTTAAACTTAGAAGCGACCAACGAAATGAGCGACCCGTTGGAAATCGCTACCAGCTCTTACTCGATGAACCCAGCTCTTTAGACTATTCAATGCTTCCTCAAATTCCAAAATCAAGTCGAGTGTTACAAAGCACTGTGTCTGCATCCTTGCATAATAAACCAGCCTATCGGAGGCAATGCAAAGAAGCTTGCACACAGACAGATTTTGAAGCTAGCTTTATACAGACCTACAAACAGGGTAGCCAGTCCCAAACCTTTGGTCATAATACTAATTCTACTATTTCTTATAAGCACGACGAATCTCCAAAATCCTCTGAATCTAAAAATCGCACTGTATCTTCTAACCCCACTGTATCTCAAAATATCGCTGTATCTCATACTACTACTAAATCGAATTCAAAATACCATTATAAAAAAAATAAACGTAAGTCGAAATTAAACAACAAGAATATTAAATCTTTTTCAATCTCTGCTTTAAATGATATACCTCCAGAAAACCTCTTACATGCTACATTTTACATAGATAATAAACCAGTGACTCTTTTAATTGATACCGGTGCTGGTATATCTGTCATACGTAAAGATAAAATAGGTTTAGCTTGCATTAACGAATTAAATATAGTTTCTATTCAAGGTATTTCCAGTTCTCAATCTCAGATGCTGACCTTAGGAACGGCAAATATTTCCCTTGACAATTTACCTAAACATAAATTTCATGTTGCAAACCTTAACATAAAAGCTGACGGTATTTTAGGTAATGACTTTATGACTGAATATGACTGTAAAATTGAAGTACAATCGAAAATCTTAACAATTGGCGTCAAAAGTTATGACTTATTTTATTTACATGAAAAACTACAAGATTTAAATTCACAGAACAATACTATATCCCTCGAAAAACAAGTAATTAATAAACGATCGGAAACAGTAATTAGATGTACAGCAAATTCTATGAATTCTGGCGAAGCAATCGTTGAAAAACATACATTAGATAATGGCATTATTATTCCACGCTCATTAGTGACCGTCACAAACAACTCTTTTCTTATAACTTGCATTAATTTAGACAAACAAGATAAGATTATTAGCACTCCTTCCATCCCTGTTACTATTTTTGACTTTGACAAACATACTAATGAACAAACTCAACATGAGATAAATAATTTTAATTGTATTTCCCAAACAGATCGTCAGAGCAAAGTTTGGTCCCTCATTAGAGGCGACCATTTAAACAAAGAAGAATCAAACTCCCTAAATAAAATCGTAACTGAATATTCTGACATATTTTATACAGAAGGTGACAAACTGACATTTACAAACCATACTAAGCATACTATTCCTACCACATCAAATATTCCAATTAATACGAAAACATATAGGTTTCCACATATACATCAACAAGAAGTAAAAACCCAGGTCGATAAAATGTTAAATGAAAATATAATACGTCCGAGTACTTCACCATGGAGTAGTCCTATCTGGGTAGTCCCTAAAAAAGTAGACGCCTCCGGCAAACAAAAATGGCGCGTCGTTATTGATTATCGTAAACTGAATGATATAACCATAGGTGATAGTTATCCTTTACCTAACATTACAGATATACTCGACAAGTTAGGACATTCTGTTTACTTCACTACTTTAGATCTCGCCTCTGGATTCCACCAAATCGAACTCGAATCAAACGATATTCCTAAAACTGCCTTTAATACTCCGTATGGACATTATGAATTTTTAAGAATGCCATTTGGATTAAAGAATGCTCCAGCAACTTTTCAACGTGCTATGGATAGCGTACTCTATGGATTACAAGGTGAACGTTGCTTTGTTTTTTAGACGACATAGTAGTCTTCGCCTCTAGTTTACAAGAACACGAACAAAAGCTATACGAAGTCTTCAATCGACTTAGGAAAAATGGCTTAAAAGTTCAACCAGATAAGTGTGAATTCCTTAGGAAAGAAGTAGCCTATCTAGGGCATATAATTTCTAGCGAAGGTGTAAAACCTAATCCTGATAAAGTTCACGCAGTCGATAATTTTCCAGTTCCCAAATCATGCAAAGACATCAAGTCTTTCCTTGGCCTAACCGGCTATTATCGCCGTTTCATTTCTAATTTTAGTAGTCTAACAAAACCTTTAACTAGTCTCCTTAAGAAAGATGTTCCTTTTGTTTGGGGTGAAACTCAACAATCAGCCTTTGAAGAATGCAAACGTCTCCTTACCAATCCTCCTATTTTACAATATCCTGATTTTACTAAAGAATTTATTTTAACAACAGACGCTTCTCTTCATGCGATTGGCGCTGTTTTATCGCAAGGGCAAATAGGTAAAGATCTACCTATTGCGTATGCATCACGTACTCTCAACAAAGCAGAATCAAATTATTCCACCATTGAACGTGAATTATTAGCCATAGTTTGGGCTGTTAAGCATTTTCGTCCCTATTTATTTGGTAGAAAGTTCAAGATCGTTACCGATCATAAACCATTAACATGGCTTTTCTCTATAAAAGACCCTGGTAGTCGTCTCGTTCGCTGGCGTCTCAAACTCGAAGAATATGAATACGAAGTAATTTATAAAGCTGGTAAAAATAATACTAATGCCGACGCACTCTCTAGGCCCTCAATTCTTAACACAAATACTATTGACTTAACTTGTGACAAAAATACTGATAAGAACGAAATCGATTCTCACGACGACTATTTACAATTAAACTATCAACACTTTACAGAAATTTCAGATTATAGTTTCGACACTCCAAATCTACATATTTCACCAGATAAGCTGTTAGACGAACGACATAAAGACATATTTATTGCTATTTCTTGTGACATTTCCGATAAGAACAATCTTTACAACGAAGCTATTTCAATGTGTTCTCAAGTGGAATCATTTCTAAAAAAGTCTAAAGCACTCTACGAAACTGACTTATTGGTTTCCAACAAAAAACAAAACATTTACTTTAACTATTCTCGACCCTTATATTTCGATCCTTGGGATTCTGAAAGTTATTTTAAGTCACTTCTTAGCTGTTTACAGAATAACGATTTGAAATCACTTTACGTACCTGACTTAAAAGATGACGCAACTTGTAAATTAAAAGGCAATGAACAACTACATATTACATCTTATTTAGCAGACATTTATAATTGTAAGATTACTATCTGTGAAAACAAAGTGAAGACTCCTAATCCTGAAGATATTCCTTCTATTTTAAAATCTTTTCATGATGACCCTTTGTCGGGTCACCGTGGTATAGTTGAAACCACACGAAAAATAAGATCAGAGTATTTTTGGAAAGGTATGACCGACACTATTAAAAATTACATTGACAAATGTCAAATTTGCCAACGGAGTAAGATACAAAGAAAAACTTATAAAGCTCCAATGGTAATAACTTCATCATCCACTGAACCTTTTGAACGTGTCTCTATCGACTTAGTTTCTTATTCAGAAGTAACCCATGACTCTAATAAGTACATCTTAACCTTACAAGATGATTTAACAAGGTTTGTACAAGCTTATCCTATTGTAGATAAACAAGCAATTACCGTAGCAAAGACTCTATTAATCTTCTGTCAACATTACGGCGTTCCCAAACGATTTCACTCAGATCAAGGAACAGAATTTGTAAATAGCATCATAAAACAATTAATGAAATTGTTAGGTTCAAATCATACATTGAGCACAGCTTACCACCCTCAAAGTAATGGTTCTATAGAACGTTTCCATGCTACTCTTAGAGATCATATACGATCGTATCATAAGAGAAATAATTGCAATTGGGATCAAATAATTCCTTTCGCAGTTATATGTCATAACACAGCCGTTAATCAATCATTGGGTTTCACGCCTCATGAATTACTTTTTGGGTATAAACCTCGATCACTCTACTCTCTAAAAGAATTAAACGAATATACAACCTGTGATTATATACATGATCTTAATGAACGACTCAAAGTTTCTCGTGACGTTGCTTTACGTAACTTACAAGCGATGAAGGAAAAAGCTAAAGAACGTTATGATAAAAATATTAGAAACATCGCTAAGTATAACGTAGGCGATTACGTAATGCTCAAGGTGCCCAACCCTAATAACTTAGATTCGAAATGGGAAGGTCCTTATCTTATTGTCAGAATAGGATTCAATGAAAATTACATTATCAGAAAGAATGGAAGAAACCAAATAGTGCATGCAAATCGTTTAAGACCATCGCACGAATCATAAATTATTTAGAATAATTATCGTTACTAGATTTTTTTTACAAACCAATTTTAATTCTATTTCAGTTTACCAATTGCTATGGCATTTCCCAATACTATATCCGACGGAGAGGAGAATCCTAATTATATACATTCGTTTTATACACACATGAATAATCCTTATTTTAGTTTTATCATATGTTCTATAATAAAAATTTTATTTTGCATTATACTATACAAAATTTATATAATTATAAAGAAAATAGTTACAAATAGGTTTAATTCTAATTAGAATTCTGAAGAGGTCGTAGTCTAATTCTTGAATATTATTATATTTCTTTCAATATTATATTTTACAAAATAGTTATTTCCATATTTCAGGTACTCCACAACCTTTGTTGTCGGGGATACCCACATACAAAATATACCTTCAAACTCAGGACTATATTATGAAGAAGTTGGTGAAATTCTAGTGTCGGAAAGTTCTTGGAAACTCATTATATATAGAGATATCGAACCATTATTCTTATCGAGGGATTCTCTAAAACGATTAGTAAATAGTTATAATTTTATAATCAAACAAAATTCTAATTTACCTAACGTCGTTACTACCAGTTCTTTTATTAAATTAAGTATTATGAATATAGACTCAAGGTTGGATGAATTTCAATATTACACAAGCGACAAGCGTTTCAAGCGCGAACTTATAGACGGTCTAAGCTCAGTTCTAAAATGGCTCATTGGTACACCAGACGCAAAAGATGCCGAATACTATAATGAATGTATAGATCTCTTAGAAAAGCAACAAATTTCTACGAATGATATTTTAAAACAACAACTACAAATTCTTTCTTCAACCATTACTAACTTTAACAATACCATTTTAAAAATTTCATACGATGAACACATGATCAATGAAAATTTAATGAAAATTAACTCCTATATTAACTCAACGAATACTTTACTTTTTAATCTCAGTGTATCTGAACAGATCTCAACTGTTTCTATACAAATTCTAGAACTCGTCACGTCTCTAGAAAAACAAATTGATGATATCGTTGCGAGCATTTTATTTATTAAATCGGGAGCAGTTCATCCTTCGGTCATATCGTCAGTAAGTCTTTACAAAGAATTATTAGCATCAAGTCATGCTAGAACATCAGGTAACCTAGTGGCAACCGTGAGTCTTCAAAACATTCATAAAATTTTAAACTCTGCCACAATTACATCATATATTTATATGAACAAAATTATATATATATTAAATTTTCCTTTAGTCAAAAATGACATATTTACCTTATACCATTTAATTTCAATTCCTATAAAACATCCTGAGTCCTCCTTATATTCCACAATCCTACCTGAGCACATGTATCTTGCTATGAGCAAAAACAGTCAACGCTACCTGACGACGAACTCCGTGGATAAGTGTCATGAATTCTCTCCAAACCTTCATGTATGCAGTAAGGTCACAATCTTCAACTCAAACGCACGACCAATCTGCGAAGTCTCCATCTTGCTGACGAATTCTAAAGACATACCTCAAAACTGCGAGGTATCCACATTCTCTGCGCATTTCAACACATTTCATCCATTAAAAATAACAAATGGATTTTCATACTTTCGAAGAAAATTACATATGCTATGGAATGCAACGGAAAAACTACACATGGCGAAATATTTGGACACGGAATAATTCTGCTACAACCTGCATGCAAATTTTATACACCAATGGTTACACTCATCGCTGAAGACTCGAAATCGAAAAACATAAGTCATCCCATTGTTACTGTCGACGTGGAAAATAACTGCATCGAAGGAACTCCAGATCTTTATAATCCAGGACTCGTACCTATCCAAATTAACGATGTTTCCTTAGACTCTCTCATTACTATTAAAGACGAGATCAAACATCACTCTAAAATACTAAATCAAGATAAATATATCATTCAAGAACATCCATACAATTTCACTCTAATGAGTTTATCACTTGGATCAGTCCTTCTTATTTATACTCTTTACAAGTTTTGCAATTGTTGCAACCTCTTCAAATACTTTTACCCAAGAAGAAACTCTCACGAACAAGGATGCATTCAAATATTTAATAATTGCTTCGACCAATCCCGAAGACGACAACAAATAGAAATCCCATTGTCTACATACAATACGACGACGACGACGACGGCTTGCATCAGCTCGGACGACGAGGAAGAGGACGCCCAACAAACTTCTTCAAAAAGTTCACGCCAACAGGCGCAACCTTTATTTTAAGGGGGGAGGTGTTATGTGGTCCCCACTATACTATTAAACTTTCAACTGTTAAGCTTAACCATTTGTTTATGTAGTGATAAGTTATAGTTAAGTACCTAATGACATTGTTTGTTCCCCTAATGTATCCCTACTCCTACCCAAACCTTTAAGTACCAAATCCCGATCCTTTCAAAGGCACTTCCATTCCATATTCCAACTCCAACGTTAGTTTATTGTAAACATAATTTTAAATAAAGTTTGTTAGTTTTAAAAAACAAGTTTTAGTCACTGCCTCATAACACCGGACACTTTTATTCGCCTAATTTTGATGTAATTTGTTTTTTTATTCATGAAGTAATATAGCGTTTTATGCGAAGTATACACAAGCTTAAGCCTAATTTTGTACGTAAAAAACTCATGACGCAGAGCCAAACCAGTATAGTTCAAATTATATTTAGTAATTCCTTTATTCAAGAATTTCGAGAGCGCCTCGCCATATCTAAGTATTTTACACGCATAGTTACACGCCACTACACAGACATATTCTAGCTTAGAAACGTTTGTATTTTAAAACTAAAAGCCATATAAATCTGTCATTTAAGTGTTTATTGCGACATTTATTTCGTGTCTTATAATTGTTTTAACGAGTTGTAACACGTAATGACTTGGTACTTCAAATTGTAAATAAAAAAGTCGATGGGCCTTGATTTATCAAATAAAAATTTATTTATTCATATTGGTCTATGAAGATCTTAATTTAGTACCAGTTCTTAAATCAAGAGCTGGCCGAACTGGCAAGAAACTCTCCTACTCTTGGTATTGTTTTTTATTAAGATAACTTTTACACATTTAAAGAAAACACTTTTTTACCGGATTGAAGTTATGTATTATAAACTTATAATTTTTTTACATAATTAAAAAAAAAAACGACATTTCGCGTGCTTTACAGCGTGCGTGGTCACGGTGACTCTCCTACTCTTTTTAAATTTAAAATACCAATCTCTACAAACAATGATCATTATTGAAACATTGATTGTTTGAAAGTGATGACAATTTCTTCAATTGAACTTCAAGATTCCATTTTATAGACAAAAGGAAGCTCACCTTTGAGTCCTACTGCCAATAATTCGGTAGAAACACTTGTGTTGCCGATTTTATAACAATCGTACGCCTTCTTAAAAGACCCTAAAGCGTATGAGTTCTTAATTACTTCCAGTTTGCTTCATTAGTAAATATCCCCATATTATTATGGTGGCGGAAATTAATTGTAATTTATTTAAGACATATAGAACAGAGCGTCTTCTTAATTCACACAGCGATATTTTTTGTAACCCAATATTAATTTAAATATTTATAAATGTATGTAGATAACCTAGCTCGTTTATGTACTAGCAGTCGACTGATAAGCACGTGTTTCAAGACGTAATATTCATAATGAAAATTTATGCCCATTGTTTTCTTCAGTGTTCGAGATAGTGAGCTGTGTGTTGCGTGTTTCAGTTGTGAATTTATTTAATTTGAATTATGCTTTCTTGCTTCTGCGCTCAGCGCAAACGTGGTGAGTTTCGTTATTCATATTTATTTAATTATTTTTATGGATCTTGTACTATGTGTACTGATGTAAAGTTAACTAGAACAAGGATTGATTTTGAATAAATCTTGTTGACAAGCGATTCTAATGATGCTCACTGCTCTTGTGATAGATACTTATGACTTATCCAATATTGCCGCTAACGATTCGGTGTACTGACTGATTTGGCAGTGAAATCAGTAGTATTATTAATTCTGTACTATACGTCTGTCGCGCATTCAACTTGTTTTAGCGAATATATCATTAGTTAATATGTAGTAGTAACATTGTTATTGGCCATTTATAGTATTAAAAATAAATAGACCATGCATATTATTTATGACAGCTGAAGAGCGCAATATTGTATCCCAAAAAAACTGCATAGATATGATTAATTTGTGCAAAACAAAGCGTGAACAAGTTCGCATTAAATTGAACTGAAAATGAATTAGAAGTGTATTTTCGTAATCGATTATACAAATGCATTCTCTGTTACGATTGTTTGACTACTTGAGTAACTCTTCATAGTGGATAGCGAGAGAAACGTAGAAAGGTAGACGGTGTTAATAGATAACAACTACATATGTTACGCGAAATCTAGCCCTAAGCTTAGAAAACCAAGAGTTGTTAATCGAAGGTGTTCGGAATGTCAGAAACCGTAACAAACAACTGTCTATTGTCAAAACAACAGCCACCAGCTTAGATTCAGAGTCAAAACTTAAATGACTTCGGTATTTCGTACATTTTGACATGGAGGGGTGGGGGGGGGGGGGAAGACGTTCGTATGTTGCTGGAATTTTGTTCTGTTACTCTTCACTTTAATTAAATAATTTTATGATTTTTAAAGCGTTGGCTTGTAACAATTTTACATCCTACATACCAAATTAATTTTAAGCGGTAAAAGTTAATTTAGTATAACCGTCTTCATGGCTTAGTGTTTAACCTATATGGTGTATAACAGGGTTCAATTCTGGATACAAACACTTTTAGGCGTCGTTACATACAGTAGGCTGATGTGTGTGCCCCAGGTTATTTCCAAATATATTAACGATGGCTAGTTTTCTGGTTCAATTCTCGATCACGATTTTTGTTATATATTGTCTTAATATTCTTATATCGCTAAATTATTATTATTTTAGTCTTTATCTTGCAATCAGTCAGCTAGACTATGAGCAGATGTGTTGAGAGCTGTTAGGCGTTCAGAGCAAAATCTCCATCGAGACTGCTCCTCTCTTTCAACCGTGTCTATCAAGACTTAGGATTTGTCGCCTTTTAAACCTATTATTAGGTCCGGTATGGTTAGTTGCGTGGCAAGCTTCTTAGGATGCAATTCTAGCCTTTTTCTGTATTTCATACTCCAGGTCTTGATCTCCTCTTTGACAGTCCTGATTTTGAGGTGCTCATGAATCTCCGATGTTTTTATTAACCACGGACAGTTGGAAAAATTATTAGCTATATATATATAGATATAATACATTAAATATGTTTCCTGATTTAACGACTACTTCAACTATTTAAATATATGAAGGGGAAGTTAAAATTATTAGCTATAGGTATATATAGATATAATACATTAAATATGTTTCCTGATTTAACGACTACTTCAACTATTTAAATATATGAAGGGGAAGTTCGTCTTACTTGCTATAAATAGCTGCACTTAATTTTTTTATACACCTTTCGTTTCAATATCACTTTTAATGTGTGTTTTGATTCTATGTTGGATATTACCGTATGAAATTATAATTTGATTGACGGTCACATTAAAAAACAATTCAGAAGTGCTTGGTAAAAAGCTTTTTCATTAACTTTATATCTGAATAAACATTAATTCAATTGTATTACAGTTAAATTCCTTTCACAAATTAATGCAGCGTAAAATATTTCTGTGAAAACTGCATTATAATTAGACTTGCAACGAATATTCGGTTACTATTCGGTATTCGGCCTATTCGGCTGCTTTTATTATATTCGGCCGAATACAATAAAAGCATAATAATATGTAGATATTCGGTTATTCGGTTATTCGGTCAGAGGCCTCGCCGAATATTCGGTATACTGCCGATAATACTATTCGTTGCTAGTCTAATTATAAGTAAAATTAATTTCATACAAATACGATACTGGGCAAATGCAAGATACAAAAATTAATAAAACTTTACACTTCGACCCTAAAACTGGTTTATAATTTTGTATGAGATTTTGGTAACTTAATTCTAAATAGTGGGTAAACGACACCCCGTATTAACCCCTAAGGGTGTGATAGCAGTAAACAAGTTGCTAAAGTAGAAGTATACGAACGTATCACGAACCTTCTCTATAGTAGAGTCTTGTAGTTAAGCAAGTCCTTAATGGAAAACTATTGTATAAGAATAATCTAGAAGAGTTTCAACCATTTAAATCTTGGTCCTTAAATGTCTGCATTATTTATTTATGTTCTCATCTAAGTAATGCCGGTTTCAAAGATCAATCATTTATTCATATAAGTAACACAATGTACACTTATGAACGTCAAAAAAAACATAAACGAAATTATTTTATATACTTTCATATGAAATGCTTCTCATTTTACATTTATTGCCAGTTCTCAAATCAAGGGCGTAGAACGGAAGGGAAGAACTGGCAATAAACTCTCCTCTACTCTTTTTGACCGCCAAGTTTTTTGTTTTACACAACGTTTGTAACGAGCTGCAACCATTACACCATGTTCCATGTTCATTTGTCCTCTATCAACAGGAAGCATGGTGAAATAGGAGCACGCCCTTATATTCTCCTGGGAATAACACGCAAATACATAGTCGAAATAACTAACATCACCGCATACACGATTTCAAGTACGACCAGTCACCACAAGTAGCACCCGTTTACGAGTATGCCGCATGGCCAGCCATCGGCCCCCTCGTCATATTTTAGGGAAAAAGACAACCAGTTTCTTCGCCATGTTATCCAAAGACTTATCCACGCTCAACTACTCCGCCAACACTGCTACCACGACGACATAAAAAATTGTTTACGAGCATCTTTAATATCTTGCGGTAAAATCCCACAAGGTACTCACATCCGGGTTAAGTGTCAAGTTGGCAATCTATTGTTTTCATTATCTCCTTGGTGAGAAAGGATTGCTGTTGCATCACATTGCAGCACTCGCTGTCAGTGAAATTGTATACTGCAACGACGTTTACATCTAAAGAACTTATATATCTTTAGATTTAGTCCAGTAGTTGTCTTTGGTAAGTGGTCTTTTGTTGTTGAAGTTTGTCTAATGAGGTTTTTTATACAACTTGAAGGTTCTAGTTTCTATACTTAAGTATTTTTCTTGTTTAACTGAGTGCTCACCTCAATAATAATTTGTAAAATAGCTTTCTGTTCGTTCTATATTTACCTAAATTTACTCATCATGCTATTTTAGATTAGTATTATCAGAATTTTTGAGTAGAAATCTGTGTTCGATTTTTGAATTTGCCTTAATTATTCTTTTGTTTTTAAACACTTGCGCAAAGTTAAACGAATTGAAGGCTGGCGTAGGTAATGAATCAGTAAATAAACAACATCAAAGGAACCATTTAGTGTCTACCGCTCTACTCTGTCTACTTAAAGTAGGTGAGGTAACACCGTGGAGTACTTTGAATGTTGCCATGCTTTTAATAACATACTGTATAGCCCTAGATTGATGTACCAGTATTCATCTTACATACTGGTAATTAATAAAGTTATTATTCTTATATTGTATTGTTACAAACTCGTTAGTACCAGTTTTTAACCACGGTTTTATTTTAAACTCTTGCCAACCTTTTCTGTGCAAAGTTACATCTGTGTTTTCGGCGCTACATAATATGCAGTTTTAGTATGACTGAGTTTGATTATAATGCATTTAGCACCCGTGACGTGAAACAATAACAAAAGATCCACTTATATCTTAATATATCATTTAAGCATTTTTAATTATGTGATGTGTAATGTGACCTTATCATGAATTTATTACTGTAATAATATAGTTAAGTGTCAAGTTTTTTAGACAATCGAAGAGACAAAATATTGATTTTCATTATAAACGCAGTCGGCGTGAACCGATTTCTTTTTATGATTCAATTAACTTTCGCTTAAATATTGTATTAAATGTAACATCTTTTTATAAAGTTGATTGTAATGTTGGCCTATAGTGCATAATACCAGTCAAGAGGTAAAGATAAAAATCTAAACATTATTGTATCGAAGCAATAGGCAAACCTGACGCGAATCTGTGACATAAAAATATAAATAAAATCAGTGGCGATACAACCTTTTTAGGTCTGGGCCTCAGATTTCTGTATCTGTTTCATGATCATTTGATTATCTAATAGACATAGGTGATCAGCCTCTTGTGTCTGACGCCGTCGACTTTTTGGGTCTAAGGTAAACCGGTTTCCTCACGATGTTTTCCTTCACCGTTCGAGCGAATGTTAAATTAATGCAACATAGAAAGAAATTCCATTGGTGCACAGCCGGGGTTCGAACCTACGACCGCAGTGATGAAAGTCGCACGCTGAAGCCATCACAGCTATATGTGGCATAAGAAACATACAAATACAATAAATCTATTTAAAATGTTCGATGTACCTACATCTGCTGGCAATGTGAACAGTTAACACTTGCGCTTGTCTACCTCATACTGCCATGAGTTCTTGCCGAACACTCTCTTCGTGCATAGGTAAATAGTCAGAGTTTGTTAAGTCAACACCAAACCTTATATGTAAGGTTCCCACGGACGTATAAAGATATGATCTTAACGTCACCTCAAAAGAAAGTCTAGTGAAGACGACACTGCTAATTAAAAGTACGGAATGGACATCACAATAACTCCTATTCTCGGTACTGATAAATCTTAGCATTTTGAATTGTGATGAACCGTTAGATTGGGGTTTAGTAGTAGTTTAGTTTAGGAAGTTAGGTAATTGCATAGTTTTTCTGTTTCTTGTGATTTTATTTTTGTTAATTTGGTTATTCTTGTATTTTACTCCTTGTATTTTTTTTACCGTACTAGAGTGGCCTGCAATAGATTGCTTGTTAGCCATAAGACCGCCTGTTGCATTCTTAATAATTTAAGTTACTTGTTATTATTTGTAATGTAACGAAGTTCTAATAATTAAATAAATATCTTTATGATAATCTTTATTGTCTGTTTTCTGTTCCTACAGAAAACATTGATTGAATCTTTCGGCCTCATATGTTTAGACATATGTATATATTATGAGAAAATATTCTTATTTTACATGAATATATCTAAATTATATCTTCGATTACAGTTAAATATTAAACTTTGATCAATCATTCAGCTGTTTTTACTTCGAGTGCTATAAAGATAATTTAGATATCATCTCAAGTAATAAATACGGAGAATATTTCAACTTATGTAAGTTCGCTTCAATGTTAGAATCGTGGAAACGTGAGCTATGGTTTCTAACAAAAAAGATACCGTTGTATCTTGTTTTTGTAGTGAAAACAAGGAAGTAATTTGTTTTATTGCTATCATTAGACGAATTATTATTTCTTAGCGGACATCGTATAATAATAATAATAATAAAAGCACTTTATTCGCTAACCTTTTTAACTTACATGCAAATCTTATAAAACAGTAGTATTCTTAAAACTAATAACATAGCAAAAATAATAAATTTATTAGCAACCACTTTGGTCAGGTTGTCTGTCGACATAGGCCTCCCCCAAACGTTTTCACGTCTCTCTATCCTTGGCAGACCTCCATCCTTTTGGTAGGTCGTCTTCCCATCTTTTGATTTGACCTCCTCGTTTTCTTTTCCCGTTCCTCGGATACCTCTCTATTACATCCTTAATAAAAAAAATCTTTGTTAGTCCTCATTATATGTCCAGTCCAGTTCCATTTAAGTTTTCTTATTTTTTATAGCATGTCACTGACGTTTGTTTTTTTTTTCTTATTTTTGGACATCGTATAACAGTCGATGAATACCTTTTAGGTATACTCGAAATTCTATAAAGTTCAGTTAAGAGTCAAGTTCATTTGTTTTCTGTATGTTTACATTTCGAATGTGAATCTTTCCAATATTTTATTAGTTATTCAGCTATTCAGGGCGACGACGAATCTAGCAATAAATAGACATTTTAAATGCGTAATAGTTATAACTATCCTATTCATAAAAACTAAATCAGTAATTGGACTCTTTTAATTAGAGCATCTACTCTTTTGATCAAATTGTGTTTACGCTTAGGTGAAAAATGAATACTTTATTTAAAAAGCAATTAGACTGGTTTCGTTTGTATGAATGTGGGCTAGTAACATTGGTTTTACTCTAATCATAATATCATCTATCAACTGGATGTGGCAGCTCTCGCTGACAGACTACTGAAGAGCCCTCGAAACATTATATCAATAATGTAACAGAATGCAGTTTATATCTGTTTAAGATTTATGTGTAGTACTCGCATAAACCGAAGACAATATTTTCTGTTAAGAGTTATGTTTACGATCTGGTCAATGAGACAGATCAATAATAGATTGAGTTTTTATTAATGGTGTATGCAAAGGTAGAGTACTTGGTACACTTTTGTACGGATTCTTTGATTTAATTACCTCACTATGCAGACTGAAAACATCTCTGTATCTGTTTGGTCAGCATAATCAAGCTTAAAACAAAGGACTGGTTTTATCTAAGAACTGAAAGGGCTTAGAAGATACTGTTAACTGTATTTACAGACATTTTTGGTACAAAAAAATAACACCACACTTTATTTGCTATGTACCAACGCATAATAATAAATATATATTTACCAGGAATAAATTATTGTTGTGTTGACGGTATTTTATTATAGAGTCCCTTTCGTGCTGTATCCGCTTTCTTTTGCTATTAGAATATTAATAGAAGTATCTATTCCGGGTCAAGGAATGTCTCATATAAACATAGTATACAATCTATGTAAACATAGTAGTATTTCCTCATATTGCCATTTGCAAAATGTACACCAAGGATAAGTTGGTTAACTGTTAAATATCCGAAGGTTTTCGTTTCGTTGACAAAATATTTGGTTTAACTGATAAGCACGGAGTACCGAACACCTACTTGCAAATGTTAAAATTGTTGTAAGTGATATGTTCTTTCTAAGCACAATTTATCTTAAAGAATATTACTCCCAATTTATCCGTTTTATGTGGCTTTGCACGACTTTTTTAAAGACAATTAGAATCCCAAGATCGAATCTAGGACCCTATCTAATATATAAAATTCTCGTGTCACAGTTTTCGTTGCCATACTCCTCCGAAACAGCTTGACCGATTTTGATGAAATTTTTTGTGCTTATTCGGTATCTATGAGAATCGGCCAACATCTATTTTTCATCCCCCTAAATGTTAGGGGTAGTCCACCCCTAAATGTTAGGGGTAGTCCACCCCTAAATGTTAGAGGTAGTCCACCCCTAAATTTTTATTTTTTAGACAGATTTTTTAATTTCTATTTTTTTATGATACAACATACAAAAATACATACAACCCCTAACTTTCACCCCTCTACGATCAACCCCTTTTTTATTATTATTAATGATATGGCAAAACGACGTTTGCCCGGTCAGCTAGTAGATATCTAAAGCGCACATACTTGAACAATTTAAACTAAAAATGTAAAAAGTATGAGTTAAACGTCGTATTGTGTTTAACTTGTCAACATGAAACGAGTAATATGTATGTATAGATTTTCCTGCGCGTGACCTTAGTGGGTAATATATGCGAAACCTGTTTACGTCCATTCAACGTTTGAACCCCGTGACTTCCAGTAATAAATCGATCACACATAGTGTTGTTGACAAATTTTACCTTGTACTAGACTTGGTTTAATTATCAAAATATATATATTTCTCAAGTATAGTAGTGATAATACGTGTGATTATGTTGTTATTATGCCAAAAATGTTTAAAATCACATAAATTATTTGTAAGATAAATTGTGCTATTTGACATTCATCGGACTCATAGCTTATGATGGACTTTATGTGACGAATAGCGCTATCTGACAGTCGTGAAACGCAACAATAGTGTTTATCCTACCAATAAGTAATAAATAGCTAATTTGGAACTTATGTAGAACTTATTCGTACATTGTGAAACAGACCCTAAGTGTTTAACCTTCACTGTACATAATCTTTGTTCGAAATTTAAACATCTTAGTTAACATGGCCTCCATTACAGGTGAAAGAAGTTTTGTGACTATTGATTTGTTCAATATATATACTTTTATTGAGTCCAAGGGGGAGGGGGAGGCACTGGCGGTAAGTTTGGACATAGCGAAAGCCTTCGATCGGGTGTGGCACAGAGCACTGCTCTCGAAGCTTCCAGCCTATGGGCTTCCCGAGAAATTATGCGACTGGATCTCCAGCTTTCTGGCCGATCGGAGCATCAAGGTCGTCATCGACGGAGCATGTTCCGACCTTAAACCCGTGAACGCTGGGGTCCCACAAGGCTGTGTTCTATCCCCGACCCTATTTCTTCTGCATATCAATGATATGTTGCAACTTAGCAACATTCACTGCTATGCGGATGACAGCACTGGGGATATTCTTTACACTGGCCGGGCAGGTATTTCTCGGGCAGTTGTTGATGAGTACCGGAACAAACTTGTGTCTGAAGTCGAAACGCTACTACGTGGAGTCTCAGACTGGGGCAGACTAAACCTAGTACAATTTAACCCCAAGAAGACACAAGTTTGCGCGTTTTCCGCTAAAAAAACACCCTTTGTCGCTACTCCTCTTTTCGAAAACACTCTTCTTAAAGCCACAGCCAGCATTGGAATACTTGGCGTTGACATATCGAACGACGTTCAGTTTCGCGGTCACTTGGAGGGAAAGGCTAAATTAGCCTCCAAAAAGCTTGGTGTGCTCAGCAAGGCGAGGCGGTACTTCACTCCGGGCCACCGCATGCAACTATATAAAGCGCAAATTCGGCCCCACATGGAGTACTGCTCTCACCTCTGGGCGGGGGCTCCCCAGTACCAGCTCCTTCCACTTGACCGTATACAACGCAGAGCGGTTCGAATCGTCGACGACCAATCCCTCTCCGAGCGGCTTGATCCTTTGGCGTTGCGTAGAGATGTGGGGTCACTCTGCATCTTCTACCGCATTTACCATGGAGAGTGTTCAGAGGAGTTGTTCGGATTAATACCTGCAGCTGAATTTCATTATCGGACGTCGAGACAGAATACGAAATTCCACCCGTATCACCTCGACGTCCGCCGTTCCACAACTGAGCGTTTTTCAAGGCAGTTTTTGCCGCGCACAACCACTATATGGAACCAGCTGCCCACTGAAGTATTTCCGAACCAATTCGACTTAGGGTCCTTCAAGAAAAGAGCGTACCTATTCTTAAAAGGCCGGCAACGCACTCGCGAGCCCTCTGGCATTGAGTGTCCATGGGCGGCGGTATCACTTAACATCAGGTGAGCCTCCTGCCCGTTTGCCCCCCGTTCTATAAAAAAAAAAAAAAAAACTATATAGCCTGTACATCGATAAAAACATGATTTTTAAATTCTATATTTCATTTAATTATATACCAATATGAGGTTTAGGAAAACCTTAAAAGTTAGCCATCAAAATAACAATTATACTATAATGATTCTGTTAAAGTTTGCAGCAAGTATGATTTACTGTGACAAGGTAGTGAGTCAATACTTTACCCTCATGAAAAGTGTACCAGGCAACACCATGCACATTCTCACCCTCTAAAACCGCAACTCCCTTAACACGGTATAAATGAAAATGTATATAGTATACCTTAAATCAGCGTGTAAACTGTAAGTTATTTAACATTAAAAAATAAGCTTTTAGTGAATTTACGGACAATGGTTATTATATATTTGGTAACACACTATTAGACCAATAGGCATCAAGGATCACCAGTCTTGCCAACATTAAAATATTTATGCTCTCAATTCAACAAGTAACAATTCGTTTTCGCCGTAAAACTCTATAATGGGGCATGTACCAAGAGGTTTTGTTTATAACGGATGACGTTATAAAGAGTGTACACTGTAATTATATTTAGATAACCCAAATGAATTTCCGTGACAACAGATCAAATACGGTCAAAATAAACAACCGTAAAGACACCTTATCTTTGATTACAAACTTTAGTCACGAAAGTACAGTTATGTAATTGATCTTTAATCTATTTTTTACAGAGAAGCTATCTATCTCATTGGACGATGACACTTAAGATAACACGCTTAATAGTTTATCAAAACTGTAAAATTATGATTTATCTTATATATATTTAGATAATCTATGATGCCTTTAATAAAATGCTATCTAATTTTTTTATGCAATAGGAGGCAAACGGGCAGAAGGCTCACCTGATGTTAAGTAAAACTGCCGCCCATGGACACTCACATTGCCAGAAGGCTCGCAAGTGCTTTGCCGATCTTTTTAGAAGTGGTACGCTCTTTTCGTGGAGGACCGTAAGTTGAATTGGTTCGTAAATACAGTGGGCAGCTGGTTTCTCTGGTTAATCGGTTTCCAGTTATATGTTTTTTTTAATATGAGCAGGCCTAGATGCAAGAGATTCACATCACTGTTTGAACATTCGCTTTTACAGTGAAGGAAAATATCGTGAGGAAACCGCCCTTAGACCTACCTTATTTCTAATTACAAAAATGTTAGTTTTTTTTACACGAGAAACTTACTATATACGAACGAGATACACGTCGCCATCAACCGTCCCAATTTTAGTCTACTAGGCTGATTCTGATAATCTTTAATGCCCTTTTGAATTGGTTAAACAAGCTAATATTACGGAATTTAGACTTAAAATATTATAAGTATCTATTAATAAAGAAACGCTTGTAAAATTAAATCGTGTGTTTAGTATATAATACCATATATAATCGTATATAAACAATCTATTGACGTCTCTTAACATAACTGTTCATTCCTTGGATGCATTTCCATATCGGAATTTTAGCTATTATGGGCCATAATACATTTCTTGTAATAAAACTTATATGGCTATAAAATGTAACATAACGTTTGTTTTATCGTTCTTGGCATTTTGTTCATTTGTTTTTTAATAAACAAGAGACATTTAGCTATTATCTGTGGTATTTATAAGATTTCAAAAACATGACCATCACCGACGGCCTTTATGATTTAAGATTTAAATTCAAGTACAACTTCGCGCTTATTATTCTTATATGTCTAAAACGTTGTAGATTTTAGTATATCTGAGAATATTACCCAGAGGGGATTCCATTGTAATTGGCTGCTTGTACCACTGCCGTCTCCTACTGTTCTAACCTTTAACGTTACCATTAGGAAAGCTAAGGGCCCAGTAGGGTACGAGTCTTTATTCCTCTCCCCTCTAACTAAAGGGGGTTAACAACAACAACTCAGTCCCGATTTTGTTTCTAATTAAACTTTTTTTTTCTCTGCGGGTATTTGCAATCAGCCCTAAGGCTATGAGCGAATTTGTCATGTGGGGTGACTTCCCATTGGAAGCATCTACTCCTCCTCTGCCTAGAAGTACCCCAGGTCTTCTAGTTATAGAAGATGGTGACGATTTAGTCGACTCATATACTGTCTAATAGTGAGTTGGCGAGCGAGTTCGTTCGGGTGACAGCTTAACCGCTCTTTGTATTTAGCTGCCAGTCTCTAGATTTTCTCTTCGATAGTTCTCATTTTTAGGTGTCCGTGAATTAAACTTAAAAATAATACAATACTTATTTTCAAACAATGATAAATGACCTTTCGCGCCCCCTTCATATAAACAAAGAACGTTAAAACGTCATACAGTTATCTCTAGCAAAGCTGAGAACAAGTTATTGTAAAACGATGTTGACAAGTCCTTTAGTGCACATTATATGATACGTTTAGTCTGTCTCACCAGACAGCGGTCCGTCGATAAGGCTGAATACACAGGTTTCTTATGAATGTTAGAAAAAAATCATAAATGAAGGTTCATTTAAAATTTTGATTTTTTATAATTCAGTTCGTTTGTTGCTTTTTGAAATAGCTGATATCTGTCGTGTTAAAGAGAATAATAAAGAAAAGTATGTTTAAGTATTAAGTCCCGTCTATTAAAAAATATGCAACACTTTCTAAATTATTTTCAGAATTTTAAATATTGCCATTTCGCGTGCCATTTAAACCTGTAGCAATTTAGCTTCAAGGCACGCGCGACTTATGTACTATGCATGAGATGTAAGGTTATTGGGAGTGGCAAATATATTCACAGAAATACGGATAAACGTGTTTGTGAATTGTTAATGAGACGACCAGTAGGTTACGGGAGCGTATTTTACATTAAGACTGTGCGGAATCAGTGCTCCTTGTTGAACACCTGAAAAACATTTAGTACAGTTAACTGTTGTGTTAACAAACGCGATATGACTACCATTTAGTGCACAGTTCTGTTAGCCACCATTACATGATGGCACTGTGTATATTTTTTGTGACTTCTAAATGCCAGATAAGATTATACTCCATTTATATACAGAAAAACTTTATATATTACATCCTGTTCTAGTAACAAAAAAAAAATCCGATTTATTCACAAAAATTATGCTTAATGTTGAACTATAAAAGCCTTGAGACATTGAGATAATGACTCTTCTATTTCCTAATAAATAAGGTTCTATTGTTACTCTCATCATTAGGTCAGTTTTTGGACGTAGCCCACCTGCATTCTCATCCAACTCCTCATTGAGCCATCTGCAGCCTACACGCTTTGTGATGACGATTCATATTGTCGATGGCGGGTTTTATTATCGGTTTGTTTTTTATCCACCTTTATTTTGGTAACACCAGAGTAACTCGTTGTAACACATTAGATATTCTCTAAACGTACAACATTTTGACTGTATAAAATTCGATGACAATGCACAATTTTTTGCTGAAGAGCAAAAACACAGTTTGTATTCATCTTGGCGAATTCATAACAATTGACAGTTTGGTCATGCGTCCTAACATGGCTTTATCACCTTAGTATTTTGTGGATATCATCAGATGAATAAAGCTTCGTGTTTAAAACATACTTCATAAAACGATATTGGCTCTTAACAATATTATATTACGAAAATTTCAGATATAGTATAATAGTAATAAATATATTTGATAATTTATGTTTATACTTTCAAAGATTGATAACTCCCGTAAATAATGATAATATTAAAATTCCACAATTGTTGACATATGTGATGTGTGGGCTGGCGTCAACAAAACATTGGTGACATTCAAATATATTACACAATATGTACATGAAGTTCCGATCTACTGTCTCCTACGCTTTTCTGCTTTGGTACAATTTATGTTTATGATTTTTGTCTTTGGGACGTATTATTGTAATAAACAAATTTGACCCAACTTTTCAATTATTTTGGTAAAATAACTATACAATTTTTTTAGTTTTGCCTGTTATCAATGATCAGGTTGAAACGTGGGGCTTTTGAGATTTCCAATTCTTCAAGTGTGTTAAAATGAGTACAACTTTATAGTACATACTCCTTAGTCCTTGGTGCTCTCATTACTGGAGGTTGGCCGTCAGTATCGTGAAGCGTGTCTTGTCCTGTGCAACAACTCTACCGCAGTCGCAATATTGGTCTACTCCCTAACAAAGCCATGACTTTTTCCTTCTACCAACACGCTGTTAAACAAGGGTGAAATCCCTGGATTAGTATTAATAGTTAGTACTTCAATTACATTTTTTATAAACCACATTGAACTTAGCATATTGTGTCAGAAGTGTTACGTATACACTATGAATTAATTAAACGCCCATTCCGTACACTCCAAGGTCAAAAGACCGGTTTCGTTAATTGCTCATTGAGGTATTTTTATACCTTATTTACCTATTAAAAATTAAGCCTTAATAAAGGCTTGTTAACGAAATTTTGTGTAATCAAATACACCAGTTGTTAGTAGTTGTCAGTTGTTAGGCTTGGGCCTCAGATAACTTGCCCTCTGTGTTACTACCCTTATATGTACTAGGTTAGGTACTATAGTTATGCAGGCATTCTACGCTCAAATGTTTAATCGATATCACATGGTAAAACTTGAACTTAATTGATAAAGCAGACAATAGTTGTTTTGCCAAATAAGTTTAAAGTTTTAATTCGTAAATAATAAGGGAAATATTTCTATGCAAAATCTTGAAGCGCATACAATTGGTTTATTTGTTCGTTAGCGTGTGTTAACTTTGTCTATTGGTAGAGTAGTAATATGATTGCTATAGTATAAACAATTGTACCTCCTCGTTCATAGAAACTAAATCCGTCTAATTATGTTGAAGCTGTGATATAAATAAAGATATGAGTAAGGTAAGCGCGATACTTTACTATTATGTCTTTTGTTTCAATGTGTCAAGTGTGTCAATGTGTATGTCAAGTATTAAAAGTTTCTTGCCAGTTCTTCTTGCCCTCGATTTTAGAACTGGTAGTATTTTTTATTTAATATAAGTTCTAAGTGCGCATAGTTTTACCTGTATGATTAAATAGCTTTTGATTTGATTTGATTACGTAACTTAAAACGTTGTAATTAGACTGTTTATAAATAAAGTTTTTATTTTGATGACTGCATTTATTTCTCATTCGGAGAATATAACATTGCAATATAAAATCAAGAAACATTAACAGTTACACAGAACTTGGTTAGATAAACAAATAAAATACGTATTGTGACATATTACGAGAACTGGAGACGCAAAAGTAAACACGATGTGAAGTGTAAACTGTGTAAGGACAAACTTGATTATGGTGCAACTACTCTAATGTTAGCGATAGAATAATTTTGCTCTTATATATTAAATAATTGTTATACGCAATTTCTGATGATATGTTAATTTTATTTATATAGTTTGTCTTTCTAGTCTATTATTGTCCAAAGAAGTGTAGAAAACAATTGACGGGTCTCTGCATGATAAACACTTCAAATTATAGAGTAGGGAATTATTTACATTATCGCATGTTAGCGAGTAAGTTATTATTATTATTTCAACTTCAAATTACCGAGGGGACAAATTGACATTTTGTTCAATTTATCGAGTATTTTTCAAAGGATCGGATGTTTTTTTAAATTAACGAGTGTCAAATTATCTGTATATTAATTTTAAAATGTAAGATATGCCACTGTCAAAATAACTTTATTCATATAGGTAAACAAGTACACTTATGAACGTCAGAAAAGAAGTTAAATTAATTATAAATTTACAACCAGTTCGCAAGTCAAGGGCGTAGAGCGGGCAAGAAGAACTGGCAAGAAACTCTCCGCCACTCTTCACCGCTAAGGAAACATATATTTGGAATCATTATTTTATTTCACCTCAAATAAAAGACGAAATTTTCAATTACCTTTAAAATTTAAAACACTACAACAACCTTGGTTTTGTGATAATTTGTTTTTTTTTAATGGGCAAGTAGGTGATCAGCCTTCTGTGCCTGACACACGTCCACTTTTTGAGTAGAATGTTAAACATGCACGTGCTTGTGGATGTGTTATTAGATACAAAGACCATTGGTGCACAGCAGGGGGTTCCAACTTACGATATCCGGGACGAGAGTTCTACCTTCCAAATTACCCATTGCCACAAATGTTATAAACAATAATAATACAATTTTGATATAATTTCTGAAATTAAACAATGATGTTCTGTTCTGTCTGAATATAAACGGGAGTGACATGAAAAAATATATTTTACTAATATTTTTTAGTCAATTAATAGAAGCCCAAACTTAGCCATCGTCGCACACAAAAAATACATGCCCATGCACACCATGAAGCCTCATAAATTGTAATACCAATAATATGGTCCAAAAAGGTCGATTTCACTTGTATTAAAAAAAACCATTAAAGCCAGTTGTTACCCTAACAAAGAGTTTTATCTCTAATATAAATCTAAACGGCTTGACCGATTCTCATGAAATTTTGTGTGCATATTGGGTATAACTGAGAATCGGACAACATCTATTTTTCATCCCCCTAAATGTTAAGGGTAGTCCTCCCCAATTTTTTTTTTTTTATTTTTAGATAAAAAAATTTTTTATGATACAGCATTAAAAAATACATACAACCCCTAATTTTCACCCCTCTACGATCAACCCCTATTTTTTATTTTAAATGATAAACATGGCAAAACGACGTTTGCCGGATCAGCTAGTTTAAACATATAAACAAACCGACACCGAACATAATTACCGTGTCTACATAAAATATACGTTTTAAATAAGGCATAGCATCCAAAGTTGTAGTAATTATTGTCTTACAAGCTTTCGAATTTTTTTACTTTGCGTTTAGAGTCATAGGTTATGTGGTTTATTATTAGAAAGGAATTATGTAATTGGAGGCTTAAGTGCTCTACATTTTCCGCTATTTATAAGTCACGATTTATGAAAATGCCACGAAGTAATTTCATTTACACGCAGGTTATGGTAGGGTTACTTAATTATTTTACTTGTAGTTAGTATTGTCTTTTATTGACCTAACTCTAACCTAACCTAACCTAACCTAACCTTTACACATTTAAAGAAAAAACTTTTTAACCGGACTATTATTATAAATTTACAATTATTTAACATAATTTTAAATTTAACCGACGTTTCGCGTGCTTTACAGCGTGCGTGGTCACGTTGACTGAAGACAAAAGGTGTTCGATGTCAAAAAGTATCACAGCTGTAGAAAAAGTTGCATTATCTGTATTTATTTCCCCGGACTTGGTATCGACTAAAAGATGAAGGGTTTTGGCAGGAATAGAGGACACCGTGAGCCATCCGGTTAAAAAGTTTTTTCTTTATTTACTTGTGGTTTATTAATAGAAAACGCGGGTTAGGGAGAGTACCCTCATTACGTGACTTGGAAGTTGGGCTCGCAGGAGCGCAGCAGAGGCTCTTGACGAGGTTTAAGGGAAACTGTTATCGAGCCTCTTGTACATAGGGAGATGGGGCTGATGGGTTTAGTGGGTAGAGGTTCATTTCTCCACACGATCCGACCCCCACACTACCCGCATCACTTCTATAAATGTTTTCCCTACAATAAAAAGGGGTTAACATGAAATAAGGGCCTAAACGTACAACGACGTGAAAATATGTCTGCCCTATTGAGGACTTATCAGGATGCAAATGAATTCTGAGAACAATAGAACAGAAACATATGAGATTTTCTTGCCAGTTCTTCTTGCCCGCTTTACGCCCTTGATTTGCGAACTGGTAGTAAATGTAAAGTTAGAATCAATTTAACATCTTCTCTGTTGACGTTCATAAGTGTTTTTGGTTTGATTTTGAGAGTATAGTAAAATCAATCAATTGATATCAGACTGTATTTAAATTTATTTAAAAATCTTTTTGATAATTTTTCTTCTGCCTCGTAATTAGATACTACTTATATATATTAATTGTGATTTGTGACTTTAACCTTTTTTTAAACCTTTGGATTAGCTTTTACATTTTTGTTTATACATATTATTATTTATATTGTTTCTTTATTTTATTTTAGTTATACATGTTATATTGAGGTTTTTTTTAATTAATTATGCACTTGTACTTTACCCTCTGTAGGTGTTTCTTTTGTATTGTTCCATATTAGGGTTGCCTGGAAGAAATCGCTTGGTAGCGATAAGGCCGCCTGTTGTCTAATAATGTATGTAACCTGCTTTTTTTATATGTATGATTTTGTATAAGGTAAATAAATAAATCATTTCTCTCAACTATCAGTTTATGTCAATAGGTATAAAAACTCCGACTGTGGAATAAATTCTTTCGTAACAACCCTATAGCTTCACCTACAAATATTTAAATTGACCTCGAGTCGTGACCTAGTGAATGAGAGCCTGAATTGGGTGCCGCCTCGCTAATTAATATAAAGAGTACTCAGATGTAAAAACTGGATTTTGTTTTCATGATTAAATATTCTGTATTTGTACTAATTATTTGACGAAGTCTATTAAGTATGAGGGTGTGCAATTATTTAATCAATTACTGTCTCAAATTCGTAATATTAGCCCGTTTAACTAATTCAAAAGGACATCAAAGATACATATCAGAATGAACCTAGTAGAATAAAATTGGGACGGCTGATGGCGACGTGTATCTCGTTCGTATATATATTATGTTTCTCATGTACTTAAATAAAATACATTATTTTTTTGTAATGAGAAATATTAAAGTTCTTTAAACATTATGGAAATCTTTCGGAATTGACAGTTTTGACATTATATCAAAATAAGTTTTATTTAGATATTTTAAAAAGTATGTATTTTTAAGAATTTGCCCTTTGGAATATGGTTAAAGGCCTGTGTATTTCTTTTCATTAATTTAATTATCGCTTACAGGCAAGCGGCATCATGACCAGCACAACTCCATAAAGTCTTCACGATCAGGATCTCCAGAACCCTCAGATGGACCCAGCAGTGTCGAATCTTTCCGGCCAATCCAACGCACGCCAACTCCCGGCAGACTTGGGCCCCCGCCCTCACCACCTGTGCCCACAAAACCTGTGGCCCCCGCTGCCCCAGAGCCGACAGGGCCTCTCATGCCATGTGCTATATGTGGAAGGACCTTTGTGCCCCAGTCGCTATCAAAACACGTAAAGATCTGCGAGAAAATGACCGTCAAGAAAAGGAAAACCTTCGACTCTTCAAGGCAGAGGCGCGAAGGTAGTGTGACAGTGTGGTAGCAAATTAGTAATGAGAACTGCTTAGCTTATACTTATTTATTTATTAAAGTTCACCACATCATATAAAACGTCACTGTAGAATGATAACCTGGTATGTCAAAAAAACATTTATTTTTTTATTCTTAGACTCTTATGTCATTTAACTGGTATAATCGTGAATTAAGGACTTATTTATTATCCTTTTTACCATCTAAAACTATGGACAAAAGCACATTAAATGTTTGGTTCTCTGGACATACGAGGTTATCATTTTACAGCGACGATAATGCTATTCCACAGTATATGTTACCGCTATCATTTCTAAACATGACAATTATGGTTAACATAAATGTTACAAAGAATTTAAATACACTTCCGATTTAAGATTTTACTCGTAAGTAATTCGCTTTTCCTTGTGTATTTAAGATAGCATAGCATTGTTGTGATTGGGAGGCTGAAGGCTGCTTGGGTATCTAGAATCATCAGTGTATATGTCACCGTAAAATTGTAAACACCGTTAGATTGTAATCTATCTCGCGAGATTGTAAACTGTCGAAAGATTGTGAACCTCAACGAACTGCTTACAATTTAACGTATTATTATTCGGTAGATTGTAGTCTATCGAACAATCAATTGACATTCGACAACAAACGAATTAACAAACAAATATGGTGGCGCGGGGCATATTCCGGTCAACCAAAGCGCGGGGTACGATCCGTTTCACAATTTGACGGTTTCACTTCGATAGATTACAATCTACCGAATAATAATACGTTAAATTGTAAGCAGTGAGCTGAGGTTCACAATCTTCCGACAGTTTATAATCTCGCGAGATAGATTACAATCTAACGGTGTTTACAATTTTACGTTAACATAATATATTAATCACTCTATTAGATAAACTTTCACAAAATGTATTTAGGCTTGGCTTAGAATAGTTTACATGTAATTTAACTGTTGCTGTTGTATTTGGCAGTCCTACCGTATTTCCAATACACGTGATGCTATATAAATATTTAGTTCAACGGGAACTATTCTAATTGACGGCGCAAATCACCTGGTCGTCCGCCGTTCCACAACTTAGCGTTTTTCAAGGCAGTTTTTGCCGCGCACCACCACTATGTGGAACCAGCTGCCCACTGAAGTATTTCCGAACCAATTGAACTTAGGGTCCTTCAAGAAAAGAGCGTACCATTTCTTAAAAGGCCGGCAACGCACTCGCGAGCCCTCTGGAATTGAGAGTGTCCATGGGCGGCGGTATCACTTAACATCAGGTGAGCCTCCTGCCCGTTTGCCCACCGTTCTATAAAAAAAATAACTAACTTGAATTTTCATGTATGTGGAAAATGAAAGTAAACGTCAAGGCCACCTCGAAATCGAACTAAGAATGTCCGCTAAAGTCTATAAAAGTAAAGCACCAACGCCTTATTGTACCTATGTATGTTACCTGTTGGCAATTTCATTCTTATTGCTATAACTTAAGGTCGATAATTCTGTAACTTGTCTTTCCATTCAAACGCCTACATCAATAACCCATCCGATACATAAAATATTAGCATAATGATATAATAAATGCATGATCATTCTGTGGCGGTTTGCACTGTGTGTACACGAGTAATTAGCGGCATGCTCACAAATTACCAACATTCCAGGCACGGACCTAGAACAATACTTGCCAAAGAATTTCGGTCTTCCAGAAAACAGCCCATTCCTTGAGAAGAGCCCGCCGAACACAGCTAAAGCAACGCCCAAACCCAAGCCGCAGTCAGTCCGTACTGCTATCATGAAGGTAAGGTTATTGTTTACATTTTTAACTCAAATTTATTCCAGATTAGATTTATTTCACATTTAACCTAATTTCATTTTTAAAAATTTTGTAGATATTGATATGTTTAATATTGTGGAACATTTTTTTGTTCTGTCATTTATAGTTTTCGCAGCGCATAAGATGAAAGATTTTTTTACACCTTGGGTACCATTATTGTAGTTAGTAGTAGGATCCTTATTATTGCAATTAAAATTGCCTATATTAATTCATTCAAATGGTGAGCCAATTCGTTACAAACATACTTACATACAAATCTTTGCTTATATTATAATATTAGTATAGATATATTTATATAAAAATGATCGGACTAATGTAATTACTTCATTCAGAAGCTATAAATCGTTTGAAATTTATTCATCTTGCTCATCATATTTTGTTTATATATATATATATATATATATATCACAAGGGGAAAATGTACAGGAGGCTCATTTGATGTTAAGTGATACCACACACTCACGTTGCCAAGGCTCGCGAGTGCGTAGCCGGCCTCTTAAGAATTGGTACGAATTGGTTCGGAAATACTTCAGTGTGTCATTATATCAACTATCTAGCAATATTATATATCGATGCGGTTTTCAAAAAAATTACAAATATAAGTTTGAAAATTTCTCTCAATTACCATCTCTATATTGGATATATTGTATTTAAGTTGTTTGATGTACGTTAATACAATTGTAATTTTTAAAATAATTAATAAACTTTGCAGCCCACTGCCGATCTCCAAAAGTGTCCTCATTGCGGACGCGCCTTTGGTGTGAGGGCGTTCGAGAGACACGTCGATTGGTGCGCGGACAAAGCGAAGATTTTACCAGCTGCATCCGCGCAAGCGCCGCCGCACATCACCGATGCCAAACAAAGGCTCAATGCGCGTACGCAGTACAAAGCACCGCCAGTTAGAACGCGACGGTAAGAATTATTCTGGTCAGACAAACTAAAGTGTAAAGAATTTAACTCACCTCGTAAATCCCCAAACATCATTTGGTATTTCTTTTTTTAGATCATCTCAAACTCGTGAGAAGTCATCAAGATCGGCGTCGGTAGAATCTTGTCGAGGTGTGTCACCGCCTAGAGAGTTTGGTGACTACAAACATCCACAATCCAGAGCTTCAGGTAACCTATAAGTATAAGATTTGGATTAAAATTTGAGTACTTCTATGATAGTATTGACTTCGATTGACATAACCTTTACATATTTAAAGAAAAAACTTTTTAACCGGATTACAGTTATGTATTATTATAAATTTAAAATTATGTTAAATAGTTGTAAATTTATTTTTGTTGATTTTTACTTCTATGATAATAAAATTTCGTTATAAAAAGGCCGGCAACGCACTTGCAAACCATTGAGAGTGTCCATAGGCGGCCATTAATATCAAGTGAGCTTCGTGGCCCCTGTTCTATGAAAAAAAATAAGTTTCACATGGCATCATAAATTTGATTGAGTAGTGACAATTATATTTAATAAATTTAAGCTTATTTCACTTCCATCATTGAGAATCGAATTTATATTCCACGTAAACAGTTATCCATTTTTATTATTTATTAATTTTTATTATAAGATAACGAATGTACTAAATGAAAGGACTATGAAAGAATCTCAATATTATAAAATGTAAAAAATCTTGTAGTATTGGTTTAAAGTTGTTTGCCGTGATTGCGCATTAATTGCCTTTCATAAAGCCTTACTACACCAGTTTTGAATTATTTTAATTAATATAATGGCATTTCAGAGTCCGGATCTAGCAATGATTATCACGAGGAGAGCTCCCCGCATATTCCAGTTATTAGAAACTCGCGTAGCTCTCAAAATAAATCGTCTGGAGATGCGAATATTAAAGCGAGGCAAGCCCGGCTGGCCAAGGATTTAAGCAGCACTAGGTATCTATTAATACTTCTCGGAAACCTTTAGCAAATAAGGGGAAAGGAAGATAGAAGTTTTTGTATTTCGTTCTGAATATTAGTAATAGTATTCCTATCTCCTTCTTTGTTAAATTTCTTTCAAGTTCTCAAACTTCCTTTCCCCTTCCTTAGAAATAATGAAGAACCTATCCCTCTACAATCCAAAACTGACCCAATAAATAAGCAGCATGACCAGAAGAAACCAAGGTTAAATGTTAGGAAAAAACAACAGTTAAAAAATCTGGAGGAGATCGCTGAAAAACATAAAGCATTGAGTGAAAAAATAATAGCCGACCAGAAAAGAATTAAAGAAAAAATCGCAGCATCAAAAAGTCAAATTCCAATTCGCAACCAACAAAAAACACAGATTACAAATTGTGACGATATATGTATGCAGGAGTTAAACACTGAGGAAGAGGAAGTTTCCGTTGCAAAATTAAAGCCAAAATCAAATTATTCGAAGAAGAAATCAATGTCTTCAAAGTCAAGAAGACAAAAAGATAACACTGTAAAAAAAGAAACGGTAAAAAAGTTGAAAGAGAGTACCTTGAGCTTAGACAGTCTTGAAGATTGTCCACCGAAATCAGATAGAGAACAAAGAAGTCAATCAATTGGTATTAATACGGAACTTCTTTGCCCATGTGTGCCTTGCGTTATCCATGACACGTCTTCAGATAAAACAAAATCTAAGAATAGAAGCTCTTCTACGACAAATAAAACGCGAGTTGATAAAACAGATGAACTTTTAGAAAATACCATAACGGTGCCTTCCCCAAGTGTCGAATTATTGTTTAAAAATCTCACCATGGTTAGTTCTTGTGACATAAGTACAGATTTGCGAGAACAGAATGATCATGATGACATTGTACATAATCTATCGGAAAATTCCATTCCAAACTACTCAACCGAAAGTAAAGATTTGTGTAATAATCCGTCTTATGAAGTTAATGTTCCAGAGAAACATGACTTAGAATATGAAGTAGATTCTTTAACAGAATGTGATAACGTTAAAGAGCCAACTCAGACGGAAAATTACGACCTCTCAGGTGAAATATTTGAAGAGAACTACGAACGGGACCTTAGCGAAGACAGCTTTGAATGTAACGATAAAAAAGAAATTGAAATTAAAGAAGATGAAAATGAAAGTAATTTAATAAGCCGTCATGGCAGCGGTGACACATATACTAAATTCATGGATAATCCAGCTGACTTGGAAGAGTTTCTTACGTTAACTGACAACATGATGACGTGTGAAACGAAATGTCAAGAAGAATTTTCAAAAAACATAGAAGATCTCCATACACCGAAAACAAATTCCATCGAATCTATATGTTTGAAAAATAATGATAATATTCCCATGAAACATAATTTCTCGGAGTCATTTGAAGAATTAAAAAACAATTTCAAAGATTTATTACAAGAAGCGCAAGAGTTCCCGCCGAGTAATTCAGAGGAGACCAGGAAAGTCTCAGATCTCGAACACATAACAGTGTATGAATTAAAGTTTTACGAACAAGAAGAAAATACAAAAGATGTTCCAATTGAACCGGATAAAAAAATCAAACTCCCCTCGATCGCCGAGAACAATAAAGGGCCTCAAAAAGGTAAAAATAACATCGCAAGCATCTATAAGGATAATCGAAAAGGCAAAATGCAAAAACGGACTGATAAAGATTATCAGACCTATATAATCAAGGAACGTCGAGAAGAAAGCAGCGACGAAGCACCACCACTAAAGCTACCCAGAATTGAATTAAAAAGGTTCCAAGTATCCTATATAGCCTTTTTTGTATTACAATTACTACAATTAGGGTTAATAGGCATTATCAAACACATTAAACAACCATCGTAAAATAGTTCATGTAAATAAGATTTGTATTGTTGAGTATTTTTATAATTAGGTAAAAATAGTTTTAGACTAGTTCTCGTAGTATTAGTGTATTGTAGAAGTAATGTTAGCATTGTCCATTTACAGGCTTGACGATAATTACGACCCCTTCGCTTGTGCTGCTAGGCAGATGAAAGAGCTAATGTCTTCAGACACAAATATTCCGAAAAAGCAACAAAAGGCTTCGAAAGAATCCAGTCGCACACTTCCATCCTTAAAACCCACTCCTACCAGAGCCTCCACTCTAAACCGTACCGATAATACCAAAACTATAAAAGACACCATTAATAAAACATATCAAAAAACACCTACACTGAACAGAATGAAATCATTTGGAAGTACACATAATGATAATCTCTCAAGTTCCTTTGGTGGTAGATGTAGTTCGTTTAGATTAAATAGAAATGAGAAAAAACCCACTCTTAATACAACATTCACCAAATCCAGCAAGGAAAATATCAATTCTGTAGAAAAACCATACTTTAATCGCAGCAGTAATTTAAATAGATCATTTTCTAGTTATAATAATTCAGTCTATAGTACGCCTAAGTTAAAAAATAAAATTCCAAAGTTATCCACATCTATGCATCATGCTTTTCAGAGAAATACTGGAAGTCAACCCTTGAAACTTGAAAAAATTAAAAAAGATGATAAGAAAGATCTTGTAAATCTTGATGCTATACTGTCATGTGATAACTCTTCTATGACAGATAGTAATTATATAGATCCCATGTTGATCAATGAAAATGACAATTTGCCGATAAATGTTAACACTATCTTAAACAATCCCGACATAATAAGTAGCTTTGAATCTCTACTAACTACTGAAAATCTACCAGCTAAATTTGAATCGTTTAGTACTATAAAGAAAAACAATAACTGTAGAAATATTACAAATATAGAAAGTCTTAAAAATGAGAAAAACAATAATTTTCATACTGAAACTTCGACGACTCCAATCATAAGTGATTTAGGGGCTCAGTATGATAAGCTAATGTACTCTCTCGATCATAGTATAACATCTAGAACTTCTGGTAGAGACGATGACTCCCTTTGTGAAGATTTTGATCTCGAGGAATTCATGACCTCTTTCGACGAAGAGGTTAATAAACAGAAATCTGAAAAGCGCACGTGTAGCTCGACAACTAGAGTCGTCAAGCAATCTGAATTGTCTGACGACGTATTTGTCGCCGTAAATGATAACCCTAAAATTTTAAAAAGTAGTAGTAACGGTATGATTCCAGTGAATAAATCAATGTCCCTTGTTTTTAGCAGTAACAATATCGTGGGTGATAAACTGCTTCCTTCCTCCGTCAAGCGTTCCACTTCCCTCCTTGATTCCATTCAAAAGAAACCTGCCAAAATAGAACCTAAAATCCGCCATAAGACTGATCAGCTGGAAGATGATATAATGCAATCTCTGAAAGAATTCGACAAGTTCTACGAATCTCAGAAAAATGAGAAAAGTCATTCGAATAAAGATCTTAATATGAATAAACGCACGTACATTGATACAGTAAAAAGAGGTAGTCGGAAGAAGATCGAACAAAATAATAAATGTGACAACATCATAAACGGAAATCACACGCCTGGTGGGAAGATAAGCAACGATTCAGCTTATAGCAGGTTAGTCAGGTAACCATTCAGAAGTGAACATAGAGGGTATATAAAAGTTTTAGCGTTATAATGTTACGTTACTGCTTCCAGCCTAAACAGGGTATCGCCGTCAAAGCTTTCCTTGTGCAATGTTAAAGAATCCAACGATACAGTGCTGTTAGAACAACCGGGCGGATCAGACACGAGTGAGAGTCATAAAGAAGACAGACGTTCTATATCAAGTGAAGAATTTTTAGCGATGGAGAAATCCACTGAGACAGAAGAGACGTTAACCAGATCTGATATGCACTCGTCCTACAATAATGTAGAGCACATCAGTGTTCATGGTGAGTTAGTTTTATTCACAGCTTTAAATTTTCATTAACATAAAACCTAAACGTAGGAGATTCTTGACTCATTATCTAGTATAAACAAAAGAAGTAAGAAATAAAAAGATCGTCAAGTATAAGTGGCGAGTGGAAAGTGAAATTTTGATTTGTCGCAAACCTATACATGTATTTTTTTCTTTGTGTACTGAACATTTTTTTTAAATTATACTAATAAGATTAACGAAAAAAGGGTTCGTGTACTTATGTACGCGTGTAAGAAGTTATACTTCTTTGGCATTATTAAAATAGTTTTTGATTGGATGCAAATAATTAATTACAATTAAATAATCAAAGACTGGAAAAGGAGTCATTATAGTCAATAAAGTTCAGTTTACATTTGAAAAATTAAATAAATAAATATTTAGGTATTATTATTCTCTTACATTAACTGTAAGATAAATTCTATTATTATTCGAATGTTGTTTTTAAACTACGAGTATGTCCAATGCCGTAGCATCTTCCGTGGGCAACTTCATTCTGTTAATTTTGTGTCACGGTGTGCGCGCATCATATAATTTCACTCTCATCAATTATTCATAACGCGCCTAAAGAAGTATAACTTCAAAAATATTTAGTTTAGCATGGCATAGTCTAGTCTAGTTTGTCAATGTCAATGTTTCTATAGTAAAATTTACATGCCGTGCAAAAGGCTACACAATATACAATTAATTTTGTAATTTTATTATTTAGTGTGTAATAAAACAATGTATTTAACAGAGAAACGTACCAGTTCTCGGGTCTCCACACATCGCACATCGCATCGTAATATAAAAGAGGCACTCAGCTCTAGTGGTTCTGAGACGTCCTTAAGCCGTGTTCGAATGGAGCAACACTCGGCCCCGCGCCTTTCTCGCTTCTGTCACGAATGCGGGAGTAAGTTCCCTGATAAAGCCAAGTTTTGTATCGAATGTGGCGTTAAACGATTGTTAGTGTGAACTGTACTTAATTGTGTTAATGTCTAGTCTTAAAGCCCTTCATACATGGTTGTAATGTGCATAGTAGATTTAAAGTTTTTAACTTTCTCGACGTATCCAATTTTCGGAAAGGATTTTATATGTTGACATTTGGAAACTTGTCAATATTTTTAATTGTATACCATGAACGGACCAATGTCCTATTACCTCGACTATATTTTATAATAATGGGAATTCAATGCACACAATAGATTATAAATTGGATTTCAAATAAAATTAATAAATATTAGATGCCAAAAGTTTCAGAGGCATCTAGCATTGACGCATAAATATCGCATAACATATACGTATGCACTCGATGTATGTTAATTGCTACCAACACCAATGCGTCTTTTATATGAAAACTATTCTAGAACGAAGATCCATTTTAGTTAGACTACGGCCACAGAGCACTTATCAAGTTGTCTTCGCAATATTTTATGATAGAAATTCAATCGTATGTATTGTCTGTACCAAGGAATGCTGCTATTAAGCAAGTATAGATCCAGTTATTTAAATTGTAATACAATTCACGGACAGATTGTACCATGTATGGAGTCGTATGTGAGCTTCCCTAAAGCTCAATTATTGCTTGAACAATATTTGCAAAATGCAAATAATTTTATCAGTACGATATCTATGTATCATAGATAATATGGTACTTGAATTATTATTTATTATAGCAAGTTTATATTTTGTTGTTTTCAACCTTTTTAGTTGTTAGAGAAGTGCCTTTAAAATTATGTTCGGAAATAAATAACCCCTTTATTTATAAACTGTAGTGTCTATACTAAATGCGTTATCATTTTATAGATCAAGAATTTAAGAGCACTCTGCAGGGTCACTCTGTGCCTATATAAATTTTCATTAATTGGCACTTTTTAAGTATCGGTTTAAATAATGTCATTGTGTACTTTGAATTGCTACAGATTCTAGGAAAGTCGCAGAGTAAGACTGATTAGCGTTGGGGATTTTTATAAGTAAGGGGGTAATTTTTTAAGTAACATTACCAAATTATTTATTAACAAAAAAGTGCCTTCCCAAATTCTGGTGATTCTCTTAAACCTATCTACCTGTGATAACATTTGGAGCTACACCAAACATTTCTCTTGAATAATTGTTAAGTGCCAATTTTTGTTTTGAATGGAATTTTGTGTTTTTATTAGTTTTTGTTAATGAATGTATTTTATAATGTTTTAACTTTCCACAAATAGAGGTAGCATTTTAACAAGACTGATTTCACTTGCAAAGGTTTTGTAAAATGACCCTAACATTGTATATTGTTTTGATTAACAGACTTATCATGTAATAAATTAACGTTAGAAATTAATTGTATTTTATTTCCCTTTTATTAAATACAGCATTTGTTTATATCATCGATACGCATTTTTGCCGATACGATACCGATACCGATACACTTATAGGAATATCGTCGATACTGATACCAACGCTTATTGAATTAAAATTAAATTAAGGTAAAATATATCAAGTTAAGTCAAAATGGCAAAGATAGTTGACTCGAGTAAAAATTTTGGTCAATTAATCAATCCAACAAGAGTTTTTTGTACTAACTACTAACTGACGTGAGACTGATCGTAAACTATCGTGATTCATGTGCACTTTTTATTTTTCATGTAGACTTATTTTTAGTTTGTATGTAATATGTATTTTTGCCCTCCTTTTCATTAAATTATGCTCAATTTTGTAATGCAACAAAGTGTTAATAAATAAATAGTGTTTAGCGAAATTAAATACATATATACATAAATAATAATGCTTTGTCCCCAAGCGAATGATAGAGACAACAAACTGAATATAACGCGGGGATTTCTCGGCCAACAATAGTCCGTGGCTCGTTTGCAACAAACTAGATCATACGAAATGCGCGTGTACATAATTTTTTTAAAGCGTGAAATTTGAATATCGGTGAATCGGAAATGAAAATATCGCCGATGCCGATATATCTGTATCGGATGCATCCCTAGTTTATATATTGACCAAAACTATATACAGTATATAGTATATGCTGTATTTGAAGGTCCAAAGCTCGATTTGTTATAAAAATCAAGTTCAATTGTAGTATGGTGGTTTTTTGAGACTAACCTACATACCTTCATTTACATATTTTTATGTTAAATATACCTTATATATGTTAACGTAAAATTGTAAACACCGTTAGATTGTAATCTATCTCGCGAGATTATAAACTATCGAAAGATTGTGAACCTCAGCTTACTGCTTACAATTTAACGTATTATTATTTGGTAGATTGTACTACACTAACTTCGTTATCATTCAAACTTCTTTGGTCAATTACAGATTAATTTTACTTTCCAACAATTTCATATAACTACCGAATAATAATACGTTAAATTGTAAGCAGTTCGTTGAGGTTCACAATCTTTCGACAGTTTATAATCTCGCGAGATAGATTACAATCTAACGGTGTTTACAATTTTACGGTGACATATATTTAACATAAAAATATATTTTATATATATTTTTATGTTAATTATAACAAATAATAATTTGTTAAAGTTTTTAAAATTTCGAACACATTAATAATTCTAAAATCGTTTTAATATTAATATAACAATGAAAAATTACAAATTATTTACATGTTATGTTACTAGTTATAGCTAATATTTGTTACAAATGATTCAAAAACATTTTAATAATCATGCTTTACCTTTGTTTAGAAACATCTTTTCATATTTATCAAATATTACAAATATTACAACGGCCTCTTTTCATCACAGAGTAAATAGAAAATTTGACAGAAAGAGGCAAAAGAGTACAATTAACCTGATTTAGTTTTTAAAAGGGGGGAATTTTTCATGGAATTTGCTATTTGAAGGTGCAATCAGACAAGACCAAATAAAAATTGTTTACATAAAAATAGTATAAAGACCATAGACATACTTAAAAGCAAAATAGCTGACAGATAAGATATAATATTAAGGGTCTGTTTCACAATTTACGGATAAGTTCTACATAAGTTCCAAATTAGCTAATTATTACTTATTGATAGGATAAACACTATTGTTGCGTTTCACGACTGTCACATAGCGCTATTTGTCACATATAGTCCATCATAAGCTATGAGTCCGATGAAGTGTCAAATAGCACAATTTATCTTCCAAATAATTTATGTGTTGTATAGCTATTTGGTACTTTGTCTATACATTGTGAAACAGACCCTAAAAGTACTAAAGATCAAAACTGTTTAGGTAAGTTTATTTACACACATAGATTGTAAATGGTTCCCCATTTTTCATAACTTTTTCTTATTAGTTCTCTTTATACAAATGTATTTCTGACCGATTATTTAAACCTAGTAATAAATCTATGTCAAGTTAGAGTCTTAACATATGTTTGTATGCCTTTCTTGGAGGTATTGCACCTCTCACTCGCAACCTTCTTAGAGCCTCCCGAAGATGTTTTGGTTGCAAGGGCCCTGACTCTCCAGAGCTTTCTAATACATCCAAAGCTGAAATACAATTTTATTATTCATTATAAATGCAACAATAGGGTCCAATAGTAAGTTAGGCACGCAGTTAACACCTTATTTCTTGAAAATCTTAGTTTTATAATAATTATTAAGTATTGTTTAGACCGCAAGGGTTTAGTACTAGACAGCATGGTTAATCACCTACTGTGACGCTACAAGCCTCAGATTTTTGTATGTGTTTCGGCAAGTAGGTGATAATCTTTCTGTGCCTGAGCACACCATAAATTTAAGAATGTATGATACATGGGTTTTCAGTATAAAGTCTATTACTGTAGAGCTGCGGTTTGAACTTATGACTACAGGAATGAGCTACTAGGCTAACTGTTCTACAATAAAAAGTAAGATCACAGAAATAGATGCACAAAATAAGTACCATTGGGAACTTTAACAATAGAACTTGTTTACCTTCTTCTACAACTTCCCCAACAAATACTTTAGCAATACCAGACATAGCTATCACCACATTCTGACCCACAGATGTACCAGTTATTGTCTGCATCAACCTTTTTACAGCTGCTTTGGGAAAGGCTGCTCGTCTATACATCTCATATCTATTTAACTGCTCTTCAGTAAAATTGGACACCAGCACCCTTACAAAAGATAATATGTTTTATATTGTCATTGTTCTATTAGAATGTAAAAGGAAAAGATAATATATAATTATAGATATATACACATCTATAATTATATACTATAGATATATACACATACACATAAAAATAAGTTGTAATTTAAGTAAAATGGTAATTAATAAATATTGTAACTAGATACAATATTTATTAGTTATCACAAAATTATTGAATACCTCAAAGTTTATGTCTATAGAATTGCGTGAGTTATCTATTCATTGCCAAACAGACAAAAGTTCTAAAAGAAGATTGTTTTAAGTTGCTATGAGACTAAACAATAATAAAATAAGATCTTAGTGATCACAGCAGCAAAAAATGGCTGTAATAAAAAAGAATCTCCAGTAAAATAAGTAAACACCACTTACTGCATTTTTTCTCTTTCCTCTTCCTCTAGTTCTTTTTTACTCTTTTTCTCCCTTTCTCTTTCGCTTAACATTTCATCTGTTTGATATTCATTCTCATTATTTAATTGAATATCATTTGTGTTTAATTGCTCTATACTTTCCTTCGCTTCTGAAGTACTTTGGTCAATTATACTTTCAATGTTACACTCATCCATTGATTGATTATTACTAAAACTATAATCATTAATATATGATTCATATTTATCATTATCATCTACAAATGTGTCTGTTTGCGATGTAAGTAAATCAGTAGATTGTTCTCTGTAGATAGGCAAATCAACATCTTTATCTTTGAAGAGGTCATCAGAATAAGTTTCAATGTGTTGACTTTGAAGACTTGTGCTTTCTCCATAATTAGTAAGTGTGGCATCTAAAATAATTATTTTTTACAATTAAAAAATCTTTAAAACTATATTTCTTATTAACATTAAACATAATCACCATACACTGGGTCAATACTATTATTGTAACAAAACTGGCAATTTAAAGGAGCTGTTTTAATTTGCATCCTTTACTTATGGACCATAACAAGTTTTTTTTGTTAAAAACAAGCACAGAATGGTATAAATAACTATTATACCAGGTATTGTAGCAATTAAATACATCTTGTGGGGCCTTAATTTACAAGTGAAAACCTACAATGGATGCAATTACATTGATCATTGCTACCAAGAGCCTTCTGCTATAATAAATCACTTAGGAAGTTGCACATGTTACACTTACATTCCGGTTCATCTCTTAGCAAGTTTTCCTCTATTTCTAAAGATATGTCCTGAGTGTCTCCTTCATTTGAATCACTATGTTCCAACTCCCTGGCTAGCTCCTCTTCTATAAGTGATTAATCATTAAAGTAAATACGTAGTAGCAATAGATTACGTGTGAAGAATTAGATAGGTACATACAAGAAATATAATTAATAATCAGACTAGATCATAGTTCATTGTTAAGGGAACTTAATAGCTTTATAGACGCGGGAAATACTATGTGTGTCAACCCAACTCAAGATTTACTTTGAAGCATAAAAGCTAGTACTTACCCCGTATCCTTTCTGCTTCGGTAACGGAGTCGTTACTGCATATATTATCAGCCATTACGACAATTATATAACTTTCATTAATATGGATTAGATACTAGATTATAAATATTTAAGTGGTTCAATAACCAAAATGCAGTCCCAAATTTTTTTTTGAAGTTTATTTTTAGTATTTACATTTTACTTTTTTAAGCTGCACAGACCTAGTCGATAACTGTCAGTTGTCAATGTTACTAAAATAAAAATAATACTAAAATATGCTACTGACACAACACATTAGAATTTATTTAGTTTTTAAAGGTCAATAGTGATGTAAAGTTTTAGTTATACTCAAATTGCGTAAGCGTATATAAGAAATTCAACTTACTATGTACTTATATTATTAACCTGTATAAAAAAAATAACAAGAAGTTTACACATGGTAGTCACTAGTCACTACCCAAAGTTGATTATTTTGGGCATAATGGGTTATGGGATACAGAGAGCTTAGCTAGAGTACTATGATTACAACTTAGAATTTTTAGAGGCAATGTGTGTGGATACAGCAAAGTTGATCCCTCATTTACCGACAACGATATAAACTTTTCTTAAAAGTGACATTTAGCAGCTTCACTTCAAAATTCCTTTGCTGACGATAAGTGACATTGACACTTGACAGATTTAATTAGTTGCGAAAGTGAAACACCGCTGGCGGGTGCATGTTGGTCCCGAAAATATTCTAGAATAAAATAATATATAATTGTACTCTGGGTGCGAGCAGAGAGTTCCATCATGAGTACATTATTGAAAGCAGCTTTATCTCGTAGCCCAGCATCCCTGGTTTGTATTCCAAATTATATTAGGAAGAAAACTGTTTTGTTATGTAACCGCAAAAAATAAAAAGAAATGCTATGAATGGGTGGCGTTCAAAAACTCTATCGATACTATTACAAATTATGGTGCAACTTTCTTATTCAAGTTTCACGCTCACTAATAAATATTTATAAATCTCAACTTCCAACCAATGGAATAATGCGTTATATTTTTTTTAATATAACCATGTACGTACATTATGCTTATCCCATTATAGTATGTTTTATTGCGATTATTATTTTTGATATTCGCATTGATTAATACTAAAATTAAATTATATTTACAGGCTACGCACTTGTACCGAAATCTCCATTTATCTGTTGGCGGAGCATCACCCCTGAAGGAGGCTTCAGCCAATTCCAATGTTGCACAGTCGTACACAGTAATTGACCACAAACACGATGCACTCGTTATTGGTGCGGGAGGCGCGGGACTGCGTGCTGCTTTTGGTCTTGTTCAAGAAGGGTTCAAGACTGCTGTGGTCACAAAACTTTTTCCCACAAGGTCACATACAGTTGCTGCACAGGGTGGCATAAATGCTGCACTCGGTAAATATTACCTAACCATAATTTTGATGTTTAGATCTAGACTTAAACACTTGTGCAATATATATAAAATACTTATTGTTTGCAGGTAACATGGAAGAAGACAATTGGCTCTGGCATATGTATGACACGGTTAAGGGTTCTGATTGGCTTGGAGACCAGGTAAACCATGATATTATAAAATTTTGAAATAGTGTCTGTATAAACTTAAAGATTTACTTAAACTTTTATTAGTGATTAGGGGAAAACAAGTGTGGACAGCAACTGATTAGTGCAGGTGATTAGTCGGCTGCATAGTAAAGTGATTAGAAGCTGTTCTATTTTTTGTGAGTGAACTGCAGTAGAGATGTCGCGTGCGCCTTCCCTTCCCCCTCACTCGCAGTGTGCCTGCCAAACTATATGACAACTGAATTTACTTTACAGAGCCACTAAAAAATAATTGGACACTACTTGCACTACACACTTGGACTAATCAATGTCAATTACTAATCACTTGCACTCACACTAATCAAAGTGAATACAGGCCTTTTAGTGAAGCAATAATCTATAATGATATTAATTAATACTCATTTCTAAATGAGGTAATTTTTTTAGGGTTTTTCAATATGGCAGTTGTTTATTGATATCTCAATAGCAGTATAACATAAAATAATCCATTCTCCTATTTACAGGATGCCATCCACTACATGACTAAAGAAGCACCTCATGCAGTTATTGAACTAGACAATTATGGTATGCCTTTTTCTCGAACACCAGAAGGCAGGATATACCAGAGAGCCTTTGGTGGCCAATCCTTAAAATTTGGAAAGGGTGGTCAAGCACATAGGTGCTGTGCTGTCGCAGACAGGTAATACAGTTCTAAAATATATCTGAAAATGTTTGCATGTACCTATTGTAATATTACAGTATCGAATTTGGAATTGTTGAAATATAGATCTTATCATCTATGTCCTAAAGATCAATATTTCTTAATGTAATATTTCCAGATGGTTTGGTCACTAGAATTTTGCAATTTATTGCCATTGATAACTGTATTGCACTGATAATACTTTAATTTTTTTATCTTGCACACTTCTGTAGTCATTTGCAGTGATAAATTGTATAAAGAGATTTTTAAGTTATATCATATCTGGCCTGATTATGTGCTTGTTTTGGAGCGTATAATAACACTTTAAACATAATAGACATTACAAAATTCGAATGGATGGTTGCATATACAAAACATTGTTGCTATGGTAATAAAAACGGTGTTATCTTTAGCCTTATTTTAAATGTGTTACTATGATGTATAATGTGTAACTTATAAGTAATGCATTTCTTTGTCTTCATAATACTCAAACAACTTATTACTTTACCAAATTTTTTGTGCAAGAAGTCCTAAAAACTAAACCACTACTTACCCATTAAAATATAAATTTTTTTATTGCAGAACCGGACACTCTCTCTTACACACATTGTATGGCCAATCTCTCCGCTATGACTGCGAATACTTTATTGAATATTTTGCATTGGACCTTCTCATGGAAGACGGAGTTTGCAAAGGCTGCATTGCATTGAACCTCGAAGACGGAACACTTCACAGGTACCTAATTTCTTTTATTCCATAAAATATATATTTCATAAAATGATACGCCTTTTTAGTATTTTTTTGTTTTATGTCGGTCTTTAAAGACAGCACAGCATTTATAATACCATTTTGATGTTTCTAATCCCTTGCGCAATAAACACAAAAATTTAATCTAAAATTTGTTATATTTTGTGCAATGAAATATGTATTAGGTCCTTACATTGCAATCCCATATGGGGGAACAAAAAGTAGATTTTTTCATCAAATCAAAATCTTTGAAGGCGGTTTCGACTGCCCCATCAGATTTGAATTTTCTACCTTGCAAGTTATCCAGATTTGAATTTTCTTCCTTGCAAGTTATCCAGATTTGTATTTTCTACCTTGCAAGTTATCCAGATTTGTATTTTCTACCTTGCAAGTTATCCAGATTTGAATTTTCTTCCTTGCAAGTTATCCAGATTTGAATTTTCTTCCTTGCAAGTTATCCAGATTTGAATTTTCTACCTTGCAAGTTATCCAGATTTGAATTTTCTTCCTTGCAAGTTATCCAGATTTGAATTTTCTACCTTGCAAGTTATCCAGATTTGAATTTTCTTCCTTGCAAGTTATCCAGATTTGAATTTTCTACCTTGCAAGTTATCCAGATTTGAGTTTTCTACCTTGCAAGTTATCCAGATTTTAAAAAAAACGTAATCTGTTTGAGCAAGGTCCTGGGAGTATGGTGGATTGAAGCTCCTCTAAATTGATAGCAGTCTGTTGTGCAGTGAGTGGTGTGTGTCGTGAAGCAACAGTGGCCTAGAGCGTTTGATCAGCCTTGGTTGTTAAGCAGCTAGCCAGAATTAAGAAAGTTACCGTGATTGACCCCGGCACTAGTCCACCAAACGCTCACAAGAAACTTTTTCGGAGTGAATTTTCGCTTGGGGCACGATTTGGCTGGTGCCGCTAGGTTCAGCCATTGCGAGTAGCTCTTCTGATTGTCGTACAGGATCCACTTTTCATCACAGGTAAATGATTCGGTTTAAAATACCTTCCATATTGTGCCGGTTGAGGAATGTAATGCAGCAGTCGACGCGTTATTGTCGATTTGTACCGTCGAGGTACCCACCTTTCAAGCTTTATAAACCTTTCCCATTTGCTTCAAGTGGATTAATATAGTTTTATGTCTAACATCGCAGCCTGCAGCTAACTCAGACGTAGTTTGCGATGGATCCACTTTCACAATAGCCTTCAATTCTTCCTTATCAACTTTCGTCTCGTCGGCCGTCCACGGGGCTTGTCCTGCAGGTCGAAATTTCCGGAACTAAAAAATTGGAATCAAAAACACACTGTGTTTTCTTTTGCGACACCGCCGCCATACATATCACTAATCCTTGGAGCCGTTTCAGCAGCACCAGTGCCACGGTGGATCTCGTACGCGAACGAACGAATAACGCGATATTTCCTGTTTTTCATTTCATAAATAGAGTGACGCAAAGAAAAAAATTAAAACTGGGAAAATGAAATGAAACAAATGCACGAGTAAATAATTAAAAAAAAATACATTTGGAATTCCTAACCAAAGAGGAGGTCAAAGTGGCCAGTATGACAAAACATCAATTTCTTATGTAAGGACCTAATATTAAAGAAGTTGAAATGTCAGGAACAGTTTATTAGATTTTAAAAAATATTTTCAAAATTGAATTATTTAATTTTTAGTGCAAGGTTTATCTAATCTGAGATCAAGGATAGTTTCTTGAATAAAGACTGCTGTTATGTTATTGCCCTTGATCATTTATCACCTTGTCAATGACCAATTATAAATGAAACACACACCCTTAGGGCCTTACCTCTCTGGCAAATTTCTTAATTAATTAATTACTTATAATTAATAATAATAATAGCCTTTTATTTGAGATAAATTTACACTTAAACACATTTATATTTCTATCATCTCATTCTTTTTAGGTATCTGTGTGCCCTTATTTGGCAAAGGCATCTCTGTGCCACTCTCTGCCATGTACCACCTGCTGTTTCCTTAATTTGGTCTATTTACCTTCTAAATTGACTTCCTCTTTCACTAGTTTAGTACTTGCACAACTTTTCTTTACGTAGAAGCACTAAGAATTACTTTACTGTATTTTTTACTATGTCCCGTTTATAAAGGATGCTCTGATTATTATCATTAACTAGATGATCTCGTGAACTTAGTATTACCTACATATCTTTGTGTCAAAACGTAATACAACATTAATAAAACAGACCAAAGACAACCTCGATCTACAGCCATGAAACACATTTCTGAAGGCACCTAATAGGAACAGATTTTATTGGAAAAATTAATTGTAGTTTTTAGTATTTTTCTTTACTTATTATTTATGTTTTATGTTTAAACCTACTCTGGACTTCCACAAATAATTCAAGACCAAAATTAGCCAATCCGGTCTAGCCGTTCTCGAGTTTTAGCGAGACTAACGAACAGCAATTCATTTATAAATATATATGTATATAGATTATTACTTGCAGATTCCAAGCGAAGAACACAATTTTAGCTACAGGCGGTACTGGGCGGTCTTACTTCAGTTGCACATCAGCTCACACCTGTACCGGAGATGGAACAGCTATGGCTGCTCGAGCAGGATTACAGAATGAGGATATGGAGTTTGTGCAGTTTCATCCAACCGGTAAGTCTCTTAGCACTAAGGGTAAGACCTACCTTGGTGGTGAATGTTTTAACGGATTTGATTTCAGTCCCGACTGTTTTTTACTATAACTAAAGCTGATTTTAATGTATAATATTAAATCAGTGGCGCTACAACCGTTTTAGGTCTGGGCATCAAATTTTTGTATCTGTTTTATGATCACGTGTTAATCTAATAGGCAAGTAGGTGGGACGTTTTTGGGTCTAAGGCAAGCCGGTTTCCTCATGATGTTTTCACCGTTCGATCGAATGTTAAATGCGCACATATAAAGAAAGTCCATTGGTACTTAGCCGGGGATTGAACCTACGACCTGAAGCCACTAGGCCAACACTGCTAGTGCAAGAGTAACATTCAGAGTAGAGAATTATCACTCTCGTATGAGCGAGCGAGGACCCCGTGTAACTATAAATAATCGTCAAAGACGAATTTGTTTTTATTTGTGATCCCTACCAATATTACAAGAATATAGGCCAACTATGCAATAAAATATTTTGGTTCTGTAAACACAACAACACTTGTTGGAAAAGCACAGTTCGAAAGATACAGTCGTAATTATTATAAACAATTAACAGCAATAGTGATATTGCTATTATTTGTATAATAATAATTAGACATGATGTATTATTACATGCGTATATTTGCGTAAATAAATATGGTTTTTTTATTATTGTTCACGCCTTATAAATAAACGAAGTGCGATAACACCAAAAACCATTGAGTTGGTGCCTGAAATAGATTAAATACCATTAGCGTAGGGTGTATCATGATTCCAAGAACGCAAACCGAAATTACCACCGATGTAAACGCATTAAAAACAATAAAATGTCTTTACATCTCTTCAAGTGAAGGCTGAATTTTAATTCTTGATAAGACTTTGTCTCCTCGTTTAAATGTGGACGTTATGGTGTATTACATAAAGTTCAATTTTGATTAGCATTTAAATGATGACAATAATATCGCTAACAATATTTTCATTTTCTGGTTGTGACGTTGCAAATAAATTTGTGTTTTGTTTTTTTAAACCTAAAAATAGCTTAAGTAAAATTGTAACTCAATCTATGATAGGGTATTTTTTTTTAATGGCTCTAGCACGGTTTGTGCATTAGCCAGCGTTAAGTATGAGATTTTTATAATTCGTGCGTTTTGCCTTAGAAATTCGACCATGTCCTCCATGTACGGTTTAAGCACTCGCCCGGTACCGCACAACCCTCCCAAAGGCCGAGAACAAATTTAAATTTAATTAAACCTTGCCCTCGAACCGGGAATCGAACCCGGTACCCTTCACCTAGCTGCCACTTAATAAGACCGCTAGGCTATGAGGCTTATGGGGTATTTGTTGAATTTCAACCCATAAAAGTAACAATTAGTTTTTTAATATACTAAAGTCCACATCCAAGAAAGTAAGAAGTCACGGCTTGTTGATAGTATCAAAAGCTGATAAAATAAACTTTCCTTCGTATAGGTCATAACTTTCACATCAATAAATTTTCCACTCTAATAAATACACAAATTAATGACGTACAATTATTTAATCAATTGGCGTCTTTCCACTGATAATTAATAGTTTCAATTAAAAACTTAAGTATGAAAACTGTTTTTGGTCTGATAATGGACAGAATTGTGCAATATTTATATTATTAAAATTTTAAGCTTTTCCATAATCGAAAACTAGAAGGCTAGTCCTACCCATATATCAAAGGTTACTTAAGTTAATAAAACCGTGCTAGATAATGTCAATTTTAAAAATAATATTAAAATTGTTTAAGATTTTTTTTTTTATAGAATAGGGGGCAAACGGGCAGGAGGCTCACCTGATGTTAAGTGATACCGCCGCCCATGGACACTCAATGCCAGAGGGCTCGCGAGATTTTTCTAGTTCCTGCACAACTGTTCTTCTAATATGTATAAATGGAAAAACACAATAAACGTTTGTAGGAATCTACGGTGCCGGTTGTCTGATGACGGAAGGTTGTCGTGGAGAAGGTGGTTTCCTCGTTAACGCTAAAGGCGAACGCTTCATGGAGAGATACGCGCCTGTCGCTAAGGATTTGGCCAGTCGAGATGTCGTCTCGAGAGCTATGACTGTAGAAATCATGGAAGGTAATTATAACTACCCGCATTTTATCCATAAAATAATTTAAAATTGTTCAAGTTTCTATACAACTATCGTTACTTCAAACATAGTTAACTAATCGAAATTAAATTCAGATTATCGTGTAATAATTAAAATTAATTAATTAAACGCAGATAGACAAAATAGATTGGGCAACTCTCTCATTGAACGCGTCATTGCGATCCCAGCCTTGCGATTCTCTAACCCACTTTTCGAACCCTCACAGCGGTTTTCGCAGCGGCAGTCGCGCTCAAATCAGTCATTTTACGATTTGGCATTCTGATAAGGAGGGAGCTTGTAGTTTATTGTTTATTGTGTGAGTTACAGAATCGCAAGGCAGTATTTACAAAATTGCCAAAACATGTGTCAATATTTTATAAAACTTTATTTGATAGTCAATGACCATTTATGTATGTATTACATTGAAATACGAAAAATGACCTTTTATTTTCAAGTTTTTTGATTTGAGTTTTATGATAGAAGTCAGTGGCTTAGAATTACGCTTCCATTGTGAGCGTGTAAAAACAATTTATTCACATTGTTTGGCTTTTTCTCAATTCCTTGAATGTTTTAAAAACTATACTTTTGGCATTTCCCGCTATCTTTGTTTTTCAAAATCATTTGACGGCTCATTGGTCTAGTGGTTAGTACCCCTTACTGCGAATGCATAGGTCCCGGGTTCGATCCCCGGTTGAGACATACATCAACATCAGCATTTGGTGTTGTCCGTAGGTCTTGGGTGTTTAAATATGTATTTATATGTTTATCTATCTATATGTATGTATATCCGTTGCTTAGTACCCATAACACAAGTTTCACCAGCTTAGCATGGGACTAGGTCAATTGGTGTGAATTGTCCAATCATATTATTATATCCAAACATATCTTTTACCCTTTAGACATTTTCAAAATACATATTACTTTTCAAAATGTTTTGATACAGTGGAAAATTATCGAACTTAAAATCATGTCTGATTTGTATTTGTCCAGGTCGTGGTTGTGGACCAGAAAAAGACCATGTGCACTTACAGCTTCACCATTTACCCCCGGATCAGCTGAAGCAAAGGCTGCCTGGTATTTCCGAAACCGCTATGATCTTCGCCGGAGTCGATGTGACCAAGGAACCCATTCCTGTGCTGCCGACCGTACATTACAATATGGGAGGAACACCCACCAATTTCCGGGGAGAGGTATGTTTAATTTTTTGATTGGATGTTAGGTTAGTAAAACGTTTGAAAAAAAAAATCATTTTAATGTGTAAGATTTGGGAACCGTTTTAAGTAAAGAAATACCTGTGTCATGGTTCCCAGCTCTTCCAGACCCAACTTAATAGTAAATTCTATAAAAAATATGATTTAATTACATCTTTTTTAATTATTTTTGTTATTGCAATATTGAAATATTTTTTTTCTAATTTGCTTAAAAATTTATTGATGTGAAACAGGGCGCGATTTTTGGTGTGAAAATATGTTATAAATATTTATATTTTGTATATTTTCTAGAAAAACATTAATTTTTAGTTCTTGTATGCATATTATCAATAATAATATAATTAAGCCTCATTAATTCCTTGATACAATATTCATCCATCTTTAGAAACACTTAAAATTTTTATTCTAAAATGCTAAAAATTAATTTATGCATATTACTTGTCCAAAATAATTTCAATTCAGTGTCACGTGACGGCTCACAGTTTTTTTTAAATAATTATTCCATTAATCAGCTTGAGTATTCTTCTATGGACTGTGGGAGCAAGAATATAAATACAATCTGTTATTGTATTTTACATATAGAATATAATGTTACCAGGTCATAAAATTAAAAAAAAAAATCTAGAATATAAAGCTTCTATACCCTTCAAACTAACTTAACTTAGGAATTATAAAGGAGACATCAGTTTGCCTTTATGAACGATAAACTGTTATCAGCAAAGGAAATTGATAATATTATATCACTATGTCACGAAACGGAAATTGCCCACTTTCTTTTCTCGTTATCTCAGCTGCAATAATTAACATTCATATTGACCTTGAAGATATTATTTCGACACATTATATGTACTACAGTTGTATTGTTTCTAAATTTTCCCAGCGTTCGTATGTACTAGCGGTCACGGCTGTTTTGATATTTAAAAAGAAATATAGCCCGTATTACTCAGCGTTCATGTAGCTATTATCTTTATATATACTGGGTGCCGCAAAAGTACTGGCACTACAGAAAATTTGTTTATTTTTTTTTATATGACATTTCCTGTCATTCTGTTGTTGAAAATTGTGTAGTGAACAAATGTAAAATACACTGAAAATAAACATGGACCGTTTTACTCCCCAAGAACGTGGAATAATCGTGTCAATGTTCTTACGGAATAATTCATCAGTGATAAAAACACAACGTGAATTGCGTCGACGATTTTTGATTATGAGCAGTATTGGCCTAGTGGCTTCAGCGTGTGATTCTCATTCCTGGGGTCTAAGGTTCGATCCCCGGCTGTGCACCAATGGACTTTCTGTCTTTGTGCGCATTTAACATTCGCTCGAACGGTGAAAGAAACCAGAGCGTGCCTTCGTGTGTCAGGCACAGGAGGCTAATCACCTACTTGCCAATTAGATTGACAAATGATCATGAAACAAATATAGAAATCTGATGCCCAGACCTTAAAAGGTTCTAGCGCCACTGATTTTTTTTTTATATTTATAATAATAAAAACTTTATTTATGACAAAAGGGTTTGTGACAGAATTCATATATCGCTAGTCCCCACACTAGGGAGGCCCTGTGTTGTGGGTAACTTTTTTTTATTTCTATTTACTATTAGTGTATCCAAGTAATTTTTTTTTATTGAATAATTAATTGTCTACAGGTAATAACCCACCACAACGGCCAAGATCGCGTTGTTCCTGGTCTTCTAGCGGCTGGTGAGGCGTCATGTGCTTCCGTACATGGTGCTAACAGGCTTGGAGCTAACTCTTTGTTAGATATTGTTGTATTCGGACGCGCGTGCGCAATCACCGTATCTGAAACAAGCCGACCGGGAGATGCGCAGGAATCGCTTAAGGATGTGAGTATAGATAATAGAATAGTTTTTCCGTTTTTAATTTTTACATTATAGTCCGCGCTTATTCGGGTCTGGAGGTTTGTTACGTTTTAATGTCGACAAAAAGTCATTATAGTTCAGCAATAATGTGGATACTGCAAAAAAATAAAGTACATATTATATATAATATGTATAATATATGAACTATTAAGTTTATTGTCAAAAAAAAAAGATGGTGAAATACCTGTATCATAAACTACAACGAAATATTAGATGCAAATAAATAAACTTATTAGTATTATTATTATTATTACTATGTTAGTTCGAAGTTTAATAATATTATTTAATAACATATACATAGCCTTTCTATAATAATTGAAAAATGTGTCCGGCCAAAAAGGTTTGTAATATCTGACATGTCAAAAAATGATAGCTGTCAGAATTCTATGAAATAAAAATTCAGAGTATAAATCCAATACAAAAGGACTTTTTGATAGGCGTTTTTTCCCTTTCATTTATTTATAATGTTAGGCAAATAATAAAAAATATATAGCGCGTATTTAAATAAATAGCGCGTTCAACCATACAAACAAGCTTTTAACTTTTTCTTCGAGGTCCTTATTCTATAATTTACCCCTTTAATTAAAGTAATCTTTCGTCTCTTTTTGTTAAAGGAGTTGAAAAGAGATCGATATGTTTAAATGTTTAGTCACAATCGCTTCATGACTAACTAAAATAAAATGGTTCTATTTGTTATTATTCTTAAAATATTTACAGACAACAGGCCAGGAAAGCATCACGAACTTGGACCAGATCAGATATGCGAACGGTACTATTCCAACAGCTGCGCTGCGTCTGCGCATGCAGAAGAACATGCAAACGAATGCCGCTGTATTCAGACAGAAGGACACGCTCGAAGAAGGTAAGATTTTTTTATTAAGAAAAAAAATTATTTTTTACTTAGATTGCATATCTTAACGCATATTCACTCAAGTTGTTTCGATCTAAATAATTCTAAAATTGTATAGAGAATGTTGGCAAGATCGTTGGCACGTAACTTTAACAATATTATACTTGCCAAAATCATTATTGGTATTCCCGTTATGAGGTAATAGGTAATTTGTGGTAATTTTATATCGAATATGCATTGCTATTTAATCGGCGTTTAAAATAATATCGTCTTCATATATATAAAATTCTCGTGTCACAATGTTAGTTGCCATACTCCTCCGAAACGGCTTGACCGATTTTTATCAAATTTTATATGCATCAGATCAGAAGGTCTGAAATTCGGCTACTATCTATTTTTCATACCCCTAAGTGATAAGGGTTGTCTACCCCTAAATTTTTTAGATATTTTTTTTTGTTTTTATTTTTTTATTATACAGAATTCAAAAATACATACCACCCTTTTCACCCCTCTCCGATCAACCCCTATTTTTATTTGTTAATTAAAATGACTTATGAGGTTTATATAGAGAAAAATTCACAGAAAGCCCTAAAAGGGTTTATTCAAGAAAACCGAACAAATGTTCCATATACATATTGGTATGTAGCTACTTAAAAGTGGGCTAAGTCAAAAAAAACATTAAGGCGAAATGAAGTTCGCGGGGACAGCTAGTAATATGTAACAATGTCGGATTTGTCGGCAATGCCGATTTTCATGGTTTTTGATTTGTTGAATTTGTCTCTGAATCGCAGAATAAAAACATTAGAAAATTGACAAAAGAAAACATATTATATACTGGTTGTCAAATATTTATACCTGCGTTTACATGCTTATTTCTTTTTGTGTTAATAAACTAGTGAACTTAATATTTGTTTCGTATTTATTGTATTACTTTAATATAAAAATGTAAATTTGACATTCGTTGACTGTTAGGCGGTACAAAGTTCGATGGGTCAAAAAAAATTATAATTATCAAAATTACAGGCCAACGTCAAATCCACGAGATCTACAAACAAATAGGTGATGTCAAAGTATCAGATCGATCTCTGATATGGAACAGTGATCTGGTGGAAACCCTGGAACTACAGAACCTGCTGATCAACTCAGTTCAGATCGTGGAAGGTGCCTTGGCGAGGGAGGAATCGAGGGGTGCCCATGCGAGGGAAGATTTTAAGACGAGAAGGGATGAATATGATTACTCCAAGCCATTGGACGGACAGGTATTATAATAATGAAGATAGATAAACTATGGGAGCGTTCAAGTATTACGTAACGAATTTGGGGGAAGGTCCTTTTGTAAAACGATACGATGCGGGGCGGGGGTTGAATTACGCGTTATTGTTAATATTATTTTCGACTTTCCAGTACTTTACACCACATAGTAACTTTTAGGTATAAAGAGTCATTGGGTGGTCATGAAACGTTTTGCTATTGGGTACAGAAAAACGTTACGGTGCGTTACACGGGGAGGGGGGTGTCAATGATCTTCAAAAATTGCGTGACGTAATACTTGAACGCTCCCTATTTCAAATATCAAAAATAATAAACAATTTAATTTTTTGTAAGGTCAGTTTCATCTCAGCTTAAACACTTGTGTCAGACAGAGATGTACGAATTTAAAACAGTGCGGTCTGATATTTTTCTGAATAGGGAAACATTACGAAAATTCTATTACAAATATAGTAATATTAGTTGATATTTCATACATTTTTAGACATAATTAAGTGCGTGCGCTTTTAAACATTTGAAAATATTAATAACAAATTAAATTATTTTTCTTAAAAGTAATCGAAGAAATCTCAATTATTGTTTCTTTTCTATGTTTTAAAGATGTAAGTAATTAATTAAGGATATAAAAAAATCAACAGCATGTATATTTTAAGCTTGATTCGCTATATCCTTTTGTATGTAACCAAATTTGGTTTGGTTGTTTTTACAAACAATCATTATCTGAATAAATGGATTGATTACAAGTATTTTTAAAACAAAATTACAAATAATGTCGCCTGACGTCACTCTGTGATATCGACTATTATTTAACGTAATTTCATAATCGTGTTTACTTCCACCATGCCATTACACACATATATGTATTATATGAAGTGAAGAAGTATAAAAGTGCTCATAGAAAAGAATTAAGAAAGCAATCATGACGTAAAAACCCGCAAGTTCGGCTCTCTACTTCGCGGGAAAACAATGTCTATGGTGAGAGAACGTTGACGCATTTACCGCGGGTAATAAATGAACTACCCGGTCAGTTATTAAATAATACAACGTAAAATACAAGAAATATTTTCATATGCATATATCCTGACAAGACTGTTGCTATGACATTACTACAAATCATAGTGATTTTTCTATGATTTTTTTTATTATGTAAAATAAAAAAAAACACGCCTCTACTTGCAAATTACGATGTCTATATTACCCATTATCAAGTACTATATCCTTGAAAACTGAAGACCACTCAATATAATACAAATTCCCTAAAGAACTTTCTCCCAAGTAGTGACTGATGGAATAGGCTTCCGGAAACTAGTGTCTGTGAAATCGCAACCGCAATTACGTACGCATCAGTTTAACAAGGTTATCGACACAATAATATATATGCGATCATATATAGATTTCTATAATTCCAGTTTAGAATAATAACTTTGTTTTCATTGATTTTATCTCTGAGACGTGCCCCCTGCAAATAACTAAAGACGTCAAAGTTACGAAAATATACGTATTAGAATGACCGATGGGTTAAGCGATAAAGTTTGTTTTAAATCAATATAGCCATAGGCCGTACGAAGAAAGGCGTTTTATTACAAAAATGGTTTTAAAACTCAAAATATGACAACGTTTTTATGTTAATAATAATGTCTACCCAAAATAAAAATAAGAAGGAATCGTGGTATTTGTTGCTGATGCAGTGCTATATTTCTTAACTTTTCTTTCTTTAAATTTAGTTTTTCTTACCTTTTCTTGGGATATATTTTTTTTGCCTTTTCCTCATTTTCTTTTTATACATTATTTTTATAGCTTTTTGTAGTTTTCTAACCGTCACAATTGAAGTTTATATTTAGTTTAGTTAGGTACGTGTCGAGGATTAATATGAATTGCATAAAACCAGCGTTATTAAAAAAGTTTTTGAAAAATAATCCCCTTAAAAAATCCCGTGGACATCTTGTTTACCTCACTGGTTCCGAGCCAGCAACCATGACCCGTTAACATTGAACCTTATATTTAAACCTTCCTCATATAGATAGACGCAGCGGAGCGCTTGTTTTTTTATAAAATATAAAATTTAAAATAATTGATGCCAATTTGCCGAGAGAAAAAGCCGGCGTAAAAAACTCTCGGTAATCATAATATGCATAGTATGCATATGTTAATGTTACAATTTTGTTGTTAACAGACTAAGCTACCCTTCGAAAAGCATTGGAGAAAGCACACAATAGTGGAGACCAACCCATCAACAGGCGAGACCCACCTCTCGTACAGACCTGTCATCGACAAAACCCTGGACCAGCAGGAATGCAAGACCGTACCACCTGTCATCAGGACCTACTAGATGAATTGGTGAGTTTATTTTACCCAATATAAAACGCCGCGCTTGATATGTAGCACGGGTTAATTCCCTGGACCATAAACGCAAAACGCGTGGTTTTGTACGGTTTACGTATAATAGCTGTATAAATTTATATTTCCCAATCTTATTATATCAAAAACAAATAGTAGTGTAGGTTGATAAATTATGTTTTCCTTTACTATAAAGTTAATGATTATTAACGCATGTTAATAAATATATAATGCACTATCAAACTCGGCGAACTCCGTTTCGCCACCAGATGGCTTGGTTTTATGTAACATTTCGTTTGGTGATCCCGCTTTTCTGTTGAAATTTTCTTTGCTATAAACCTCACGGAGCCCGAGACCTTTCCAACGAATGCAAAACCGTGGAAATCGGTTCGTGCGTTCTGGAGTTATAGCGTCAGGAAGGAAAACCCGACTTATTTTTATATAGTAGATTTTGTGATTATATTACATACAATTGTGAACCAACTAAAGTATTTCCGAACCAATTCGAATTAGGGTCCTTCAAGTTTTTAAAAGGCCGGCTTTCCACACGCGAGCAGTTTGGCAATGTGAGTGTGGCGCGGGCATGGGCGACGGTATCATTTAACATCAGATGAGCCAGCCCGTTTGCCGTTAGGTAATAAAAATATCCAATACATTCATAACACTTTTCGCAATAATCTAATATATAAAATTCTCGTGTCTCCGTGTTTGTGGTTAAACTCCTCCGAAACGGCTTGACCGATTCTCATGAAATTTTGTGTGCATATTGGGTATGTCTGAGAATCGAACAACATTTATTTTTCATCCTCCTAAATGTTAAGGGTAGTCCACCCCTAATTTTTTTATTTTTAGATAAATTTTTATTTTTTTATGATACAGCATTAAAAAATACATACAACCCCTAATTTTCACCCCTTTACGAACAACCCCTATTTTTTATTATTCATGATATACATGGCAAAACGACGTTTGCCTGATCAGCTAGTAATTATATAAACTTCTTTTAAATTAACAATTTTTAAAAGTTGACATTTTTGAGGTAATTTTTTACAGAAATAATAGAATAAGGATGACATGTTTGTGTACGTCACGTGATATTAATCCAATTTTTTTTTATATTTTGGCAATAGTCAAATTATATTTTATAATTAATATTAATTTCAAATCTATTTTTGTAATCTGTGGAAAGTTCTCTCAAGTTATGGTGATTAATTATAACTAATTAGAAGCTCGGATACTATTCGCTATCTATTTTATTTTCAGATAACAATGTGTGCTGACTGAACTAGCAGTATTGGACTCGTCACCCGAACTTCGTAGATATTTATAATAATTTATTTCATTTTAGAGTAAGCTTTGCAATCATGTTAATCTGCTTTTAAAATGTCGTTTACAGCATTTATTTGGTTTTCAGCAGCACAGTACTTAAATGAAATCCTTTTTAGACCATTTTTAGTCTACCTCAAGTTATTGGTTGTATTTTGTATCGAACTGTCAATGTCAAACTTGTATAGCACTATATTAAATCATGTTCTGTGCAGTATTCAATGAAATTGTAATTTTACGAAAACGTTAGATTTAAGGAAAAATAAATGTTATGCGTAAGATTTTTTTTTTTTACCTTTGAGAGATGTAATCTGTATGTAACCTATGTAGTGTAGACTCAATGTTATTTGTTCCGTTGGCTAACTAAGCCAAACTAGCTTCTCCCAGAAGCTCCGAACTCTCCTGGGCGCTAAGAGAGATGTCAATTGCCAAGTATATATGGAATCAAACTCAAACTCAAACTCAAAATATCTTTATTCAAGTGGGTAACCAAGTACACTTTTGAATCGTCAAGTTAAATTAATCGTAAATTTACATTTACTACCAGTTCGCAAGTCAAGGGCGTAGAGCGGGTAAGAAGAACTGGCAAGAAACTTTCCGCCACTCTTTTTAATCGCCAGGTATTGTCATACAAATTCTTTGAACTGGAGCAATTCAATCCCAAGGATTAGGATCATTTAAGTAGTCCTCAAATTTATAAAAAGCTTTGTTGATTAGTTTCCGTTTAACGACAGCTTTGAATTTATTTAGTGATAATACTCTAATTTCGCTTGGGAGTTTGTTGTAAAAACGAATACAATTTCCATATAAGGAGTGGTTTATCTTTTGGAGCCTGGTTGGTCGTACACTCAAATTAGTTCTATTTCGCGTATTATACTGGTGAAGGTCACCATTTGTTTTAAAGTCGTTTATATTTTTTTGGACATACAACAAGGCTTCAAGAATATATTGACCAGATAGTGTCATAATATTTAATTCCTTAAACTTATTCCGTACCGACTCCTCGGAGAAACACAACAAATACCCCGAACAGCCCGCTTCTGCAGCACAAATATGGATTGAACCTCTGCAGCAGCACCCCACAGTAAAATACCGTACGACATTAACTATGATAAACAATTTTTGCTCAGTGTCGGATTTTCTTTCCTGTGTACCACTATCTAATGCCTAGAAAAACAGTTACGGCTTTTATTCTCATTAAGCAGTAAGTTATTTACATTAAACCAGTTAACTATACGAGAGATAGAATTGTTTACATCGTCCAATAATACGTTATTCCTATTCACTTTAAATAGAAGTGAAGTGTCATCAGCAAACAATACCATCTCATGAACTTCGTTGACAAAGAATGGGAGGTCATTTATGTAAATCAGAAATAAGAAAGGCCCGAGAATCGATCCTTGGGGGACGCCCATTGATACCTGCGAACCCGGAGAGGTGACTCCATTGACATGAACTTTTGGATCCTTCCCTTTAAATATGAATTCATCAGGCTGGAAGCTTTGCCATCAACGCCATAGTGTTGAAGCTTTCCAACGAGTATATCAGGATGAACACAGTCAAAGGCCTTTGACAGGTCACAAAAGACGCCGACTCCATCATATGATTCTTCCCAGGCGTTAAATATGTCCGAAATCAACTACACACCGGCATCGATTGTGGAGCGACCCTTAGTGAAACCATACTGTTTATTATGTAAGAGTTTATTTTTATTAAAATGTAAAGAAAGCTGGTCTAGCATTATCTTTTCAAAAACTTTGCTCAACGCAGGGAGCACGGAAACAGGTCTGAAGTTTGACGGATCAGACTCACTACCTGCCTTGAACAACGGTGTAATCTTACTTAATTTCATTTCGTCCGGAAAGACTCCACAATCGATACATCTGTTAAAAATGATAGACAATTCAGAGCTTATTTCATTAATAACGGAATTTAAAATGACTGTTGACATACCCCATATATCTTTACTTTTTTTTAAATTATTAAGCTTAAAAGTTTTAACGATATCATTACAAGTTATATGTTTAAACTGAAATTTAATATTACATTCAGGTACATATTTTTCTAGCAATGAGATCGCAGCAGCAGGTGAAGAATCTAGGGACTTGGTCGTATTTAGTGGTACATTTGTAAAGAACTCTTCAAAAGAAGAAGCTACCTCTGGGTCAGATTTTATTAATTAAAAATGATTTTAATAATCGAAAAAAGAGTTTCACAAAATCTTGGATAATTATAATCCAGCATATTGGCAAGTGAGCGATGAGCCTTTTGTGTACGATGTGTCATCGTCTTATTTGTGTAAGGATTATAGCCGTGACAAAGCAATTCCCGTATCTCAAAAGCGTAATGGAATTCGACAAATGGAGGTCACTGCATCGTATGAGTAAGTCGATTGCGTACAGAGAAAGAAAAAAATGTGCGGCCTGGCAACATTAAATATTTTCGATATAAAACGATCCTTGAGAAAAGTTTTCTCTGCATCTCGAATCTCTGAAGGGCTAGTTTCGGATCTCCTGACTTATACTATTAAAAAAAAATATCACCAAACGTAAAAAGAAAGCTAAACACAATACAATACTAATAAAGTTGCTACTTATATTGAAATCCACAAACTCAAACTCATAAATCCGGTATTATGAGTGTGATATATTTGATATCGAGGTAATTATCAGAAAACATTAAATCAGGGACCCGCAGAGGTCACAATGTTTTGAAGAACTTTTTTATCATATAATATGTGAAAAGATTCGATAATAACTGTTAAGAGAAGTGTTACTTAGGGCTAAATGCTACCGGCAGTACTACCTAGAGTTAGCCAACTTGGGTGTTTGCCTCCCAAGTCTAGGGGGAATAATCTGCAATTAGTGTCACTTACATTTAAGAACCCAAAACTAAGTGAATTTAGTTTTTTGTTAGTCTAGCGTCGCAACCCCACTACCCCTAATTTTATGCTAGTTATAAGCTCAAGTTTTAAACGATTATAGCCATAAAGTTTCATTTAACATATACATATTTGAACATACAACCGACCCGCCACCGAACGTAACTCATGGTTATAAGTTATAACTAATACATCAAGATCAAGAAAAGTTAAAAAGCCGTAAATAAAATGTATGTAAAGAAACTGAAGAAGAAAAAAATATATATCCCCAGATATGTTAAGAAAAACTAAAGTTAAAGAAATTTTATCGTTACTATTATTAGGTCATTAAATGTGTAAAATGCACCCGCCGACAACAGATATTTTATAATACTTTAATGTATGTTTAATTCAAAGAAATAACCTCCCGATCATGTGTACAACAAAAATTTAAGGTTTTTAGTCGACATTTAGGGGTATTTAAAATTGATCCTAGGAAAGTTCTGGGGCAACACCTCTCAGTATTCCCGGCGAATTTATACGTTTGTACGCACAGATGATGATAAAAAACAATAATCACGTCGCATTGAACCTACTCTTTTTTCGTCAATTAAAAATAACAATGAAACATTAAGAGTAGGGCGAAAATAGCTCAGTTAGTTCGACAAAACCATGTAAAGATTTTATTCCGCATTTTTTTCTTAACTTCCTACTTTGCTAAAAGCAACCTAAATAACATCGTTACCATACATTAAAACCAGACAATCGATTAGAAGTTCATAGATTTAAGAAGTTTAAACACATATGTTCTAATAAACGCTTTATCGTAACTGATAAGTCTGTTGGGGTCAGTCCGAGCTCGCAGCCATCTTGTTCAGTGACTTGTCCGTCGCCTGTTCTCTCAGTCGTCTCGTTGACCTCTTGATTTGTTCTTATATTCTAGTACTTTGTTGCGATTTCATGGTACTGTATAGCAGTGTGGATTTGGATACATCTTCCATTCCCTATCACGGCCCTGAAATAGGCCATATTGCCACATCGGGCTCGGAGATACGGAATATATATCTTAAAGTGTGCAGAGGTAAGATATTCTTAAGTGTTCATTGCCTTTGTTCTCTGACCTAGTTTTATTAAAATTCGAATAAACATATAAAATTTATATTAATTATAAATGAATTTTTATAATTGATAATGATCTAAAATCATTTGTATAGTGTCGCTGTTAATATTTAGTCATTCAATACGCTTTTCAGTAGCCCAGCGCCTGATGATTTATAAAATCAATTACTTAAATGCACAGTTTGCCTGGTAATGCAAGATCCGGCATTCAGTTAGGTGATATAACGATTTAATGATTAATATTCCAGCTTGCGAACTGATGGCGTCAATTCCACCGTCTGCTTTCTCAGCTGCCCGAATTAGGGAAACACAACGTGATATGAAGGTATCAAACATTAAGAAAGGCGGGGGGGAACCTACGAAGTTCTACCATACAAAATGTAAGTTGGGTCGAAAATTTTATCCGTATCACCTCGACGTCTGTCGTTCCACAACTGAACGTTTCGGCAGTTTTTGCCGCGCACCACCACTATGTGGAAGCAGCTGACCGCTGAAGTATTTCCGAACCAATTCGACTTAGGGTCCTTCAAGAAACGATTGTACCAATTTTTGAAAGGCCAGCAACGCGAGCCTTCTGGCATTGTGAGTGTCCATGGGCGGCGGTATCATTTAACATCAGGTGAGCCTCCTGCCCGTTTGCCTCCTATTACATAAAAAAAATAGAAATATAATAAGACAAATGTAATTTTTATGTTGTGCTATCTCACTGTACATGTTTTTACTGTGTGTATTTTTAATATTTTTAGAAGTTACTTGCCTTTGATGTTAATATTCATTACGGTTTGATTTTGTAAATAAGTGAGGAACATGTATAAGTTTACTAACTTATTTATGATAGTTAGTATATTGCTAAGAGTACTTGTCTTATTACTAATTATTTAACAAATGTAACAAAATATTGTAAACCTATTTTAAAAGAGTAAGTGTGGAGTTTCTTGCCCATTCTTCTCCACACGAAACTACCTTTTGGAAGGGGCAACTAGAATCTTCTTTATATATTTTTTTTTTTTGACGTTCAAAAGACCATCTAGTCTAATTGAAATAAATGATTTGACTTTGACTTTGTCAATGAGAGAATGAGCACTAGACACAGATCACGAGACGTACTTCTCTATAAATTAAAATAATTGTTGAAATTAATACAGAATTTTCATCACGCCATCTGCGGTTACAACAAACAGGCAGAACTGCAGAAGGCTCTCTTTGTGTTAAGTGATACCACCACTCATGGACATTGACATTGCCAGTAGGCTCGCAAGTGCGTTGCCGGCTTTTCAAGAATTGTTACGCTCTTTTCTTGAAGGACCATAAATCGAAGTGGTTCCGAAATACTTCAATGGGCAGTTGGTTTCACAGTTGGTGTGCGGCAAAAAATGCCTTAAAAAACGATTAGTTGTGGAACGACGGACGTCGAGGTGATACGGATGGTATATTATATTTCGCCTTGACGTCCGATAATGAAACTCAGCTGCAGGTATTATCTTTCTGTCGGCAATATATTCCAAGTCGCTTTTTAAGCTGTAGCCATAGGTGTGTTAGTTAAAATAATCCATGCACTTTGCAGTGATGGAACTCACACCCCTGAAGTACAACAGCAAGTTGATGAACAGTATCTGGGGATTTTACAACCGCTACTCACCCCATAATGTTAAGAAAATTAACGATGCTTCAACTTTCAATGGGGAATTGCAGCAGTGAGTATATTATTTATTTTTCATACTAGACATTTAAACAAATCATATTAAAAGAATAAAGAATATTAAATCTAAATCATGAAATGTTAGATTTCAAAACAACTGTGGTTTGTATTAATGTAACCATAGCATGTTTAGAAGCGTGAAAAATTAATAAAACAATAGTTTTTCAACTTAGTTTTGAAACTTACATTCATAAATCTGTGCTTTTTATTTTATCTATATCTTAGGATTCCGAGGCAGCCTAGCATTATTTAATATTTACCAACAAAAACTATACGTGATCTACATTTTAATAATTAAACCCTTACTGAATAGTGAAACTGAGTATTGTGTTGCAACCAGATGTACCTAATAGGGACCGTTCAAATATTACGTAAGCAGTTTTACTGCAATTTATCCCACTTGTCAGCAAAAGTAAGCAAAGCTCGCTAATATAACATATAGTTAATATTTTTTTGTAGGAAGCCTCGAAAATATTTTTTTTTCAAGCATAGACAATGTGTGCGTAATATGTGTAAAAAAGTAAATATTTATTGTTGACGTGATCACCAAATAAGAAAATCAAAGACCCCCCTCGCCCCTATAGTGCTTACGTAATACTTGAACGGGCCCTTAAGTCTAAACCTGATAAGTAGGTCCAACGAGTTACGGTACACAATACGGATCATTGAACTGGTAACCTGTTACAAATAAAAAACACACTGCTCAGTAAGCAGCGAAGAAGGATTTAAAAGATATATACTTCAAAAATCTGTTAATCACTAAAACCTTGATATGATCTAGATTCTAGCCTAACGCAATATATTACACAAGCGTCGAAAATATTTATGGTTTTGTTATTTCAGATCTGCTGGCAATTCCACAAACAAAAACGATGCAATGCTTTCATTGCCAACTAAGCTAGACAATGTATGGGCCACAATTTCCCAGTAATATTTGTATGGTCTCCAAAGTCTTCAAAATATCTCATTACTTCGTATCCTAATTATTTACTACATGAAATGCAAATAAAGTTTTTATCTGTAGAACTTTACTGGGAGTTTTATTTTAAACCACACATTATGCCACAGTCACACATTGTGACAGTACTCCAGCAATTTAGAAGTAGTTAAATGCCAAATGCCTAAATAGTAAATGGCTACAAGGGGGCCTCATAGCCTAGCGGTCTTATTAAGTGGCAGCTAGGTGAGGAGTACCGGGTTCGATTCCCGGTTCGAGGGCAAGTTTTAATTTAATTTAAATTTGTTCTCGGCCTTTGGGAGGGTTGTGCGGTACCGGGCGAGTGCTTAAACCGTACATAGAGGACACTGTCGAATTTCTAAAAGACAAGCACGAATTATAAAAATCCTATACTCGACGCTGGCTAATGCACATGTCACATCACACAGCCATAAATCAAAAAAAAAAAAAAAAATGGCTACAAATTTAAAATTAAAATAGCTATGTAAAAAGACACGCCATAGGACTAAGAAGACTTTTTAGTTTTTTATAAAACAAACAATCGTACTTAACAGTTGTATGAGCATTGGGAATATTCCGAGTTGAATATTTTTTGCAGACATTTTAATATTTAATTGTCCAGATCTAGCGAATAAAAGCAATTTAGAAAAAAACTATGGGTTACTCATATAATGTAATCCAATAAGTAAAAGAATTATCAAGATCATTATCAGCTGTTTAGAGTTTATTCACTACACAAAATGGCAGTTATTTCCTGTATTGACTGAAAGTTTATGCAATAAACTGTAACCAATATACATAAATTTATAAAAAAAACCAGCCCTTCAATTTTAAAAGCATAAATTATTTATAATATTATTTAAAATAAAATATATTTTTGTAGGATATCTTTCTAATCTAAAGCATGTAGAGAAATTTAGTGATTTATTTAATTGTACAGGTAATAGGGTTATTAGTAATTTAACATATTCCTGTTATCAGATGATAGAGGATATTTTTAACCCCAATATGCATTCGCAAAAGTGAACCATTTAGATTTATCATGTTTTTTGCATATTTCAGAAAAGGTAAGAAAAAACGCAAAATGAAAAATTGATTATCTATCTGCTACATTCTTAGTGTAAGGTCATTGTCAATCTTTTTTTAACAAGCTTGTCTGCTTTAACTGGTTATTCTCATAGACAATTTATATCATAAGGAAAAGAAAGTATCAAAAAAAACAAAAGCATTTCTAAAGAAGGAGAGTTAAAATAATTGATTGTAACTATTATTAATCAATATTCAGTTCCCTTCAATAAACAATTTAACAGACTTATATACTATATTTAATTTTAATTAACCACCACAATTCTCCATCAATTGTCTACTAACTTTGACCAGTATGTACAGGTAAATAAAAGGAAAAAGATAAGTACATTTTTGTACATACATATAAAAAAACAATAGAATAAAGATTTCACTATATAATTAATAACCTAGTCTAGAGCCATATATTACATTTGTACAGGTATTAGAATTATGACATGTTCTAATCAATTTTGATGGAAAAACTGGCACCACACGAGCAGCCAATGTCTGCATTCGGATTCTGCACAACTCTAAAAGCAGATCTAATTAATTCTGTATGGTAGTCGATAGTTGAACCCTTGATGTAATCCAATGATGTCTCATCAATCACTAATTTAACACCTTCTCTTTCAAAGATCCTAAAAGAATATAAAATAATAAATTAATGTAATTATGTTTATTTTATTTACACTACTGAGATTCAACATTTAACCCATGTTAATGTTGTTTATTTATCAACAAATTATTTCAAATGAGTGTTAAATTTAAGATCAGCAACATTTCTAGTTATCACAAGTACAAAAGACTATGTAAACTTTGAAAAGGTACACACACATTTATATTTATGCATAGACCTGTAAATTTTAATTTATGCTTTTATTTGTCACATATTTGTTACTTGCAAATTGCAATACAATTCTAAACATTAAAAATAGATAAAGCCAATATAATACATAAAGTTTTAGTGAACAATCAGTATTACATTTTTATAGGTTCTCCTATATCACTGTAATATATATAATGCGTATAATATTATGCTATACGGCCTACATACTTATCCTCATTTGATAGCTGGTCGTCTAGATGAAATTTATACTGAAAGCCAGAACAGCCCCCGCTTTCTACGCATAATCTCAAAAAGATCTTATCAGTACATAGCTCTTTCAGTCTCTTCACACAGGTTTCACTCAGAAGGACTCCATCATTCGGTGTAATTGCATTTTTCGTAGAATATATCCTAGATCGTAGTAAATATCGGGAATTATTTAACATAAATGACTTAAAGCATTTGGTAAACATTTTAGAGATAATTATTAATGAACATAATAGATAAGGATACTTTACAAAGGATTATTGTTACTAAGACGAAATTCCAAAGATCAGATTCATAATAATTATTCAGAGAATAATTATTAAAATATTATACAAGACATTGTTTTTCCGCTTTTGAAAGATGTTCACAGTTCACACTTCACAGATTATATAAGTTGTCTCTGGTGTAAAGTGTCAAAAACTATCAGCTGTTAACGTTATTGTCAATCGATAACTATAACTGTAGAAGTTCTGACATCTGACATGATTGGCGTTTAACGTTTGCAAAGCGGCCCTATATCTTTTTCAAACTGTCACTAAAGAACGTATTATTATTATCATTTAACAAATGATGCATTTTAATAACTGGTTTCAAATACCTCTCTATTAAAATTTTAATAGATCTCACAATGACTGATATACCGAAATTTAATCAAATGTTGAAAGTATGAGGAATATGATATTGATATCTCAACATCTCTTTTTTAATAGTAATAGCAATAAACTTAACTTAGCTTTTTTAAAATTGTTTTAATAACTGTAAAAGCCGGCCCGAACCGCAGGATGGCTGCGATAGCAAAACCGGTGCCGCCCTCCGTTGCCCTCGGTTGCCATATCTGGTATAGTCGTACATTAGATAAATAACTATAATAGAATAATTCAATTTCGGCCCAGAACTCTGTTAATATAAGCGAATGTAACCCTATCTGTTTGTCGAGTTTACATAGCTATCAATTTTAAGTATGTACTATTAAGCAGTAGTTGCTATTTAAATATATAAAAAAAAATCAGTGGCCCTACAACCTCTTTTAGGTCTAGGCCTCAGATTTCTGAATTTGTTTCATGATGATTTTTTTATCTAATAGGTGATCAGCCTACTGTGCCTGACACACGCCGTCGACTTTTTGGGTCTAACATATCGGTTTCCTCACGAGGTTTTTATTCCCCGTTCAAGCGAATGTTAAATGCGTACGTAGAATCTCCATTGGTGCACAGCCGGGACGACCTCAGGAATGAGAGTCGCAGGCTGAAGGCTAATAGGCCAACACAGCTCAATTCAAATGTATCACAATAATCAAAAACTCAACGTCCTTTGGATTTGACATATGGGAGACGTACTTAGCGATAAGTTCTAAATCACACCCTAAATCACGAAAATATGTTTGCGATTAAAACGATAATGAAACGTGTAGTAAAAATAAAATATTCTTTATTTTGTCTAGGTTTATACAATAATCACTAGAAAAACTAAATCTAAAATGGGAAATTAAATATCACAAGTGTACGCCGCGCCGTTGTCTCTGCCGACACAACAAACGAGAGTTAAGTGTATTATTTTATACATTAAACATTATATATTTTAGGGAATTAACTACTAATAGTTACTGGTCATCTCATAAGTACGTAATATGTCTTCCTAAAATAATATATCGGTATTGTATAGAGCGGCATCGTCTTCAATGCTGAAAATTGGGCGTAGCCAACGTGCCATTCGTAAGATATCCTATAGGTAACCAACTTGTTTCACTATACAACTCCAAAATTGTACAACTTTTAACGGTTACACTTAATAGCAATATGCAGACTTTTATTTTGAAACAAACACAGACCACACCACTTCATAGTTCATACACAACGCAAACAACGCATTTTCTTCACCCAATGCTTTTTCACCTGCCTTTCAGCTTTAACCACTTTCTTAAAAACAAAATTTTCACTAACGTTTCAAAACTCACATTACATACATTCACCAAAAATCTTAAACAACATCTTGTCAACATAACCTATGCTAATACAGAAAATATACTTATTGCGCAACAATAGTTTAATTATAAGTTGTGTTATGTAGAAATTATTGTCAAGTACAGTTAACATATCAAAAGGAAGAAACTGGCTGCCTACAACACAGGGAATACTGTGTGTGGGCTAGTGCACTTTATTGAAGTTATACTTCTTTAGGCGCGTTATGAAAAATTGATGAGAGTGAAATTTTACGATGCGCGCGCACCGTGACACAAAATTAACAGAATGAAGTTGCCCACGGAAGATGCTACGGCATTGGACATAATTCGAATAATAATAGAATTTATGTTACACTTAATGTAAGAGAATAATAATATACTATATGACTATAATGACTCCTTTTCCAGTCTTTGATTATTTAATTGTAATTAATTTTTAGGAGTTCTTGTGAATATAAAACTAATCAACAGCAATAGCATTGACTTTTTCCCGGGATTATATCAACTAATTAAAGCTCGTTTTAAATACACAGGACAGATCCATATGTATTAAATAAACACATCGAAATATTATCAATTAATTATTAGCCATATCACTTTTAATATTATTAATAATTAAAAAACAACAACATTTAAAGTGATATATGTAAGTGTTTTTACCAAGTCTTCCTTATAAAGCTATATGGTGCTGGCTAGATATTATAATCAGCATCACGTGTTGTAATTTATGCATAATAAAAATTAAACATACTACCTCAAATACTAATTTTAACACACTTTTCGTTCGATATCATTTAAGCAGAATCAATTGTAATATTTTCCAAAGAATTTGTTGTTTACGACACGCTTGCAACACTTTTACCTTTGATAGTAAGTGCAAGTGGAACAGAAGTATCTATAAACGAGAGAGACAGATTGTATATTGGGTAAACTGGCCAGCGGATCTGAAATAGCGGCACATTTACTCCTTTTTCTTTTAAATATTTCTCATATAATCGTTACAGAAAAGTCCTTAAAACTAATGTCACAGTATAGATAATGGCTCGATAATTAGTTTTGAGAAAATTTCTGGTGGAATCTAGCAAAATACTTTTTGTGTCATTATATGAAACGAAAGGATAAGTTGAACCGAAATGAACTGCACAGAATTTTACTTATTTATAATATTCTAAAAAATTTTAAATTTCTAATATAATATCTTATTTAAAATAAAAAATTGAGCCATTTTCATATACTTTTATGGGAATTTACCCGTATTTTCTACAGGGCACCCCACTCCACTTTGCGCGGCAGCGGTCAGAAGGCGGGGTTTATCGGCAAACTCGCGTCGAAGCTGGCTTCACTGTCAATTCGAGAGCTGCAAAGAGTACGCTCGCGTTTATTACGTTATGTGTTTATATAGTGAAGTGTGATCTGTGAGAAAATTTCGAATGTCGTGAAGTCAAAGATTTGTGTTGTTTTGTGATAAAGTGCAACTTGTGTGAAATCGACATGTTTTCTCTAGTGTTTTAATAGTGTTTAAATCAAAATGTGCAAAGCACCGTGGTGTGCAAAATTGATTTTTGCCACGTAGTGACGCGGACGGGTAATGATTCCTAATGTGGAGTTCGAAGCAAGATGGTTAGAGAGACTCGGCACCTGTGGGTTGGAAACTTACCCGATAGCATACGTGAAGATCGAATAAGAGAACACTTTAAACGGTACGTCAATCACTAGCTCTAATCCTTAAGTTAACACTAATATAAATCGCCTCCTAGTTTAAACTTAACTATACTTACGTCTTACAAACACCTGATCAAAAGAATGAATAAGGCATTTGAATAATGCGTCAGACTCGGAAATGGCGTTGTCAAGTACCTACGAATACAGGCAAGCTACAACGTTTTACTTTGCAGGGCTACACATTTCATGACCGATATTTTTACTTCAAATAAACTTTTTATAGCTTTCACGACCAATGGAAGTCTTGTGTACATATTACATCTAGCGTTACGATATATCTAGTACATTTTACTATACTACATTAACTACTACACTATTTACAAACCTAGTATGGTGTGTACTTCAATTTTTAGCGCAAAGTTTGTAGTACACAGAGATATTTCGTTCATTGAGTACTATTTTATATAATTACCTAATCGACTATTTATTAATCATTATGACGTTAATTACTAAATATGTTAGTTATTCACTGACAAACAAGGCAAATAATAACATCAGAATGTATGTTGGTAAGATACAATCTCTTGTGGAATTGAGAAGCCACAAAAACTATCAGCCGATGCTCAACATACTCCAAATCAAGTAATATATTTAGAATTTTTGTATACGTAATTTTGTTGGTAGTTCCAAAATGTTAATGAGATCGAGGTCTTTGTTGTTAAACATAAGATTTAGGAAACCATCAGAATTGGAGCATTACTGAATCCATAACAAATACATGTAAATCAGGACTAACGAGTTCAAGACAAAGTTCTCTTTTCGTATTCAAGTGTTAAACACACATTTTTTTTTGAGAAATACGTATTTCCTTAAAATTATCAATAAATACCTATTGTTAGTTCAGTAAAAAAATATAGCATTAACGTATCCTACGTATAATGCGTATGCATTGCATATGCATTACGTACATAGCGAACCGATGCACGAGATTATACCTGGGTTTAAATAAAGTTAAATGACTATTCACCCATCCAAAAGGGTCTTTTACAAGATTCCATGAACATCGTCTACGTTAGATGACATTGCGACAAAAGTAATCAAAATCGAGTCTTGGGGGATTGGGCTATGCCTCGATAAGGACGCTGCCACTAAATATTATATAAGTTTTTATAAATAATACAATTTAACTAAAATAAAATATATAATAAGTAGGCAAACAAACACCTTGACGCCATTCTGCGTCATTGTACATTCCAGTCCTTCCAGCTGTATGTTTTGTTTAACGTACAACGTAACTTTCTAGTTTTAATTTTATTATTGGCTATTATACTACCTAGTATACTTAAAATCTGCAGTCCCTACGATTGATATAATAGATTATGTTTCAGGAATACAATATATTTCTTTAAACGTTTGATACAAGGAGATGGGTAAGTTAACTTACATGTGTTAGATACACAATATAAGTATAACGATAGAAATATATAGACCCTTTATTATATTCCAGAATGTCATTCCAACTTAGATTTAGATTCAAGAGTCGTTACCATTATTTCTGTTCCAAGTTGTGATATCTTTGCTCAAGGAGAGATTGTATATTTTGATATATCGTGTGATTGAGATACGAATTACGCATTAAGTAAATTTATGCTCTCAAAAAATTAACACGCGATCTATGTCTTCCTCATTAAACCGTTTCATGAATCGATCACTTTATAAAACGCACGTATTTTATGTAAGGGCCAACTAAAAGATAAAGAATCGTCCACTAAGGTTATACCAATCAACGTCTTAACCATTCCATGCGTATTATATCTAATATTTATGCTCATCTACCTTTTTTTGTTAACTTTACAAATCACCACGAATAAGATCGAAGCTCGCGAGTAAATCTTTCAGACAAAACACGTACGTCAGAGCCTGGCTCCTAATAAAACACCTACTTTTATTCATCACTAATGATTGGCCACATTGCGAGGTAGCTTAGTTTAGCTGTTAATACGTTTGTTGGTCATTCTGGCCTGGTTGATCATATGACGATATCTCAATATTGAAGGTATAAAGTGAAGTGATGAATTTCAAAATACGCCACGACAGATACATAATATAAATCATCGACTACAAAGGTAAAAGTTATATTTACTATTTTAATCTTAAGCAAGGTTAAGAAGGTAAACAAACTTTAAATTTCTGATTTACATGGTCCTCCCGTGCATGTATTTGTTCTGTCGGTATTCTCGTTTTCATGTGCTTTGACTCATTTTGTACAGTTCGAGAGGGAAAACATATGAACGTGTTTATTGTGAGCACCCAATGTATCAAATAAGTATCAAGTCTCATAAAAGAAGTATATACAGTGTCAAAATACATAAGTGCTTTCTGTACTTGATACATGCATGGCATTGCGAACATACAATAGTGCGAACTATTGATATTCGCTGCAACAATTTTAAAATAAAGGTCACTGTTAACAGTACGGATGTAAAAGAAAAGCTTACAGTTGACGACAGCAGATGTTGCCCGTATGTGAACAACTACCACGGTGGATTATTTCGGGGTACACGCTAAATATAAGATTTGGACCACTCGAGAAACAAAAAAATCCAGGTATTCCAGCAAGTATTCCAAAACCGCGCCGTGTTATTGACATCTTTAAATTACATTTACAATTAAAATTAGTAATAAATTCATATCCATATTCTGTACCTTCCTTGGTGAATCTTTCTTTTTGTCTGGTTTTCTATATTATATAAATATGTATTTATAATTTAATAAAAGCTCCTAAAAGTACAAGCCAAGTACCTTTTAAATTTTTACATATTCTATCGAATAAGGGTAGTGTAATAAACATATAATAAGTTTTTGGATAAATCAAGTCAACTAACTAGGCATAGTTTAGCCTGTTCGTGTAAATAATATATTGGTTATATATGGATGTGTTGTTGTTGGTCCATAAGTGAATTATAAATCCAAGAAATATCAATGTCCCATCAAAAATTCACTGTAAGGTGAAAAAATCTAATAGAAGTCATCTCTGCATTTAAAAACTCCATGTAACGTCCCTCGATTTAACGAGAAAGCCTCTAAAGCGTCGAAATCACTCGGCTTTGGTGGTTTAGCTTGCCTTCCATATAATGATACACTGTACATAGCATTACAGCTACCCTCAATAATGACAACAATGAAAATTACTTTTTAAGTTGCCGTAATTATAAAAACTGCGGAGCTGTGTACGTTGTTTTGTCGATTTATTGTCATAGCTAGAAATAAACTCGACTGTCGGTACTCATCATACATGAACTTTCCAAGAAATCAGTTATTTTTTTAACAAATTCCGCTTGCTAAATAAAGCACATACAAATGTTCTTTATCACGAAGATGCCTAAATATGGCAAGATATGAGTTAAATAAGTAAAAAAACACATCATAATTACTGGTGCAAAATACGTCACACGAAATAACAGACTATGCGCAATAGCGTTCAAATAAGAATTGATTTTTATGTAATTGCTAACACTAGTCTGAAATAAACTTATTCTTTTTCTAATACAGATTTTTCTTTCCATTTAATGACAACTCTTTGTAACGTCAAGATAGGCACAGTCCCTTGAGTGTCGTTATATAGAGTTTACACTGTATATACAGTCTTAAATGTATGTAAATCTTTTCTATTAGTAGAATTCGTTTTGTCAGAATTATTCATGCTTTTTTTACGTTGTCTTGTGTGGATGACGTAATATATATAGGCCGCAATATAATTATCATATTCACATAAAAGCAAATCTGCATTTAAAATTTTAATAGTTGACGAAACTTTTCATACCTACGTAAATAAAAATGTTGGTTACAACTCGATTGTTTTGCAATGTCGCGCTCTAAAAAAGCGTAGGTAGGCTCGCAAACGAATTACAAACTATAGAGTCATTGAACTCTATGTTTTTAAAATTGTATCTATTAGAAAGTACTGTTTCGTTACGGACTATGTTTATTTTTAAATTTTACTTAACCTTACCAAACAGCTTCAAAATAGTAGCATTGAATTTAGGTGAGCACAAAAAACGTGCGTAATGAATGAATATTATCATACATATTTTGTTACTTATTATTTATTCTAACCGAAATTAATAATTCGACAACCGTTTAAATTACGCTATTAGAATATAAATGCAAAGACGAAAAATAATTAATGAACACTATAAAAATTATTTAAATTCACTTTAACTAGAAGGAATGAACATTATACAATTTTTGTAAAAGTAATAATTTACAGACACACCTTATGAGCTTGAGACCGTTCATAATATTGTATATAGCCGCGCTCGCCGCTCAACGTTGCACGATGGCGCGGCGCCCACAGCCGAGAAGTGCGGCAACGTCGCCTTAGATAATTCGAAACGGCTCTCCGTTCTTGAGTCGCAGTCTCGACTTTCGGTACCTACAAATATGAATGTTACTTTTTATCTACATATTCTATGTAGGTTTATTGACATAATATCGCGTCCTATATATTCAATGGTATTTATATATATATGTATATATATTATATTTTTATATATATACACACACATTTTGTTATTATGTAGTTATTATTAATTAATAAGTACGGGTTTAATTTTTTTTAACACGATACATTTTTAAAATTCCTCATTTAAGATGTACAATACTTTTTAACCTTATTTAAAATTAAAGAACCCTCTGTTGAAGTAATGTAATAGTGTTATGCAACTTTAGCGCGGTGACAGTACGGGGTACCATTCCGTGCGGCATTGTGTGGCTCCACCCCAGTACTTGCTTTATCGACCTGCGCACGCTACCCGGGCAATTGCTAGCTCCGACCCGCCAGATAGAAACCCTAATGCTATCCCTTAATATTGTGCCTATGTTTAAATCTTTTGCAATATCTTTTGTGCAGATTACCTGCAGTATTAAATATAAGAATACAAGCTTTTGAATTATGTTAGGTATGCGTAATTTTATTCTTAATTATTGATATAATATTTAAAAATCCGGTTTAATACGTACAAGTACAAACACTATTACTCAGGAGAAAGTTGGAATACTCGCTTATCAAACTTATTTTTTCTTAGTCCAGAGGTCAACGAACCGAACAAGCTGTTACGTCGCTGGGTGTAGCTCTGCGATATAAATAACGATTAATTTTAGTAAATTTTAATAGATAGTTCGTAATGGTTGGTTTTGAACCTTTGACATAAATTCAGAGTACCATGTTATATTTGCGTTTATTGTAGCTTAAAAAAATAATCAATATAATTTATTATGTAAAGTGTATCTACTACAGCAATTAGTTTTAAATATTAGCTAGAGTTGCTAAATATTAGCTGCCGATTACCATAAAGTTGGTTTCAAGAAAAGCATAATATTCATCTTGAATTTAGAATTACGATATTGAATTCGTTTTTAATACAGGAACAATATTTTCAGCGTCTCTTAAATATTTTAATAGATTTAGTTGGGATTCTACCGTAGTTATTTGTCTGATGGTAAATATTGTCTATAATTTATAAATACTTAAATAGACGAGTATATCGAATATTATTAGATAGAACTTCATGAGTATTATATCTTTATTCAGAAAGTAGGCTGACGTCATTGAGCCGGTATAACCTCCCCCCCTCCATTCTTTCTCCGCATCCTGTTCGATACGTTTCGTGCCGGTCGCGGCCCCGCTCGGCCGTTCGTCGTCGCACTTCTACAAATGCCTTTATTATTATTATCATCACACACACACACACATAAGCACCCTTACACACCGACACAGACGCATTGAATTGGTTTCACACGGAAACGGGCACAGCGGGCGCGGCCATGTTGAAGTAAACTTGGCAACGTCGCTCTAGACATCGACCGATTTAATCATTCTTTGGTACCATATACACTCGAGCACAATAATTTATAGTTTATAAATCTTGTTATCAATATATTTTAGACTTATAATGCTTGGTTCGCATATAATAGTATTTTTATATTAATATAATATGTACTATTTCTGTTTGTGTTTTCTGACACTATCTTTTTTATGGGACTTTAAAAAATAAAAAAAGTAATAAATGGCAGGAATAACATGTTAGAATATACCTATTTAATGTGCAGAGAAATAAATTATAAATATCTATACAATGCTTTATTTATTGCCCTTCGCACAAAACGGTATCAGTTTTATTTGTGTTAAGCAAATTCTAGCAATAATTCATTACGTGTTAAATTGTCGACAAAGATGTTGCTATTTTATACACTGAATTAATTTGTATGCTGTAATTTAGCATTCAAACTTCAAAGAAACCAGTTTAATAACAGCCATAAAACATTAGACAAAAAATACATTGCCGTAGGTACCTACTACTACATAAATAAGCTGAAGAAACAAGTTTGTCGAATCGGCAACGTCGCACACAGTCAGTAGATATCGGGTGAAGTGCGGCAACGGCGCATTTTTTGTATTTGCTATGCACGCAGTCAGCATGACAGCTCGACTCACAATGGAGATTGGAGACGCCAAGTGCGACGCAACGCTTCACGATCCGGGGCCGGCTAGCGAGTCAGTCGCATGCTTGTGTTCATAATTCAATATGCGTAATGCTGCGGCACTCAACAGTCGTGTTGAACTAATTATAATCCTCGTTATATTTCTATTCTTTACCGTATTGCACAATATTTCGAACTTCTTATATAATTAGTAAATTGGCTTACCCGCTTCTTTGCACACGTGGGGCCATTTATTGGACTTTTGTAAAATAATTTGATTAAAGAATATTAAGCCGGTGTGTTGCTTCTCTTCTGTATTAGTTTAGTTCTTACTTCTAGAATTTAGATTTTAGTGTGCATATTATGTGTAACCTGACTTAAGTCGTTAATCGTGCTTCGGGATTAAAATCATCCTCAATCAACATCAAGAAACAGACAAACTTTTGCACAGCTTATAATCTTATTTCCATTGTTAAATGTATGTGTGTATGTTGGCCTTAATGTTATCTTAAATATCCAGTCTTGGATTTATCTTTTATTCGAATGCTTATTTGTTGTACAAGGAATGTTAATGTTATCAAAGGTTAAAATGGAATTATAGTTTTTTATATTTTAGATTTATTTAATAAATATATTATGTGTTCATCAAAGTTTTTATCACGCTTCACCAACTCATTGATGGCGATTGTAGTATTGATGTTCTGTAGCTTTGCCGTGTACAAACTAGAATGTTTGATGTATATATTATAATAGTTGTAAGCTATAAAGTGTCTGTTCATTGCAGTTATGGCCGAGTCCAGAATGTCAAGTTATTGGGTCGAATGGAGACCGCAAGCACGGGTGCCAGTGGGGGTTCTAATAGCGGTGTTTGTGCCACTGTTGCCTTTATGGACATCAAGTCCGCTTCGAAGGCGCATAACATCGAGCACGTGCTGGACGAACGAACACTTACCACTGAGTATTACGAGCCGACCGCGATACCCACAGCAGCGGGAGCGCCATCGGCCGGCTCCTCACCCGCCGGCTCTGGTTACTCAGGTTCATCATCCTCCGTGAATTCAACGTCAGCGCCAGCCTCCACTACGCGGTTTCATCTCTCGTGAGTATCGCTTTCAGTAGGCTAATTACCATCTGCCGGTGTCACATAAACCTATTTTAATTCTCAATTCATTTATTATCTACTATAAGAAAGGTTGATTACGACTAAGAACCGTCGTACAGGTAACTATAGTATGTTATGAGGAAAATGATTTATGATGCAAGCAGATGGTCCCCGCTGCGACCTACCTAAAGACGGTGGACGGTCGCCAATCATTGTGCATTTACTGTCAGCTACTGACTAACTCCTGAAATGAAAAATTATCCATGAGTATTTGCTTCGAGCTTGCAATGTTACGGTGATTATGAATACAATTACATACTTGTCCCAAGCATGTCTAGTATTAGCATCCGCACAAAGTATTGGTGCCGCCGCCGCCACCGACCACACTCAATCGCCACTCAAAGGATTGCAGTGCTTACTTGGATTGCAGTGGGAAAATTGCAAAAACAGTGATAATATAGTGTTGTGACTTCATGTGTTAGTGCGTCCTTCGTATGTGCATATTGGAGTGCAGTGAAATTGGATTTGCTCAACGCTCACCCGAAGATCATATCTCCTTGTGGCTGGCGGCGGTCCCAAATTGTTTTATGTATGCACCAAGTTAATAATACAACGTTTTATTTTGTGTCTTGTCTTTACTAAAAGATAATATTAACAATTTGCCCCATACCTTATACGTAAGTAAGCGGTTACGCGAGAAAGTATAGACGGATTACGAAATCTAAAAATCTTTATATCAATTATAAGGCTACAAAACTTCTACTATTAACTATTATTTGCTTCGGAATTAACCACCTCGTCGTTGAACAATTTCCTTTATAAATATTATTTAAAAATATGACCACCACAAGAGTTTCTTTTATAATAAATTATTTAATAAAATTTACCATTAGCTACTCCAGAGACTATATTTGTTTTGAATATATGTGTAATATGTTGAAAACGAAGTATGGTTTATCTTATCGTAAGCCACAATATCTTATCGTCGCTTACATTTTTATCGAGAAATATGTACTTTTAACACAATTTGTTAATTGTGGATGTAATAGTGACAGGTTTTATAGTATTAATATTTTATTTTTAAAGTGACCCTCCCTTGATGTGTCTGATATGTCCTCTTTATTATAAAAACTAATATAGTCTAATTTATACGATTATTACGAATCGTTTCATACTGACAAATCATGTTTTAAATGCTATTAGTCCATTGAAAAGTTACATTTGGGGTTGCGTTTTTTAGAGGACGCAATTTTATTTATGGAACATGTAGGGGGGGTCAATACAAGCTTAACTCCAAGTTTGTGGGGTTGGCGTGCTTGTCCCCCGGCCGCCATTTTGGATAAAGGGGTCCAAAAACCACGTTTTTGGCTATATCTCCTAAACTATCCATCGTACATAAAACTTGTAAAGACACATTTTGTAATAAATCCCTGTGTCTACGATTATGTCTATGTAACTTTTTATCATAAATCCAAAATTCAAAAAGTTATAAATCAAAAAGTGATAGCTAGCTACCATTCTAATAACTGATTGATAATATAATTATGTCGAAGATTAACATATCAGCAAGTTGTCTGTGGAATAGGCCTACTAGGAATACCAATAAGCACAATTGTAGGAGTAAAAAAAAAATAAAAAAATATGTAATTTATTTGGAAAATTTGTTTAAAATAAACGAGAGATCTTAAAAGTAAGGTAAAACTGCTGTTTTGATCGGCTCGTCATGAGCATTGACGCACCTAGTCAACTTTAGAACTAGGAAATATTTTCACTTTTTTACTTATAACTTTTTGAATTTTGGATTTATGATAAAAAGTTACATAGACATAATTGTAGGCACAGCGATTTGCTACAAAATGTGTCTTTACAAGTTTTATGTACGATGGATAGTTTAGGAGATATAGCCAAAAACGTGGTTTTTGGACCCCTTTATCCAAGATGGCGGCCGGGGGACAAGCACGCCAACCCCACAAACTTGGAGTTAAGCTTGTATTGACCCCCCCTACATGTTCCATAAATAAAATTGCGTCCTCTAAAAAACGCAAGGTAATGCCTAAAAAATGTAACATTTCAATGGACTATATGATGAAAAGGACATAATAACAGCGTACCTCTCTGATATTTTCGGGTTTAGACGTAAACGTGCGGGTATTTGTGTGACGTTTCTCCTAATTAAATCTTGAAGTTATGAAATTATGTAAATAAAAGAGTTTGTTGGAATTTGTTATTTCTACGGTTCGTTTAATTTACAATTCTTTTAAAAGCTATTGCCAATTATTCGGTGGAAACATTACCCTACCAAACTCTAATAAAGTAGTGCTTAGTCACGGTTATGATGATAGCCGTGTCCTCGAAACAAAAAATAATTAGTTGTTTGGTCAAATTTAATTAATACTTCGGAGATAACTAAAGTTATACTTATATTTATAACGATTACACTGACTAAATCGTGAATTATACAGATACATTTTCATATTAGTCGTTTCTATCGTAGTTTCAAAAGTATACAAAATTTGACATCATCAAAATTTAAACTATAATATACCCAAAAACTTTCCAAATACTTTTACTTTCTACACATTAAACAGCATTGTTGTTATATTAATTCTTCTGCTATTTTCTCTGTGCTAAACTTTGATATTCTCTTCAAACGACTAGATAAATACTGCTTTAACGACCTAAAAGAAACATTAAAGTAATTGTGAATTGTGTGAGTCATTAATCGAAAGGTAAACAAGATTTTCGTAAAGTCATCGTAGCAATAATACGATTTACATACAGTGGAAATAACCGTATTCATCCACCATCATGCTTAAAACATGTATGAAGATTTATACATTTGAAAGGCCCTTGTCAAGGTCAGTAACAGAGAATAAATCTACATTTAAAGAATCGAATTATTTCAAACATTACACAGAACCTCAAGGCAAAACAAGTATGTTAATCACGTCATACATATGTGTAATTTTGTAAGTAATAATTATAAAATGTGAGTTTAAGATCAAAATATTTGCAAGTGCAATCGCTTTGCAACCGAACGCTTTTATTACGTTCACCTTCGTCCTTCACCGCACAATCAAAGACACAAATAGTGTAACGAACGCGTCGCGCTACCTTGATGAACTCGTACTTTTCAACGTTCACGTAGAACGGTTAAATAAACTGTACACTCATTCGTGATTATTTTACACACATTTTCCTCCGAGTATAAAAAAACAATATTATGATGAAGAAGCAATAATTAAATATTTTACATAATTAAGATTGAAACAATACTTAGTATGACCATACTATATTTTTTTATTAGATGTTGTCAACACTTCCAAAAACATTAACAATTATAAATACTACCGATTTCTACATTTTTTAATGTAAAAGAAAGGCAAAATAGTTCAGGCAGTGTAGAACATGTTATCATAAATTATATTTTCAACCCAAATTCTTAGTGAGATTAGAAAAATTATTTCATACATTGTTTCTTTATACACTTTAAAGTTTAAACATTCGTTAAGTTAGTCTTATTATAAAATAATAATTAAGATATGATCACATTTTTAACGTTTTTATTTAAAAGCACACAAAACTTTTATAACAAATTTTGTTTATGATATAAATCCATATTGTAATAATATGATCCAGCGAATTAATTTTTCCTACAATGCATTGTATTGTATATTTAGATTTAGGATGTTAATCCAAATTACTAGAATTAACGTTAACTAGTTTCATATTATTTAAATGACTAAGTACACAAATTTTCATACATAACTCTAGATAAATATGCATTGTGTTTAGACAATTAAATGTTAGTAATTTGTGTAAAAAGTGTTAGTTTATTTTATATATTTTTTTTGGTGAAGGTTCTAAATTAATAAATTCTTGGGAAATAAGAATTTAGCTTGAATATTCAGTATTCAATGGCATTTTAACTAGAAGTACCTCTTTCCATAAAAAGGTTGGTTATGATCCATTTTTCTAATTCATAGTGAATTTCGCATCAATGGTTTCAGCTCCCCCTACTCGAGCAGCAAAGCGCACTGCGCAACAGCTAATATAGGCATTATTTCGAAAATATAAAGTCATTTTTACTCATATATATTGGTAAACAGGATTTTTATTAAATGGAAATAGGAAATCTCTGATGTATAAAAATATTTTTTAATAAGGATATAGCCCATTGACTATGGCGGGTCTTTAACAACGTAGGTAAATTGTGTTCGGTTTAGTTGCAAGAATAAGCCCAATCTTCTCTAAATTTTACATGACGTAGGTTTATATATATAAGCATTATTTTAGTGTAAGTAAATACATACATGTATATTACGTTAATCAATATTGACAATAACAAGATTGAATTTTCCACGAATTCCTGATTTATCGCAAGAATTATGAAACTCTGCTTAGTTACTGTCTATTTACATTTTATTATGTTTTTTTTTGTTTCATATTAAAAACTAGCTAACAATGGCGCTACCTTTAATATCTGTCTGGGCCTCAGATTTCTGTGTCTAAATATTTTTCCTAATAGGGAAGTAACTTTCTGTGACTGACACGTCGTCCTGTTTTTGGTCTATGAAATACTGGTTTTGTTACGATGTTTTCCTTGATCGTTCTTTAACGAGGGAGATTTGAGTTTCGTTCGTGTTTGCACGAATGGTTTTTCTGTCTATGTGCTCAAATGAGCAGAGTTGAGTTGATTGTTAAATAACACTTGTAAAAACAATCACGAAATATGTAGATACAGAATTCTAAGGCCAAAACGTTTGTAGCGTTTGTTTTGAAGAACAGTTGTGTGAAATTTCATACTTTTATCTAAAATACGTAATGTATGCTTTATTTGTCGTATGTTTAATCACCAATTGCCAAAATTTTGACGGTTACGTTTATAAAGCAATCAGTACATATATTTCGATTAGATTAGTAAGTATATTACCGACTTATTATGTTAATAATATTTTTTCATTAGCAACAGCAATTCGTTATCGCCTACGTATCAAGATAAAGATCTTTTTTGATTTGTATCTACTTGATATGTTAAATTGTATTGATCCATATGTATTGTGACTAACTTTAAATTTAATTTGAAATTGAAATTGGCCGACCTCCGTATTGTGTGTAACCTACCTTGTATTTACACAAGAAATCGAGATGGACTTTTCACCCAACTTATTAGATAGGTAAGTCAGTAAAGAAAGTACCGGTTATTCATACAAATTTATTTTATCATGATAAAATAAAGAAACGAAACAAGTTCGATTCGTTGCCGTAACCAACGAATCATCCATCCATCCAAACATTTTTTAAACGCTTTTCCGGAATTGAGAAGGCGCCACTCCGAAGCTTGTCGACTAGTTAGCATATCAAACTCGTACACCCACCACATTTCGTCACCAGTAACAATGCGTTGAGTCGAATCGAGATTCTTATGCGATTGAATTTTTGAAGAATTTGTATAGGCCAAGTTATTATTTAAAATTGTACAGATCAACTCTTGAGACAGAAAAATCAGCGGATATATATTTTTAACTGGAATAAGGATTTTCAGCCACTGCTTTTCCAATTTTTCGATGTTAACATCAGTTAAAGAAGTAAAGACGTTGTTGGCCTACCAGAGCGAGGCAAATCTTCCATTAGTTAGTGGTTCGCTTTTGAACGCTTTGTAACCACCACACACCAAACCACTCCACTCAAAAACACGAACGTATGTTTTTGATAAAGTCAGTTTACAAAAGCCTTCAGTAACGTTTTCTAGTATTCCATTTTAATAACGATGCAAATTCTTTGTTCAGTGTTTTTTTTATAACAATAGATATGATCTAATTAAAACAGCAAATTTATTTAAAGTAAATAACATTATAAATAAACACCGAGCTATAATGGAAAATAGTACTGCCAATCTAACAAAAAAATGGATTTGGAGCAATAAACAATATTTTTTACTTTTGATTAAAGTTCAGATTATCTGCTAGTACCTGATATATTGTGTTTATTTTAAATTTTACAATTATTTAGCATTTTCACCGTATACTGTTTTTATTATACATAGTTATTTAGTTAAACGCCTATTTAAATTCTAGTTTTGAAGATAGCGGTTTTTATTTCTACACTAAAACCCAAACAAAATAAGGTTTTACAATATTTCGTATATGTACGAGAAATCTCTATAAAAATAATTATTTGTTGAATATGCCAGAAAAACATCGCTAATAGCTGTTATATATACAAGGTTGCCTTTTAATATAAAAAAAAAACGTATGTGTCATACAAATGATTCGTGGTAGGGCTCTTTGGCATACTGTCTTTTTTTAATCATAAATTTCAATTTAAAGTATACCCATTGAAATTACGATAAATATATACAATGTAAGTTGAATTTACATACGTTACTCGTACGTTTAATATGTTTTTGTTTAGTTTTATGACTAAAACAGCTACTTCTACCTATATAAAGGAATCAGTAGTTCTAACCACAAGAAAAAAATTACGATGTTCAAACTGAGTTGAGTTGATGTTGAATCTGAAAAATAACCAACTACATATTAAAATAATAATAAATTACGCAACCATTTATATCTGATACTTAACACCCAGAAACATTATATTAGGAATCTATCTTTAATATCATATCTATATAAATATATAAATTTTATTAATTTTAAACTAGTTTAATTATAAACAGCCATAGAATTTTTTACTATGGAGGGGTTTAGTTATAGATTCTTGATTTGTCAGTATTTCTAGGAGTTATTGAGTCTAAGAGCAAATGATAATTGAACGTAGAGAAAAAGAAGTTATTCATTGATGCAGCGGACTTGAAACGATTTGCGTGTTTAAGCAACGCACAAATTGCTATAACCGTTTATTATATTTATAGAATAGTCCAATAAGTGTCCAATTCCCAAGAAGAACAAAGGGTTATCGAGTACGAGTTAGTAATCATAATCTTATAAATGATAATAGTCTAAAAAACGATACATATATGATATAAGACAAATAACAAGCCCGTAAACTAGGAATTTCATATACTTATAAAACCACATATTTCGACAATATTAAAACTATGATGTTCATTTTTATTTGAAAATATTATGTGATTTATTTATTATTTTCTCTTCGTTTGCTTTTTTTAGTACAAAGGCGTGACATAATCAATTTGCTACAAATGGTCGTTACGTGACGTCTTCAAGGTCGACGATTTTTAATCGATATGCCACGTTTATTTATATTTACGTATCTTCAACAACCATCTTTATATTGTCTGACGACATTATGTTGAGAGCATTACTTATTAGGTTAGTGGATATTATCCATTTCGATTACGTTGCTAAAAGTAACAAAGCGTATTAAATTTACCCAGATTAATTTGGATCCCTACAGTTGACTTTAACTTTAAGCTTATCTAACATTCTTGATCGAAGCAAGAACACTTATTTTTTTACTGGTTAACAGCCTTAATTGGTATTTACCTATATAGTTGGAGCTTCTATGACCAGCATTTAGGTTTAATTATCTATGGGATTGGATTGGCGCGCAATTTGAAATTAAATAAATTTTATTCGAAAGCCGTGTTCATTTAATTTCAAATTCAGTTGTTTGTTTTGTTTTTGTGAAAGTGTGATAGGTTTTGGCGTCATGAATAAACTGTTTTCAAATATGGGATAATATTTTCCTACGTGGAAACCGTGGAACCGCCGGTATAATAAACAACATGAAGCATTAACGATGTGTACAGGCCTAACACTGCTTACATAAACACAGCCCATTATTGGTGGTCAATCTTCTTAAATTTTTATTTCAAGAACGATCCTCGTGGTGTCGGCCGGCAACCATTGTTGACAAAGACGGAAAGAAAGAAAGTTGACAAAATTGAAGCAGAAATGATATAGAAAAGATTAAAAGGCTAGTAGATAAGTGGAGCCACACGAAATAAGCGACCAACAGTCGAAACATGCATATCACTACTGAATCAGCATAAAAACGAGGGAATTCAAAACGAAATTATTACCTGCGATAAATAGTGGAACCTGTACGACAAGGGTACAGTACCTAATCAGTACGGTAAAAAAGAGATAATGGTGACTTTCTGGACTAGTGCTGGACTTGTACATCAGAAGCTACTTATTGAATGGTACAACAGTGACGGCAGATGTCTATTTCTAAGAATTGCCAACAATGATGGAGAAGCTCGCCAATAACCAAGACCGATCAATCGCTCTTCACCAATTTTTCTCCACGACAACGTGCGAGCGCAAATTTCACGACAGGCAATCGCAAAGCCAACAAGAGCGAACGAGAGTTACTGCTGGAAGGTCTACGTCTACTGTCTACCGGACCTAGTCTCAACCGATGTCCACTTTGTTCAACTATCGGGTGCCGTTGACAGACTTCTACAGTTGTATAGATAATTTAAGCCACAGTACCTTGATTAGCTGAAATAAAAAATTACCAATTTTTTTGTAAATTCAAAATAGAACTAATACTATTATATGTTTTAAAAATAAGATTAGTTATTGACCTAGGTAAAAGATGGATTATTAATCCATTACCAACACTAATATTTTCTACATTTTTATTTTATTCTTTAAGTAAATATGTATGTTTATTGGGATTTAAGTAGAAATATAAATATACACGCACTAAATCTTAGAATTATGACCAACATTCGAGTTACATAAAATCAAATTGCTTATGTTCAAGATTTCAACGTTTGACGATTTTGTCTTTTATTTCAACTTCTGATAGTGTACTACTCAGTTTCGATGTGCATGAACTCTGGAAATACGTATTTCTTTATTTTTGACCCATCATAACTGGTGGCGCCCTCACCAAAAGCTAATGCTTAAATAAACTGTGAATGGGATAAGACTGATCTCTGTGAATTTTTATCAGAATTTGGTCGACGTTTCACTTAAAGGAAGTATCATTTATATAATAGGTGGATTAGCTTGGAACATGTTAAGAACAGACATTTATTTCATATTTTAAAGTATCTTCAGGCTCAACCTTAATAGAGGTGATGCTTTGTTTAGTACTATAATAATTTCAGTAATTACATTTACCGTATAAAAATATTATTATGTACGTACATACATACATCGTTCAAATGTCAAATACACTATACCTATATAATATAATTTGTATTTTACAATTAGAATTTGAGTTCTAATAAAAACATTAATTCGGACGACATTAGCATTTCTATAATTACTCGCTGTACCTTCTATATATAGACAAATTACCCTTATTTATGTTAAGTTCTATATTGATTAAAAAGATCAAAGTAATTATAATAACAAATTAAAAATGAAAGTCAAAGGGAGGGAGGAGGATGTATACGTCTAGTTTAAATCGGCGAGCCCTCTTTTAACTGACAGTTATTGTTGCAAAGCACACAACGTTTTCAATTTTTCAAAGGTCTGACGAACGAATTGAAAGTCTCAGACTTTACAATTAGAATTTGAGTTCTAATAAAAACATTAATTCGGACGACATTAGCATTTCTATAATTACTCGCTGTACCTTCTATATATAGACAAATTACCCTTATTTATGTTAAGTTCTATATTGATTAAAAAGATCAAAGTAATTATAATAACAAATTAAAAATGAAAGTCAAAGGGTCAAAGGGAGGAGGAGGATGTATACGTCTAGTTTAAATCGGCGAGCCCTCTTTTAACTGACAGTTATTGTTGCAAAGCACACAACGTTTTCAATTTTTCAAAGGTCTGACGAACGAATTGAAAGTCTGAGTGTCCTTGGATAGCCCATGTTTTATACAAACGTATTCCACTATATCATTCTATTCATGAATAAGAACAATTTTTTAGTAGCAGGTATGTTTAATAACCTGTTTGTGCGAGGATGGTTAGGTTATGGCTTAGCTTCTTGTAATAATTGTCAGTTTCCTCTTGTAATACAATCGTCTAATATAATTATGGTCAGCGACTAACTTTAAGTAAGCTTAAGTATTCTTTTAATGTGGGTTATATTATGTACAGACTTTCAACTGCGGCTTCGCTCGAGCGTTCATACAATCATTAATCCCTTCTCAATCTTTAAGAGGTGGAAATATTAAAAAAAAATCCAAGTTTTGGGTCGGCAGGGATTTGATGAATCAGAAAAATATTGCATTTCTCAATAAGCTTTATTTATAAGGGTGATCATTATGGAGGTCACCACATGCAGGATATTAAATTTACATAACTGTACAAAAATACTAAGCGTGTAAATTTTGACTGAGACTAATTGCTCTAGCTGTTTAGTTATTTTTTTTATTTTATAAACAGACAATTTTTGTTACTTGTGGTAAATGGATTCTATTAAAACGTCCCACGATCTCTTGTGCATATGTGTGTATGTACCTTTTTTTTTATAGAATAGGGGGCAAACGGGCAGGAGGCTCACCTGATGTTAAGTGATACCGCCGCCCATGGACACTCAATGCCAGAGGGCTCAACCTATATTTATATTGACAGATAAGGCAAGACTAGTTAACTATGAAAACGAAGTTTTACCAGATAACTTATAACTTAATTAAAAATACGTAAATATACTAATGCGGCGTGTGTCGGGCAAAAAAGGCTGAATCTATGTACTTGCCTATTTGATTAAACAGGTGATCACGAAACAGATACCTATATAAATCTGAGGCCCAGACCTAAACAGATTTTAGCGCCACTGGCTTACAGTCAGTCGATTACATTGCACTCAAACTCACCGTTATTTCCGTTAAAGGTTGTGAATGTGTGTCACATTCTAAGGTATAAAACCATAACTTCGGTGCATACATACTTAGTAGCCTTATTTGTATTGCATATTGCAGCAAGAATTAACTTTGAAACTATGCAATTTCTAAATTGGAATTTGTATTTTAAAATAGCTTAATACACGAACATTATTATTTATATATATATATAATATATTATATATAATATATATATATATATATATATATATATATATATATATATATATATATAATTTAATAATATTATATATATATATATAATTTTAATATATATATATATATATATATAATAAACAGGTTTTGTTGAGCATATGTTCTAATTAAAACAGTATTTGAATGTGATAATTGATTAAATAATTAATTTTATACATAACTAGCAACTTGGCGAACTCCGTTTCGCCACCAGATGGCTTCGTTTTATGTAACATTTCGTTTGGTGATCCCGCTTTTCTGTTGAAATTTTTCCTGAATTTTTGCTATAAACCTCACGGAGCCCGAGACCTTTCCAACGAATGCAAAACCGTGGAAATCGGTTCGTGCATTCTGGAGTTAAAGCGTCAGGAAGGAAAACCCGACTTATTTTTATATAGTAGATAACAATTTTCAGTTTCCTAATTTGATTGGTTTGGAATCCTTACAGTTCTTTTTAAATTATTTTTCTTGCGAAGCAAATATCTGTCGTGCTTAAATCTCGCACACTTCTTTCCCTATCTTTTAGCTTAAAAATATTTTTTAAATCTTCACATTTCATTCTAATTCTGTTTTTTGCATACTCTGTGTAAGGAAATAAATAAATTCTCTTGAACGTAAGTTAATTAACCATCCGTCATGTTTTACGATGTCGTCACACTAACGGCAGCTAGTCGACATCACCTGCCAGTGACCTCGTGCTAGCTGTCCACCTCAGCTTTTCCTTAACGATTGCTATTAAACGTGTTGAATTGCCCAGTGAGCCACTATATTATTCGTACTACTTATTTCGTATAGATATCTTTTATTAGACTAAAATAATGGATGGAGTGTATAAAAAAATAATACTTACAAAACTTCATGCTGGTTTAAATTATGTATGTGAATTATGAAATAGAATCAAACAAAAGCTTTAAGTTTGACTCTTTTCTTTGTCCGTATATATTTGAATAATGTATTCTTTCCAAGGTTGATAGCTTTTTTATTTCTCCATTTAGATTTGTATGTTACCGCCATAACGAAGTAGAATAAACGAGTTTTAAATTTTAATGAATTAAATGAATTTAACAACCCAAAAGGATAACACAATTTCATTTATAAATGAAAAAGAAAGACTATATTTATAGAGTAAAATCCGTGAAAGCTGTAGGAGATGCGTATATATCGTTATATCTAATGTGTGAGCTAATCTCATTTTTCTTCCTTAACAAACTTAAATGAGTACCTATGTTGGGAAATAAGAGTACCTATACTAGTTATGAAAGCGAGTTTTTGTTATGCGTTTGCATATTTTGTTGTTGGCTTACGTATTGTTATGTTAATACACAAAGAGCCCCTAATTTGATCATTAAAGTTGGTTTTTTCATCAAGTTGCAAGAGAACCTATTTCCGCCCTTACGTTCGGGTAATGAAAATACCACAGTAATACTATATTGATAGACATAGACATAACATTTATTACAAACAAAAACACACAAAGTAACAATAATCAAAGAAAAAGTAAAATGAAAGATAGTAAATAAATAAAAAAAATGCCTTTTCCCATTCGGTTAGTTTCAAGTGTGTAATGCGTGTGTGCTGTGGCTGTAATTGGCCCTGGCTCAGCATTATGCTGAGGAGCAGACTGTTCCACAGCGCTGGTCATTCTGCTAGAGACCACAGCAGCTAGTTTGCGCCTCAGTCGCAAAAAAAGAAAGAAAAGGAACGTATTAAATGCTTAGTAGAAAAATTAATAATAAAAGTTACCAGAGTACGTTATGAAGTCTTTTGTAAAAGTGTATTGTAAAATTTATAAAAATGTAAATAAAATAAAATTATATGGTAAAAATAAGAATAAATTGTTAAGAAGTAGATTTTTTTTTGGGCGGATCAAAAACTAGATTTCGTGGGATTTTTGTTGAGTTTGTAGATGAATCATATATGTATCATGAAATATAGCTGCGACTAAAATTAAACTTTTATTTAATACTCCTCGGCGGAGGATAGGAGTATTGTATTTGTATAATTAAGGACCCCGTCAAGTTAACCTACATTTTATGTACTACATAGAAAATTCTTCAGTCTTAACCACGTATAGCTGTCATACAGTGTCTTTACTTTAAAAATGTAATTGATCATTAACATTAAATGTAGATTTAGAAATTACTTCATTTAAACTGGTGCTTCAAAAATTACTACTGTCACAATATCAGATATATTGTGTCGAGACTGTAGTAGTAAGTAACATTTACAGCAAATATCATATATTCCTATAACTGTCTATTGCGGCGAGAGACGCAACTAATAAATAAATACACGTGAAAAATCACGTAAAAACAACGTGAAAGTGACAAACAATGACATGGACATTCAAAGACAAATGCACAAAAAGAGAGACCATCAGTGATTTTATAACCGAAAAATAATCCTCGAAATTCTAAAGAAACAATGCCTGTATGGCATAGCAAAGCATTGCCTTCTTTAACACTATAGATAGATTACCTGCCGTCCGTTCAATGTACCAAAAAGCCTAGTAGGTTATAAAACAGACGCATATATTCTTGTAACCCAAAAATGAATAGTAACTGAATAGCCCAACCATGACGTCACGATTGATAACTAAATAATTTGCTTAAAACGCCATGTGACATTTCAAAAGCAGCCTTTGGATGTCTTCGATTTTTAATGTATTATATGACGTAATTTTGTGCGATAACAGGTTTTTCGAGTTTTTATAAAATATAATTATTTTGGCTCGCCATGAAGCTTGCTAAACTAGTGTGGAACTTTTAAATATTACCACGCAATATCCGTATTCGAACTGTACGATGATATATACTTCTGTAGTTGTTTTGCTATTAACTATGATTGTCTACCACAGTTGTTTGTAAATCTTTTACTATTTTACTTGTTCAAACAAGGAATATAGGAATATATCTTTCATTCTACATAAAGATAAATAAAAATGAGTAGTTCTCGCATCTTACGCTGAAATTTATGAGCGCACCTGAACAAGGTCGTTGGTTACGCGTAACTTTAGTGCGTCATTTGCTCAATGTAATATCAGGATTAGAAATTACTCTGTAAATGTTAACTGAAATTAATAATAGTGCATGCTAAGCAAGAGCTAAGGCTAATTATTTTAACGTTCTATTCACATTGTATCATCTTGCCTAAAATAAATCGAAGCTAGACTTTACATTTGAGGCTGGAGTCGCTCTTAAACTTGCAACAATTATTTTATCGTTAAAAAAAAATACCGTAAAATTATAATATATTTCGCAGAATTAAAACATGATCCATAATGAGGTCTTATAACGTAAATTACCTTTTTTTTATTTCTTATTTTTATATTCTGAAGTGCTAATTTTTTGTACATATCATTGTTTTATGATTTCCAATTATTTGGTATTTTACGAATGATCTTCAACAGGTTCAACGGTTAACGAATATGGTAAATTATCTTATAGCGGAAACATCTCAATGTACCTCCTAAATAGATTTTTAAAAATTTCAAATTAATAATAAAGCGGAGTTTGACTATTATTGTACTGCATTAATTAATAGAACCAATTATTATTCAAATTCTACTAACAAAATTACCACATTTATAAATTTTATATACAAATTGTTTGTAGTTATTTATGTTTTATGATAAAGGGTCAGTCAGTTAAGTACTATTACCATTTATTGACTATAAAGGGTTCGATAGAATCCGTTAGTAGTGGATCGATATTTTCCAACAAAACAAAAAGAAAATATTGTAAACTTTCCCTACGTTAAAAGTACATATTTAAAACTTAATACCTATCCCAGCACGAATTGCTGTGTCAGTGTCTCGGTGTGGACTGCGGGACGCAGTGCAGAGCTGGAGCACTGAAATTAAATCTGTAAATTTATTGTCCTTTACACTGTAAATTTCAAAATCATGTTCTATGTTTTCGTCATTAAATGAATTCAAAGCGAGAGCGAAGATATTTAAATCGTGTATCGACCTTTCATAATGGATATTCATACGGTTTAAATTAAATAAATATTTTTTATCATGTAAATTCCCCGTTTAAGTCAACGTTAAACGTCGATGTTTAACAAAAGCTGAAGTACGTTGAAGTTTAAGAATTACTCATAATTTTTGTAATTACTATATTATGAATTTGTATTGGTCTTAATTTGTTTTGTCTGTGCAGACGCGGCGTAACATAATTTTATTAATGCGACTATCAAAATGATTTATAGTAAGATACATAGTCTTCGGAATCCAATAAGCAGTTAATTCGTTTTTTTACTGATATCTACCCACTACTAATTATAAATATTAAATAAAATATACCCGACCCCAAAAATTCTCCGTTAAAATAACAAAAATATGTACAGTCAAACATAGATAAGTGACCGCGATTTTATTTTCTCTGATTGAGGTTTCTAACTAACGCGAGTTCCTAGCTTTCAGATATAGAGATACAGAAGGGGTCTGTCTCACATACAGAGATCTATAAAACAATAACATACGCACATTTGGTTTTTTGGGTCAAGGAGATAAGAGTCCCTCGAAATTTAAGAATGGTCATAATTTATAGCAAAAGTTAAATTCATTCAGAGATAACTGTCGCTTATAGAAGTATAGGCTAGTATCAATGTAACTTATAGAGGTTTACGTGTGAAAAATGACTGTTACTTAGGGAGCGTTCAAGTATTACGTAACACAATTTTTGGAGATTATTGACCCCCTCCCATGTAACGCGCCGTAATGTTTTTTTTGTACCCATGTATAGTAAAACGTTTCGTGAGCACCCAGTGACCCAGTGAATTTCAAGTGACTGGAAAGTCGAAAATAATATTAACAATAACGCGTAATTCACTCCCCGCCCCACATCGTAACGTTTTACAAAAGGACCCCCCAAAATGACGGGACCCGGTAAATACTCTCATTAATAGAGTTCAATACATCTAATTAATTTTAAAATTACGTACGACTTTTTTAAAATCAAATATTAATTTTTGTTTATATAATATGACGTGATGCAATCGCGTAATTTATATTTCAGTTTGCTATTTGAATTATTATTTATGAATCCATGTGGCAGTTTGATTTAAATTATTTATTAGCAACAGCGCTTGAGCCGTGTTTATGTGAAACTTAACATATCTGCCATCAGATTTAAACCTTCAGCGGTAATATCTTTGAGCACATCTTGATGTTTTATCTTCTATTTTCTACATATGATGTTAAATATATTTTCACTGAATAATTTGCAAAAGTTCAGTTCAGTTTATAAGGGAGCTTTCAAGTATTACGTCACGCAATTTTTAGAAATTATTGACCCCCCCCCCCATGTAACGTGCCGTAACGTTTTTCTGTACCCAAGTATAGTAAAACGTTTTGTGACCACCTAGTGACACTTTATACCTAAAAGTTACCATTATGTGGTGTAAAGTACTGGAAAGTCGAAAATAATATTAACAATAACGCGTAAATCCCCACCCCGCATCGTAACGTTTTACAAAAGGACCCCTCACCAAATTCGTTACGTAATACTTCAACGCTTCCTAAGTTATTACAAAGTATGTATTACGATTGGCTCTTTTATATAAAATTATATAGCATTGGGTAAGGTGAGAACAGGGTTATCCTATTTAATATAGGATCTTTGCTGCTTCTCGTTTTACTAATAAACAATATGTATATAATATTAAAAGTGAATTAATTAATACAATAATCCATTATTATTTACATAGCGTATATTAACAGTAAAACCAAACGATTATCTACGTCTGAGTTAGTTTTTATATGTATAAGGATAAAACTGTTTGTCTTTACTTATTCACAAAAAGTTAAAATTTTGACGATTGATGTATTTTCTGACGTAAAAATCCACCAAAGAATTATTTAGAAATTTCATCCCGAAAAAAAGATAAATACGAGATCATTTTCTATGCGAAATCGGCTTTTAAAAATTGTTTCATAATTCATCACTTTTTGTATGAAACATTTTGCTTGAAAAATAATTTAAAAAAAAACGTTATTTATTTTACAAAAAAAATGACTAGAAATTTAAAGCTAAAATAGAACCAAATCATAATAAATACTTATAACGAGTTCGTATTGATATGTGATATATTATTAAAACAGAATTTATAATTAATAATACTACTGTAATTATCCTGCGTCGACTGATATTTCAAATTTAATAAAAAAAAGAATAATATTTTCTGCAAAGCTTCAACGACCGGCACAAGCAAAAAACTATATCAGCGCGTCTAAAGGTGAACAATGAAACACTTTTGTGATTTCATCAATTAAATTTGATTACATCATAAAAATGTAGTCGTGCGTTTAGATTTTCATACTTTTAAACGCTTGTTATTCATTGATTTATGATATCATGATGTTGCCTAGTTAGCCCGAATGATTGACAAGAAGTGGTCATTTTGTAAAATGGTTAGTCACATCTGACCAGTTTCGCAAATAGAACACAACGAACGGTATAATATACCTGTATACTTTGTTTATATAACGGAATAGTTAGGGTTCCTATATAAAGTGTTCTTTGCTTATTTTAATTGGTAATTTAAGCTGTAACTAATTTGTTATTATATTTCCAAAATAAGGAACGGTAAATTAGGAAAACTATCATGTTTCGAAGCCTATTTTTGTCAAATATTCCTATTCTCACGTAGGCTCTGATCGTATATAAACATACTGTTAATTGCTCTACTATATGTAAATTGAATGGTTTAAAGTAAAGTTTATAATGTAAAACCCTAATAATGACTGACCTCTTTCAACGGTAATTATACATAAGCAGGTCTTCGTAACATATTTAACATTTCTCTAGAATACGTTCTCATTATTCTGCAATTGCTTATCCAGTCTTTTTTTGTTTTTGTTTTTTAAAGTTACGTGACTGTACCCCCTACCATATCATCCGAAACTTTGGCTGATCGCATATTTTTTGTTATTGGCATTTTACATATTATATTCTTGTTGTGCGCGAGGTCGGTCGGATGTAGGTCGTCATTGGTAATTTTTACAATATTCATGGCCGATCAAGGTTGCGATCCCATATTTGCCTTTTCTACATATTTTAATGTTTTCTCACAGAACTATTCCAGATACGGTCTGTGCTTTAGTAGTATTTCCTGTAACCCTTTACGGTCTCACGTTGTTTATGTACTGATGCTCCAGGTCGTACCTGTAAGATGTGCAGATAGCCAATTGTTTTATTTGGTCGCCAATAGTGCACATTTTGAGAATTCCATAATCCTTAACTTGTTGGGGTTTACATACATAATGCGCCAAGACACCAAGGAGTGTAAACCCTGACAATCTGCATCATGTGTGAAATGATTAACTACTTTAAATTTGTATGTAATTCTAATGTCGCTATTGAACATTTGGGTTGTCCCAACAGTTCCTAGTGCCCATTCCATACTTCCAGACTTCTTTTTGATTTGGCGTTTTATGCAGCGTATTTCGTTTTATCTTACCGCTTCTTTTGCCAATGTGTCCGCCCTCTCGGTCTCTGACGTTCAAACAGTGCACCTTTACCCAAAAGAGGGTTATGTTAGTTCTGCTTTTGTGGTACTCTTTCAGGCACCAGCCAGGGATCCAGAGGTCGCTTACAAAGGCGTTTTGTAAATTATTGCTTTATGCTTATGTTCTTTGACAATGTTGGTCACACTTTACCTTTAGCGCCTTCAAAATACGGTCAGAAAAACTGCATATTTGTATTCTTACCGTTTGTCTCGATTTCATCACTCCAGTTAGTCCATGCACCAGTGCTTTGTTGTGCTGTCGTCCGTATATATTTGAACCGCCGTGTCTCTTCAGGGTAAGAAAGTATTGTACTTTCCTCTCTATCTCTTCACCCTCTGTTATTTCCGCTCTGACCTCTCACCTCGCCTCGGCGGCGTCTTGGATGCGGATATCGAGTTTTTTAATGGTAAAAGTCCCTTTGGAAGTCTTCAGCGAATAAATACATAATATGTTGTTTGTCGCGAGAGCCCTTTGCTTGTTACTTCTATTGCTTTCCGGCTTTCTTAGGTTCGTGGCGTAGTTAAACAGTTTTACTTATTAGATCTTTAAATATCTGTCACACCAGACTTACTTACTTTGGAACTTTAATGTTGATTTTATTATAAGAGTAAGATCTTGATCTACTACCTATTATATATTTCTTAATACTACCCAGATATTTAGACAGATAATCGATTAAATCGTAATATCACATTGTCTTTATTGTCTTATTGATTCTCAATCCACATTACGTAGGTACTACAAACACTGAAGTATTTTTTTGTGATAAGCAAGTAGCGTTTCAGTTACAGTTGGTGTGCACTCCATCCATGCAATTTTTCACTGAACATTGCCTAGTTTTCTAACTTTAATTCTAACGTTAATAGTAGACACATAAGTTTTCATCGATAGTAGTTCTTATTATTATTAGTATTAAATAATTAGTCAAATTTAATAACTATTTTAATAACCTAAAATTTTGTTTATTTCTGCTTTATAGACCTGTTTTTTTATCGTGTGTCCGTCGAGGGCCAATGGTAGCAGTAATCTAGGCTAATTTTATAATGTGTGGTTCATCTGCCATTTTATGAATGTTCAACGTAAAAAAGTTTTCACCAAAAGTTGGCCTCATCATGTAGTGATCAATTCTACAATCGGTCTACATAACGATTAACAAATTTTAAAATCATATCTGTTCTTCCTATAAAAAATACAGTTGTTAGTTTAAATCTATCATTGTAATCTCTGCACCTTTGATCACTGTCTGTCAGTTTTGGCAGATAGAGGCATTATCGCTCCTTACATCTTTTCGGGTTTCGTAAATAATTTTTGTGTAGTCTCGTAATGTATCCAAGACACATTTAGACCACAGCGCATAATATTTGAGAGTTTTGTTAGCACGTGAATAGTTCTGTAGTTCTTGGTAATTTTTAGAATTATGTAGTTTTAAATATCGACATCTGGTTCCAGAAAATGGTTGTTAAAAGTTAGCTCAGCCATATTCCTAAACATAGCGGACCTTTTGATTAAAAAAAATCTGAATAAAACAACCCATATTACGTGCCTTTATAAAAAGGGTATGAAAATACTAAAATATTATTATTGAAGTGTAACTTCTTTAGGCGCATGAGGGTAAAAATTTTACGGAACGTCACGAAGATGTGCAGCGTTTTTGTCGAAGAAAAGGGAGAGATCGATTGATAGAGAGTGAGAAGGGTGTATTACCTGATAGAAATTCTATTTTTTAAATTAAAATTTCGTAAAGTGAATTTATGAAATAATAGTATTTTATATTTTATACAAAATAATTTATTGAATTGTAAATAAAAATGCCACGTGTTTTTATTATCAAAGAAATAAATTAAAAAAATTAACTTTATATTTTGTAATAACTTTCGACACTATTTTAATGACAATTAAATTCATTAAATTCCTAACATATCTTCCTTTTTCCCTCCCTATAAGTCTCGGAAATCTAAAGTTTTAGATTTTTATAAATATAAACAAGAGTTAAAAATTAGTTTACCAAAGAAGTTTCACTTCTGACTTGTGTACTTTGTACGCACGCACCTTTTTATACTTTAAATAAATAATGATTCATGAACTTTTTACATTTCTGAATAATACACGAAAAATTTGTATATTTTTCGCCAAACCCATGTTAAAAAGAGCGAACAGTTCTGGTCTAGGTTTGAACGCGGGCTTTCATTGTGCGAGGATCATAGTTATTTTTTAATATAAGGAAATTTAAGTTTTATTTTATTTAATGTCTATAATTTACGTTTATTTATTTACATACGTTTTTTGTTGCGTTTTTCGTGTTTTTTCTTATAGAATCTTTATGACAGTAAGTAATGTTTTCATACAATCTTTGTGATCCAATATCTTGGTGATTAAAACCTACAACCAATATCCTTATTCCAAATTCAAATCGCTTAGGTATAAGTGATTTGAATTTGAAACTCTCTAGGTACAAAAAGCTACGGTCGTCCCTAAGAATTGATTAGCTTTATTTTGAATAAATATCATAAAAACATTATTTATCATTTCTACATAAATCGTTGCTTACATCGCCTAAGTATAGTTTTTTAGGATACTTAGGAATAAAACTTATGTGACAATTGCAGTGTGCGAAGAGATAATTCCTAGTGTATATTACTATTATTGCTTACATAAAGTAACAATAAACTAAAAGAAAACAAAAAAAACGTCACTGTGTTGCAAATTTAGTTAATAAAAAAATTGTGGCCCTTTCGAATTTAACTTTGTTTGTTTCTTTTTTTATCGTATTCTAATTTAATGAATAAGTTTTCTTCGAAACAATTTACACACAGTTTTAATTGTTACAAAGACGATATACTCGTAAATTTCTTTAACCGAATACTGATTAGTTTATTATAAAACTTATGATGCTTATTTCAATTGCAACCCATGCCAATTCTTTATGAGACTAGTTGATTTCGCTAGATTAGTAATTATTTCAAGCCTTGCAAGTTGTTTAAAATTTGGAAAACCTATTCTTAAGTCATAACGGCCATCGCTTGTTTGAGTGAGTGATCCTTTATATTACACATTTGATTTTAAAAACTAGTTTTTTACAAGATTGTACGATACTTATTAGATGTAAACAGTACTTTGACTTTATGACGTAATTGAGCTTTGGAGTGAATAGTATTGTAAACGCTTGGTGTGTAATGTTTACACATGTAGATTAGTGAACATCGATGGAACTATGACTATCTCATGGATTTAGTCTATTTTATTTATCTAAAACAACAAGCATGGTTAAAAAATACAAGAATAGGTATATACTTAATTTGAGTATTTTCTTATATAGAAATTACACCATTAAAAAAATAATGTTGTCTTTGTTAGCCACGTTAATATTTAATTAAAGTGGTGTAGCCCTCGTGGACATAAAAATATCTAACAAAAATATAGACGATTAAATAGAATATAAGTATTTCACAGTGCCAGACCTTTATTGAAGGAGGTAATGTTACGCTAAAATAGGAGCCCGATTTTAACTCAAATACGTTTGATAAACGCTTTTCTATTATATAACTGTAAACTGTAAAAAAGGTATATTATTTAAATAAAAATTCTTTATAGGATATAGTTATACGTAAGACCCGTTAAACTAAAGACAATAAGAATACGATGTCAAAAAGGTATTAAAAACGAATAAAATATACAAAATGTTAGTTATTCAACCAAATATCTAATATTCACGAAGCAATACACTTACGCCACACACGAATAATACAAACATAAAAACATTTCTAAACGCCTTTTCTGGAATTGAGGCGCCATTTCGAAGTTCCAATAGTCTACATGTCAAACTCGTACACCCACGTCTCGTCACCAGTAACAATGCTTTTATGCATATTATGCTTTAGTTTTTTGAGAAAATTAGGTGTTGCGACTAGCCAAGCGACCACATGTTTCATTCCCAAGTGTTTATTTAACATAGGTCAACTCGAGAGGCATAAGTTCAGCAGCTATCTCTTCTTGACTTGAGTGATTTTCAGATACTATTGCCTTTACTTTTGTGATGTTAACTTCAGTTTAAGACATTGATGACCTTACCAGATGGAGGTAAATCTTCCATCTCATCTCGACCGCTTTAAACCAATCATACCTACGTGTTGTTACACTCATAAGACGATTCACCGTCACCAAATTCTGTAACATTTTCAGAGACTCCGTATACGAAATTCCATTGGCTTTGCAAAATTAAATATTAACAGCTCCATTTTCGACAGAATGACTATGTAAGAAACATATTTAACTTTTATGTACCCATAGATTGATAGATTAAATTAAATGACAAAAACAAGACTCAGTATTTTCCACATGTTGATGTCCAACGCTATAACTAACCTTAACCCGATTATAATCAGTTTATACCTACATCAATACGGATTTGAATAAAATTTAATTTACTTCATCCATACAAAATCAGGAATTATAAGCTAATGGCGACGCAAATAACAGAGATAAAAACAACGACATAGAGCTTTATCTACCGGTGTTTTTTTTAACTAAATAAATTTGTATACTAATAATATTCTTCTATTCGACTAATACACCAGTCATTATAGACATTCGAAATCGAAAATTTGATAATAATTCCAAAAGTTTTCAAACTTCGGTCAAGTGAATGGTACATTGGGACGACAATAAATCTCATTTTGCAACCTTGTCCGCAGTCCGGAACATTGTTAAAATTGCAATTAAATTAATTTTTGCTGTATGGTCGTGAAAAAAATTCCAAAAGTTCTGCAAACTTGGGGAAGTTTTCGATATAATATTTCATATCACGTATAAAATTTGCAACCAACCTAAGTGTACGGAACATTTTTTGTTATTTATTTTATTTTCGATATATCTGTCAAATTTGCAGAACTTTTGGAACGTTTTAATAAAGAAAAACATTAATTTTTAATAACAAAAAATGTTCCGTACACTTAAATTGGTTGCAAATTTGACACGTGATGTAAAATAATATATTTAACACCACTCCAACTTTGCAGAACTTTTGGAATTTTGGTCTCAAGAACTGAGCAAATTATCATTTATTGCATTTTTAACAATGTTCCGGACCGCAGAGCAGGTTGCAAAATTTTATAGTTTGTTTTAATACCACTCCCGACCTTACATCAAAATTTGAAAACTTTTGTAATTATAATGAATTAATTGTCTTGACTGACTGGACTATAAGGCTCACTGTCCACGGAGGCGTAGCTTCATAGACGCTTCAAAATACGCCGTGCAGCTTAAGTAGCCCAGCGTACTGATCTCTATCCATGAGGCGTATTGAAAGCGTACATTGTCAATCATTTGTGAGAATGCAGTCGGACGACGAAGACGTTGTTTTGGCTTACTACTGGCTCACTACATTCGAAGTCGAAAAAAAGGACGATTATATTGGACCCATCCGACCGACGATTATATTGGACCGCTGCGCTGGGCTGCTTAAGCTGCACGGCGTATTTTGAAGCGTCTATGAAGTTACGCCTCCGTGGACAGTGAGCCTAATGTGTATCTCAACAAAGTCGTACGACCTTTCTAAGAAGAAAATAATAGACGTTAGTCCGGTGGCGCTTGTGGTATGGATATGTTTAAATAAAACACTTTGAAGCTGGGTAACAACTGGCTTTAATTGTTCAAAAAATGAGCTTATAACTAAGATAACATTATGAGGGTTTGTGACTGGATTAACAAAAAAAATTAACTTGACTTATTGAAGAGTTCGTAAATTTAAGTGACACTTATGTTGTTGGACATTATTAGAAACGAGAATGTTACATTACAATTTATGATTGTGGTAAAAACTAAAGGGCTCATTTTGGCTTCAAGTATGCGATGATTGCTTACATTTTGTTTACGCTTCTACTTACTAAAATATATATATAACTTAACTAATGTTAGTTTACATAACTCCATAATCTTTTAATAGCACACTGATCGTATTTGGCGTTATTATAAAACGAGGTTTAGATTAAAGTTATTTATCACTATGCTTAGTATTACTTTTATATCGTAACCATGAAAAGTATACGTCTTTATTAGCGACACGGGTATTGACAAATTTCCCGCTATTTTTACCACACATCTGCGTATATCATTAATCAGCAAGGAACTTGACATGCATCAAGACGATGGCCCGTTTCAATTAGTTTGTATTGCTATGTAGCATATTCGTTATACATTTTGTTTTGTATAAGGCTATGCTATATTACGTTTCTGTTTATAGTGTCCTAAGTATCAAATTACCAATTGCCAATAAAGAGAAGTGCTTTAGCAGGAAATCAGTCGTTCATTTACTTCTAAACGCATTCGCGAATTTCGTCTGCAGAATTAGAAACTACGTTTTACGGGGATTATTTAAAAATTATTTAGATAAAGATATTTTTCGATACTTAATGTAAAACAGGAAACAGTTAAGTCGTTCAAATATAAACATTGTTATCGTAACCATCGCGGAGAAAATATAAGATCGTCTATGTGTTAGCGACAAAATGGAGATATTTACACATTGTAATAATTTGGCACCGTATTAAAAGTATTTGTAAGTCTATTAGAGGCTTTGCTTAAATCAACCAAATTTCCCATATTAAGAAAGAATGTCAACTTGCCAGGGGGTCAAAAGTTTGTTCGCTTAATACAAGGCGACAGCGTTCTTTCTTTCTTCTTATTTCTAATAACTATAACCTCGCTGCTTACCCAAACGTCAATTTATGTTAATAAATTAAAATTATAACATAATTTTATGTACATAAACAACGTACATGACACAGTAACATACTGTTCAGAAAGAAATAAATTCTTTATACACACTTCCTCAATAATTATTATAAATATTAATTACATTAATTTTTCATTCATTAAAATAAATTTCAAGTTCATTGGTTTTAGGTTATGTTATACACATAGTTAATCTTAGTTAATTGAACGTAGCTATTGATTTCGTAAAAGTGCAGAAAGCCAATTTTCAAACTAGTAAAATTAAATATTTTTTAATAACAAAGTGACCTATGTCATTTTTATTTATTTGCAAAGTGAGAGTGCCTCGAGAAAGATAAGGACAGAACAGTCAGTGGCTGTTTGACGAAGTGTTTGTTTAGTACGTTTATCAATAAGGGTAAAGGGGATCATAAATTTATCAAAGTATGTAGCTGTTTCATTCGCCTTAATTTGGAACCCGTGGACATCATAAATGCGCGTGTGGTACTTAACCACTATTTGTCGCGGAGTTGTTTTGAAATCAAATGATGTCAAGAGTCATTTTTGTTTACAATTAATTACTTGTGATGAAAACTGATTTATTTGGATTGAGGTTGATATTGTGCATCATACAAAAACAGCATAATGATTTAAATCACAAATTTAATTACGATAGAGAAGGTTATAGTGTAACCTAAAACTGTAGTGTGTGTCGATTCTAATGTACTAATAACTGTATACTAATCTCTCTAAATTATAAATATTCTCTAAATTATTGATTTCAAGCAGTTTGAGCATTATTCATAGATTATTTAATCTATGAATAATACTAACAACTATATGTATTCTGTTGTCTTTTCGAATTTTGAACTAAATTTGTATAATCAAATAGTATAAATAAGAAATACGTCTATTAAACGCAATAAAAAATTGATAGTAGTAAAACGGTTTCAAATACAAAGTGTTTATTTATACATGTATCGTAGCCCAATCTTAGATGTTGACTAATTTGTAAAACGGTTCTATTAAATCTAAAGGCCAATTGAGCATGTCGTTGAATATCAGTATCATTATTTTTTATAAATGACACAATAACATTTATAAAAAATAATGATATTATACGTCATCAGATTCTGCTGTACCTAATCGTAATGCTTTGCCAAAACGTTTCAAAGGAAATTAAGTTATCAGTCATATACAAAATACTACTATAGAAACATTTATAACACTAGCAGACCGGCCAAGCGTTGCTGTGGTTAAGGTTTTTATTATATTACATTGTAGCAAACTATTCAAGGGAAACGGTAGGAGAACACCAGTCATGGGGACCACCATGCTTTTTGGCTCGGTTATGCCATTAAATTGTAGCTTATTTGAAACATTGGTACTTTCAACACAACACACTTGTTAGAATTGTGACTATCAAATGATAAACAAATATTTTGCAACAAAATAATATTGCGGTATAAATTGAGATGCAAGCTATCATATCTTTTAAGTTGGATCAACCTACACACGGTGTGCAAATTTGATTGATATCGGTTCGGTAGTTTAGGAGTCCATAGCGGACAAACAACTTGACACGTAATTTATATATATGAAGATTATATTAGCATCTAAAAATAAACTCTAGAATATTTAATAAGAAACAGATATTAAATAAAAATGTAACAATATAAATTGGAGTAAATATTACAATTGTAGGATAATACATAGTCTTGAAATTTCATTTAGAGTCCTGTTAAATAATTTTTTAAATCATACCACTACGAAATCCAATGCCAACAAAGATATCAAAAAATATCAAAATAAAATAGACAACATTTTAAGCAGATGATAGTATTTAGTGAAATCAATCTATAGGTTCAGCTGCTTGACGATGTTTTAAATGAAGTTAGTTATCTAAACACAAATTTATACAAAAATTTTTTGTAGATTAGTTTATAAATTCAATTGAATTTTTGACTTTTGTCGTAGTCATGTGATGCTAGACAAATCTAAACGCGCTTAGTCTTAAACGTTTTTATGCAGACAAATGGGATTAGTAAAATAAAATATCCTAAAAGGGATTTTTTTTTGACTTCGAAAAAGGTGTCCGTTAGCCCTTTTTCTGTAAACGCCTCACCCAGCTTCATCCATTCCTTCTGTGCTGTGTATTCCGGCTTTAAAACGTGTTTAGTAATTCAAAAAGTCCTATTGTTATGTGAGCCTCTTACGAGTATACTTGGATTAATTGATAACTCTTAACTCTCAACCAAGCTAATATAAGTGCGTGCTCTTATTTCACCATGCCTCCTGCTGATAGAGGACAAGTCTTTGTTTTTAATTTATGTTATTATTATTAATTACTTAGTCATGTAATGATATGTGGAACATGGTGTAATGGTTGCAGCTCCTTACAAACGTTGTGTAAAAAAAAACATAGCTATTAAAAAAGAGTAGCGGAGAGTTTATTGCCAGTTCTTCTCTTCCGTTCTACGCCCTTGATTTGAGAACTGGCACTAAAAGTAAAGTTAGATGCATTTCATATACATTTCTTTTTTGTTGATGTTCATAAGTGTACATTGTGTTACCTATATGATTAAATGATTTTGACTTGACTTGACTTGACTTGAAGCAATCTGTATTTTTTTTTTAAATTGACATGCTACAATACAACCGTAATTATGCATCGTATGGAATATTAAGAATTATACAAATGCGTATAAACGTAATAACATAGGCCAATGTACGAATTTACGATATTTTTGTCATGTCATTGTATACATATAATAATACATAACATAATGTATGTTCTTGTCTTGAACGCATTGATTTTCTATTCTATTCGCACAATGCCCACGTACGTGTTTCCGTTTCGATCCAAATATGCCCACAGAGCGTCAGCGTCAGAGCAAACTGATCAAGTTATCTATTATCTACATGTACTTTTCGTTCTTGGGGTGCTGGTATATGCATTGTACGAAATCCTTATTATATGTAGGTAGACAAACAAAGTATTACAAAAGGAGTTCTGAAGTACTCTGAATGTAAGGTTTGATATCTAAAGCGTTCATTTACTACATAAACTGTTAATTATAATTCTGACATTCAATGTATTTTGAATATATGTAAATGTAAACTGACCTACAGAATAATGGAATTAATGCTATCAACAATTACGTTACATTTTTGTTCAGAATTATATTTCTGTAGCTAATCTATTTAACAAATATATCTTAATATACGTTAACGTTAGCCTGTTAATGTTATTTTTTGGTAACTCGACTCTGATGCGTATTTTAAAGCTCAATTAACGACTATTTGAAACAAGCAACAGGACATAGTGAAAAGGATACGGTAAACTTTAATAATAATAATATTCATAGTAAACTTTATTCATAACAACTCTTTATCGTTTCTAAATAGCTTATCCGTAATCTTTACTGACCCCTTACTGTCCTATAAGACTATCATGACTACAACCTTAGGGCATCCTAACTCAAATACTAACGGGGCAGGGTGAAAAAATTTAAGTCCAAGGGTAACACTCCCCTGTGACTGAACGACCAGCAAGTCTATAAACCACTTGTTGACAGCTTGCCCAAGATATCCAAACTGTCAGTGCTATGTGGAGTCCAGACTCCAGATTAGGTGGTAAAGTGACTTGTGACGGCTTAACAGACTCGATCCATGAGAGATCAGAAACTAATTTCCTTGTCACTGTAAACAGGTCTCAAAGGATGCGGTGAGACAAAATCAATGAATGTAAAAAGTTAGTCACCATTATAACTAAATAAGGACTTTTCCTATGCGGAAGTGGAGAGTTGATTGAGCTCCTCGGCCCGGGAGCACTAGTATTTATTGATACAATACTATATATAAAATAATAATAAAGTGTCCGTAACGAATACTTTTTAGCCTAAATTCACTTTAAATACATGGGTTATTGTACTTTATCCTTAATCGTGTAATTGGTTATCGTCCAAATTTAATCTGTAGCGATAGATACAGTTGTCATTATTTTTATAATTTGGCTTTCTTATAAATCACGTGGGGTAAATGTATTCCACCAGTATAAATATAAATATAGATACTTCTATATACTTTAATAAGTATGTTCCTGCTCAACTACTCGTTAAAATTAATACTATTATCGATTTGTTTTGAATAATAAGTTAATATTTTTCTGGCGTTGCCATTCCTTAACAAAAATGACGACAAAGGCAAACCAGAATGATGAAACCAGTTTGATGCTATTTATACAGCCAATAACTTTTTATTTTATCGTAATTGTTATTGCAATTTTCGCTGTAGCTGTACTGGTTTTAGAAGTATAATTCGTTCACAACGTATTTTAAATGTGGTTGACATATGATGCAATACACGTTATTGTCGAAGATGTATCATTCAAACTTATCGTTTAATACTTATTATAATAAAAACTCAACGTTTATGTATTTTTTAATTTATAGTGTCTATATATAATACGAGATATATCATACAGAAATATCATTATTATTTTGTACCACGAAACGTGATATATACATATTATTTACAAGTGTATTGAGATAAAAAATAATTGCGGATTTTGATTGGGTTTTTTTATATTGCTTTGAACACAAAACAAAGTAACCAGACCAGGCAGCGTCAACCAGCTCGTCTTAATCAAAAATAGTAAAAATTAGATTTACATTATCTAAAACTATGGTTACATTTTTATGTAGGTACATCGGAAGTTTACCCAACTGAACTTTTCATGTAAAATAAAGCAAGTTATGTGTAAAACCGTTCTGCGTACTATAAACCAGAGGAATATGACCCTCTAAGCAATACTTATACAACGTAAGTAACAAGTAATTTTTGCATTTTAAAATAACACGCAACACATTGAAAATACTAATAAAATTGAACAGAATTTAAAATAATAAAAAAACTGGCTAATAACGGCCCTGCTCCACATAACATCTATCAAGACTTGCCCTACTGGTATATATAATATATATTTTAATTATTTATGTAGTGAAAGAGTAGTTTTTAAAGATTAAGAGATTTTTTATCGATTGAGATACGATATATCAATATTTAAAACTGAAAACTAAAGAATTTAGTAAAAAAAAAAACAATAATGTGCATAAGAAAATAAATTATATTTATTAGTCCGATAATATAACTTTAATCCATACATATTACAATATGTACGAAGTGTACAAATGTATAGACAAAGCAATACTAAAATTAAGATTCCTAAATAAAATTTAGCCAATATTATTATATATATATTAATAGTCACAAGTAAAAACAACCTTTATTCAACGATACTTTACAAAATTGACAATGTTTATCACCGTTGGCAATATTTTAGATCTAGCTAGGAATTTATCCTACTACAGAAAAGATGCTTGTCAGAATGTACAGTAATTCTAAACAGCAATTCGTATAGTTTGACAGAAAACCGATATTTACTCAACACTCATGACAAAATTAAGGTTTAAAAAATGCCGTAGTGGTAGCCAAATAATAACGAGAAACAAATCCGGTATTTAATACACTATGTTTTTTAAAGATTGATTAGTCTAAAAATAATTACAAGAATGAAGATGGTCATTCTGTGACTGTTAACTGGCATCTATAAGTGTGTTTCCATATAGATTGAGGAGCCACATTTCATATTTAACCTTGCATTTAGTATTATTATATTTATATTACATACTAGCTGGCCTGGCGAACATCGTACCGCCTAACAGTCGATTTTTTATTTTTTTTTAATACTTATTCTGCTATTCGGGACACCGGTCTAGCTAGTAAGATAAAAAAAATAAAGTTGATAAGACAACAAATACATTATGTCAAAAAATTAAAATTTACCTTCCCGGAACCCCTCTACAAAAATTTGAACTTATGATATTAAAGCTGAAATTGACTTTTAAGTATTATTACGAATATTTTGTATGGGAATATAGAAAAGTGTTGTTTTTAGACTTTTTCAATCAATTTTTTTTAATTTTTCTGTCCGTAAGAACCTTCCTCGTACCTCAAGGAATATTATAAAAAAAGAATCAGACAAATCGATCAAGCCGTTTTCATGTTATGTCGTAACAACGGAAAATGGGTTTCATTTTTATATATATAGATTAGATATAAAAAAAGCTTTTAATGTTCTGTTGTCAAACGCCAACTAAGTAGTAAAATAATTTTATGGAATGATTTTAGGCAGGGGTAAGATATTAAACATTGCGTTTTAGCTTCTTACTCCGAAACGATGCTTTTATTGACAGACATATTACTGAAACAGCTTCTGAACATAGTTTCAGAATATTTTAGCAATTCAAAAATAGAACAAGTAACTTGCAGGTTGGTGTCCTGTGTTTAATGTGTATTATACGTAAATTACGTAACGTTACACAGTCAATATTACGTTAGAGAGATAGAGTCCCTATAATTTGTTATATATTAGTAATATCCATAAACCATGAAAATATTAATACAAGGTGGCGCAATAGAACGTGCATTTATTAAGTATAGGCTAAAAAAATAAATACAAAAGGTATAGTTGAAATAAAATATAGGATGATTAGGTAATTAAATGAAGTTTTGTTTCATTTTGAGGCTTAAGCTGACTGAGGAACATCAGTCAGCTAAAGGAAAATATCCGTGGGGAAATGGCAGCTATCACCCCAGATTTATCGACAAGAGTTTTCACAAATCTGCGTTCTAGTTAGAGGAGTGTCGTCTTCGGGAGGGCCGTCATTTAGATGTTATTTTTTAAAAATAAACTTCATTTAATTACCTAATCAACCTATATTTTATTTCAACTATACCTTTTGTATTTATTTTTTTAGCCTATACTTAATAAATGCAAGTTCTATTGCGCCACCCGATACTATGTAAGCTATTGTATAAATAGACACACATCGCCATTTTGCACCATCACCCCACGAATGAACGCGTGTTTTATATACTGAGTTAAAACAAAATTTAACCAGATTACATTATTAATGTTTGTATAATAAAAATTGTAGGAATGTTGTGTGAAAATTTTTTGAATGAGTTTCCCGGATTTTCATTGCAACACGAGTAAGTGTGTGTTTGCTTTATTGAATTCGATACAAGTTATCAAAACAAAGTACACAAGTAAACAAATAATTATTAAGTATAGAATTACTATTGTGTTTAGTAAAAGACCTAAAAAGTTTTTTTCTAAACTTATAAATAAAATCGGTGAATTATAGCTATGCAAGCAGGACTCTCGGTACAATACTAATGTGGACCTACCACTGTTCTCGATCATGACGACTCAGGAAAGAGTGAAACGAATTTGAAGAAGTAGTTTCTAAATTTATTATTCTCGAGATCAAGGTCCAATATTAAAGTTTTGCGATTTCTTGATAATTGAATCACCCCTAGATTTATTGAGAAATTTCTTCGCAATAAATAGTTGGCAGGCTATTTGACGAATGACTTAGATCGCGAAGAATTTGATTTATTTAATATATCAATGGATTTGTTGAACCGATCTTTAGACACATGTGTTAGGCGTTAATTATATACATGAAATTTAAAATCTAAATATAAGGTGTCACTATAATGTTTTGGTTGTTCGTTCAAAATATCAACAAACCAGCTTTCAAATGCTAGTCCAGTTGAAACAATAGATCATTGAATTTATAAAGACCATTTCTGTATGAGTATTTTTAAACAGGAAAACTATCAGTTTTTGATAAGTGGAATTAATAATATCTATATTCGTAAAGTATATAGATGTAATGTGTTATTCTAGACGGAATTTTCTTTTGAACATGCTATAATCTGTATTTTATTATTGTTTTTTTGTTACTTGGAATATGTTTATTGATAAATTTCACCATGATAAAAATTCAAGGAAAGTTTTATACCTTTTTCATTTTATATTTTCTTAATCGAAAAAAGAAAACTAATTAGGTACTCATGCTTTTTATTTACATTTCAAAAAATTTATACTTTAAGGAACAAAGTGTAATTTCTTAAGTATGTTTTGGAGGAATTTATCTTTTACTTACGCGTATCTACAAATAACTCGTATCCACTTCATAACCTCTTGACTAAATAAACAAAGACAAAGAACACACGTTTAACGGATTGTGCAAATTCATGACAAAAAAGGCAAATAGTAAAGTTTAGACTTAGATCTACTAAAGGTTACGTATTATCAATCGTGTTTAGCGTATAAATTAAAACAAAGACACTACCTAATCGCTGTAACTGCCATAAAAACTTATAAATAATTTAGCTTCGTTAGGGGTGTATTTCACAATTAGACAAAGGTTTTTATTTTTTGTTTTTTGTTATTATCTTATCTTCAATAAAATGTGATTGGAGATACTTACAGTTGATAGATTGTTTTAATTAAAATGTTTATATAAATAAGATGTTAAATTACCTTATTCCTGAAAATTATGACTACGGTCAATATTTTTTATCGAGAGTAATATTCAAAATTTGAGTTTTACTTTACTTTTTGTTGAGAATGGATCACGTCAATGCGAAACTATATACATATTTCTTAGTTTTCGCCGGTAAGACTTGCGATCAAATAAGTTGAAACGTTGTATAAAAAACTGTATATATTTGTTGTTTATATTGTTATGTAAAAAGAAATTTGAACTTGGTTTGTTACAATTTTTACTTTTAATCAGTTTTTTGTAACATTAGTCAAATCAACCAGCAAAGTCAATCAGAACAATATTATATATTCTTAACCAATGAATAAACTATTCATGCAATAAATAACACCAAAGTTATTTTTCACCGAACTCATTATCATCATGACTCACACGAACAAGAGAATAATAATAAGTTTTTTTAAGATTATTAATATAATATTTGTGGGTAATGTTACATTATAAGTAGTATGTTATATTTATAAGAAACATAATTGTGTGCCCTTTTTAGCTAGTAAGTTCTTAGTTCCACCTTTTCGTCGGTCTGGTCACGCCTTGTTCCGCCTTTTCACAAACATAGCAACTCAGCTATATTATCAGAGGACAGTTTAAATAACACGATTAATTTCAACCTTCATAAAATCATTAGGATAGGCTTTGAACCTATCATTAGGCAGAAGGTATCGAGACCGCTATTTAATGAGATTAATAACCTAAAATGCCTCAACAAAACGTAAAAGAGCTTGTTTGAATCGTTGCCTGTCCTTAAATCAGCTGCGTGCCTTCCAAGTCTATTTTGTTTTGTCAGTTCAAACTCACGACCACAGCGAAATCAATAAACAAGTATCTGTGATAAAGACGTCTGTTAGTGTCGCATCAAATCTGTTTATATCATAAGTAAAATGTATATCTATATATATAAAAGAAAGTCGTGTTTGTTACAACACTTATAACTCGAGATCGGCTGGACTGATGTTAGTTATGTCTTTTTTGATGGATTTTTCTCCACTCCGAATAGCAGAATAAGTAATAAAATATCGCATAAGTTATCGAATAACAATAAATAAATAAATTAATTTTACGAATGCACACGGCATGTGATGACATTTGTTGACAAAACTACGCATCATTTTACGTCGAATTCGTGTCACTTCAAGAAATTCCGAACTTGAGGTAAATAAGGAGATGCATAACCAGGCTTTGATCTTGATCGAAAACATGTGTTACCTCATCAAAAAATGTTGTAAAGCAGAAAGTGCTTTAACATGCAGTATCGCAATATTGGCGAAAGAGAGAAGAGGCCTATGTGTAAAACTGCCATTCTTCTTTTGCAATGGCAAGCAATAAAACATTTCTCTATTTGCAAAAAAAGTTATCACCTTAATGGAATCCTAAAATAAGTTTAACTAAAGTAACAACGATATTATTATTAAGGCGGAACGAAGTTAGCCGGGTCAGCTAGTTCCATATATATTATACAAATCAGCGCACTTATGTCATAATTGAAATGAAGGTTTTATTGTCAACAGCGCTGAGGAGAACGCAAACAACACCTGCGCAATGGCTGCCACAGCGGCAGCGCCGGCTGCTTGGCGGGGAACCAACGATAGCGCGACAACAGAGTTCTGCCGTCGAGGCAACACGCCCGCCACGTATGGCAGGTACCACCAGCGAAACAATGCACCATATGCCACGCCACCCTCTAATACCGAAAGGTTTGCATGTTGCACTTTATAAGACCAACACAAGATCGATTTCAACGTTCTTTAAAAATATTTTATCGAGGTAAGGTACAGAGAATCCGCCTTTAAATACAGTAAAAATCTAAGAAGCTTTCTACCTATATAAAATTCAAAAGTTTTAGGTTTGGCAGCTGGCGTACTTGAACTTTAATGTAGCGAAGTATGGTTGGCTTTTGTGACTTTTCATTTAATGTAGCGAATAAACCTGTCTCTAAAACCCACATAATTCCTAAACTTTGTATCATTTTATATTCTGCATGATTTGTGTGTAACTACAGTCAATTCATTATGCTTTATGTGTGCATTTGTGTTGTAATTAACTATGTGTTTTTACTATATAATTTATTTTAGATTAAATGTTTGATTGTTTAACGTCCCGATAAAATTTACGAGTTTTCATAAAACGATATCCATGTCTCTTATCGATTGAGTAATATATAAACTATTCCGGTATAGAAAGCATACCTTATATGATGAGACAATTTGGTGGGTGTTCCATGTTTGGAATCATTTTTAATTGAACTAACAAATTTTTGTACATTTCACTGTATGTATACAATTTATACAGTTCAGATGTGGAATTCCAAGCTATCTAGTAAAAACTCTTAGCTTGGTTAAATCTTTATAAAATATGAAGACTTTTTCCACGGGGCTGGTTTAATGCTTTGAGATTCTTGACTCTTTTTTGTTCTGTTGCTATAGAGAGTTAACAATCACATATAAAAACGAATCTGGTATTGTATACCATTTTCATATGAACTAATTTAATTTCAGAACAACACCCCTCCACCGGTGGTACGGCGCGACGGGCGGAGAAAGCACGCCGAGTACGCCGGGTGGCGGGCCCGAGCGGCGCCGGCGGGCTTCGGGCTCGGGTTCGTCTCGCTCCGAGTCCTCGTCTCCTGAGCCCAGTGACACGTCTCGCGGGTCTACGCCGCCCCCGCCTGCTCACCACGCCCACAACAACCATCGGACCCCGTCCACGCATCCACACCAGGTTTGTTATTGCCTAACTACTTACTATAACTAACACACAAAATTATGAAAAACATATGTTTTCAGAAACAAACAAACAATTAAGTAAAAGAAAATATATACATATCTTAATATATAAATTACGTGTCACGTTGTTGGTCCGCCATGGACTCCTAAACTACCGAACCGATATCAATTAAATTTGCACACCGTGTGTAGTTTGATGTAACTTAAAAGACAGGATAGCTTACATCTCAATTTATACCCGCAATATTATTTTATTGCAAAATATTTGTTTAGTATTAGACAATTCTAACAGATGGCGCTGTGTTGAAAGTACCAACGTTTCACATAAGCTTTAATTTAATGGCATAACCACCAAAAAAGCATGGTGGTCCCCATGAATGGTGTTCTCTTATCGTTTCCATTGAATAGTTTACTACTATGTAATATAACAAAATCCTTAACCACAGCAACGCTTGGCCGGTCTGCTAGTTTCATATAAGTATTCCAAGTGGGAAATTGTATTTATATAAATATGCCTACTCTATTCACAGCAACTAAACAGATTTGCAGCTAACGTGTGGTTTTCCTTGTTCCATAATTAAATTACAATTTATTTCTTATCTTGCAGCTGCTTTACATACATTTATTTCCTTATTACGTGGCGCTTTTACTATGCCTATACGTTATTTTATTTATAAAATAATCAAAACTCGTGTGTTATAATTGTTAACAATTTACAGTGGGCATCGACAGCTAACGGAAGACCTCTTGCAATATGCGTTAGAAATCTACCGACGAGGTCGACCGATAGTTCCCTCAAAGACGGCCTTTACCACGAATACAAGAAGCATGGTAAAGTGGTGTGGGTGAAGGTGGTCGGTCAGAACGCCGATCGCTATGCGGTGGTCCGATTCAAAAAACCGTCCGACGTAGAAAAGGCACTCGAAGTGTCACAAGATAAACTTTTTTTTGGTTGCAAGATCTCTGTGGCCCCTCACCAAAGTTGCGATGATGACGCCGAGTCGGCGAAACCCTACGAGACTGATATTGATGAATACCACCCCAAGGTGAACCATTCAAAACTCTTGTATATAGAATCATATATTTTATAAATTATTAATCATTATTTTTAAGATAAAGTAATTAAAATGCAATATATAATAATGTTACTAGCAAAAAAAACTAGATGTTAGAAACAGCTGTGTGTAAAGCTTAAAGGAAGTTGTGTATAAAGTGTAAATAATTAGCTACTGGTTGATTTGTTAAGCTATTGCATAGATTTTATCGCAGACTTTGAACGCGGCGACCGAATCAAGAAATTCCGTAACGGAAAAAACCTAACACACGATGACGTAATATAGCTGCGGCAAAAACGCGTGAGAGTGAGACAGACTATATAGGCGTTTTAGTCTGAGTCTGGTAGAGTGCTAGATTGAAATAATATCAAAGAAAAACAAATACTGCATAAATAAATAATTATAACTGCATAAGTTGATAAAAAATGCTATGCAATAGCTTTACCGCGGCAGTCCCCGAGTGCCACGCGATTTTTAACATTAAACGGGTTTTGTAAATGCAATGCATATTTATAATGATATTTATTTATAATAATATTTATTTAATATTTTATATAATATATAATATTTATTTCAGGCGACGCGAACGTTATTCATCGGAAACCTAGAGAAGGATGTAACCCAACAGCAGTTGCGAGACAAGTTCAAGCACTTCGGCCGCATCATAGAGATCGACATCAAGAAGGGCAGTGGCGGAGGGGCCGGCTATGCCTTCTGCCAATATGCGTCTATATCGAGTGTGGTCGAAGCTATTAGGGCGATGGACGGCGAGTACGTGGGCAGTTCCAGGGTCAAACTCGGCTTTGGGAAACCCGTCGCCACTACTTGCGTTTGGGTCGACGGGCTCACGGAACACACGGAGAAGCAGGTAATTTTTAGCTTTATTAATTCATGTTTAGTTTTATTTGATTATAAAAAGATACTCCCAAGTCATTATATTAGTATCGAAATATTTAATATTGTGTACCTAGAACTTACACAATATAGTAATTTTCATTATCTTATATATAAAATTCTCGTGTCACCATGTTAGTAACCATACTCCTACGAAACGGCTTGACCGATATTATTCAAATTTTCTGAGAATCGGCTACTATCTTTCAACCCCCTCAGTGATAAGGTGTGTCTCTACAATCAACCCTTATTTTTTATTATTGTAGATAGTTATTTTTATTGAACTAAAATAATATTTTCTAGAAATAATGTACTTGACAAAACAATTGTTTGCCGGGGTCAGTTAGTGATTTATATTTATTCATTTCGTTATCGAAATATATACGCACTTAAAAGCGGTTAAATATATAAACATCACTTAACAATGTGTCTTTTAGGTCTTAGCGGCAGTATCCCGATGCGGCGCTGCCACCTCGGTCTGCGTGGATCGAGCAGCGGGCGCAGCCCTAGTTCACTTCGAGCAGGCGGCCGCCGCGGGGGCAGCTGTGAGGGAGCTGAGACGCCTGGCCGCGCATTTGTCGGCTGCTGAGCCTGACCAGCCGAGACTTTGCGTGGACTATGCGTCGAGGGAGTGCCAGGTACATTGTCAATCGAAATTTTCACGGAGGAGTTTTTATCTATCTGTACCTCTAACGTCCGAACCCAATAATTAATCCTCGATCTCAGATTAAAAACAATCTGATCGTTCTCCTATCTGCATCCCAATAACGAAGACAATCCATTTTTGGCGACGGATAAAATGCTCTTTGTCGTTTCATTTTACCGAGTTTTCACTCATATTTGAAAATCAATGTAAACCAAATAAAGTAAATAAAACCGTACAAATAACATTATAATATACATGTGTATTTTTAAACCATAAACAGTTTTTTTAATTATTTAAAAAACTGTTGTCAGTTAAAATCTGTTAAAATAATTAACTGTTGAAATCGAGTTTCGTCAATTGCCATTTTTATACAAAGGTCTATCCACAGACACCGATACGACCTCCCATGGATAGCTTGGCTATTACAATCCGTCGATTGGTTATTGGCAAACTTGTTACAACATTTGGATCAAAATTATGGCAGATGGTGGATTATGGATTGAAATAGGTTATTGGGTACGGACTTAAGACTTGCTCTAAGGCAGGGCTTAAGGTTGGGAAAAGAAAGCATAGAGTGGAAGAGTGTAGAAACGGCCCTTTGTAACGGATTGAAGTTGGTTTTTTTATTTATTGTGACAGGATAAGTCTATGTAACTGTACTGGTATTTTCATTAGTTATGTTTTTATGTGTCTTACGGTGAATGAAAATATTTTATTTTCCGATATATTTTCATATTATGATAGCATGTATTTTACGATACAATATTTAAGTTTCTCATTTAAATATTTGAAATTTTTTGTTCTGTTTAGGATGCATTTTATGAACAACTTGAAAAGCATGGAGGTTCATCATCCCTGACCAGCTCTGAACGCCTGGGTACTGACTTATCGGGAAGATACGTGCCTACCGCCAGGCACGATCAACTCAGGTATGGAATTCTAGATAAGCGATCTTTTATCGATATTTAAAACTAAATATATATTTATTTCTGTAAACCTTTTTGTGTCGAGCTTTTATATAAAACCAACTAATCCTAAGCTAATGTAGACGTTTCGAAATTTTTTCCACTATGTACGATATTTTGTAGTAGGAATAAACCACTTAAAAACGTTTGCCCTTAGACATTTGATCTACAACTTAAGGAGCGTTCAAGTATTACGTCACACAATTTTTGGAGATTATTGAACCCCCCCCCATGTAACGCGCCCTAACGTTTCAGTACCCAAGTACAGCCCTGCGATTCTGTAACTCACTTTCCGAACTCACACAGCGGTTTTCGCATCGGCGGTCGCTCTCAAATCAGCCGTGAAGCAGTCATTTTGTGATTTGGCATTCTGAAATTCATAAAGTATTTGTATTTAGGTACGAAAGTGGTACATCACGATCTCGCGCTCCTAGCTTTGGTCGAAGCTCTTCCAGAACTCCTCGGTACAACCACGACCATTACGATCCGACCGACTACGCAGCTGATAGACGATACAGGTATTAATAGATATTTTTTTGGTTTACGCATACGTACTTCTGTGTATCAAAATTTTATATTTGGTCATGAAGTCAAATATATATTCTTTAATTTAATAAAATATGCATCTATAAAAACCTTTTGTTGTAGGGTACACGAGGAATTAGGGTCGAGTCCGCCTACCGATGAAGCTCCCTACGAAGATCGACTGCAGTCTGTGGTTGTGTCGCCCCATCGTGCTCACAAACATCGTCATGATTCGAGTCCAGAAGATAGAAAGCATTCTAAAGTAAGTCCATAAAAAAGTAAAATTTATAATTTCAGCACAATTTTTTTGTCACTTTCGTTTTAATAACATCAGCCTATTCATTGAATATTTATTTATTTATTTCAGGAAAGACACCGTAGCGTCGGTGGCAGTTCAAGAAGATCTCGTTCGGGGTCGCGCGGTGAAAGGCATATTTCTCGACGAAGACATCGTATTAAACGGCGCGACGGTTCGGGATCTCGCGGTTCTCGCACATCGCGGGCTGGTACTCCACTAAGAGACGAACCCGACGCCGTGCCCACGGAGCCCCGACGGCCTCCCCGCGAACGACCCCCTCTGCCCATGCTGCTGCCGCTGCCCAAGTTCGCCCTCCAAATGCTGCGAAACGCCCCGACGATCCCTCGAGTCGTTCCCGCGCCGGCCCCGGCCTCTCCGCCGCGACCCCCGTCCGTCTCTTCCTCGAGCAGTGGGTCCGCTCCGCATTCCCCGTCACTCGAGGAACGAATACGATCTCTCGACGAGAAATACGAGCGATGGTCCGGCTCGCGCGCCCACGCCGACGCCCCTGACAGGAGTCGGCTGAGGCACAGGCTTCTAGAACTCGACATCAACGAAGTGAAACCGTCGGAGGTAGTCCGCTCGCTTTTGGCCAAGAGATCGGTTTTCGACGAAGATTCAGAACGCCTGGAAGGAGCCGTCAGACCTCCCAGTCCTTGCGGCAGTCCCCGCTCAATTCTCCAACCGATGCTCCCACGAGCGTTGCGCTATCCGTTCCCAAGTCATCCGCCACCTTCCGATAGCTCTGTAATATCAACGGATACTTCTGTGCCTTCAACCGACAGCGATCGGTCGGATCCCCGCTTGTTTCGTTTGTCACAATCGGACAGTGGCCCTAAACTCGAAAATGATAATTCATTTGACGCTCGATTACGAATGCGCACTCCGTCAACAGATAAACCTTATATAGATAATGGCAATAGAAGAGAATCTGAAACAGATAATGAACGAGCAGATAGACGAAGAAATTCTATCTTGCTTCAAAGTGACGATACTAAATCATTGGATTGTGATTTGAGCAATGAAACTTCGCCGCCTCATCCGCGTCGTCAAAACCATGATTTCAAACCTGTATGTAGCTTTTTTCAAGATCTTCAGGACAATCAACAAAAGGAAACAATGTTTTCTGAATCTACAGCAAATTCAATTGAAGTTCATATAAAAACAGAAAAATTGTATGACGTCAAAGATACCGCCGCAGACGTAAAGAAAGATCTCGAAGACTATCAGGATGAATTACCCTTTTGGGGTTCTAGACGACATAGTGTTAAGGATGTTTCACACCATGAGAAACTGGCAGAAAAGGTAGCCAATCAATTAGAAAATTCTCTGAACGTGAAAGCAGAGAAAGTAGCGCTGGAAAATGTCAACAACGGAAGTCGTGAAAATACGGATCAAATTAAAATAGAAATAAAGCAAGAAACAGAAATATATCAAGAAATAAGTTTAGAAAATAAAATAAATGAAGACATGGCGAGAAGTGAATCAAGAACATTTAACCATTTAAAAACTTTAAATTGTATTGACTTAAAACATTCACAAATTGATCCATACATTGATACTCAATCTTCTGAAAAAAGCGATAATAATGTAATGAATGACAGTCACCAAAACAATACACCAAAATGTGAGATTCTAAATAACACCTTGATACATGATAAAACGGATAAAGACCCAATAGAAGTCAACTCTGAAAGAGTAAAAGCAGATGATATAGAAGCACCATCATCTGATAGTAAGACCTTTGACTTATTGAAAGATTCAGAAAATCCTTTGAAATCTGATCGCGAGAAAATAAAACACATTAAAGACCGCACTGAGAAGGACAAATGTGAGCTTAGCAAAGAAAGGCCACGTAGTAGTAAACATTCGAAAGTGTCGGATAGACATGACAAAGAAAAGAAAGTAAGAGAAGATTCAACGACTAAACAGAACTCAGAAAAAAGCGATAAATTGAAATCCGAACGTGATAATGATAAAGGTTCTGATCATCATTCAGCCCGGGATCGTGATGTGGAAAAGTCGAAGCAAACTGAAGACACAAAAATGCGAACCGATAACCACAATCATAAGAAAGACAAAGGAGACAGAAGAAGAGAACTGGTTGAAATTGACCCATTTTCATGTAAATCTAGAAAAGACGAGAGGCCAAAGCATGACCGTCAACGGAAGGATGGTACTGATAGCAAACGTGAAAAGCAAAGAGAATCTGAAGTCAGCAAAAGTAGGAAATCTTCAAGAGACGAATCGTCAAAAGAAGTCACTAGAAAAGATTCAACAGACTCTTCTGCATCTCGTACTTCACACGAATCAGCAAAAATAAAGGATTTAGAAACAATTGATACAAAAGAAGACGTAAAGTTAAAAATTAAACAAGAAAATGAAATTTTAACTAAACACGAGTCCAAAATAGCGATAGAGATTAATGACCAAATAGATAAAAAAATTAAATTAGAAGTGAAAGAAGAAAAACTTCCAAACGATATCACTCATAAAAATAAAATACCCGCCCCTTCTGATTATATACAAAAATGCAAGACTGAAAATGAAAAGCCTCGGCATTTATCGTTTGATTCAACAAATGTAGAGAATAAACGCAAAGAGCGTCTCAGTTCATGTTCCAGTTTACCGTCCAATATTGGGGGACACAAAAGAAGAATGTCTTCGCAAGACGTCCTTGAAAGTTTGGATGAGGAAATAAAAAAGAGTAAAAATGATATTAAAGGTTCCGATAAACGTGACTTTAAGGATTCGAAATCTAACGATAAGAATAAGACACCGAAGTTTAATAAATGTCATTTTGCTAAACTGTTTGAAAGTAAGACCAAGGATGACAAAAAGAATCAAGTAAAACCACCTGATGATTTGTTTACTCCTTTAAAAGATAGTGATGCCAAAGAGCTATCTGATAAAGTGAAAAGCAAATCAGAAGAAAAACATAAGAAAGATGAAAAGCCAATGGTATTTTCTGAAACACGAACAGACGTGCAAAATAATTTAGATTTTCTTGCTATATTTGAGTTGAGATCTAGTGAAGAAGATGAAAAACAGAGAGCATTAACTAATGAAATGAAAGAAAAGAAAAGAATTCAACAGTTACAACAAATTCAAGAGCTCCAAATGCAACAAGTTGTCCTACAAAATTCTGATCTTAGATTAAAAGAAGATAAAAGGCATAAGCACGATGAAAAGAAAAAAGAATGCGCTCGTGAGAAACGAATGTCAACAGAACGGAAAAGTAAAGATATTGATCAAAAAAGAAAAAGCCGAAAGCAAACACAAAGTAGTGATACCTCGGATTCAGATGAACCTAAGAAACATTCTATTTTCGATATAGTAGACGATGGACCTACATATATTTCAATGTACGACAAGGTTAAGGCTCGATCGTGTAAAAATATGCAAAAACAAGAAGAAGAAAAACGTCAAGAGAAAATCAAAGCGAAGTTTAGTCAACTAAAACAAAGTAGAGCTAAACGAGAAGAGAAGAAAAGATCAAGTTGGGATGAAGATAGTGATTCTGACCTCGAGAGACAAAAACATATGAAATCATCAGTGGATAGCTCTTCTGATGACGACAGAAATATGGTTCACAGTCAGAGTAAAAGACATGATAATTTGCAAAGATCGTCGCTTAATTATGAGCGACATAGCGTCGATGATTACTTTAGCTTAACAAGTAATGAAGAAGATCTACGGAATAAACTATCTCGCAAAAATTCTCGAACACGAATTATGTCTGATTCATCGGATGAAGAAACAATGAAGAGGGATATGAGTCCGAATCGAATGGGCGATTTAAAGAGAGGATATTTGTCTGACAATGGTTCATTACGCGAATGTAAGGATAAACATAATTTTATGAAGGAATCTACTATTGAAGACAAAGCTAAGAAAACCTCGCTTCTTAATTTATTTGGTAAAAGTGATAGTGATGATAATAGACTTAAATCTAATACTGAAAATGATAGTGACTATAAAACATCTTTTAGTAAATTGATTTGTAATGATATTTCTTCTGAAAACGAATCTCTGCCTTCAAAGAGCACTTCTAGTGACATTAGAAAAAAGCATAGGAAAAAGCAAAAGAAGCATAAAATTTCATTTTCTGATGATGATAATAAAACGGAAAATTGCGATGAAAATCATGATCGCGATAAACATAAGAACGATTCTCTAAGAAGACACAATAAAAAAGAAAAACGTAAAGACAAAATACGGGAAAGTTTTGACACTGACGATACTAAAGATGACAAATCGAAATGTAAAAGAGATAAAAGACCATCTACTGAGAATCTGCAGGAATCATTTACTGGGAATGCAAAAAGAGAAGGGAAAATGGAGGATATATTCGGTCCACTGTCGGACGATTCAGATAAGGAACCGAGAAATAAGTTAGAAATGTCAGTAGTGGATTTCGATTCTATAAAACTGAATAAAGATACCAGTGATGATTTAAAATGCAAAGATAGGGATGACAGTAAAAGAAGAAAAGACAGAAAACGAAAAGATAAGAAACTGTTTTCTAAAGAGGATGATAATAGTTTGGATGTTGACGCAGTAAGCAAAGCAATAGAAGCTCGATTGTTTGCAGATTCTATGAGTAGTGATGACATTAAGACAAATGAGCCGCCAGACCTATTTAAAACCAAAACAAAGTATGACGACTCTAATGTCAAACTTGGTGATATTCCTCGGTCTGAAAAGGTGATTGAAAAGTTCAAGAAGGAATGTAAAGAGAAAAAGAAGAAGAAAAAGAGAAATAGAGAGGATCGACAAAGTCGCAAAGAACATCATTATTATGAAAATGAAAGGCCTTGTAAGCAAGATAGTAACATTTTTGAAAGACACATAGATATGTCGCCGAAAACAATCTTAAATATACCACTTCCGAATGAAAAAATAGATAACGACAAGTCTGATGACGCCAAATCTCTTTCAGAGTCTCCTAGCTTGCCCCGTTTAACTGACAGCCCACCCTTTGCTGTTAAATCAGAAGAATTAAGTTCTAAAAATACCGACACAGACAGTACTAGTCAGTTATCAATCGATGACAGAGTTTCTATTCAAAGTTATGACGAAACGAAGTGTGTGGAAATTGATGACATTCCAATGCCTCCACCCATTGAGAGCAACGTCGTTCAAGACATCAGCGAAGTACCGCTTCCAGAAGATCCACCTACAGAACCCAAACCATCTGCTCCGAATAGTGATCTCGAGACCGATGATTCAATACAAATTTTAGATCACCAAAAAGCAACGGATATCAGTGATGACGCGGTTAGAAGTATACCAAGCGCCGAAAAAGTTCCAGAGAAACAAATAGAAGCAACAGCTACAGACAGTCAAATTAAGAAGATAGAAGAAAAACCAAGGGCTATAATTTCTCAAGAAGAAACGGAAGATGCTGTTGCGGCTTTGCTAGGGGAAAGTTTTGGAGAAAAAGAAGATGCTTTTGCAAATTGTTTCGAGGAAGTAGTGAACAATGATAATAGTCAAATTGAAATTGAAAATTCTGCTATTGAAAATGAGAATATTCCTGAGGAAGACGCTGAAGAAATGAGACAAGCTGTACAAAATTTAAATGCTTGTGAAATGGAGATAAAACCCGATACTCCAGTTTCTGACAGTGATTTTCTTCTTATAGACACAGATACTGAAGAAACTGAAGAGACTTCACAAGATGCTTCTGAAAAAATACCCGTCAATGTGGTATCTACATCTCTATCCCAGTCTAGTAACATAAAGTTACCGCCTACAGCTGAACCCTCAAATGTTATCGTTTCAAAACCTAAAACAATGGTAGTTCAGACAAGTCCAAAAATACAAGTTTCATCGAGTTTACTGAGTGCAAAAATATCTGAAAGCAACAGTTTTATATCATCATCTCCCGTAAAGCAAGAACCATTAACAGCAATAACTTCAGCACCAACCCCCGTTATTACTTCATGGACATTGACCAACAATAAAATCGAAACGCATACCGTCAATACGCCCATAAGCAAAGATGACGGGAAATCATCTCGAATAACAACAAACATTTTACAAATTAGGCCATCACAAATTAATAACACTTTGATAACCAATCCAAGTAGACTTACCGCACCATATCAAGTGATAAATCGTATGAATATTAATCAAAGAAACCAACAACCACTATCAAATATGCAACCGCCAATGATTAAAATACCCGAGAACCATGTTTTGTATCAAAAACCACAAGGGATAGTAATATCTCCGCGGTTGGCTAATGATTCCAGACTACAAAGTCCAAAAGGTGCACAAAATGAGGGTCTGTCGTCTCCTCGACTCGCTAACATGACAATATTATCTACGTCACCGCAAAGCCTTAATTCTGTTGGAATAACATCTCAGAACGCTTTGCAGCAAAGGTCGCCAGGACACGTTACGGTTGTGCGTATGCAGCAACCGCCGCTGAGCCCACTTCATATCCCACACGGCGCGAGGGCTATGATATCTCCTAATAGACCAAACTCTGTCTTAGTACAGACACAAGGAGCCCCAATACATTTTAATAGATTGCCCGTGACACCAGTTTTAGCTCCTATATCAAAACAATTAGGACCTAATTTACCGCAGCAAAATAAGAATATATGCGTTCAGAACTCAACTGTATTACAACAAAAAGGATTGTCTGGGGAGCCAGTGAAAACCGAAAACCTAAACGAAAGTACTAAAATTATATTATCTCCTACTCATTTACCACCAAATTCAAACCCTTCTTTGATGACTAATAGAATGTTGCCAATGCAAAATACTCTACACGTTGGTACGATGAACCCTTTGCATTTATCCAAAAAAGTTTTGATTAACAATAAACCATCATTCGAAAAACGAGATATTCAACACCAAAAAACAGATCATAGTGGGTTATCGTTTAATTCGTCTCCTATTATACACGTGGCTAGTATTAATGAGTCACCTACATCACACATACAAACTGTTTCTAAGCCAGTAATGTGTAATATTCAAGAAGGAGGTTCTAACAGAGGACAAGGTCAAAATGTTATTCATGCAATTAACCAACAACGTATAATTACAGCAACTACATTAAACAATATTATACAAATTGATAACAATAAAGGTCAACCAACAGTCTTATCGGTAGCAACAATTCGTCCACCAGCAGTATTCACTAAATCGGAAATATCAAATGCGGTAGCAGTGACAACGTCAAGTTTAACGAATGTTGTTATGACTCCACTTTTACTTAAAACAACATCTAATGCCAATATACCACCCAATCGATTGAATATTCGGAATGAGCATTTTGAAAATAATCCTCTCTTATCTGTCAGTCGTATTGGTAACAATCAGGATGAAAAAATTTATGATAAGAACGGTGATGATAAAAATACAATTTTAAAATCCATTCCACCACCTCTAAAGTCACCAGAATCAATTGCGAAATGTGAAACTGATTTTGAAGAACTTTTGAAAGATAATACGAATGAAATCAAGGTTTCCAATGATCCAGAGAAAAAACTGGAAGTGAATGTAGGAAAGACTGTTACGGTTATAACTCAGGGAAATGATAGAGCTGATGATTTTATAGAGAAGTGCGAGAAAACTGATAAAACAGCCAATGAACATTCCCAAGAGCCTGAAGGAATTATAAAAACCAACAGTGTTGATATTGTTAAAGAAGAGAATAAACTTGAAAGTGTAACAGATTCAAATCTTGCGGAGAAAGAAAGTAACGTTCTCCATTCAACCACAACGGACAAGTTACCTGATATGGAGAAATCGCCATATATGAACCCGCATAATTCAGATATCAAAATTGAGCAACCTAAACTATTTAACTCTGATAACCCGTATAAAGAACTTTCAGCTTTTCGTGTATCGCCAAGTAATAAAGAAAACAATGAAAATGATATTCACACTCCAGAAGAGAATGAATTTTGGAGAATTAAAGATCAAATTATAGAATCTGTTATAAAGAAAGTCGATTCTCTTTGCAATGAAACTTTTGACGTTAATATAAAGGCGCATATCTATAATGCGGTAACAGACGTAACTCCCCAAGACCAAATTAATCAACATCATCAAGTTTCAAAAGACATTGAAATGAATTGTAATGAAAATAATAGTCATTTCGGCGACAGTACTGATAAAGAGGAATTCGCAATGGAAAAAACAACACCAAGTAAAAGGGGTGGACGTGGTAACAGAGGTAGAAAAACTGATAAACAAGAAAGGGTACAAACACGCCAAATTTCAAAACCAGCTCGAGGTGGCGGAGTTAGTAAAAGAGGTAGAGGGCGCTCGACTAAAGTGGACAAGAAAGTTAAGAGCCTCGCGAATAGTACCTTCCATAATATGCCTGGAGATGTTTATGATTTTCACGAAGATTCTGGCGACGAAACGGCGGCTTCAGGTAACAACTCTGAATCAAGGCCGAGATTAATTCTAACCATAAAAAGTCCGCTTTCAGGAAACGCGGGTGTCATACCAACTTCCACCCTAAGCATTACTCCAAAAGATACCATCAAAATACAAGAGAAACCCAAAGAAGAAAAAAGTGAAGTGTTTGCTTCGCCCTCTACTAATACTCGGAAATCGAGAAGACTTCAAGAAAAAGATATACAAAAAGGCTCTTCGGATGACGTTTTAGATGAAGTTGTGAAGGGAACTCCGGCAAATAAAATCAACGCTCGGGACACAAATAGAAAGAGGCCCCTGAGACAAGCTGGGGCCAAACAAGCTACGGACAAATCTCCTTCAGATACGAGGAAGTCACCGAGAGGTACGAAGAGATCGAGAGACAGTCTATCCGATGCTTCTGTCGATAGTTCTGACGAAAATAACAAAAGGGAAGAAACAACCAAAGACGCTAAAGTACCTAAACTTAATGAAACGGTCGTCCAAATGCCTGTGATGGAAACGGAGACAATCGTTAAGAACGTTCCGCCGCAGCCTGTTGTGATTGCACATCCTCAACCTGTAGTCAATCCAACTCCTATTATGAAACCACCAAAGAAAATGATATCAGAAATCAGTGCGAAATTAGCGAGTGCATTCGAAGCGGCAGCTGGTCCGCCACCGGTAGTGATATCTGCGCCGGTGATCGCCACTACTCCGGCGCCCACGACGGTACCAGTGGCTTCACCCGGCCTCGATCGTCTCATCCCACCACCTTTAGAAAGGCGACTGGTCGAATTAGAACCGCCCATTCTGACTCATAGAGAACCCAGGCCGGCCGAACACATTCCGATTCAAGAGCCCATGAGCGTTTCCCTCGGGGAACCCTCCGATATGACGAGCGTGGAGACCGGTCACATACGGCGCTTGGTGGATAATGTTCCTGCGAATATGATGCCTGTAGGAGCGACGGAGGCGACGGATGCCAGAGTACAGTCACCAGCTCTACCTCACAGACCGCCCTCGACACATCGGCCTGCCGATCGCGCGACGCCTATTCTTATCAGGTGTGTTTCTTACTGCATGTTTCTCCACAAAATTCTGTCAGCTGTGTTCCAACAAAGACAACAGTTCAAGTTTCATCAAAATCGGTTCAGTAGCTTTGAGATACAGGAATCTAAGCACTTCTAGATGGAACTTGGATAATATAGGTGTCTAGGTAAATGATAAATTGTATCATTAAGACTGGTAACCAACTTGAAAACTACAAATTCTTTTATAGTCCCTTTTTTCATATGTTATAAACAGGTTGGATCATGTAACAATTATGTAATAAAGTTATATCCCTAGAAGCGGCGGCGAGGGTATGGAAGGTGCGGGCGTAGCGGGAGCGGCCGCAGCTGGTGCGGTGGCGGCAGCTCGTGGTTTCCGAGGCGCTTACGCTGGCCCGGCTAGTCTACCCAGAGGCGCGCATCACCCACCTCCACCCACCACCAAGCAAGTCGCTATCGTTGGACCTCATCATCATCATCCTGGTGAGTTCCGAGTGATTACTTAAATCATTTCTTAGATAGAAAGATATTTCTTTATTTGCCCAGCTTAGTTTTAACTTGATTCCGCCAGCTGTTGGGCCCCATACCTTAGAGGGACAGTTTCACCCATTATACAATATATTTTTAAAAACTATAAAGGTACTTTTCTCGTCTCATTTTACAAATTGGATTGTATGCTGTAAAATAAGGATAAATGGTACTAACTCAAACTCAAACTCAAAATATCTTTATTCAAGTGGGTAACCAAGTACACTTTTGAATCGTCAAGTTAAATAAATCGTAAATTTACATTTACTACCAGTTCGCAAGTCAAGGGCGTAGAGCGGGTAAGAAGAACTGGCAAGAAACTTTCCGCCACTCTTTTTAATCGCCAAGTATTGTCATACAAATTGTTTGAACTGGAGCAAATCAATCCCAAGGATTAGGATCATTTAAGTAGTCCTCAAATTTATATAAAGCTTTGTTGATTAATTTTCGTTTAACGAAGGCTTTGAATTTATTTAGTGATAATACTCTAATTTCGCTTGGGAGTTTGTTGTAAAAACGAATACAATTTCCATATAAGGAGTGGACTACTTATAGTCTAAGATCCGACCGCGTGATTTATACGTTCATATGTTTGATTAATAAAATATAATTTTTATCGATATTTATAACTAAACCAATGCAGATCCGCAAAGGTGGCCATCCAAATTTGGCCGCAATTAATTTTAATTAAAATGTAATTAATTATTTATTTTTGAACAATTACGTTCACTTGTAATTGTTAAAAAATATATTTCAGTAGAAAGAAATATACCTGAGATACCGAGAAAGTTCAAGGTGCCATCCCTCACTTGGCCGCAACCTAATGTCAGCCAGGTGTAAACAGGTATAATTTCGTTAAATATATACGTTCATAATGTATTATCATGTTATACATACCAAATTGAAGATTAATTCTTTCCCTACATGATGAGATATAGGTGCCTATGCAAAAATGCCCGCAAATAGTGACTGCCAACGATTAAAGATAAATAAAAGCGAGAGAAACTTAAGATAAACACCCCATGTCGAATAAAGATAGAGCATCCCAGCTGCTTGTCGTTTTTATGCTACTGCGCATGCGTCCATAGGCAAGGTGTAAATTGCAATATTCAGTACGGTATTTAGTTGAGCACCTTGCCTATGGACGCATGCGCAGTAGCATAAAAACGACAAGCAGCTGGGATGCTCTATCTTTATTCGACATGGGGTGTTTATCTTAAGTTTCTCTCGCTTTTATTTATCTTTAATCGTTGGCAGTCACTATTTGCGGGCATTTTTGCATAGGCACCTATATCTCATCATGTAGGGAAAGAATTAATCTTCAATTTGGTATGTATAACATGATAATACATTATGAACGTATATATTTATCGAAATTATACCTGTTTACACCTGGCTGACATTAGGTTGCGGCCAAGTGAGGGATGGCACCTTGAACTTTCTCGGTATCTCAGGTATATTTCTTTCTAATGAAATATATTTTTTAACAATTACAAGTGAACGTAATTGTTCAAAAATAAATAATTAATTACATTTTAATTAAAATTAATTGCGGCCAAATTTGGATGGCCACCTTTGCGGATCTGCATTGGTTTAGTTATAAATATCGATAAAAATTATATTTTATTAATCAAACATATGAACGTATAAATCACGCGGTCGGATCTCGTACTATTATTGTATTGAATGAATAAAGTGGTAAGAATAAAGGTATACGATATTTGTATTTTTAAAACACTTTTTATTCTTATTTACTATGTATTTTATTTCTATATACCTATTCTTAATCCCCTAAAATGTATTTTCAGGTTCTCGAGTAACAATCACCAGTGTGCCAGCAATCAGCCCTCAAGGACAAGTAAACGTGGTAAGTTATTAACAAAATTTAACCGTTTTAAACTTATTTACTTGGTATATTGTTATTTAAAATATTCCTACATTTCATGCTCACTTGGATAGTCTGCGGATTTTGTTCGAAGTCCTCCACCAGCTCATCAACAGACATCTCCTATAACATCGGTATACTTTATTTAATTAGAAATTAAGATTCTGTATAAAATTAACGCAAAAATTACTTATCAGTTGTCAAATTTCAGTCCTAAATGGTCCTGCCTTGCGATTCTGTAACTCACTTTTCGAACTCAGCTGTTTTCGCAGCGGCGGTCGCGCTCAAATCCGTCGCGAAGCAGTCATTTTGTGATTTGGCATTCTGATAAGGAGGAAGCTTTTAGTTCATTGTTTATCAGAATTCCAAATCGCAAGGCAGCTCTTAATTCCCTTAAGGAATTTTTTTTTTGATTTTGTTACAAACATACAATACATATTTTCTTATTTAGTTGTTAAGCTTACGACATCACACATAGTACTAAATCTACTAATTATTTTACAAAATCTTACATCTAAAATGTGTGTCAATTAATGTAAAAATAGGTTTCACAAAAAAAATCAAAATTAAAAAATACAATTAAAACATATACGATAATACAAGCACACAATAAAATAAAATAAAATTATAGAAATTTGTTGGCACTTAAAGCAGAAAAAAAAGAAAAATCATATACATATTACGATCTATTGAATATATTAAGCTATGAAATTAACCCAAACAACAAATTGCACAACTCAAAAGTGATTCGACATTTAATAAAATAAATATTGATTAGTCAAGAAACTGGGCGTATGTGATATTAAATTAAGGTATTTTATTTTCAGGGCGACGGAATGTATCCCCATTTCTCCCAACATCACTATCAAATGTATCAGCAACATTTCCGCGCGACCCAACAAGATATGCGGGCTAGCGCATCGCCCTTCCCAAGGTACATATTATTTAATTAGTAATTAGCTAACGATATTACATTTCATATATCCAATAGTTATAAAAAGTTGAAAATGTTAAAATAACATAGTTTCTATTTTTTTTAACTTGAAAGTTCTTTGGGAGCGTTTAAGTATTACGTCACGCAATTTTTTGGAGATTATTGACCCCCGAAAATTCTTTACGAGAACGTTCAAGTAGTAACTTGAACGCTCTTGACTTTTCCGTCTATATAAAAAATATGATATTATCATTAAAAGAAAATTTTGGCAACATTTTTTATTAATGCTCCACTCTGATCGCAGTATAAAGATAAGCTATGTCGTTTTTTGTAAAGTAACTATTAATCCTGTTTCTTTGATAATATTAGTGTAGGTTATTTTTATTTTGGCGTAAACATTCTTATGTGTTTATTAGATATTATATATTCAAATATTATAACGACAAACTCATTTATTTTATGGAATCTTGCTTTTGTTGTGGTCACATATTGGCCTCAACTCAACACAGTTTAAGGTAACTAATACAACTTCTTTACCAATGTTTAGATGCGGAGGTGGCCTGGAAGCAGAAGGCAGCGAAGCCCCAACTCCACCTTTGGAGCTTCGACGGCCTCCTTCGGCTAGAGTTCCGAGACCGGCTCACTCGCCGTCACCTGCTGACCGACATATACGTATGTATTTTTGGGTTGTTTTATTAAAAACTTGCGACCCTCCCCTGCTTCGCACGGGTGCAATGCTGATATTAAAATACACTACAGAAAAACTATGAACGTTTTCAACAAAAAAAAATTTTTTTTTTTATTGTGGGATATCTATGAGAGATAGACATATACCATCGCGGAGTTTTCTGTAGACCTTTTCAATGTGTACAATACTTAGTACATTATTTTGATAAATCTCGTAGGGTTCGCAATGTAAGCGGAAAAAATTTAATTATTGACGACATCACATTAGAAACCTCCACTATTTAATGGATGCTATCTACTATATAAAAATAAGTCGGGTTTTCCTTCCTGACGCTATAACTCCAGAACGCACGAACCGATTTCCACGGTTTTGCATTCGTTGGAAAGGTCTCGGGCTCCGTGAGGTTTATAACAAAGAAAATTCAGGAAAAATTCAACAGAAAAGCGGGATCACCAAACGAAATGTTACATAAAACGAAGCCATCTGGTGGCGAAACGGAGTTCGCCGAGTTTGCTAGTTATACATATAAACCCTCCTCTTCAATCACTCTATTTAAAAAAAAAGCATCAAAATCCGTTGCGTAGTTTAAAAGATTTGAGCATACATAGGGACAGAGAAAGCGACTTTGTTTTATACTATGTAGTGATAACAATGCATTTTAAATTTGTCCATAAAATTTAAGCTATTAATAGCTATATTCAATAAAAATCTATAAATAACACACATGGTGCTGTTGCTTTGAATTCTAGTTCGATAAATAATGTCACTATGTTCTTTGATGTAATTGAGTTAATTTTTTTTTTGTTCTAATTGGACCAAGTACAATTAATTTGAATAGAATTGAAATTTAACACGTTTAATACAATTTAAAAAACGCAAAGTGTAGATTGAAGAAGAATAGTAGTTGCGTGTTACAATACGTCTTATTTGTCCAGTATACGCAGTCCGCTGCGGGCGCTCCCCTCCGCCGGCGCACGGCAGCGGTCGACCCCCGAGTGCCCTTCCACCTCTCGCAGCCCCCGGCCCGCCCCATGCCAGCCAGGTGCCCAGGGAGGCCGACTCCCTGCAGATGCTTCTGAGGGTCAGTACTTTATAGTTTCATTAATCATAATCAAGTCAAAAGCGGGAATCACTCGAAATTATTAAAATATATTTTTTATAAAACTCATCAAACTTTACTATTATGAAAAAAATGGAATGAATTACCTATACTCTGATCCCGTAGAATTCTGACATTTCATTAGTGTTGCTACTAAAAAAGTTCTCCACTGAAAAAATGATAAATTTGACTAATTTGAGGACAATAAAAAAAATGCTACGTATTTTTTATGTTTTACCTGTAAAAAGGTAGATTTAAATATTTACTTTTACTCAAGTGACCTCATACAACAATTATTAGCTGGCATCACTTCCTACTAATTTTAGGTTTAGTAAACCTTACAAAAAAAAGTTATCTTTACTTGTGTGTTTTTTATTGTTTGTGATGAAAAGGAACGTAATTACCACTCGCCGTTAAACCACTTTTAATGTGGAGCACCGCACTTAATTAAATGGATACCTTTCTACTACCTTTAGACTCAAATGTTCAGACTCGTATTTGAAATTGAAAAATGTGGCCGGCCAAAAAGGTTTGCCATCACTGACATGTCAGAAAATGATAGCTGTCAGAATTCTACGGAATTAAAAATCAGAGTATAAGTTCCTTAATAAATAATGTATGTAAAACGAAACGTCAAGCTTCAACAACACCTTTCACTGTCATCAGATATCATAGTCAAAAGATATCTGAGCGGCAAAATCAAATTAAAACTGGATCTTAAATAATGATTTATCTCCAGCGCTACCCCGTGATGTGGCAAGGCCTCCTCGCCCTGAAGAACGACTCGGCAGCCGTCCAGATGCACTTCGTGGGTGGAAGTGCGGGCGTGGCCGCGGATGCATTGTCTCGCAGCGCAGACGGCGCGGCAACGTCGCTGCTACGTATCGCGCAGAGGATGCGCCTCGAGCCCGCCCAGTTGGATCAAGTGCATCGGAAGATGAAGGTAATAAAGATTATATTATATTGCTTATTTAGTACATTAAGTTCCATTTTTTAATTAATTTTGAGAAATAGACATTTTATGAAAAACACTTTTTTAGCGGATTGAAGTTAAGCTAAGACATGCAGATTACCATGATAATACATTAGTATAAACTTATAATTATTTTACATTATTTAAAAAAAATCCGACGTTTCGCGTGCTTTACAGCGTGTGTGGTCACGGTGACTGATACAAAAGGTGTTGAATGTCAAAGAGTATCACAGCTGTAGAGAAGTTGTATTATCTGTATTTATTTCCCCGGAGTTGGTATCGAATGGAGGGTTTTGGCAGAAATGGCTCACGGTGTCCTCTATTTTCGCGGATTGTTTTTCTTCAGATTTTAATTTGGATATTATTGCATCCCAGGTGTTTGACAATTTTAGGCCGTCTTCTCTATTGAAATTGGGGTGTTTTTTTTTATTTACATGGCTTCGCTTTGCTTATGGAAAAGAATTATAAGTTTATAATAAAACATAATTTCAATCCGGTAAAAAAGTGTTTTCTTTAAATGTGTAAAAGTTATGTTAATAAAAATACTATAGACATTTTATGTTAATTTTTTATATTATCTGGTTGGCAATCCGTTTATTAATGTGGTCTATGCAGATGGAGAACGAGCACTGCATGCTGCTGGCTCTGCCGTGTGGTCGCGATCACATGGACGTGCTCCAGCAGTCGACCAACTTGTCTGCGGGCTTCATCACCTACCTGCAGAGGAAACAAGCCGCTGGCATTGTCAACGTCGCACCCTCGCCGCGGCACCAACAGGTAATATATATTTTAGTACAGAAAAATCCATATTACGTACATATATCGTTAGAACAGTACTCACAGCGTTCCTAATAACGCACAATAAATTTTATGTTTATTTATCAAGTATTCTATAATTACTAATAAGTCGTTTTAATTGAAAAATATTTTTTCAATATCATTAATATTTTTTGAAATAGTTGTCCAATATCTATAAGTTATATAACATCATGTATTCAAAATTAATGCCGCTAAAACTGTGGGAACCAGGTAGTTCATAATAATATTACTGATATTTGAGTGAGTGCCACAGGAAATTGAGTGTTTATTTTACTAATCACATTTCTGAATAATCTTACGGTGCGTACAGACTATATAACATAACATGTTATACAACATTGCTATACAACATGTTTCAGATAATGTGGACACTGAATGTTATAAAACATGTTAACCCAGCGTCTACGTTTTTTTTGTTTTTCTTTTGTTATTTAAATTGGTTATATAACATTGTTATATTGCATTGTTATTCTAATGTGTACAGTATTGTTTTATGTTATAATGTTGAATAACAAGGTTACATAATGTGGACGTGTTATGAAACACAAGTTATATAATATGTTACATAGTCTGTACGCATCCTTAGAATATATTATGTTTATGATTTTGTAACATTTCTTTTATCATCTTATGGCGTTCCAAACGACTGTAATCTAATAGTATTTATTGTTTTTTCCAGTCCATGTATACCGTACACATATTCCCTTCGTGCGAATTCGCCAACGAGAACCTGAACCGAATCGCACCGGACCTAATGCACCGCGTGGCCAACATAGCGCATCTGCTCATCGTCATCGCTACGGCCATCGGATGAACACGACTCTCGGATCAGACGAATTCTACTGAGGATTGACCCCCGCCCGAACACCGGATGGGCCCATCGGCCCCGCCGAGAACGGAGTTTTGGAGACATCAGAGTGACTATGAGTGATCGTCATCGCCATCGCCATAACAGTGACTGAGGCCCCTCGAACAACCGACGCGACCTAGTGACAGTTTAATTCATTATCTTGTAAATAATATCCAGGTTGTGAACTCATTTTAAAGTTTAGTTATCGGTCGAGTGTTGAGCCATAGACTAGCGAATCCGCAAGTGAAGTGTAAAGTCTCACCTAGAGTTAAGCGTATTTAAGTGTAAGATAAGACGTCATTTTGTAATATTTTGTTGTGGTCGACTGCGCTCGGCCTTATTCGGAGTTTATTATTAAAACTAATATTAAGCAAAGTCAAGTTCGTAAATATTTGGGTTCCGCTGGAGATGTGGCGATCGAGCATTTTTATTGTTAGTGTAAATTGTTATTTTGTTTTAAGCGTAGGCGTAAACTAATTTAAACATGTAAATACCGATCTATCCGTACTAAATCTCGATTCACTAAGGTCATAGCAGTAACCGAATGGAATTCATTGAAAACAAATCGACTCGAGTGAAGTTTGAAATGGCTAATTTAAAGTAATTTAAAAATATAAAACACGTGGAAAATAAACTGTGATTCTGACTTTTAACGTAGGGTTAGTTAGGTATAGAGCCGAGCAGTAGAGTAACGACAGCGGCGCATGCGTTGCCTTCTAGCGAATACTGTATCGTTTGTAGTTTAACGGTAATATAGACTTGTAGTGATATTTTCTTTACACATTCGCACCGGGTTTTCATATTCTTTTATAGTTTATTATTTATTTTTACGTTCGTCTTTATTAGTTTTGCCTATCGCATGAATGTTAACCTTCTCAGGATAACATACATCCGATTAAAACGAAATATCCGATCCAAATATTGAAAGTGTGCCGATAACGATAGTGTATAGGGACGATTTAAATTCTAGACATCTATTGACCGAGGAGTAATATTGACAAATGTCAAAAATGTTTACTCCTTCGTTACTACTGTCTATTATTTCGAAGTCATCGAAGGATGTAACACGCCGTTATCCTTCGGATTAATTCATTCCACGTTAACCGCCTCGCGCCAACGTACAGCACGCAAGTGAGACAACATATCGGGCGGGTGTACGCGTACACCGAGATGTACGTATACGTAAATTTACGAGCACGCGCCCGTTGTCTTGTCGTGAGAAACTGATTAGGTTTTGCTACCGTGATGCTCGCGATGTTTGACCTCATTTACCGCTGTTGCTTATGCGGGATCGTATGAGAGAGCTTTTAGGATTACGTTTTATATTTTCTTTTTTTTCTGAATATTTTTTTTAGATAAGGTTATATCATTTTCTATTAATAGTTAGCCATAATTTTTGTTAGTTTTTTACCGCCTTTACAAATACTTTTTTAATTTAATTTAAACCTAAAAGTAGTATAAATATCGGTTTTCTTTTTGTGTCTGCTCATTTCCGACACTTTGCATATAAGAATTCATGTATACCACTGAAACAATAGATTTCTTTACATTGGTCTCGATGTTCCGTAGTCTTCCCGAACGTGGTCCCTTAAAGGCTCTCTTACTGAACGTTGGAAATCCCAGTTCCAAATAAAACAATATTGTACTTCTCGTAACGCATGGTCTGCATATTCCCTCGGGACCTGGGCTCGGTTTGTCGGCTTCGGTGGGAATATCGCATAGTTAGAAAAATTGCGACCCCGTAACGTCGCGTATAAAACTAAAGTACAAAATATTTTATGTAATTTTATAATATATAAACGATATACAGCGCAGCCACGTATGTATATTCATCGATTAGTATATGTAAATGTGTATGGTGTATGGTTTGTTCTCCGTCGCAAACGGTTCTCGATTAGCTAAGAACACTAACGAACTCGTCACTTCGTCCATTAATTTTAAAAATATAATTTAATCTATAAACGGATGCCCGAATACACTTATTATTTGTCTCCTTATAAAGGAACTCGATGTAAATAAAACTTGAAATATAGCAATACAATATTTAGACTCGATAGTAAGGAACTTATAAATTAAGCGACACGAGAATTATAAAAAGAAATATTTATTCAAATTAAAATCGGTATTTACTATTATTTTAGTTGTTTACTGTGATGTGATTATTTTTGGCGACACTTACAGCTATACTATAATGATGTTTATCGTAATGTAAAATATCTCCTTGCCCGATGAATAATTGCATCCGAAATTATTTGCTATGCAAAATTATTGTCAATTACTAAAATGTAATGTTCTTCAGAAGATTTTCCATATTTGAAAACCACCATTGTTCGTAGCGGTTATAATTTTCGACGATGTTAACTAGTAATTTAACGCAGACTTAATAGTTTTAAGAGTAGTTACGTGAGAAGTATAATATAGTTTTGTTTTATTTGGATTAGGTTAGAGAGGGGGGGGGGGGGGACAAGGGCGCGACGCAAGAGTGCGAGTGACGGTTAGTGTAAATGTAACACATTTGATCTCAAGTGAAAGCAAGTGAACGCGAGGACTTACAGCCGCGCCCTTCGTCCCACCCGCTTAGCTCTTAATGTCGAAATGTAAGGAAATAAAAATATTGTGATCATATTTCTACTGTAACTTTAAAATGCTAGAGTTTAGAAGTAATTGTATATTTTGTACATATTGAAATAGTATTGTATCTTTACTTCCCATTATCCAAAAACCCAGAACTCCTGCGTGTTATTTACCTCCTACCTACCAATACTATTAAAAAAATAATACTTAATAGCGTGTTTTTATTTCATTTCCTTAGCTTTAGGCTTATAATTGTAAAAATAAAACATCCAAGTCTTATATTAATAAAGTTTATTAAACAAACATTTTAACAATCATGCTAGAACCGACATACGTAGATTCATTCTATGATAGAAACTACAAGATGACTATAACTTGCTCATCGCTTCTAAAACATTTTCTTTAAAACTACAAACAATAACATGATTTAATTTTAAATATTTTTTTTTAAATTACCCGAGAGCATCGTATAACCCGAACCCGGTGAAATGTGCTTGTACACTTATAAATTTTCAAAACTAAAAATTAACCGAATATTGACGGAGAGGAAACCGTTACTGACTTTCTAGTGACGAGTGGTCCTGATGGCAGTATAGTACATAACAATTACCAACATACATATAGTAGGACTAGTGACATCCGGTTTGAATAGAAAGATTACTATTACTAGCTTTTATAGTGAAATAAATTAGAAAAATATCTTCACTCCCAATATCTATCGTATACTAAGAATGATATTTTTTAATTTGATTTCTCACTTCGCGGCAGATATTACTTAAAAAAATAAGCTATCTTGAACATGCTACATTTGCTAGGTACACATTAACATCCTTGTTTCATCATTAGTCCTGCAAGTTTGAAAATTCGTAAGCAACTAAAAGGATCTGTCCGAGGCGGCTCTGAGGATGTATTTGCTGGTTGGGTATTGATGGAAGCATGTGATGGAGACTTGCTCTCTGACTTTTGCTTTTCGGGTGATTTACTTATCGCCGGTGACGTCATTCTGAAACAATAACAAAAGTATTTTTTAAAGTCACACTTATGTTATTAATGTGAAGAGGTTAGTTAGGTATCCAACGGTCCAATTTAAAAAATATGCCGGAAAGGCCCTTTATCGATAAATGACTACGTAACATCACGCAAGAATAAAAACGCATAAGAAAATATTTTTTTCGACAAACGTATGAACTTAACAATCATTTAAATAACGGAATTACTTTACATTAAAACTTCTAAGAAGCGACATCATGTTATATACATCTTTTAGAGTAATGAAATTTATTCTAAAATACATTATTCGCGAAGTTGTTTATGTTAATATGTATAATTATAAATTATTCTATTAACAGCCCGTGTAATGTTTAGTGACCATTTGTTTCTTTACTCAAAACAGGACATCATTTAGGTCCTACAGCTAGATAATGATCATTTATTTATTTCATTTATTTGCTCAACGGTAGCTGTAGCTATTTATTAAACAATATTCAAACAATTACACTGTACACAAAGGCCAAAAACGTAATACATATTTAAACATACACAAAGCACAGTTTCACATATACAAATACAAAAAATATACAAAGAATATAAGTATTTATAATAAATTCTAAGTTCTAAGATCCAAGATTCATTGTTCATTATATTATTACAAAGGAAGAATTTTTAAATTATTTAAGATTTTTTAAATTATTTTGTAAACATTTTTTACTTACATTAAATATATCTGGTGACAGTTAATGCAAAATAATTCTTAAAAAAATACTCTTTATAGAGTAGCATTTATATCAGTTGTAAAAAAAGATTCAACATATTTTAAATTATTGAGCGTTCCTAAACAAACTGTTTTCCTTGTCCTTGCGATTTTTTTAATAGGAATAGAGGCAATCGAGTCTTTGAATAAAGTGATAATCGCCGACGCCGGACTCCTGCCCTGCGATTCTGTAACTCACTTATACTCTGATAAACAATAAACTACAAGCTCCCACTTTTTTAGAATGCCAAATCATAAAATGACTGCTTAACGACTGATTTGAGAGCGACCGCCGATGCGAAAACCGCTGTGTGAGTTTGAAAAGTGAGTTACTAAATCGCAAGGCTTCAACGCTGGATGTGTTGCCGATCTTTCAGGGACACTTTTTTTCTTGAAGGCCCGTTAGTCGTATCGCTTTGTAAATACCTCTACTTTTTGGTTCCACAAATAGGTGGTGCGCGGCAGAATGTGGGTTTTAAGGGTACGAGATGGCAAGGATGGAATTTAAGTTAGTTGTATTGTACTGCTGTTTGTAGACATATCAATTAATACGTTTATTTATGATATCGTAATAGAAATATTTTGAGAACACAGCATCAATTTACCGGTTTGATGTAACGATCAATCAAATAGTTGAATATGTCCATTATGTTTGGATCATAGCCAATAGACTATCAATGTTACGATACACGTTGGCCGTGGCCGACTTTGTTCAATCATTTTGATAAAGTCGCCATTGTGACAAAAACACGTCGAATAAATCTTCCATTGAAATTTTTGTACAGAACATCTAATACATCATTAGAAAACGTAAATAGTTAGGGTCGAAAAGCCTTGGCTAACTATAAGACTAGTGTTCATTATATTTAAAAAAAGTCAAGATCTCTATCTAGAAATTTCTTACTTTTATAAATGTTTAATACCTTTGTAGACTACAAAGGGATAGTCTAGAACAACATTTAACACACATACGACGTTAAATTTGTGTTAAAACATCGTCAGCTTTCACAAATTAACTGTGTTCATATATTCCTATTACCAAACATTTGTTTGGAAACTGTATATTACAACATGTGTGAGATAAGTGACGCCTCTATAATGGGTAACATAATACCTGTGAATAGTTGTAACCAAGTACGACCTATTTAAAATAAAACATTGTGTTACAAGCCATTGTTTCGAATAACAGATAACGGTGCTGATTTCGATGCACAACGGATACTCAGTATGTCCTGTCTAAATTAAATATAACCAGAATAAATTAAAAAAGTTTAGACGTTTGACCTTACTTTTGTAAGGATTCCTTCGTTTGTTATACAACTGAATTTTGAATTTGTAATGGCCGTTTCAGTGAGACATTTAATGTATTGGGAACTTACTTTAGGGCATTTAATAATGTTATTGCAATAACCCCACAATGAGCCCTGACACAAAGCATGTTTAACATCTAATCTAATAAACGCACATTCATAACATTAATATTGTATTTAAAAGATAACGAAAATGACATTGTTACGCAATTTTCATCTATAATAAAGAATAAAAAAACAAATTTTACATAAATTACATTGCTGTAGGTACACGGAAATAGAATTTCGTAAAACTCTTCAAATCTATACTTTTATCCTGACGGTGTTTAAGAAATTTTGTTCCCGCATTTACTTTTCTGACAAGGTTTATCAATCCACACAAAGTA